>CM077650.1:46490279-47088521 GCA_039707465.1 Rhabdophis nuchalis | reverse complement strand
AACCTACCTACCTACTGTATTTCACCCTCTCTCTCTATCCCTCTACCTACCTACCTACCTACCTCCTGTATTTCTCCCTCTCTCTCTATCCCTCTAGCTACCTAGTTACCTACTTACTGTATTTCTCCCTCTCTCTCTCCCTCTACCTACCTACCTACTGTATTTCTCCCTCTCCCTCTTTATCCACCTACCTACCTACCTACCTACCTACCTACTGTATTTCTCCCTCTCCCTCGCTATCCCTCTACCTACCTACCTACCTACCGTATTTCTCCCTCTCTATCCCTCTATCTACCTACCTACCTACTGTATTTCTCCCTCTCTCTCTATCCCTCTAGCTACCTACTTACCTACTTACTGTATTTGCCCCTCTCCCTCTTTATCCACCTACCTACCTACCTACCTACCTACCTACCTACCTACCTACCTACCTACCTACCTACCTACCTTACTGTATTTCTCCCTCTTTCTCTATCCCTCTACCTACCTACCTACTGTATTTCTCCCTCTATCCCTCTACCTACCTACCTACCTACCGTACTTCTCCCTTTCCCTCTCTATGCCTCTACCTACCTACCTACCTACTGTATTTCTCCCTCTATCCCTCTACCTACTTACCTACCTACCTTACTGTATTTCTCCCTCTCTCTATCCCTCTACCTACCTACCTAATGTATTTCTCCTCTCTATCCCTCTACCTACCTACCTACTGTATTTCTTCCTCTCCCTCTCCCTCTCTATCCACCTACCTACCTACCTACCTACCTACCTACCTACCTACCTACCTACCTACCTACCTACCTACCTACCTACTGTATTTCTCCCTCTCTCTATCCCTCTACCTACCTACCTACCTACCTACTGTATTTCTCCCTCTCTATCCCTCTACCTACCTACCTACTGTATTTCTCCCTCTCCCTCTCCCTCTCTATCCGTCTACCTACCTACCTACCTACCTACCTACCTACTGTATTTCTCCCTCTCTATCCCTCTACCTACCTACTGTATTTCTCCCTCTCTCCCTCTCTCCCTCTACCTACCTCCCTCCTGTATTTCTCCCTCTCCCTCTCTATCCCTCTGCCTACCTACCTACCTCCCTCCTGTATTTCTCCCTCTCTCTCTATCCCTCTAGCTACCTAGTTACCTACTTACTGTATTTCTCCCTCTCTCCCTCTCTCCCTCTACCTACCTACCTACTGTATTTCTCCCTCTCCCTCTCTATCCCTCTCCCTACCTACCTACCTACCTACTGTATTTCTCCCTCTCTCTATCCCTCTACCTACCTACCTACCTACCTACCTACCTACCTACCTACCTACCTACCTACCGTATTTCTCCCTCTCTCTCTATCCCCCTACCTACCTACCTACCTACCTACCTACCTACCTACTGTATTTCTCCATCTCTCTCCCTCTCTCCCTCTCCCTACCTACCTACCTACTGTATTTCTCTCTCTATCCCTCTACCTACCTACTGTATTTCTCCCTCTCTCCCTCTCTCCCTCTACCTACCTACTGTATTTCTCCCTCTCCCTCTCTATCCCTCTACCTACCTAGTTACCTACTTACTGTATTTCTCCCTCTCTCCCTCTCTCCCTCTCCCTACCTACCTATTGTATTTCTACCTCTCCCTCTCTATCCCTCTACCTACCTACCTACCTCCTGTATTTCTCCCTCTCTCTCTATCCCTCTAGCTACCTACCTACCTACCTACAGTACTTCTCCCTCTCCCTCTCTATCCCTCTACCTACCTACCTACCTACTGTATTTCTCCCTCTATCCCTCTACCTACTTACCTTACTGTATTTCTCCCCTCTCTCTCTATCCCTCTACCTACCTACCTACTGTATTTCTCCCTCTCCCTCTCTATCCCTCTACCTACCTACCTACCTACCTACCTACCTACCTACCTACTGTATTTCTCCCTCTCTATCCCTCTACCTACCTAGCTACTGTATTTCTCCCTCTCCCTCACTATCCCTCTACCTACCTACCTACCTACTGTATTTCTCCCTCTCTATCCCTCTACCTACCTACCTACCTCCTGTATTTCTCCCTCTCCCTCTCTATCACTCTGCCTACCTACCTACCTACCTCCTGTATTTCTCCCTCTCTCTCTATCACTCTAGCTACCTACTTACCTACTTACTGTATTTGTCCCTCTCCCTCTTTATCCACCTACCTACCTACGTACCTACCTACCTACTGTATTTCTCCCTCTCTCTATCCCTCTACCTACCTACCTACTGTATTTCTCCCTCTCCCTCGCTATCCCTCTACCTACCTACCTACCTACTGTATTTCTCCCTCTCTATCCCTCTACCTACCTACCTACTGTATTTCTCCCTCTCCCTCTCTATCCCTCTACCTACCTACCTACCTACCTACCTAATGTATTTCTCCTCTCTATCCGTCTACCTACCTACCTACCTACAGTATTTCTCCCTCTCCCTCTCTATCCTCTACCTACCTACCTACCTACCTACCTACCTACCTATCTACCTACCTACCTACTGTATTTCACCCTCTCTCTCTCTATCCCTCTACCTACCTACCTATTGTATTTCTCCCTCTCTCTATCCCTCTACCTACCTACCTACTGTATTTCTCCCTCTCCCTCTCTATCCACCTACCTACCTACCTACCTACCTACCTACCTACCTACCTACCTACTTTATATCTCCCTCTCTATCCGTCTACCTACCTACTGGCCGGCCTTGAATAGTTCTCTCTGTCTTTTAATTATAAATTTTAAATGGGTTTTTAATTTATATTTTTAGCACGGGTAGATTTATTTAATTCTATTTTAAGAAATATTTGTATTATTGTATATTGTTTTTAATTATGCCTGTGCACCGCCCCGGGTCCCTGTGGGGAGAGGGTGCGGTTAATAAATCCCAACTTATTATTATTATTATTACCTACTGTATTTCTCCCTCTCTCTATCCCTCTACCTACCTACCTACCTACCTACTGTATTTCTCCCTCTCTATCCCTCTACCTACCTACTTACCTACCTACCTATTGTATTTCTCTCTCTATCCCTCTAGCTACCTAGTTACCTACTTACTGTATTTCTCCCTCTCTCCCTCTACCTACCTACCTACCTACTGTATTTATCCCTCTCTATCCCTCTGCCTACCTACCTACCTACCTCCTGTATTTGTCCCTCTCTCTCTATCCCTCTAGCTACCTACTTACCTACTTACTGTATTTCTCCCTCTCTCTCTCTATCCCTCTACCTACCTACCTACCTACTTACTGTATTTGTCCTTCTCCCTCTTTATCCACCTACCTACCTACCTACCTACCTACCTACCTACCTACCTACCTACCTACCTACCTACCTACCTACTGTACTTCTCCCTCTCCCTCTCCATCCCTCTACCTACCTACCTACCTACTGTATTTCTCCCTCTATCCCTCTACCTACTTACCTACCTACCTTACTGTATTTCTCCCTCTCTCTCTATCCCTCTACCTACCTACCTACCTACCTACCTACCTACCTACCTACCTACTGTATTTCACCCTCTCTCTCTATCCCTCTACCTACCTACCTAATGTATTTCTCCCTCTCTATCCCTCTACCTACCTACCTACTGTATTTCTTCCTCTCCCTCTCCCTCTCTATCCACCTACCTACCTACCTACCTACCTACTGTATTTCTCCCTCTCTCTATCCCTCTACCTACCTACCTACCTACTGTATTTCTCCCTCTCTATCCCTCTACCTACCTACCTACTGTATTTCTCCCTCTCTATCCCTCTACCTACCTACCTACCTACCTACCTACCTACTGTATTTCTCCCTCTCTCTATCTCTCTACCTACCTACCTACCTACTGTATTTCTCCCTCTCCCTCTCTATCCCTCTACCTACCTACCTACCTACCTACCTACCTACCTACTGTATTTCTACCTCTCCCTCTCTATCCCTCTACCTACCTACCTACCTACCTACCTACCTACCTACCTAACCTACCTACCTACTGTATTTCACCCTCTCTCTCTATCCCTCTACCTACCTACCTACCTACCTACCTACCTCCTGTATTTCTCCCTCTCTCTCTATCCCTCTAGCTACCTAGTTACCTACTTACTGTATTTCTCCCTCTTCCCTCTCTCCCTCTACCTACCTACTTACTGTATTTCTCCCTCTCCCTCTTTATCCACCTACCTACCTACCTACCTACCTACTGTATTTCTCCCTCTCCCTCGCTATCCCTCTACCTACCTACCTACCTACTGTATTTCTCCCTCTCTATCCCTCTATCTACCTACCTACCTACTATATTTCTCCCTCTCTCTCTATCCCTCTAGCTACCTACTTACCTACTTACTGCATTTGTCCCTCTCCCTCTTTATCCACCTACCTACCTACAGTATTTCTCCCTCTCTATCCGTCTACCTACCTACCTACCTACAGTATTTCTCCCTCTCCCTCTCTATCCCTCTACCTACCTACCTACCTACCTACCTACCTATCTACCTACCTACCTACTGTATTTCACCCTCTCTCTCTCTATCCCTCTACCTACCTACCTATTGTATTTCTCCCTCTCTCTATCCTCTACCTACCTACCTACTGTATTTCTCCCTCTCCCTCTCTATCCACCTACCTACCTACCTACCTACCTACCTACCTACCTACCTACCTACCTACCTACCTACCTACTTTATATCTCCCTCTCTATCCGTCTACCTACCTACTGGCCGGCCTTGAATAGTTTCTCTCTGTCTTTTAATTATAAATTTTAAATTTTAAATGGGTTTTTAATTTATATTTTTAGCACGGGTAGATTTATTTAATTCTATTTTAAGAAATATTTGTATTATTGTATATTGTTTTTAATTATGCCTGTGCACCGCCCGGGTCCCTGTGGGGAGAGGGTGCGGTTAATAAATCCCAACTTATTATTATTATTATTACCTACTGTATTTCTCCCTCTCTCTATCCCTCTACCTACCTACCTACCTACCTACTGTATTTCTCCCTCTCTATCCCTCTACCTACCTACCTACCTACCTACCTATTGTATTTCTCTCTCTATCCCTCTAGCTACCTAGTTACCTACTTACTGTATTTCTCCCTCTCTCCCTCTACCTACCTACCTACCTACTGTATTTATCCCTCTCTATCCCTCTGCCTACCTACCTACCTACCTCCTGTATTTGTCCCTCTCTCTCTATCCCTCTAGCTACCTACTTACCTACTTACTGTATTTCTCCCTCTCTCTCTCTATCCCTCTACCTACCTACCTACCTACTTACTGTATTTGTCCTTCTCCCTCTTTATCCACCTACCTACCTACCTACCTACCTACCTACCTACCTACCTACCTACCTACCTACCTACCTACCTACCTACTGTACTTCTCCCTCTCCCTCTCCATCCCTCTACCTACCTACCTACCTACTGTATTCTCCCTCTATCCCTCTACCTCCTTACCTACCTACCTTACTGTATTTCTCCCTCTCTCTCTATCCCTCTACCTACCTACCTACCTACCTACCTACCTACCTACCTACCTACCTACCTACCTACTGTATTTCACCCTCTCTCTCTATCCCTCTACCTACCTACCTAATGTTATTTCTCCCTCTCTATCCCTCTACCTACCTACCTACTGTATTTCTTCCTCTCCCTCTCCCTCTCTATCCACCTACCTACCTACCTACCTACCTACTGTATTTCTCCCTCTCTCTATCCCTCTACCTACCTACCTACCTACTGTATTTCTCCCTCTCTATCCCTCTACCTACCTACCTACTGTATTTCTCCCTCTCTATCCCTCTACCTACCTACCTACCTACCTACCTACCTACCTACCTACCTACCTACTGTATTTCTCCCTCTCTCTATCTCTCTACCTACCTACCTACCTACTGTATTTCTCCCTCTCCCTCTCTATCCCTCTACCTACCTACCTACCTACCCTACCAAACCTACCTACCTACTGTATTTCTACCTCTCCCTCTCTATCCCTCTACCTACCTACCTACCTACCTACCTACCTACCTACCTACCTAACCTACCTACCTACTGTATTTCACCCTCTCTCTCTATCCTCTACCTACCTACCTACCTACCTACCTACCTCCTGTATTTCTCCCTCTCTCTCTATCCCTCTAGCTACCTAGTTACCTACTTACTGTATTTCTCCCTCTCTCCCTCTCTCCCTCTACCTACCTACTTACTGTATTTCTCCCTCTCCCTCTTTATCCACCTACCTACCTACCTACCTACCTACTGTATTTCTCCCTCTCCCTCGCTATCCCTCTACCTACCTACCTACCTACTGTATTTCTCCCTCTCTATCCCTCTATCTACCTACCTACCTACTATATTTCTCCCTCTCTCTCTATCCCTCTAGCTACCTACTTACCTACTTACTGTATTTGTCCCTCTCCCTCTTTATCCACCTACCTACCTACCTACCTACCTACCTACCTACCTACCTACCTACCTTACTGTATTTCTCCCTCTCTCCCTCTCTCCCTCTACCTACCTACCTACTGTATTTCTCCCTCTCCCTCTTTATCCACCTACCTACCTACCTACCTACCTACCTACCTACCTACTGTACTTCTCCCTTTCCCTCTCTATCCCTCTACCTACCTACCTACCTACTGTATTTCTCCCTCTATCCCTCTACCTACTTACCTACCTACCTACCTACTGTATTTCTACCTCTCTATCCGTCTACCTACCTACCTACCTACTGTATTTCTCCCTCTCCCTCTCTATCCGTCTACCTACCTACCTACCTACCTACCTACCTACCTACCTAACCTACCTACCTACTGTATTTCACCCTCTCTCTATCCCTCTACCTACCTACCTCCTGTATTTCTCCCTCTCTCTCTATCCCTCTAGCTACCTAGTTACCTACTTACTGTATTTCTCCCTCTCTCCCTCTCTCCCTCTACCTACCTACCTACTGTATTTCTCCCTCTCCCTCTTTATCCACCTACCTACCTACCTACCTACCTACTGTATTTCTCCCTCTCCCTCGCTATCCCTCTACCTACCTACCTACCTACTGTATTTCTCCCTCTCTATCCCTCTATCTACCTACCTACCTACTATATTTCTCCCTCTCTCTCTATCCCTCTAGCTACCTACTTACCTACTTACTGTATTTGTCCCTCTCCCTCTTTATCCACCTACCTACCTACCTACCTACCTACCTACCTACCTACCTACCTACCTACCTACCTACCTACTGTATTTCTCCCTCTTTCTCTATCCCTCTACCTACCTACCTACTGTATTTCTCCCTCTATCCCTCTACCTACCTACCTACCTACCTACCTACTGTACTTCTCCCTTTCCCTCTCTATGCCTCTACCTACCTACCTACCTACTGTATTTCTCCCTCTATCCCTCTACCTACTTACCTACCTACCTTACTGTATTTCTCCCTCTCTCTCTATCCCTCTACCTACCTACCTACTGTATTTCTCCCTCTCCCTCTCTATCCCTCTACCTACCTACCTACCTACCTACCTACCTACCTACCTACCTACCTACCTACCTACTGTATTTCTCCCTCTCCCTCTCTATCCCTCTACCTACCTACCTACATACCTACCTACTGTATTTCTCCCTCTCTCTATCCCTCTACCTACCTACCTACTGTATTTCTCCCTCTCTATCCCTCTACCTACCTACCTACCTACTGTATTTCTCCCTCTCTCTATCCCTCTACCTACCTACCTACTGTATTTCTCCCTCTCCCTCTCCCTCTCTATCCGTCTACCTACCTACCTACCTACCTACCTACCTACCTACCTACCTACCTACCTACCTACCGTATTTCTCCCTCTCTATCCCTCTACCTACCTACCTACCTACCTACTGTATTTCTCCCTCTCTATCCCTCTACCTACCTACCTACCTACTGTATTTCTCCCTCTCTATCCCCCTACCCTACCTACCTACCTACCTATTGTATTTCTCCATCTCTCTCCCTCTCCCTACCTACCTACTGTATTTTCTCCCTATCCCTCTACCTACCTACCTACCTACCTGCCTACTGTATTTCTCCCTCTCCCTCTCTATCCCTCTGCCTACCAACCTACCTCCTGTATTTCTCCCTCTCTCTCTATCCCTCTAGCTACCTACTTACCTACGTACTCTATTTCTCCCTCTCTCTCTCTATCCCTCTACCTACCTACCTACCTACCTACCTACCTACTGTATTTGTCCCTCTCCCTCTTTATCCACCTACCTACCCACCTACCTACCTACCTACTGTACTTCTCCCTCTCCCTCTCTTTCCCTCTACCTACCTACCTACCTACTGTATTTCTCCCTCTATCCCTCTACCTACCTACCTACCTACCTACCTTACTGTATTTCTCCCTCTCCCTCTCTATCCCTCTACCTACCTACCTTACTGTATTTCTCCCCTCTCCCTCTCTATCCCTCTACCTACCTACCTACTGTATTTCTCCCTCTATCCCTCTACCTACCTACCTACCTACCTACCTACTGTATTTCTCCCTCTCTCTCTATCCCTCTACCTACCTACCTACTGTATTTCTCCCTCTTCCTCTCTATCCCTCTACCTACCTACCTACCTACCTACCTACCTACCTACCTACCTACCTGCCTACTGTATTTCTCCCTCTCCCTCTCTATCCCTCTGCCTACCAAACTACCTCCTGTATTTCTCCCTCTCTCTCTATCCCTCTAGCTACCTACTTACTGTATTTCTCCCTCTCTCTCTCTATCCCTCTACCTACCTACCTACCTACCTACCTACCTACTGTATTTGTCCCTCTCCCTCTTTATCCACCTACCTACCCACCTACCTACCTACCTACTGTACTTCTCCCTCTCCCTCTCCATCCCTCTACCTACCTACCTACCTACTGTATTTCTCCCTCTATTCCTCTACCTACCTACCTACCTTACTGTATTTCTCCCTCTCCCTCTGTATCCCTCTACCTACCTACCTACCTACTGTATTTCTCCCTCCCTCTCTATCCCTCTACCTACCTACTGTATTTGTCCCTCTCCCTCTTTATCCAACTACCTACCTACCTACTGTACTTCTCCCTCTCCCTCTCTATCCCTCTACTTACCTACCTACCTACTGTATTTCTCTTCTATCCCTCTACCTACCTACCTACCTACCTACCTACTGTATTTCTCCCTCTCTCTCTATCCCTCTACCTACCTACTGTATTTGTCCCTCTCCCTCTTTATCCACCTACCTACCTACCTACTGTACTTCTCCCTCTCCCTCTCTATCCCTCTACCTACCTACCTACCTACCTACCTACCTACCTACCTACCTACCTACCTACCTACCTACCTACTGTATTTCACCCTCTCTCTCTATCCCTCTACCTACCTACCTATTGTATTTCTCCCTCTCTCTATCCCTCTACCTACCTACCTACTGTATTTCTCCCTCTCCCTCTCTATCCACCTACCTACCTACCTACCTACCTACCTACCTACCTACTGTATATCTCCCTCTCTATCCCTCTACCTACCTACCTACCGTATTTCTCCCTCTCCCTTTCTATCCCTCTACCTACCTACCTACTGTATTTCTCCCTCTCTCTATCCCTCTACCTACCTACCTACCTACCTACTGTATTTCTCCCTCTCTATCCCTCTACCTACCTACCTACCTACCTACCTACCTACTGTATTTCTCTCTCTATCCCTCTACCTACTTACTGTATTTCTCCCTCTCTCTATCCCTCTAGCTACCTAGTTACCTACTTACTGTATTTCTCCCTCTCTCCCTCTACCTACCTACCTACTGTATTTATCCCTCTCTATCCCTCTGCCTACCTACCTACCTACCTCCTGTATTTGTCCCTCTCTCTCTATCCCTCTAGCTACCTACTTACCTACTTACTGTATTTCTCCCTCTCTCTCTCTATCCCTCTACCTACCTACCTACCTACTTACTGTATTTGTCCTTCTCCCTCTTTATCCACCTACCTACCTACCTACCTACCTACCTACCTACCTACCTACCGTACTTCTCCCTCTCCCTCTCCATCCCTCTACCTACCTACCTACCTACCTACTGTATTTCTCCCTCTATCCACCTACCTACTTACCTACCTACCTTACTGTATTTCTCCCTCTCTCTCTATCCCTCTACCTACCTACCTACCTATCTACCTACTGTATTTCTCCCTCTCTCTCTATCCCTCTACCTACCTACCTACTGTATTTCTCCCTCTTCCTCTCTATCCCTCTACCTACCTACCTACCTACCTACCTACCTAACCTACCTGCCTACTGTATTTCTCCCTCTCCCTCTCTATCCCTCTGCCTACCAACCTACCTCCTGTATTTCTCCCTCTCTCTCTATCCCTCTAGCTACCTACTTACTGTATTTCTCCCTCTCTCTCTCTATCCCTCTACCTACCTACCTACCTACTGTATTTGTCCCTCTCCCTCTTTATCCACCTACCTACCCACCTACCTACCTACCTACTGTACTTCTCCCTCTCCCTCTCTATCCCTCTACCTACCTACCTACCTACCTACCTACTGTATTTCTCCCTCTATCCCTCTACCTACCTACCTACCTACCTACCTACTGTACTTCTCCCTCTCCCTCTCCATCCCTCTACCTACCTACCTACCTACCTACTGTATTTCTCCCTCTATCCCTCTACCTACTTACCTACCTACCTTACTGTATTTCTCCCTCTCTCTATCCCTCTACCTACCTACCTACCTACCTACCTACTGTATTTCACCCTCTCTCTCTATCCCTCTACCTACCTACCTAATGTATTTCTCCCTCTCTATCCCTCTACCTACCTACCTACTGTATTTCTTCCTCTCCCTCTCCCTCTCTATCCACCTACCTACCTACCTACCTACCTACCTACCTACCTACCTACCTACCTACTGTATTTCTCCCTCTCTCTCTATCCCTCTACCTACCTACCTACTGTATTTCTCCCTCTTCCTCTCTATCCCTCTACCTACCTACCTACCTACCTACCTACCTACCTACCTAACCTACCTGCCTACTGTATTTCTCCCTCTCCCTCTCTATCCCTCTGCCTACCAACCTACCTCCTGTATTTCTCCCTCTCTCTCTATCCCTCTAGCTACCTACTTACTGTATTTCTCCCTCTCTCTCTCTATCCCTCTACCTACCTACCTACCTACCTTACTGTATTTCTCCCTCTCCCTCTCTATCCCTCTACCTACCTACCTACCTACTGTATTTCTCCCTCTCTCTCTATCCCTCTACCTACCTACTGTACCTACAGGGTGCCACAAAGAAGAGGGAGTCAAACTTTTCTCCAAGGCACCTGGGGGCAGGACAAGAAGCAATGGGTGGAAACTAACAAAGGAGAGAACAACTTAGAATTAAGGAGAAATTTCCTGACAGTAAGAACAATTAACCTCTGGAACAGCTTGCCTCCAGCAGTTGTGAATGCCCCAACCCTGGAAGTCTTTAAAAAGATGTTAGACAGCCATTTGTCTGAAATGGTATAAGGTTCCTGCCCATGCAGGGGGTTGGACTAGAAGACCTACAAGGTCCCTTCCAACTCTGCTATTGTATTGTATTGTATTGTATTGTATTGTATTGTATTTGTCCCTCTCCCTCTTTATCCACCTACCTACCTACCTACCTACCTACCTACCTACCTACCTACCTACCTACCTACCTAATGTATTTCTCCCTTTCTATCCATCTACCTACCTACCTACCTACCTACCTAACTGTATTTCTCCCTCTTTCTCTATCCCTCTACTTACCTACCTACTGTATTTCTCCCTCTCCCTCTCTATTCCTCTACCTACCTACCTACCTACCTACCTACCTACCTACCTACCTACCTACCTACCTACCTACCTACCTACCTACCTAATGTATTTCTCCCTCTCTATCCCTCTACCTACCTACCTACCTACTGTATTTCACCCTCTCTCTCTCTATCCCTCTACCTACCTACCTACTGTATTTCTCCCTCTCTCTATCCCTCCACCTACCTACCTACCTACCTACGTACCTACCTACTGTATTTCTCTCTCTATCCGTCTACCTACCTACCTACCTACCTACTGTATTTCTCCCTCTCTATCCCTCTACCTACCTACTGTATTTCTCCCTCTCTCCCTCTCTCCCTCTACCTACCTACCTACCTACTGTATTTCTCCCTCTCCCTCTCTATCCCTCTGCCTACCTACCTACCTACCTACCTCCTGTATTTCTCTCTCTCTCTCTATCCCTATAGCTACCTAGTTACCTACTTACTGTATTTCTCCCTCTCTCCCTCTACCTACCTACCTACTGTATTTTTCCCTCTCCCTCTTTATCCACCTACCTACCTACCTACCTACCTACCTACCTACCTACCTACTGTACTTCCCCCTTTCCCTCTCTATCCCTCTAACTACCTACCTACCTACTGTATTTCTCCCTCTATCCCTCTACCTACTTACCTACCTACCTTACTGTATTTCTCCCTCTCTCTCTATCCCTCTACCTACCTACCTACTGTATTTCTCCCTCTCCCTCTCTATCCCTCTACCTACCTACCTACCTACCTACCTACCTACCTACCTACCTACTGTATTTCTCCCTCTCTATCTGTCTACCTACCTACCTACCTACTGTATTTCTCCCTCTCCCTCTCTATCCCTCTACCTACCTACCTACCTACCTAACCTACCTACATACTGTATTTCACCCTCTCTCTCTCTATCCCTCTACCTACCTACCTACCTACTGTATTTCTCCCTCTCGATCCCTCTACCTACCTACCTACCTACCTACCTACCTACCTACCTACCTACCTACTGTATTTCTCCCTCTCTATCCGTCTACCTCCCTACCTACCTACTGTATTTCTCCCTCTCCCTCTCTATCCCTCTACCTACCTACCTACCTACCTACCTACCTAACCTACCTACCTACTGTATTTCACCCTCTCTCTCTCTATCCCTCTACCTACCTACCTACCTACTGTATTTCTCCCTCTCGATCCCTCTACCTACCTACCTACTGTATTTCTCCCTCTCCCCCTCCCTCTCTATCCACCTACCTACCAACCTACCTACCTAACTACCTACGTACCTAACTACTGTATTTCTCCCTCTCTATCCGTCTACCTACCTACCTACCCACTGTATTTCTCCCTCTCCCTCTCTATCCCTCTACCTACCTACCGACTGTATTTCTCCCTCTCTCTATCCCTCTACCTACCTACCTACCTACTGTATTTCTCCCTCTCTATCCCTCTACCTACCTACCTACCTACCTACCTACCTACCTACCTACCTACCTACCTACCTACCTACCTACCTACCTACCTACTGTACTTCTCCCTTTCCCTCTCTATCCCTCTACCTACCTACCTACCTACCTACTGTATTTCTCCATCTCTATCCCTCTCTCCCTCTCCCTACCTACCTACCTACTGTATTTCTCTCTCTACCTACCTACCTACCTACTGTATTTCTCCCTCTCTCCCTCTACCTACCTACCTACCTACTGTATTTCTCCCTCTCCCTCTCTATCCCTCTGCCTACCTACCTACCTCCTGTATTTCTCCCTCTCTCACTATCCCTGTAGCTACCTAGTTACCTACTTACTGTATTTCTCCCTCTCTCCCTCTACCTACCTACCTACCTACTGTATTTCTCCCTCTCCCTTTCTATCCCTCTGCCTACCTACCTACCTACGTCCTGTATTTCTCCCTCTATCCCTCTACCTACTTACCTACCTACCTTACTGTATTTCTCCCTCTCTCTCTATCCCTCTACCTACCTACCTACTGTATTTCTCCCTCTCCCTCTCTATCCCTCTACCTACCTACCTACCTACCTACCTACCTACCTACCTACCTACCTACCTACCTACTGTACTTCTCCTTTTCCCTCTCTATCCCTCTACCTACCTACCTACCTACTGTATTTCTCCATCTCTATCCCTCTCTCCCTCTCCCTACCTACCTACCTACCTACCTACTGTATTTCTCCCTCTCTCCCTCTACCTACCTACCTACCTACTGTATTTCTCCCTCTCTATCCCTCTGCCTACCTACCTCCTGTATTTCTCCCTCTCTCTCTATCCCTCTAGCTACCTATTTACCTACTTACTGTATTTCTCCCTCTCCCTCTTTATCCACCTACCTACCTACCTACCTACCTACCTACCTATCTACCTACCTACTGTACTTCTCCCTTTCCCTCTCTATCCCTCTACCTACCTACCTACCTACTGTATTTCTCCCTCTATCCCTCTACCTACTTACCTACCTACCTTACTGTATTTCTCCCTCTCTCTCTATCCCTCTACCTACCTACCTACTGTATTTCTCCCTCTCCCTCTCTATCCCTCTACCTACCTACCTACCGACCTACCTGCCTACTGTAGTTCTCCCTCTCTCTATCCCTCTACCTACCTACCTACTGTATTTCTCCCTCTCCCTCTCTATCCCTCTAGCTACCTACCTACCTACCTACTGTATTTCTCCCTATCTCTATCCCTCTACCTACATACCTACCTACTGTATTTCTCCCTCTCTATCCCTCTACCTACCTACCTACCTACTGTATTTCTCCCTCTCTATCCCTCTACCTACCTACCTACCTACCTACCTACCTACCTACTGTATTTCTCTACCTACCTACCTATTGTATTTCTCCCTCTCTCTATCCCTCTACCTACCTACCTACTATATTTCTCCCTCTCCCTCTCCCTCTCTATCCACCTACCTACCTACCTACCTACCTACCTACCTACCTACCTACCTACCTAACTACCTACTGTATTTCACCCTCTCTATCCGTCTACCTACCTACCTGCCGTATTTCTCCCTCTCCCTCTCTATCCCTCTACCTACCTACCTACTGTATTTCTCCCTCTCTCTATCCCTCTACCTACCTACCTACCTACCTCCTGTATTTCTCCCTCTCTATCCCTCTACCTACCTACCTACCTACTGTATTTCTCCCTCTCTATCCCTCTACCTACCTACCTACCTACCTACCTACTGTACCTCTCCCTCTCCCTCCCTCTACCTACCTACCTACCTACTGTATTTCTCCCTCTATCCCTCTACCTACTTACCTACCTACCTTACTGTACTTCTCCCTCTCTCTCTATCCCTCTACCTACCTACCTACCTACTGTATTTCTCCCTCTATCCCTCTACCTACTTACCTACCTACCTTACTGTATTTCTCCCTCTCCCTCTCTATCCCCCTACCTACCTACCTACCTACCTACCTACCTACCTACCTACCTACCTACTGTATTTCTCCCTCTCTCTATCCCTCTACCTACCTACCTACCTACTGTATTTCTCCCTCTATCCCTCTACCTACTGTATTTCTCCCTCTCCCTCTCTATCCCTCTACCTACCTACCTACCTACCTACCTACCTACCTACCTACCTACCTACTGTATTTCTCCCTCTCTCTATCCCTCTACCTACCTACCTACCTACCTACCTACCTACCTACCTACCTACCTACCTACCTACTGTACTTCTCCCTTTCCCTCTCTATCCCTCTACCTACCTACCTACTGTATTTCTCCATCTCTCTCCCTCTCTCCCTCTCCCTACCTACCTACCTACCTACCTACTGTATTTCTCCCTCTCTCCCTCTCTCCCTCTCCCTACCTACCTACCTACTGTATTTCTCCCTCTCCCTCTCTATCCCTCTGCCTACCTACCTCCTGTATTTCTCCCTCTCTCTCTATCCCTCTAGCTACCTAGTTACCTACTTACTGTATTTCTCCCTCTCCCTCTTTATCCACCTACCTACCTACCTACCTACCTATCTACCTACCTACCTACTGTACTCCTCCCTTTCCCTCTCTATCCCTCTACCTACCTACCTACTGTATTTCTCCCTCTATCCCTCTACCTACTTACCTACCTACCTTACTGTATTTCTCCCTCTCTCTCTATCCCTCTACCTACCTACCTACTGTATTTCTCCCTCTCTCTCTATCCCTCTACCTACCTACCTACTGTATTTCTCCCTCTCCCTCTACCTACCTACCTACCTACCTACCGACCTGCCTGCCTACTGTAGTTCTCCCTCTCTCTATCCCTCTACCTACCTACCTACTGTATTTCTCCCTCTCCCTCTCTATCCCTCTAGCTACCTACCTACCTACCTACTGTATTTCTCCCTATCTCTATCCCTCTACCTACATACCTACCTACTGTATTTCTCCCTCTCTATCCCTCTACCTACCTACCTACCTATCTACTGTATTTCTCCCTCTCTATCCCTCTACCTACCTACCTACCTACCTACCTACTGTATTTCTCTACCTACCTACCTATTGTATTTCTCCCTCTCTCTATCCCTCTACCTACCTACCTACTATATTTCTCCCTCTCCCTCTCTATCCACCTACCTACCTACCTACCTACCTACCTACCTACCTACTGTATTTCACCCTCTCTATCCCTCTACCTACCTACCTACTGTATTTCTCCCTCTCTCTATCCCTCTACCTACCTACCTACCTACCTACTGTATTTCTCCCTCTCTATCCCTCTACCTACCTACCTACCTACCTACCTACTGTATTTCTCCCTCTCTATCCCTCTCCCTACCTACCTACCTACCTACCTACCTACCTACCTACCTACTGTACCTCTCCCTCTCCCTCCCTCTACCTACCTACCTACTGTATTTCTCCCTTTATCCCTCTACCTACTTACCTACCTACCTTACTGTACTTCTCCCTCTCTCTATCCCTCTACCTACCTACCTACCTACCTACCTACCTACCTACTGTATTTCTCCCTCTCTCTACCCCTCTACCTACCTACCTACTGTATTTCTCCCTCTCTATCCCTCTACCTACCTACCTACCTACCTACTGTATTTCTCCCTCTATCCCTCTACCTACCTACCTACCTACCTACCTTACTGTATTTCTCCCTCTCCCTCTCTGTCCCTCTACCTACCTACCTACCTACCTACCTACCTACCTACCTACCTACCTACCTACCTAACCTACCTACCTACTGTATTTCACCCTCTCCCTCTCTCCCTCTACCTACCTACCTACTGTATTTCTCCCTCTCCCTCTCTATCCCTCTACCTACCTACCTACCTACCTACCTACCTACCTACCTACCTACTGTATTTCTCCCTCTCTATCCGTCTACCTCCCTCCCTACCTACTGTATTTCTCCCTCTCCCTCTCTATCCCTCTACCTACCTACCTACCTACCTACCTACCTACTGTATTTCACCCTCTCTCTCTCTATCCCTCTACCTACCTACCTACCTACTGTATTTCTCCCTCTCGATCCCTCTACCTACCTACCTACTGTATTTCTCCCTCTCCCCCTCCCTCTCTATCCACCTACCTACCAACCTACCTACCTAACTACCTACGTACCTAACTACTGTATTTCTCCCTCTCTATCCGTCTACCTACCTACCTACCTACTGTATTTCTCCCTCTCCCTCTCTATCCCTCTACCTACCTACCGACTGTATTTCTCCCTCTCTCTATCCCTCTACCTACCTACCTACCTACTGTATTTCTCCCTCTCTATCCCTCTACCTACCTACCTACCTACCTACCTACCTACCTACCTACCTACCTACCTACTGTACGTCTCCCTTTCCCTTTCTATCCCTCTACCTACCTACCTACCTACTGTATTTCTCCATCTCTATCCCTCTCTCCCTCTCCCTACCTACCTACCTACTGTATTTCTCTCTCTCTACCTACCTACCTACCTACTGTATTTCTCCCTCTCCCTCTACCTACCTACCTACCTACTGTATTTCTCCCTCTCCCTCTCTATCCCTCTGCCTACCTACCTACCTCCTGTATTTCTCCCTCTCTCTCTATCCCTGTAGCTACCTAGTTACCTACTTACTGTATTTCTCCCTCTCTCCCTCTACCTACCTACCTACCTACTGTATTTCTCCCTCTCCCTTTCTATCCCTCTGCCTACCTACCTACCTACCTCCTGTATTTCTCCCTCTATCCCTCTACCTACTTACCAACCTACCTTACTGTATTTCTCCCTCTCTCTCTATCCCTCTACCTACCTACCTACTATATTTCTCCCTCTCCCTCTCTATCCACCTACCTACCTACCTACCTACCTACCTACTGTATTTCTCCCTCTCTATCCCTCTACCTACCTACCTACTGTATTTCTCCCTCTCTCTATCCCTCTACCTACCTACCTACCTACCTCCTGTATTTCTCCCTCTCTATCCCTCTACCTACCTACCTACCTACCTACCTACCTACTGTATTTCTCCCTCTCTATCCCTCTCCCTACCTACCTACCTACCTACCTACCTACTGTACCTCTCCCTCTCCCTCCCTCTACCTACCTACCTACTGTATTTCTCCCTTTATCCCTCTACCTACTTACCTACCTACCTTACTGTACTTCTCCCTCTCTCTCTATCCCTCTACCTACCTACCTACCTACTGTATTTCTCCCTCTATCCCTCTACCTACTTACCTACCTACCTTACTGTATTTCTCCCTCTCCCTCTCTATCCCTCTACCTACCTACCTACCTACCTACCTACCTACCTACCTACCTACTGTATTTCTCCCTCTCTCTATCCCTCTACCTACCTACCTACCTACTGTATTTCTCCCTCTATCCCTCTACCTACTGTATTTCTCCCTCTCCCTCTCTATCCCTCTACCTACCTACCTACCTACCTACCTACCTACCTACCTACCTACCTACCTACTGTATTTCTCCCTCTCTCTATCCCTCTACCTACCTACCTACCTACTGTATTTCTCCCTCTCTCTATCCCTCTACCTACCTACCTACCTACTGTATTTCTCCCTCTATCCCTCTACCTACTGTATTTCTCCCTCTCCCTCTCTATCCCTCTACCTACCTACCTACCTACCTACCTACCTACCTACCTACCTACCTACCTACTGTATTTCTCCCTCTCTCTATCCCTCTACCTACCTACCTACCTACCTACCTACCTACCTACTGTACTTCTCCCTTTCCCTCTCTATCCCTCTACCTACCTACCTACCTACTGTATTTCTCCATCTCTATCCCTCTCTCCCTCTCCCTACCTACCTACCTACCTACTGTATTTCTCCCTCTCTCCCTCTCCCTACCTACCTACCTACTGTATTTCTCCCTCTCCCTCTCTATCCCTCTGCCTACCTACCTCCTGTATTTCTCCCTCTCTCTCTATCCCTCTAGCTACCTAGTTACCTACTTACTGTATTTCTCCCTCTCCCTCTTTATCCACCTACCTACCTACCTACCTACCTATCTACCTACCTACCTACTGTACTCCTCCCTTTCCCTCTCTATCCCTCTACCTACCTACCTACTGTATTTCTCCCTCTATCCCTCTACCTACTTACCTACCTACCTTACTGTATTTCTCCCTCTCTCTCTATCCCTCTACCTACCTACCTACTGTATTTCTCCCTCTCTCTCTATCCCTCTACCTACCTACCTACTGTATTTCTCCCTCTCCCTCTATCCCTCTACCTACCTACCTACCTACCTACCGACCTGCCTGCCTACTGTAGTTCTCCCTCTCTCTATCCCTCTACCTACCTACCTACTGTATTTCTCCCTCTCCCTCTCTATCCCTCTAGCTACCTACCTACCTACCTACTGTATTTCTCCCTATCTCTATCCCTCTACCTACATACCTACCTACTGTATTTCTCCCTCTCTATCCCTCTACCTACCTACCTACCTATCTACTGTATTTCTCCCTCTCTATCCCTCTACCTACCTACCTACCTACCTACCTACTGTATTTCTCTACCTACCTACCTATTGTATTTCTCCCTCTCTCTATCCCTCTACCTACCTACCTACTATATTTCTCCCTCTCCCTCTCTATCCACCTACCTACCTACCTACCTACCTACCTACCTACCTACTGTATTTCACCCTCTCTATCCCTCTACCTACCTACCTACTGTATTTCTCCCTCTCTCTATCCCTCTACCTACCTACCTACCTACCTCCTGTATTTCTCCCTCTCTATCCCTCTACCTACCTACCTACCTACCTACCTACTGTATTTTCTCCCTCTCTATCCCTCTCCCTACCTACCTACCTACCTACCTACTGTACCTCTCCCTCTCCCTCCCTCTACCTACCTACCTACTGTATTTCTCCCTTTATCCCTCTACCTACTTACCTACCTACCTTACTGTACTTCTCCCTCTCTCTCTATCCCTCTACCTACCTACCTACCTACCTACCTACCTACCTACTGTATTTCTCCCTCTCTCTACCCCTCTACCTACCTACCTACTGTATTTCTCCCTCTCTATCCTCTACCTACCTACCTACCTACCTACTGTATTTCTCCCTCTATCCCTCTACCTACCTACCTACCTACCTACCTTACTGTATTTCTCCTCTCCCTCTCTGTCCCTCTACCTACCTACCTACCTACCTACCTACCTACCTACCTACCTACCTACCTACCTAACCTACCTACCTACTGTATTTCACCCTCTCCCTCTCTCCCTCTACCTACCTACCTACTGTATTTCTCCCTCTCCCTCTCTATCCTCTACCTACCTACCTACCTACCTACCTACCTACCTACCTACCTACCTACTGTATTTCTCCCTCTCTATCCGTCTACCTCCCTACCTACCTACTGTATTTCTCCCTCTCCCTCTCTATCCCTCTACCTACCTACCTACCTACCTACCTAACCTACCTACCTACTGTATTTCACCCTCTCTCTCTCTATCCCTCTACCTACCTACCTACCTACTGTATTTCTCCCTCTCGATCCCTCTACCTACCTACCTACTGTATTTCTCCCCTCTCCCCCTCCCTCTCTATCCACCTACCTACCAACCTACCTACGTAACTACCTACGGACCTAACTACTGTATTTCTCCCTCTCTATCCGTCTACCTACCTACCTACCTACTGTATTTCCTCCCTCTCCCTCTCTATCCCTCTACCTACCTACCGACTGTATTTCTCCCTCTCTCTATCCCTCTACCTACCTACCTACCTACTGTATTTCTCCCTCTCTATCCCTCTACCTACCTACCTACCTACCTACCTACCTACCTACCTACTGTACTTCTCCCTTTCCCTCTCTATCCCTCTACCTACCTACCTACCTACTGTATTTCTCTCTCTACCTACCTACCTACCTACTGTATTTCTCCTCTCCCTCTCTATCCCTCTGCCTACCTACCTACCTCCTGTATTTCTCCCTCTCTCTCTATCCCTGTAGCTACCTAGTTACCTACTTACTGTTTTTCTCCTCTCTCCCTCTACCTACCTACCTACCTACTGTATTTCTCCCTCTCCCTTCTATCCTCTGCCTACCTTCCTACCTACCTCCTGTATTTCTCCCTCTATCCCTCCTACCTACCTACCTCCTACCTACCTACCTCCTGTATTTCTCCCTCTCTATCCCTCTACCTACCTACCTACCTACCTACCTACCTACCTACCTACCTACCTACTATATTTCTCCCTCTCCCTCTCTATCCACCTACCTACCTACCTACCTACCTACCTACCTACCTACCTACCTACCTACCTACTGTATTTCACCCTCTCTATCCCTCTACCTACCTACCTACTGTATTTCGCCCTCTCTCTATCCCTCTACCTACCTACCTACCTACCTCCTGTATTTCTCCCTCTCTATCCCTCTACCTACCTACCTACCTACCTACCACCTTACCTACCTACCTACTGTATTTCTCCCTCTCTATCCCTCTCTCCTACCTACCTACCTATCCTACTGTATTTCTCCCTCTCTATCCCTCTACCTACCTACCTACCTACCTACTGTATTTCTCTACCTACCTACCTATTGTATTTCTCACTCTCTCTATCCCTCTACCTACCTACCTACTATATTTCTCCCTCTCCCTCTCTATCCACCTACCTACCTACCTACCTACCTACCTACCTACCTACCTACCTACCTACCTACCTACTGTATTTCACCCTCTCTATCCTCTACCTACCTACCTACTGTATTTCTCCCTCTCTATCCCTCTACCTACCTACCTACCTACCTACCTACTGTATTTCTCTACCTACCTACCTATTGTATTTCTCCTCTCTCTATCCCTCTACCTACCTACCTACTATATTTCTCCCTCTCCCTCTCTATCCACCTACCTACCTACCTACCTACCTACCTTCCTACCTACCTACTACCTACCTACTGTATTTCACCCTCTCTATCCCTCTACCTACCTACCTACTGTATTTCTCCCTCTCTCTATCCCTCTACCTACCTACCTACCTACCTCCTGTATTTCTCCCTCTCTATCCTCTACCTACCTACCTACCTACCTACCTACTGTATTTCTCCCTCTCTATCCCTCTCCCTACCTACCTACCTACCTACCTACCTACCTACTGTACCTCTCCCTCTCCCTCCCTCTACCTACCTACCTACTGTATTTCTCCCTTATCCCTCTACCTACTTACCTACCTACCTAACTGTACTTCTCCCTTGTACTTCTCCCTCTCTCTCTATCCCTCTACCTACCTACCTACCTACCTACCTACCTACCTACTGTATTTCTCCCTCTCTCTACCCCTCTACCTACCTACCTACTGTATTTCTCCCTCTCTATCCCTCTACCTACCTACCTACCTACTGTATTTCTCCATCTCTATCCCTCTCTCCCTCTCCCTACCTACCTACCTACTGTATTTCTCTCTCTACCTACCTACCTACCTACTGTATTTCTCCCTCTCTCCCTCTACCTACCTACCTACCTACTGTATTTCTCCCTCTCCCTCTCTATCCCTCTGCCTACCTACCTACCTCCTGTATTTCTCCCTCTCTCTCTATCCCTGTAGCTACCTAGTTACCTACTTACTGTATTTCTCCCTCTCTCCCTCTACCTACCGACCTACCTACTGTATTTCTCCCTCTCCCTTTCTATCCCTCTGCCTACCTACCTACCTACCTCCTGTATTTCTCCCTCTATCCCTCTACCTACTTACCTACCTACCTTACTGTATTTCTCCCTCTCTCTCTATCCCTCTACCTACCTACCTACTATATTTCTCCCTCTCCCTCTCTATCCACCTACCTACCTACCTACCTACCTACCTACCTACCTACCTACCTACTGTATTTCACCCTCTCTATCCCTCTACTACCTACCTACTGTATTTCGCCCTCTCTCTATCCCTCTACCTACTTACCTACCTACCTTACTGTATTTCTCCCTCTCTCTCTATCCCTCTACCTACCTACCTACTATATTTCTCCCTCTCCCTCTCTATCCACCTACCTACCTACCTACCTACCTACCTACCTACCTACCTACCTACTGTATTTCACCCTCTCTATCCCTCTACCTACCTACCTACTGTATTTCGCCCTCTCTCTATCCCTCTACCTACCTACCTACCTACCTACTGTATTTCTCCCTCTCTATCCCTCTACCTACCTACCTACCTACCTACCTACCTACTGTATTTCTCCCTCTCTCTACCCCTCTACCTACCTACCTACCTACTGTATTTCTCCCTCTATCCCTCTACCTACCTACCTACCTACCTACCTTACTGTATTTCACCCTCTCTATCCCTCTACCTACATACCTAATGTATTTCTCCCTCTCTATCCCTCTACCTACCTACCTACTGTATTTCTTCCTCTCCCTCTCCCTCTCTATCCACCTACCTACCTACCTACCTACCTACCTACCTACCTACCTACCTACCTACTGTATTTCTCTCTCTATCCCTCTACCTACTTACTGTATTTCTCCCTCTCTCTCTATCCCTCTAGCTACCTAGTTACCTACTTACTGTATTTCTCCCTGTCTCTATCCCTCTACCTACCTACCTACCTACCTTACTGTATTTCACCCTCTCTCTCTATCCCTCTACCTACATACCTAATGTATTTCTCCCTCTCTATCCCTCTACCTACCTACCTACTGTATTTCTCCCTCTCTATTCCTCTACCTACCTACCTACCTACCTACCTACCTACCTACCTACTGTATTTCTCCCTCTTTCTATCCCTCTACCTACCTACCTACCTACTGTATTTCTCCCTCTCTATCCCTCTACCTACCTACCTACCTACCTACCTACCTACCTACCTACCTACCTACCTACCTACCTACTGTATTTCTCTCTCTATCCCTCTACCTACTTACTGTATTTCTCCCTCTCTCTATCCCTCTAGCTACCTAGTTACCTACTTACTGTATTTCTCCCTCTCTCCCTCTACCTACCTACCTACCTACCTACTGTATTTCTTCCTCTCCCTCTCCCTCTCTATCCACCTACCTACCTACCTACCTACCTACCTACCTACCTACCTACTGTATTTCTCCCTCTCTCTATCCCTCTACCTACCTACCTACCTACCTACTGTATTTCTCCCTCTCTATCCCTCTACCTACCTACCTACTGTATTTCTCCCTCTCTATCCCTCTACCTACCTACCTACCTACCTACCTACTGTATTGCTCCCTCTCTCTATCCCTCTACCTACCTACCTACCTACCTACCTACCTACCTACCTACCTACCTACCTACCTACTGTATTTCTCCCTCTCTCTATCCCTCTACCTACCTACCTACCTACTGTATTTCTCCCTCTCTATCCCTCTACCTACCTACCTACTGTATTTCTCCCTCTCTATTCCTCTACCTACCTACCTACCTACCTACCTACCTACCTACTGTATTTCTCCCTCTCTCTATCCCTCTACCTACCTACCTACCTACCTACTGTATTTCTCCCTCTCTATCCCTCTACCTACCTACCTACCTACTGTATTTCTCTCTCTATCCCTCTACCTACTTACTGTATTTCTCCCTCTCTCTCTATCCCTCTAGCTACCTAGTTACCTACTTACTGTATTTCTCCCTCTCTCCCTCTACCTACCTACGTACCTACTGTATTTATCCCTCTCTATCCCTCTGCCTACCTACCTACCTACCTCCTGTATTTGTCCCTCTCTCTCTATCCCTCTAGCTACCTACTTACCTACTTACTGTATTCTCCCTCTCTCTCTCTATCCCTCTACCTACCTACCTACCTACCTACCTACTGTATTTCACCCTCTCTCTCTATCCCTCTACCTACCTACCTAATGTATTTCTCCCTCTCTATCCCTCTACCTACCTACCTACTGTATTTCTTCCTCTCCCTCTCCCTCTCTATCCACCTACCTACCTACCTACCTACCTACCTACTGTATTTCTCCCTCTCTCTATCCCTCTACCTACCTACCTACCTACCTACTGTATTTCTCCCTCTCTATCCCTCTACCTACCTACCTACCTACCTACCTATTGTATTTCTCCCTCTCTCTATCCCTGTACCTACCTACCTACCTACTGTATTTCTCCCTCTATCCCTCTACCTACCTACCTACCTACCTACCTTACTGTATTTCACCCTCTCTCTCTATCCCTCTACCTATATACCTAATGTATTTCTCCCTCTCTATCCCTCTACCTACCTACCTACTGTATTTCTCCCTCTCTATTCCTCTACCTACCTACCTACCTACCTACCTACCTACCTACCTACCTACTGTATTTCTCCCTCTCTCTATCCCTCTACCTACCTACCTACCTACCTACCTACTGTATTTCTCCCTCTCTATCCCTCTACCTACCTACCTACCTACCTACCTACCTACCTACCTACCTACCTACTGTATTTCTCTCTCTATCCCTCTACCTACTTACTGTATTTCTCCCTCTCTCTATCCCTCTAGCTACCTAGTTACCTACTTACTGTATTTCTCCCTCTCTCCCCTCTACCTACCTACCTACCTACTGTATTTCTTCCTCTCCCTCTCCCTCTCTATCCACCTACCTACCTACCTACCTACCTACCTACCTACCTACCTACCTACCTACCTACCTACCTACTGTATTTCTCCCTCTCTCTATCCCTCTACCTACCTACCTACCTACCTACTGTATTTCTCCCTCTCTATCCCTCTACCTACCTACCTACTGTATTTCTCCCTCTCTATCGCTCTACCTACCTACCTACCTACCTACCTACCTACCTACCTACCTACTGTATTTCTCCCTCTCTCTACCCCTCTACCTACCTACCTACCTACTGTATTTCTCCCTCTATCCCTCTACCTACCTACCTACCTACCTACCTTACTGTATTTCACCCTCTCTCTCTATCCCTCTACCTACATACCTAATGTATTTCTCCCTCTCTATCCCTCTACCTACCTACCTACTGTATTTCTTCCTCTCCCTCTCCCTCTCTATCCACCTACCTACCTACCTACCTACCTACCTACCTACCTACCTACCTACCTACTGTATTTCTCTCTCTATCCCTCTACCTACTTACTGTATTTCTCCCTCTCTCTCTATCCCTCTAGCTACCTAGTTACCTACTTACTGTATTTCTCCCTCTCTCCCTCTACCTACCTACGTACCTACTGTATTTATCCCTCTCTATCCCTCTGCCTACCTACCTACCTCCTGTATTTGTCCCTCTCTCTCTATCCCTCTAGCTACCTACTTACCTACTTACTGTATTTCTCCCTCTCTCTCTCTATCCCTCTAGCTACCTACTTACCTACTTACTGTATTTCTCCCTCTCTCTCTCTATCCCTCTACCTACCTACCTACCTACCTACCTACCTACTGTATTTCACCCTCTCTCTCTATCCCTCTACCTACCTACCTAATGTATTTCTCCCTCTCTATCCCTCTACCTACCTACCTACTGTATTTCTTCCTTTCCCTCTCCCTCTCTATCCACCTACCTACCTACCTACCTACCTACCTACCTACCTACCTACCTACCTACCTACCTACTGTATTTCTCCCTCTCTCTATCCCTCTACCTACCTACCTACCTACTGTATTTCTCCCTCTCTATCCCTCTACCTACCTACCTACCTACCTACCTACCTATTGTATTTCTCCCTCTCTCTATCCCTGTACCTACCTACCTACCTACTGTATTTCTCCCTCTATCCCTCTACCTACCTACCTACCTACCTACCTTACTGTATTTCACCCTCTCTCTCTATCCCTCTACCTATATACCTAATGTATTTCTCCCTCTCTATCCCTCTACCTACCTACCTACTGTATTTCTCCCTCTCTATTCCTCTACCTACCTACCTACCTACCTACCTACCTACCTACTGTATTTCTCCCTCTCTCTATCCCTCTACCTACCTACCTACCTACCTACCTACTGTATTTCTCCCTCTCTATCCCTCTACCTACCTACCTACCTACCTACCTACCTACTGTATTTCTCTCTCTATCCCTCTACCTACTTACTGTATTTCTCCCTCTCTCTCTATCCCTCTAGCTACCTAGTTACCTACTTACTGTATTTCTCCCTCTCTCCCTCTACCTACCTACCTACCTACTGTATTTCTTCCTCTCCCTCTCCCTCTCTATCCACCTACTTACCTACCTACCTACCTACCTACCTACCTACCTACTGTATTTCTCCCTCTCTCTATCCCTCTACCTACCTACCTACCTACCTACTGTATTTCTCCCTCTCTATCCCTCTACCTACCTACCTACCTACCTACCTACCTACCTACTGTATTTCTCCCTCTCTCTACCCCTCTACCTACCTACCTACCTACTGTATTTCTCCCTCTCTCTATCCCTCTACCTACCTACCTACCTACCTACCTTACTGTATTTCACCCTCTCTCTCTATCCCTCTACCTACATACCTAATGTATTTCTCCCTCTCTATCCCTCTACCTACCTACCTACTGTATTTCTTCCTCTCCCTCTCCCTCTCTATCCACCTACCTACCTACCTACCTACCGACCTACCTACCTACTGTATTTCTCTCTCTATCCCTCTACCTACTTACTGTATTTCTCCCTCTCTCTCTATCCCTCTAGCTACCTAGTTACCTACTTACTGTATTTCTCCCTCTCTCCCTCTACCTACCTACCTACCTACTGTATTTATCCCTCTCTATCCCTCTGCCTATCTACCTACCTACCTCCTGTATTTGTCCCTCTCTCTCTATCCCTCTAGCTACCTACTTACCTACTTACTGTATTTCTCCCTCTCTCTCTCTATCCCTCTACCTACCTACCTACCTACTTACTGTATTTGTCCTTCTCCCTCTTTATCCACCTACCTACCTACCTACCTACCTACCTACCTACTGTACTTCTCCCTCTCCCTCTCCATCTCTCTACCTACCTACCTACCTACTGTATTTCTCCCTCTATCCCTCTACCTACTTACCTACCTACCTTACTGTATTTCTCCCTCTCTCTCTATCCCTCTACCTACCTACCTACCTACCTACCTACCTACCTACCTACCTACCTACTGTATTTCTCCCTGTCTCTATCCCTCTACCTACCTACCTACCTACTGTATTTCTCCCTCTCTATCCCTCTACCTACCTACCTACTGTATTTCTCCCTCTCTATTCCTCTACCTACCTACCTACCTACCTACCTACCTACCTACTGTATTTCTCCCTCTTTCTATCCCTCTACCTACCTACCTACCTACTGTATTTCTCCCTCTCTATCCCTCTACCTACCTACCTACCTACCTACCTACCTACCTACCTACCTACCTACCTACCTACCTACCTACCTACTGTATTTCTCTCTCTATCCCTCTACCTACTTACTGTATTTCTCCCTCTCTCTCTATCCCTCTAGCTACCTAGTTACCTACTTACTGTATTTCTCCCTCTCTCCCTCTACCTACCTACCTACCTACTGTATTTATCCCTCTCTATCCCTCTGCCTATCTACCTACCTACCTCCTGTATTTGTCCCTCTCTCTCTATCCCTCTACCTACCTACCTACCTACCTACCTACTGTATTTCTCCCTCTCTATCCCTCTACCTACCTACCTACTGTATTTCTCCCTCTCTATCCCTCTACCTACCTACCTACCTACCTACCTACCTACCTACCTACTGTATTTCTCCCTCTCTATCCCTCTACCTACCTACCTACCTACCTACCTACCTACCTACTGTATTTCTCTCTCTATCCCTCTACCTACTTACTGTATCCCTCCCTCTCCCTCTCTATCCACCTACCTACCTACCTACCTACCTACCTACCTACCTACCTACCTACTGTATTTCTCCCTCTCTCTATCCCTCTACCTACCTACCTACCTACCTACCTACTGTATTTCTCCCTCTCTATCCCTCTACCTACCTACCTACTGTATTTCTCCCTCTCTATCCCTCTACCTACCTACCTACCTACCTACCTACCTACCTACCTACTGTATTTCTCTCTCTATCCCTCTACCTACTTACTGTATTTCTCCCTCTCTCTCTATCCCTCTAGCTACCTAGTTACCTACTTACTGTATTTCTCCCTCTCTCCCTCTACCTACCTACCTACCTACTGTATTTCTTCCTCTCCCTCTCCCTCTCTATCCACCTACCTACCTACCTACCTACCTACCTACCTACCTACCTACCTACCTACTCATTTTTTTTTTTTCTCATTTTATTACATTTATATCCCGCCCTTCTCCACAGAGGACCCAGGGCGGCGCACAGGAAATTTAAAAAACATACACAATAGAAGATAGACAAATAATTTAAAATATATATTAAATAATCCCCAATCCTGTGCTAAAAACCAATTATTAAAAACCCAATTTAAAACTTTTCTAAAAGTCCCCATGGGAGGTTAGGCTAGGCCGGCTTGATGGAAAAAATATGTCTTTAAACATTTGCGGAAGAGGCGGAGGTCGGTGATGGTCCGGAGTTCAGGGGGTAGGTCGTTCCAAAGGGCAGGGCCCGCCACAGAGAAGGCTCTTCCCCTGGGTGTCGCCAGTCGGCATTGTCCGGCCGACGGCACCCTGAGAAGGCCCTCTCTGTGGGAGCGGATCGGTCTAAGGGATGTATGGGGCAGGAGACGGTCTCGCATATAACTAGGCCCCGAGCCATGGAGCGCTTTAAAGATGGTCGTCAGAACCTTGAAGCGCACCCGAAAGACCACAGGAAGCCAATGCAGCTCGCGCAGGATTGGTGTTATATGGGAGCTTCTGGTGGCTCCCGTAATTACCCGCGCGGCTGCGTTTTGGACTAGCTGTAGCTTTCGAGTGCACCTCAAGGGAAGCCCCATGTAGAGAGCATTACAGTAGTCGAGACGGGACGTCACGAGAGCTTGAGTGACTGTGCAAAGGGCAGCCCGGTCCAGTAAGGGGCGCAATTGGCGCATCAGGCGTACCTGATGAAACGCCCCCCTGGCCACGGCCGTCACATGGTCCTCCAAGGACAGCCGGGAATCCAGGAGGACACCCAAATTGCGCGCCCTCTCCACGGGGGCCAGTGTTTCGCCCCCAATGGCCAGAGTTGGAGTAATCTGGCTGAACCGGGGTGCCGGAAACCACAGCCACTCAGTCTTGGCAGGGTTGAGCTTGAGTTTGTTACCACCCATCCAGATCCGTACGGCTTCCAAACACCGGGACAGCACTTCGGCGGCATCGTTGGGGTGGTCTGGGGTGGATATGTACAGCTGGGTGTCGTCAGCGTACAGATGGTACTCCACCCCAAAACCACGGATGATCTCACCCAGCGGCTTCATATATGTGTTAAACAGGAGGGGCGAGAGGACCGACCCCTGAGGAACCCCACATAAGAGGGGTCTCGAGGTCGACCTCTGCCCTCCCGTCAACACATATTGCGACCGACCAGAGAGGTAGGATGAGAACCACCGCAAAACGGTGCCTCCCAGCCCCAACCCCCCCAGTCGGTGCAATAGGATACCATGGTCGATGGTATCAAAAGCCGCCGAGAGGTCTAATAGGACTAGGATAGAGGAATACCCTCTATCCCGCGCCCTCCAGAGATCATCAACCAACGCGACCAATGCCGTCTCGGTACTGTGACCGGGTCGGAAGCCGGACTGGCGCGGGTCTAGATAATCAACTTCCTCCAGGTGTTGAGGAAACTGTTGGGCTACCACACTCTCAACAACCTTCACCAGAAAGTGAAGGTTGGAGACTGGACGATAGTTCTCTAGTAAAGCTGGGTCCAGGGACGGCTTCTTGAGGAGGGGCCTCACTACCGCCTCTTTCAAGACGGCAGGCAAGGACCCCTCACTCAAAGATGCGTTGACAATGCCCTGGAGCCAGCCTCGTGTCGTCTCCCAGGATGCCAGTACAAGCCAGGAGGGACACGGGTCCAATAAACATGTGGTCGCTCTAAGTTTCCTTGACAGCCTGTCCATATCCTCGGTGGTAACAAAGTCAAACTCCTCCCAAGCAGGAACCTCAAGACTAGTCTCGGACAGTCCCACAGGACCACTGTCGATGGAGGGTAGCTCATTCCGAATCCGAGTGATTTTCTCCTGCAGATAAATCCCAAATTCCTCTGCTCGCCCTTGTAGAGGGGCTTCCCGCGGCCTCTGGTGAAGGAGGGAGCGGGTCACCCCAAACAGGGCGGCAGGGCGGTTATCTGCGGATGCAATTAGGGTGGCACAATACTCACGTTTGGCCACCCTTATCGCCACTAAGTAAGCCCTAATATGGGTTCTCACTAGTGTTCGGTCGGCTTCGGAGCGAGAGGATCTCCATCTGCTCTCTAGGCGTCTCTTGTGGCGTTTCATCCCCCGAAGCTCCTCAGTAAACCAGGGAGCCTGGGTGATTCGTCGCCGCAAGAGAGGCCGCAAGGGCGCGACTCGGTCCAAGGCCCCCGTGGCCGCACTTAACCATGCGGCCACTAGGTCCTCAGTCGAGTCGCGGGGCAGGATCACAGGAATTGGCCCAAGCTCCCTCTGGAACCTTTCCGGGTCCATTAGAAGCCTGGGGCGGAACCATCTAGGAGTGTCCGGTTCCGCCTCCCCGCGGTGAGGTGGAGCGATTGGAAAGTCCAGCCGGAGGAGAGCGTGATCTGTCCATGACAAGGGAGTGATGACTAAGTCCCCTATTCCCAGATCGCGACTCCACTGTCCCGAGACAAAGATGAGATCCAGTGTGTTCCCCCCCTCGTGAGTGGGACCTAAAACTACCTGGGTCAGGTCCATGGCCGTCATGGAGGCCATGAACTCCCGAGCTGCTCCAGAGGCTTCGCCCGCCGACGGCAAGTTAAAGTCCCCCATGACTACCAGTCTGGGGGTCTCAACCGCCGCCTCGGCTATCACCTCTAGGAGCTCGGGCAGGGCTGTTGTTGCATAGCGAGGAGCCAGGTATACAACTAACACGCCCAACTGCCTCCCTAGGCCCCATCTCACGCAGAGAGATTCACACCCGGTTGTCTGGGGGACCGTGGTCTCCTTCGGCTCAAGACCTTCCTTTACGATAATCGCCACCCCCCCACCCCTCCCTAGGGCCCTAGGCTGATGGAAGGCGCGGTAACCTGGTGGGCAGATGTCCACGAGGGGTATACCCCCTTCATGGCCCAACCAGGTTTCCGTTATACCCACCAGGTCCGGGTCCCCCTCTGACACAAGGTCACAGATGAGGGGGGCTTTCTGAACCACGGACCTGGCGTTGCATAACATCAGCTTCGGGCCCCGAGTCTGTGAGTCCTGCCCACCTAGTCTGCGATGGGAGGACGGAGAGTTGGAGCGCGTGACCGCCTGTGTCCAGCGGCCACGGTCTTCCAACCGATGACGCCTATTCCGCCTCCCACCGCCCCTGCCCCTCCCTAAGACCAGATCGATGGAAAATGCTTCAGTGGAAGCGACCCCCCCTTCCCCTCCCTCCGTTACTCCTCTTCCGCCGGCCGGCCCACTCATTTGCCATTTCCTCCCAGGACTATTTCCCCCCCCCACCCTGGAACCCCCTAAAATCCGAATTAAAAATTTAAATAAAAACCCCCTTAATTTGCGCTTCGCCCACCTCTCAGGAGCTATCAGTCCATCCTCGAGGTGGGCCCGTGTTAGATAGGGGGGCCAGGCCTGCGAGAGGGGGGCCTCCCGCAGGCAAAGGAGATCACACCTGGAATACACTGCTAAAAACATAGACTGTATTTCTCCCTCTCTCTATCCCTCTACCTACCTACCTACCTACCTACCTACTGTATTTCTCCCTCTCTATCCCTCTACCTACCTACCTACCGTATTTCTCCCTCTCTATCCCTCTACCTACCTACCTACCTACCTACCTACCTACTGTATTTCTCCCTCTCTCTACCCCTCTACCTACCTACCTACCTACTGTATTTCTCCCTCTATCCCTCTACCTACCTACCTACCTACCTACCTTACTGTATTTCACCCTCTCTCTCTATCCCTCTACCTACATACCTAATGTATTTCTCCCTCTCTATCCCTCTACCTACCTACCTACTGTATTTCTTCCTCTCCCTCTCCCTCTCTATCCACCTACCTACCTACCTACCTACCTACCTACCTACCTACTGTATTTCTCTCTCTATCCCTCTACCTACTTACTGTATTTCTCCCTCTCTCTCTATCCCTCTAGCTACCTAGTTACCTACTTACTGTATTTCTCCCTCTCTCCCTCTACCTACCTACCTACCTACTGTATTTATCCCTCTCTATCCCTCTGCCTATCTACCTACCTACCTCCTGTATTTGTCCCTCTCTCTCTATCCCTCTAGCTACCTACTTACCTACTTACTGTATTTCTCCCTCTCTCTCTCTATCCCTCTACCTACCTACCTACCTACTTACTGTATTTGTCCTTCTCCCTCTTTATCCACCTACCTACCTACCTACCTACCTACCTACCTACCTACCTACTGTACTTCTCCCTCTCCCTCTCCATCCCTCTACCTACCTACCTACCTACTGTATTTCTCCCTCTATCCCTCTACCTACTTACCTACCTACCTTACTGTATTTCTCCCTCTCTCTCTATCCCTCTACCTACCTACCTACCTACCTACCTACCTACCTACCTACCTACCTACCTACTGTATTTCTCCCTGTCTCTATCCCTCTACCTACCTACCTACCTACTGTATTTCTCCCTCTCTATCCCTCTACCTACCTACCTACTGTATTTCTCCCTCTCTATTCCTCTACCTACCTACCTACCTACCTACCTACCTACCTACCTACCTACCTACCTACTGTATTTCTCCCTCTTTCTATCCCTCTACCTACCTACCTACCTACTGTATTTCTCCCTCTCTATCCCTCTACCTACCTACCTACCTACCTACCTACCTACCTACCTACCTACCTACTGTATTTCTCTCTCTATCCCTCTACCTACTTACTGTATTTCTCCCTCTCTCTCTATCCCTCTAGCTACCTAGTTACCTACTTACTGTATTTCTCCCTCTCTCCCTCTACCTACCTACCTACCTACTGTATTTCTTCCTCTCCCTCTCCCTCTCTATCCACCTACCTACCTACCTACCTACCTACCTACCTACCTACCTACTGTATTTCTCCCTCTCTCTATCCCTCTACCTACCTACCTACCTACCTACTGTATTTCTCCCTCTATCCCTCTACCTACCTACCTACTGTATTTCTCCCTCTCTATCCCTCTACCTACCTACCTACCTACCTACCTACCTACTGTATTGCTCCCTCTCTCTATCCCTCTACCTACCTACCTACCTACCTACCTACCTACCTACCTACTGTATTTCTCCCTCTCTCTATCCCTCTACCTACCTACCTACCTACTGTATTTCTCCCTCTCTATCCCTCTACCTACCTACCTACTGTATTTCTCCCTCTCTATTCCTCTACCTACCTACCTACCTACCTACCTACCTACCTACTGTATTTCTCCCTCTCTCTATCCCTCTACCTACCTACCTACCTACTATATTTCTCCCTCTCTATCCCTCTACCTACCTACCTACCTACCTACCTACCTACCTACCTACCTACCTACTGTATTTCTCCCTCTATCCCTCTACCTACCTACCTACCTACCTACCTTACTGTATTTCACCCTCTCTCTCTATCCCTCTACCTATATACCTAATGTATTTCTCCCTCTCTATCCCTCTACCTACCTACCTACTGTATTTCTCCCTCTCTATTCCTCTACCTACCTACCTACCTACCTACCTACCTACCTACTGTATTTCTCCCTCTCTCTATCCCTCTACCTACCTACCTACCTACCTACCTACTGTATTTCTCCCTCTCTATCCCTCTACCTACCTACCTACCTACCTACCGTATTTCTCTCTCTATCCCTCTACCTACTTACTGTATTTCTCCCTCTCTCTCTATCCCTCTAGCTACCTAGTTACCTACTTACTGTATTTCTCCCTCTCTCCCTCTACCTACCTACCTACCTACTGTATTTCTTCCTCTCCCTCTCCCTCTCTATCCACCTACTTACCTACCTACCTACCTACCTACCTACTGTATTTCTCCCTCTCTCTACCCCTCTACCTACCTACCTACCTACTGTATTTCTCCCTCTCTCTATCCCTCTACCTACCTACCTACCTACCTACCTTACTGTATTTCACCCTCTCTCTCTATCCCTCTACCTACATACCTAATGTATTTCTCCCTCTCTATCCCTCTACCTACCTACCTACTGTATTTCTTCCTCTCCCTCTCCCTCTCTATCCACCTACCTACCTACCTACCTACCTACCTACCGACCTACCTACCTACTGTATTTCTCTCTCTATCCCTCTACCTACTTACTGTATTTCTCCCTCTCTCTCTATCCCTCTAGCTACCTAGTTACCTACTTACTGTATTTCTCCCTCTCTCCCTCTACCTACCTACCTACCTACCTACTGTATTTATCCCTCTCTATCCCTCTGCCTATCTACCTACCTACCTCCTGTATTTGTCCCTCTCTCTCTATCCCTCTAGCTACCTACTTACCTACTTACTGTATTTCTCCCTCTCTCTCTCTATCCCTCTACCTACCTACCTACCTACTTACTGTATTTGTCCTTCTCCCTCTTTATCCACCTACCTACCTACCTACCTACCTACCTACCTACCTACTGTACTTCTCCCTCTCCCTCTCCATCTCTCTACCTACCTACCTACCTACTGTATTTCTCCCTCTATCCCTCTACCTACTTACCTACCTACCTTACTGTATTTCTCCCTCTCTCTCTATCCCTCTACCTACCTACCTACCTACCTACCTACCTACCTACCTACCTACCTACCTACTGTATTTCTCCCTGTCTCTATCCCTCTACCTACCTACCTACCTACTGTATTTCTCCCTCTCTATCCCTCTACCTACCTACCTACTGTATTTCTCCCTCTCTATTCCTCTACCTACCTACCTACCTACCTACCTACCTACCTACCTACTGTATTTCTCCCTCTTTCTATCCCTCTACCTACCTACCTACCTACTGTATTTCTCCCTCTCTATCCCTCTACCTACCTACCTACCTACCTACCTACCTACCTACCTACTGTATTTCTCTCTCTATCCCTCTACCTACTTACTGTATTTCTCCCTCTCTCTCTATCCCTCTAGCTACCTAGTTACCTACTTACTGTATTTCTCCCTCTCTCCCTCTACCTACCTACCTACCTACTGTATTTCTTCCTCTCCCTCTCCCTCTCTATCCACCTACCTACCTACCTACCTACCTACCTACCTACCTACCTACTGTATTTCTCCCTCTCTCTATCCCTCTACCTACCTACCTACCTACCTACCTACTGTATTTCTCCCTCTCTATCCCTCTACCTACCTACCTACTGTATTTCTCCCTCTCTATCCCTCTACCTACCTACCTACCTACCTACCTACTGTATTTCTCTCTCTATCCCTCTACCTACTTACTGTATTTCTCCCTCTCTCTATCCCTCTAGCTACCTAGTTACCTACTTACTGTATTTCTCCCTCTCCCTCTACCTACCTACCTACCTACTGTATTTCTTCCTCTCCCTCTCCCTCTCTATCCACCTACCTACCTACCTACCTACCTACCTACCTACCTACCTACCTACCTACCTACTGTATTTCTCCTTCTCTCTATCCCTCTACCTACCTACCTACCTACCTACCTACTGTATTTCTCCCTCTCTATCCCTCTACCTACCTACCTACTGTATTTCTCCCTCTCTATCCCTCTACCTACCTACCTACCTACCTACCTACTGTATTTCTCCCTCTCTCTACCCCTCTACCTACCTACCTACCTACTGTATTTCTCCCTCTATCCCTCTACCTACCTACCTACCTACCTACCTTACTGTATTTCACCCTCTCTCTCTATCCCTCTACCTACATACCTAATGTATTTCTCCCTCTCTATCCCTCTACCTACCTACCTACTGTATTTCTTCCTCTCCCTCTCCCTCTCTATCCACCTACCTACCTACCTACCTACCTACCTACCTACCTACCTACCTACTGTATTTCTCTCTCTATCCCTCTACCTACTTACTGTATTTCTCCCTCTCTCTCTATCCCTCTAGCTACCTAGTTACCTACTTACTGTATTTCTCCCTCTCTCCCTCTACCTACCTACCTACCTACTGTATTTATCCCTCTCTATCCCTCTGCCTATCTACCTACCTACCTCCTGTATTTGTCCCTCTCTCTCTATCCCTCTAGCTACCTACTTACCTACTTACTGTATTTCTCCCTCTCTCTCTCTATCCCTCTACCTACCTACCTACCTACTTACTGTATTTGTCCTTCTCCCTCTTTATCCACCTACCTACCTACCTACCTACCTACCTACCTACTGTACTTCTCCCTCTCCCTCTCCATCCCTCTACCTACCTACCTACCTACTGTATTTCTCCCTCTATCCCTCTACCTACTTACCTACCTACCTTACTGTATTTCTCCCTCTCTCTCTATCCCTCTACCTACCTACCTACCTACCTACCTACCTACCTACCTACCTACTGTATTTCTCCCTGTCTCTATCCCTCTACCTACCTACCTACCTACTGTATTTCTCCCTCTCTATCCCTCTACCTACCTACTGTATTTCTCCCTCTCTATTCCTCTACCTACCTACCTACCTACCTACCTACCTACCTACCTACCTACTGTATTTCTCCCTCTTTCTATCCCTCTACCTACCTACCTACCTACTGTATTTCTCCCTCTCTATCCCTCTACCTACCTACCTACCTACCTACCTACCTACCTACCTACTGTATTTCTCTCTCTATCCCTCTACCTACTTACTGTATTTCTCCCTCTCTCTCTATCCCTCTAGCTACCTAGTTACCTACTTACTGTATTTCTCCCTCTCTCCCTCTACCTACCTACCTACCTACTGTATTTCTTCCTCTCCCTCTCCCTCTCTATCCACCTACCTACCTACCTACCTACCTACCTACCTACCTACCTACCTACTGTATTTCTCCCTCTCTCTATCCCTCTACCTACCTACCTACCTACCTACCTACTGTATTTCTCCCTCTATCCCTCTACCTACCTACCTACTGTATTTCTCCCTCTCTATCCCTCTACCTACCTACCTACCTACCTACCTACTGTATTGCTCCCTCTCTCTATCCCTCTACCTACCTACCTACCTACCTACCTACCTACCTACCTACCTACCTACCTACCTACCTACCGACTGTATTTCTCCCTCTCTCTATCCCTCTACCTACCTACCTACCTACTGTATTTCTCCCTCTCTATCCCTCTACCTACCTACCTACTGTATTTCTCCCTCTCTATTCCTCTACCTACCTACCTACCTACCTACCTACCTACTGTATTTCTCCCTCTCTCTATCCCTCTACCTACCTACCTACCTACTGTATTTCTCCCTCTCTATCCCTCTACCTACCTACCTACCTACCTACCTACTGTATTTCTCTCTCTATCCCTCTACCTACTTACTGTATTTCTCCCTCTCTCTCTATCCCTCTAGCTACCTAGTTACCTACTTACTGTATTTCTCCCTCTCTCCCTCTACCTACCTACGTACCTACTGTATTTATCCCTCTCTATCCCTCTGCCTACCTACCTACCTACCTCCTGTATTTGTCCCTCTCTATCTATCCCTCTACCTACCTACTTACCTACTTACTGTATTTCTCCCTCTCTCTCTATCCCTCTACCTACCTACCTACCTACCTACCTACTGTATTTCACCCTCTCTCTCTATCCCTCTACCTACCTACCTAATGTATTTCTCCCTCTCTATCCCTCTACCTACCTACCTACTGTATTTCTTCCTCTCCCTCTCCCTCTCTATCCACCTACCTACCTACCTACCTACCTACCTACCTACCTACTGTATTTCTCCCTCTCTATCCCTCTACCTACCTACCTACCTACCTACCTACCTGTTGTATTTCTCCCTCTCTCTATCCCTGTACCTACCTACCTACCTACTGTATTTCTCCCTCTATCCCTCTACCTACCTACCTACCTACCTACCTTACTGTATTTCACCCTCTCTCTCTATCCCTCTACCTATATACCTAATGTATTTCTCCCTCTCTATCCCTCTACCTACCTACCTACTGTATTTCTCCCTCTCTATTCCTCTACCTACCTACCTACCTACCTACCTACCTACCTACCTACTGTATTTCTCCCTCTCTCTATCCCTCTACCTACCTACCTACCTACCTACCTACTGTATTTCTCCCTCTCTATCCCTCTACCTACCTACCTACCTACCTACTGTATTTCTCTCTCTATCCCTCTACCTACTTACTGTATTTCTCCCTCTCTCTCTATCCCTCTAGCTACCTAGTTACCTACTTACTGTATTTCTCCCTCTCTCCCTCTACCTACCTACCTACCTACTGTATTTCTTCCTCTCCCTCTCCCTCTCTATCCACCTACCTACCTACCTACCTACCTACCTACCTACCTACTGTATTTCTCCCTCTCTCTATCCCTCTACCTACCTACCTACCTACCTACCTACTGTATTTCTCCCTCTCTATCCCTCTACCTACCTACCTACTGTATTTCTCCCTCTCTATCCCTCTACCTACCTACCTACCTACCTACCTACCTACTGTATTTCTCCCTCTCTCTACCCCTCTACCTACCTACCTACCTACTGTATTTCTCCCTCTATCCCTCTACCTACCTACCTACCTACCTACCTTACTGTATTTCACCCTCTCTCTCTATCCCTCTACCTACATACCTAATGTATTTCTCCCTCTCTATCCCTCTACCTACCTACCTACTGTATTTCTTCCTCTCCCTCTCCCTCTCTATCCACCTACCTACCTACCTACCTACCTACTGTATTTCTCTCTCTATCCCTCTACCTACTTACTGTATTTCTCCCTCTCTCTCTATCCCTCTAGCTACCTAGTTACCTACTTACTGTATTTCTCCCTCTCTCCCTCTACCTACCTACGTACCTACTGTATTTATCCCTCTCTATCCCTCTGCCTACCTACCTACCTACCTCCTGTATTTGTCCCTCTCTCTCTATCCCTCTAGCTACCTACTTACCTACTTACTGTATTTCTCCCTCTCTCTCTCTATCCCTCTACCTACCTACCTACCTACCTACTGTATTTCACCCTCTCTCTCTATCCCTCTACCTACCTACCTAATGTATTTCTCCCTCTCTATCCCTCTACCTACCTACCTACTGTATTTCTTCCTCTCCCTCTCCCTCTCTATCCACCTACCTACCTACCTACCTACCTACCTACCTACCTACCTACCTACCTACCTACCTACCTACCTACTGTATTTCTCCCTCTCTCTATCCCTCTACCTACCTACCTACCTACCTACTGTATTTCTCCCTCTCTATCCCTCTACCTACCTACCTACCTACCTACCTATTGTATTTCTCCCTCTCTATCCCTGTACCTACCTACCTACCTACTGTATTTCTCCCTCTATCCCTCTACCTACCTACCTACCTACCTACCTTACTGTATTTCACCCTCTCTCTCTATCCCTCTACCTATATACCTAATGTATTTCTCCCTCTCTATCCCTCTACCTACCTACCTACTGTATTTCTCCCTCTCTATTCCTCTACCTACCTACCTACCTACCTACCTACCTACCTACCTACCTACCTACTGTATTTCTCCCTCTCTCTATCCCTCTACCTACCTACCTACCTACCTACTGTATTTCTCCCTCTCTATCCCTCTACCTACCTACCTACCTACCTACCTACTGTATTTCTCTCTCTATCCCTCTACCTACTTACTGTATTTCTCCCTCTCTCTCTATCCCTCTAGCTATATTTCTCCCTCTCTATCCGTCTACCTACCTACCTACCGTATTTCTCCCTCTCCCTCTCTATCCCTCTACCTACCTACCTACTGTATTTCTCCCTCTCTCTATCCGTCTACCTACCTACCTACCTACCTACCTACCTACTGTATTTCTTCCTCTCCCTCTCCCTCTCTATCCACCTACCTACCTACCTACCTACCTACCTACCTACCCTACTGTATTTCTCCCTCTCTCTATCCCTCTACCTACCTACCTACCTACTGTATTTCTCCCTCTCTCTACCCCTCTACCTACCTACCTACTGTATTTCTCCCTCTATCCCTCTACCTACCTACCTACCTTACTGTATTTCACCCTCTCTCTCTATCCCTCTACCTACATACCTAATGTATTTCTCCCTCTCTATCCCTCTACCTACCTACCTACTGTATTTCTTCCTCTCCCTCTCCCTCTCTATCCACCTACCTACCTACCTACCTACCTACCGACCTACCTACCTACTGTATTTCTCTCTCTATCCCTCTACCTACTTACTGTATTTCTCCCTCTCTCTCTATCCCTCTAGCTACCTAGTTACCTACTTACTGTATTTCTCCCTCTCTCCCTCTACCTACCTACCTACCTACTGTATTTATCCCTCTCTATCCCTCTGCCTATCTACCTACCTACCTCCTGTATTTGTCCCTCTCTCTCTATCCCTCTAGCTACCTACTTACCTACTTACTGTATTTCTCCCTCTCTCTCTCTATCCCTCTACCTACCTACCTACCTACTTACTGTATTTGTCCTTCTCCCTCTTTATCCACCTACCTACCTACCTACCTACCTACCTACCTACCTACCTACTGTACTTCTCCATCTCCCTCTCCATCTCTCTACCTACCTACCTACCTACCTACTGTATTTCTCCCTCTATCCCTCTACCTACTTACCTACCTACCTTACTGTATTTCTCCCTCTCTCTCTATCCCTCTACCTACCTACCTACCTACCTACCTACCTACCTACCTACCTACCTACCTACCTACCTACCTACTGTATTTCTCCCTGTCTCTATCCCTCTACCTACCTACCTACCTACTGTATTTCTCCCTCTCTATCCCTCTACCTACCTACCTACTGTATTTCTCCCTCTCTATTCCTCTACCTACCTACCTACCTACCTACCTACCTACTGTATTTCTCCCTCTTTCTATCCCTCTACCTACCTACCTACCGTATTTCTCCCTCTCTATCCCTCTACCTACCTACCTACCTACCTACCTACCTACCTACCTACCTACCTACCTACTGTATTTCTCTCTCTATCCCTCTACCTACTTACTGTATTTCTCCCTCTCTCTCTATCCCTCTAGCTACCTAGTTACCTACTTACTGTATTTCTCCCTCTCTCCCTCTACCTACCTACCTACCTACTGTATTTCTTCCTCTCCCTCTCCCTCTCTATCCACCTACCTACCTACCTACCTACCTACCTACCTACCTACTGTATTTCTCCCTCTCTCTATCCCTCTACCTACCTACCTACCTACCTACCTACTGTATTTCTCCCTCTCTATCCCTCTACCTACCTACCTACTGTATTTCTCCCTCTCTATCCCTCTACCTACCTACCTACCTACCTACCTACCTACCTACTGTATTGCTCCCTCTCTCTATCCCTCTACCTACCTACCTACCTACCTACCTACCTACTGTATTTCTCCCTCTCTCTATCCCTCTACCTACCTACCTACCTACTGTATTTCTCCCTCTCTATCCCTCTACCTACCTACCTACCTACCTACCTACTGTATTTCTCTCTCTATCCCTCTACCTACTTACTGTATTTCTCCCTCTCTCTCTATCCCTCTAGCTACCTAGTTACCTACTTACTGTATTTCTCCCTCTCTCCCTCTACCTACCTACGTACCTACTGTATTTATCCCTCTCTATCCCTCTGCCTACCTACCTACCTCCTGTATTTGTCCCTCTCTCTCTATCCCTCTAGCTACCTACTTACCTACTTACTGTATTTCTCCCTCTCTCTCTCTATCCCTCTACCTACCTACCTACCTACTTACTATAATAATAATAATAATAATAATAATAATAATAATAATAATAATAATAATAATAATAATAATAATAATAATAATAATAATAATTTTTATTTATAACCCGCTCTCTCTCCCTGAAGGGACTCGAGGCGGGGCACAGGGAATTAAAAACAGTTAGAAAAAATACAAAATTTAAAACAATAAACATACATAAATACTAACTAAAAGGCATATTAAACAGAAAACCCTGCGCTAAAATTCCCAAATATTTACTAAAAATCCCTAAACAATCAGAAGAGACTATCCTAGGCCGGCCAAGCGAAAAAGATGTGTTTTTAGTTTCAGACGGAAGGAGCGGAGGTCCGTGGTAGTTCTAATATCGGGGGGAAGGTCGTTCCAGAGGGCTGGGCCCGCCACAGAGAAGGCCCTTCCCCTGGGCGTCGCCCGCTGACAAAGTCTAGTGGACGGCACCCGGAGAAGTCCCTCTCTGTGGGAGCGAATCGGCCGTGAGGATGTATGGGGCAGGATCCGATCCCGCAGGTAGCTAGGTCCCGAGCCATGGAGCGCTGTATTTGTCCTTCTCCCTCTTTATCCACCTACCTACCTACCTAACTCCCTACCTACTGTATTTCTCCCTCTATCCCTCTACCTACTTACCTACCTACCTTACTGTATTTCTCCCTCTCTCTCTATCCCTCTACCTACCTACCTACCTACCTACCTACTGTATTTCACCCTCTCTCTCTATCCCTCTACCTACCTACCTAATGTATTTCTCCCTCTCTATCCCTCTACCTACCTACCTACTGTATTTCTCCCTCTCTATTCCTCTACCTACCTACCTACCTACCTACCTACTGTATTTCTCCCTCTCTCTATCCCTCTACCTACCTACCTACCTACCTACTGTATTTCTCCCTCTCTATCCCTCTACCTACCTACCTACCTACCTACCTACCTACCTACCTACTGTATTTCTCTCTCTATCCCTCTACCTACTTACTGTATTTCTCCCTCTCTCTCTATCCCTCTAGCTACCTAGTTACCTACTTACTGTATTTCTCCCTCTCTCCCTCTACCTACCTATGTACCTACTGTATTTATCCCTCTCTATCCCTCTGCCTACCTACCTACCTACCTCCTGTATTTGTCCCTCTCTCTCTATCCCTCTAGCTACCTACTTACCTACTTACTGTATTTCTCCCTCTCTCTCTCTATCCCTCTACCTACCTACCTACCTACTTACTATAATAATAATAATAATAATAATAATAATAATAATAATAATAATAATAATAATAATAATAATAATAATAATAATAATAATAATAATAATAATAATAATAATAATAATTTTTATTTATAACCCGCTCTCTCTCCCCGAAGGGACTCGAGGCGGGGCACAGGGAATTAAAAACAGTTAGAAAAAATACAAAATTTAAAACAATAAACATACATAAATACTAACTAAAAGGCATATTAAACAGAAAACCCTGCGCTAAAATTCCCAAATATTTACTAAAAATCCCTAAACAATCAGAAGAGACTATCCTAGGCCGGCCAAGCGAAAAAGATGTGTTTTTAGTTTCAGACGGAAGGAGCGGAGGTCCGTGGTAGTTCTAATATCGGGGGGAAGGTCGTTCCAGAGGGCTGGGCCCGCCACAGAGAAGGCCCTTCCCCTGGGCGTCGCCCGCTGACAAAGTCTAGTGGACGGCACCCGGAGAAGTCCCTCTCTGTGGGAGCGAATCGGCCGTGAGGATGTATGGGGCAGGATCCGATCCCGCAGGTAGCTAGGTCCCGAGCCATGGAGCGCTGTATTTGTCCTTCTCCCTCTTTATCCACCTACCTACCTACCTACCTACCTACCTACCTACCTACCTACTGTACTTCTCCCTCTCCCTCTCCATCCCACTCCCTACCTACCTACCTACTGTATTTCTCCCTCTATCCCTCTACCTACTTACCTACCTACCTTACTGTATTTCTCCCTCTCTCTCTAGCCCTCTACCTACCTACCTACCTACCTACCTACCTACCTACCTACCTACTGTATTTCACCCTCTCTCTCTATCCGTCTACCTACCTACCTAATGTATTTCTCCCTCTCTATCCCTCTACCTACCTACCTACTGTATTTCTTCCTCTCCCTCTCCCTCTCTATCCACCTACCTACCTACCTACCTACCTACCTACCTACCTACCTACCTACCTACCTACCTACCTATCTACCTACTGTATTGCTCCCTCTCTCTATCCCTCTACCTACCTACCTACCTACCTACCTACCTACCTACCTACCTACCTACCTACTGTATTTCTCCCTCTCTCTATCCCTCTACCTACCTACCTACCTACTGTATTTCTCCCTCTCTATCCCTCTACCTACCTACCTACTGTATTTCTCCCTCTCTATTCCTCTACCTACCTACCTACCTACCTACCTACCTACCTACCTACCTACCTACCTACCTACCTACTGTATTTCTCCCTCTCTCTATCCCTCTACCTACCTACCTACCTACTGTATTTCTCCCTCTCTATCCCACTACCTACCTACCTACCTACCTACCTACTGTATTTCTCTCTCTATCCCTCTACCTACTTACTGTATTTCTCCCTCTCTCTCTATCCCTCTAGCTACCTAGTTACCTACTTACTGTATTTCTCCCTCTCTCCCTCTACCTACCTACCTACCAACTGTATTTCTTCCTCTCCCTCTCCCTCTCCCTCTCTATCCACCTACCTACCTACCTACCTACCTACCTACCTACCTACCTACCTACTGTATTTCTCCCTCTCTCTATCCCTCTACCTACCTACCTACCTACCTACTGTATTTCTCCCTCTATCCCTCTACCTACCTACCTACTGTATTTCTCCATCTCTATCCCTCTACCTACCTACCTACCTACCTACCTACTGTATTTCTCCCTCTCTCTACCCCTCTACCTACCTACCTACCTACTGTATTTCTCCCTCTATCCCTCTACCTACCTACCTACCTACCTACCTACCTTACTGTATTTCACCCTCTCTCTCTATCCCTCTACCTACATACCTAATGTATTTCTCCCTCTCTATCCCTCTACCTACCTACCTACTGTATTTCTTCCTCTCCCTCTCCCTCTCTATCCACCTACCTACCTACCTACCTACCTACCTACCTACCTACCTACTGTACTTCTCCCTCTCCATCCCACTACCTACCTACCTACCTACTGTATTTCTCCCTCTATCCCTCTACCTACTTACCTACCTACCTTACTGTATTTCTCCCGCTCTCTCTATCCCTCTACCTACCTACCTACCTACCTACCTACCTACCTACTGTATTTCACCCTCTCTCTCTATCCCTCTACCTACCTACCTAATGTATTTCTCCCTCTCTATCCCTCTACCTACCTACCTACTGTATTTCTTCCTCTCCCTCTCCCTCTCTATCCACCTACCTACCTACCTACCTACCTACCTACCTACCTACCTACCTACCTACCTACCTACCTACTGTATTTCTCCCTCTCTCTATCCCTCTACCTACCTACCTACCTACCTACCTACTGTATTTCTCCCTCTCTATCCCTCTAGCTACCTACCTACCTACCTATTGTATTTCTCCCTCTCTCTATCCCTGTACCTACCTACCTACCTACTGTATTTCTCCCTCTATCCCTCTACCTACCTACCTACCTTACTGTATTTCACCCTCTCTCTCTATCCCTCTACCTACATACCTAATGTATTTCTCCCTCTCTATCCCTCTACCTACCTACCTACTGTATTTCTTCCTCTCCCTCTCCCTCTCTATCCACCTACCTACCTACCTACCTACCTACCTACCTACCTACCTACCTACCTACCTACCTACTGTATTGCTCCCTCTCTCTATCCCTCTACCTACCTACCTACCTACCTACCTACCTACTGTATTTCTCCCTCTCTCTATCCCTCTACCTACCTACCTACCTACTGTATTTCTCCCTCTCTATCCCTCTACCTACCTACCTACTGTATTTCTCCCTCTCTATTCCTCTACCTACCTACCTACTGTATTTCTCCCTCTCTCTATCCCTCTACCTACCTACCTACCTACTGTATTTCTCCCTCTCTATCCCTCTACCTACCTACCTACCTACCTACCTACCTACTGTATTTCTCTCTCTATCCCTCTACCTACTTACTGTATTTCTCCCTCTCTCTCTATCCCTCTAGCTACCTAGTTACCTACTTACTGTATTTCTCCCTCTCTCCCTCTACCTACCTACCTACCTACTGTATTTCTTCCTCTCCCTCTCCCTCTCTATCCACCTACCTACCTACCTACCTACCTACCTACCTACCTACCTACCTACCTACCTACTGTATTTCTCCCTCTCTCTATCCCTCTACCTACCTACCTACCTACTGTATTTCTCCCTCTCTATCCCTCTACCTACCTACCTACTGTATTTCTCCCTCTCTATCCCTCTACCTACCTACCTACCTACCTACTGTATTTCTCCCTCTCTCTACCCCCTCTACCTACCTACCTACCTACTGTATTTCTCCCTCTATCCCTCTACCTACCTACCTACCTACCTACCTTACTGTATTTCACCCCTCTCTCTCTATCCCTCTACCTACATACCTAATGTATTTCTCCCTCTCTATCCCTCTACCTACCTACCTACTGTATTTCTTCCTCTCCCTCTCCCTCTCTATCCACCTACCTACCTACCTACCTACCTACCTACCTACCTACTGTACTTCTCCCTCTCCCTCTCCATCCCACTACCTACCTACCTACCGTATTTCTCCCTCTATCCCTCTACCTACTTACCTACCTACCTACCTACCTACCTACCTACCTACTGTATTTCACCCTCTCTCTATCCCTCTACCTACCTACCTAATGTATTTCTCCCTCTCTATCCCTCTACCTACCTACCTACTGTATTTCTTCCTCTCCCTCTCCCTCTCTATCCACCTACCTACCTACCTACCTACCTACCTACCTACTGTATTTCTCCCTCTCTCTATCCCTCTACCTACCTACCTACCTACCTACCTACCTACTGTATTTCTCCCTCTCTATCCCTCTACCTACCTACCTACCTACCTACCTATTGTATTTCTCCCTCTCTCTATCCCTGTACCTACCTACCTACCTACTGTATTTCTCCCTCTATCCCTCTACCTACCTACCTACCTTACTGTATTTCACCCTCTCTCTCTATCCCTCTACCTACATACCTAATGTATTTCTCCCTCTCTATCCCTCTACCTACCTACCTACTGTATTTCTTCCTCTCCATCTCCCTCTCTATCCACCTACCTACCTACCTACCTACCTACCTACCTACCTACCTACCTACCTACCTACCTACCTACCTACTGTATTGCTCCCTCTCCCTGTCCCTCTACCTACCTACCTACCTACCTACCTACCTACCTACCTACCTACTGTATTTCTCCCTCTCTCTATCCCTCTACCTACCTACCTACCTACTGTATTTCTCCCTCTCTATCCCTCTACCTACCTACCTACTGTATTTCTCCTTCTCTATTCCTCTACCTACCTACCTACCTACCTACCTACCTACTGTATCTATCCCTCTACCTACCTACCTACCCTCCTGTATTTCTCCCTCTCTATCCCTCTACCTACCTACCTACCTACCTACCTACCTACCTAACCTACCTACCTACCTACTTATTTCTCCCTCTCTCTATCCCTCTACCTACCTACCTACCTACCTACCTACTGTATTTCTCCCTCTCTATCCCTCTACCTACCTACCTACTGTATTTCTCCCTCTCTATCCCTCTACCTACCTACCTACCTACCTACCTACCTACCTACCTACTGTATTTCTCCCTCTCACTACCCCCTCTACCTACCTACCTACCTACTGTATTTCTCCCTCTATCCCTCTACCTACCTACCTACCTACCTTACTGTATTTCACCCTCTCTCTCTATCCCTCTAGCTACCTAGTTACCTACTTACTGTATTTCTCCCTCTCTCCCTCTACCTACCTACCTACCTACTGTATTTATCCCTCTCTACCCCTCTGCCTATCTACCTACCTACCTCCTGTATTTGTCCCTCTCTCTCTATCCCTCTAGCTACCTACTTACCTACTTACTGTATTTCTCCCTCTCTCTCTATCCCTCTACCTACCTACCTACCTACTTACTGTATTTGTCCTTCTCCCTCTTTATCCACCTACCTACCTACCTACCTACCTACCTACCTACCTACCTACTGTACTTCTCCCTCTCCATCCCTCTACCTACCTACCTACCTACCTACCTACTGTATTTCTCCCTCTATCCCTCTACCTACTTACCTACCTACCTTATTGTATTTCTCCCTCTCTCTCTATCCCTCTACCTACCTACCTACCTACCTACCTACCTACCTACCTACCTACCTACCTACCTACCTACTGTATTTCACCCTCTCTCTCTATCCTCTACCTACCTACCTAATGTATTTCTCCCTCTCTATCCCTCTACCTACCTACCTACTGTATTTCTTCCTCTCCCTCTCCATCCACCTACCTACCTACCTACCTACCTACTGTATTTCTCCCTCTCTCTATCCCTCTACCTACCTACCTACCTACCTACTGTATTTCTCCCTCTCTATCCCTCTACCTACCTACCTACTGTATTTTCTCCCTCTCTATCCCTCTACCTACCTACCTACCTACCTACCTACCTATCTACCTACTGTATTTCTCCCTCTCTCTATCCCTCTACCTACCTACCTACCTACTGTATTTCTCCCTCTATCCCTCTACCTACGTACCTACCTACCTTACTGTATTTCACCCTCTCTCTCTATCCCTCTACCTACCTACCTACCTACCTACCTACCTACCTACCTACCTACTGTATTTCACCCTCTCTCTCTATCCCTCTACCTACCTACCTAATGTATTTCTCCCTCTCTATCCCTCTACCTACCTACCTACTGTATTTCTTCCTCTCCCTCTCTATCCCTCTGCCTACCTACCTACCTACCTACCTACCTATCTACCTACTGTATTGCTCCCCTCTCTCTATCCCTCTACCTACCTACCTACCTACCTACCTACCTACCTACCTACCTACCTACCTACCTACCTACTGTATTTCTCCCTCTCTATCCCTCTACCTACCTACCTACCTACTGTATTTCTCCATCTCTCTCCCTCTCTCCCTCTCCCTACCTACCTACTGTATTTCTCCCTATCCCTCTAGCTACCTACCTACCTACTGTATTTCTCCCTCTCCCTCTCCTTCCCTCCCTACCTACTGTATTTCTCCCTCTCCCTCTCTATCCCTCTGCCTACCTACCTACCTCCTGTATTTCTCCCTCTCTCTCTATCCCTCTAGCTACCTACTTACCTACTTACTCTTTTTCTCCCTCTCCCTCTCTATCCACCTATCTACCTACCTACCTACCTACCTACCTACCTACCTACTGTATTTCTCCCTCTCTATCCGTCTACCTACCTACCTACCGTATTTCTCCCTCTCCCTCTCTATCCCTCTACCTACCTACCTACTGTATTTCTCCCTCTCTCTATCCGTCTACCTACCTACCTACCTACTGTATTTCTCCCTCTCTATCCCTCTACCTACCTACCTACCTACCTACCTACCTACTGTATTTCTCTCTCTATCCCTCTACCTACTTACTGTATTTCTCCCTCTTCTCTCTATCCCTCTAGCTACCTAGTTACCTACTTACTGTATTTCTCCCTCTCTCCCTCTACCTACCTACCTACCTACCTACCTACCTACTGTATTTATCCCTCTCTATCCCTCTGCCTACCTACCTACCTACCTCCTGTATTTGTCCCTCTCTCTATCCCTCTAGCTACCTACTTACCTACTTACTGTATTTCTCCCTCTCTCTCTCTCTCCCTCTACCTACCTACCTACCTACTTACTGTATTTGTCCTTCTCCCTCTTTATCCACCTACCTACCTACCTACCTACCTACCTACCTACCTACCTACCTACCACCTACCTACTGTATTTCTCCCTCTATCCCTCTACCTACCTACCTACCTACCTACCTTACTGTATTTCACCCTCTCTCTCTATCCCTCTACCTACATACCTAATGTATTTCTCCCTCTCTATCCCTCTACCTACCTACCTACTGTATTTCTTCCTCTCCCTCTCCCTCTCTATCCACCTACCTACCTACCTACCTACCTACCTACTGTATTGCTCCCTCTCTCTATCCCTCTACCTACCTACCTACCTACCTACCTACCTACCTACCTACCTACTGTATTTCTCCCTCTCTCTATCCCTCTACCTACCTACCTACCTACTGTATTTCTCCCTCTCTATCCCTCTACCTACCTACCTACTGTATTTCTCCCTCTCTATTCCTCTACCTACCTACCTACCTACCTACCTACTGTATTTCTCCCTCTCTCTATCCTCTACCTACCTACCTACCTACTGTATTTCTCCCTCTCTATCCTCTACCTACCTACCTACCTACCTACCTACCTACTGTATTTCTCTCTCTATCCCTCTACCTACTTACTGTATTTCTCCCTCTCTCTCTATCCCTCTAGCTACCTAGTTACCTACTTACTGTATTTCTCCCTCTCTCCCTCTACCTACCTACCTACCTACTGTATTTCTTCCTCTCCCTCTCCCTCTCTATCCACCTACCTACCTACCTACCTACCTACCTACTGTATTTCTCCCTCTCTCTATCCCTCTACCTACCTACCTACCTACCTACCTACTGTATTTCTCCCTCTCTATCCCTCTACCTACCTACCTACTGTATTTCTAGCTCTCTATCCCTCTACCTACCTACCTACCTACCTACCTACCTACCTACCTACCTACTGTATTTCTCCCTCTCTCTACCCCTCTACCTACCTACCTACCTACTGTATTTCTCCCTCTATCCCTCTACCTACCTACCTACCCTACCTTACTGTATTTCACCCTCTCTCTCTATCCCTCTACCTACATACCTAATGTATTTCTCCCTCTCTATCCCTCTACCTACCTACCTACTGTATTTCTTCCTCTCCCTCTCCCTCTCTATCCACCTACCTACCTACCTACCTACCTACCTACTGTACTTCTCCCTCTCCCTCTCCATCCCACTACCTACCTACCTACCTACTGTATTTCTCCCTCTATCCCTCTACCTACTTACCTACCTACCTACCTACCTACCTACCTACCTACCTACTGTATTTCACCCTCTCTCTCTATCCCTCTACCTACCTACCTAATGTATTTCTCCCTCTCTATCCCTCTACCTACCTACCTACTGTATTTCTTCCTCTCCCTCTCCCTCTCTATCCACCTACCTACCTACCTACCTACCTACCTACCTACCTACCTACCTACCTACCTACCTACCTACCTACCTACTGTATTTCTCCCTCTCTCTATCCCTCTACCTACCTACCTACCTACCTACTGTATTTCTCCCTCTCTATCCCTCTACCTACCTACCTACCTACCTACCTATTGTATTTCTCCCTCTCTCTATCCCTGTACCTACCTACCTACCTACTGTATTTCTCCCTCTATCCCTCTACCTACCTACCTACCTTACTGTATTTCACCCTCTCTCTCTATCCCTCTACCTACATACCTAATGTATTTCTCCCTCTCTATCCCTCTACCTACCTACCTACTGTATTTCTTCCTCTCCCTCTCCCTCTCTATCCACCTACCTACCTACCTACCTACCTACCTACTGTATTGCTCCCTCTCTATCCCTCTACCTACCTACCTACTGTATTTCTCCCTCTCTATCCCTCTACCTACCTACCTACCTACCTACCTACCTATCTACCTACTGTATTTCTCCCTCTCTCTATCCCTCTACCTACCTACCTACCTACTGTATTTCTCCCTCTATCCCTCTACCTACGTACCTACCTACCTTACTGTATTTCACCCTCTCTCTCTATCCCTCTACCTACCTACCTACCTACCTACCTACCTACCTACCTACCTACCTACTGTATTTCACCCTCTCTCTCTATCCCTCTACCTACCTACCTAATGTATTTCTCCCTCTCTATCCCTCTACCTACCTACCTACTGTATTTCTTTCTCTCCCTCTCTATCCCTCTGCCTACCTACCTACCTACCTACCTTCTGTATTGCTCCCTCTCTCTATCCCTCTACCTACCTACCTACCTACCTACCTACCTACCTACCTACCTACCTACCTACCTACCTACCTACCTACTGTATTTCTCCCTCTCTATCCCTCTACCTACCTACCTACCTACTGTATTTCTCCATCTCTCTCCCTCTCTCCCTCTTCCTACCTACCTACTGTATTTCTCCCTATCCCTCTAGCTACCTACCTACCTACTGTATTTCTCCCTCTCCCTCTCCCTCCCTCCCTACCTACTGTATTTCTCCCTCTCCCTCTCTATCCCTCTGCCTACCTACCTACCTCCTGTATTTCTCCCCCTCTCTCTATCCCTCTAGCTACCTACTTACCTACTTACTGTATTTCTCCTCTCCCTCTCTATCCACCTACCTACCTACCTACCTACCTACCTACTGTATTTCTCCCTCTCTATCCGTCTACCTACCTACCTACCGTATTTCTCCCTCTCCCTCTCTATCCCTCTACCTACCTACCTACTTGTATTTCTCCCTCTCTCTATCCGTCTACCTACCTACCTACCTACCTACCTACCTACTGTATTTCTTCCTCTCCCTCTCCCTCTCTATCCACCTACCTACCTACCTACCTACCTACCTACCTACCTACCTACTGTATTTCTCCCTCTCTCTATCCCCTCTACCTACCTACCTACCTACCTACCTACCTACTGTATTTCTCCCTCTCTATCCCTCTACCTACCTACCTACCTACCTACCTATTGTATTTCTCCCTCTCTCTATCCCTGTACCTACCTACTGTATTTCTCCCTCTATCCCTCTACCTACCTACCTACCTTACTGTATTTCACCCTCTCTCTCTATCCCTCTACCTACATACCTAATGTATTTCTCCCTCTCTATCCCTCTACCTACCTACCTCCTGTATTTCTTCCTCTCCCTCTCCCTCTCTATCCACCTACCTACCTACCTACCTACCTACCTACCTACCTACCTACCTACCTACCTACCTACCTACCTACCTACTGTATTTCTCCCTCTCTCTATCCCTCTACCTACCTACCTACCTACCTACCTACTGTATTTCTCCCTCTCTATCCCTCTACCTACCTACCTACCTACCTACCTATTGTATTTCTCCCTCTCTCTATCCCTGTACCTACCTACCTACCTACTGTATTTCTCCCTCTATCCCTCTACCTACCTACCTACCTTACTGTATTTCACCCTCTCTCTCTATCCCTCTACCTACATACCTACTGTATTCTCCCTCTATCCCTCTACCTACCTACCTACCTTACTGTATTTCACCCTCCCTCTCTATCCCTCTACCTACCTACCTACTGTATTTCTTCCTCTCCCTCTCCCTCTCTATCCACCTACCTACCTACCTACCTACCTACCTACCTACCTACCTACCTACCTACCTACTGTATTGCTCCCTCTCCCTGTCCCTCTACCTACCTACCTACCTACTACCTACCTACCTACCTACCTACCTACTGTATTTCTCCCTCTCTATCCCTCTACCTACCTACCTACTGTATTTCTCCTTCTCTATTCCTCTACCTACCTACCTACCTACCTACCTACCTACCTACCGTATTTCTCCCTCTCTCTATCCCTCTGCCTACCTACCTACCTACTGTATTTCTCCCTCTCTATCCCTCTACCTACCTACCTACCTACCTACCTACCTACCTAACCTACCTACCTACCTACTGTATTTCTCCCTCTCTCTATCCCTCTACCTACCTACCTACCTACCTACCTACCTACCTACTGTATTTCTCCCTCTCTATCCCTCTACCTACCTACCTACTGTATTTCTCCCTCTCTATCCCTCTACCTACCTACCTACCTACCTACCTACCTACCTACCTACCTACCTACTGTATTTCTCCCTCTCTCTACCCCTCTACCTACCTACCTACCTACTGTATTTCTCCCTCTATCCCTCTACCTACCTACCTACCTACCTACCTTACTGTATTTCACCCTCTCTCTCTATCCCTCTACCTACATACCTAATGTATTTCTCCCTCTCTATCCCTCTACCTACCTACCTACTGTATTTCTTCCTCTCCCTCTCCCTCCTCTATCCACCTACCTACCTACCTACCTACCTACCTACCTACTGTATTTCTCTCTCTATCCCTCTACCTACTTACTGTATTTCTCCCTCTCTCTCTATCCCTCTAGCTACCTAGTTACCTACTTACTGTATTTCTCCCTCTCTCCCTCTACCTACCTACCTACCTACTGTATTTATCCCTCTCTATCCCTCTGCCTATCTACCTACCTACCTCCTGTATTTGTCCCTCTCTCCCTATCCCTCTAGCTACCTACTTACTGTATTTCTCCCTCTCTCTCTATCCCTCTACCTACCTACCTACCTACTTACTGTATTTGTCCTTCTCCCTCTTTATCTACCTACCTACCTACCTACCTACCTACCTACTTACCTACCTACCTACCTACTGTACTTCTCCCTCTCCATCCCTCTACCTACCTACCTACCTACCTACTGTATTTCTCCCTCTATCCCTCTACCTACTTACCTACCTACCTTATTGTATTTCTCCCTCTCTCTCTATCCCTCTACCTACCTACCTACCTACCTACCTACCTACCTACTGTATTTCACCCTCTCTCTCTATCCCTCTACCTACCTACCTAATGTATTTCTCCCTCTCTATCCCTCTACCTACCTACCTACTGTATTTCTTCCTCTCCCTCTCCATCCACCTACCTACCTACCTACCTACCTACCTACTGTATTTCTCCCTCTCTCTATCCCTCTACCTACCTACCTACCTACCTACTGTATTTCTCCCTCTCTATCCCTCTACCTACCTACCTACTGTATTTCTCCCTCTCTATCCCTCTACCTACCTACCTACCTACCTACCTACCTACCTACCTACCTACCTACCTACCTATCTACCTACTGTATTTCTCCCTCTCTCTATCCCTCTACCTACCTACCTACCTACTGTATTTCTCCCTCTATCCCTCTACCTACGTACCTACCTACCTTACTGTATTTCACCCTCTCTCTCTATCCCTCTACCTACCTACCTACCTACCTACCTGCCTACCTACCTACCTACCTACTGTATTTCACCCTCTCTCTCTATCCCTCTACCTACCTACCTAATGTATTTCTCCCTCTCTATCCCTCTACCTACCTACCTACTGTATTTCTTCCTCTCCCTCTCTATCCCTCTGCCTACCTACCTACCTACCTACCTACCTACCTACCTACCTACCTATCTACCTACTGTATTGCTCCCTCTCTCTATCCCTCTACCTACCTACCTACCTACCTACCTACCTACCTACCTACCTACCTACCTACTGTATTTCTCCCTCTCTATCCCTCTACCTACCTACCTACCTACCTACTGTATTTCTCCATCTCTCTCCCTCTCTCCCTCTCCCTACCTACCTACTGTATTTCTCCCTATCCCTCTAGCTACCTACCTACCTACTGTATTTCTCCCTCTCCCTCTCCTTCCCTCCCTACCTACTGTATTTCTCCCTCTCCCTCTCTATCCCGCTGCCTACCTACCTACCTCCTGTATTTCTCCCTCTCTCTCTATCCCTCTAGCTACCTACTTACCTACTTACTGTATTTCTCCCTCTCCCTCTCTATCCACCTATCTACCTACCTACCTACCAACCTACTGTATTTCTCCCTCTCTATCCGTCTACCTACCTACCTACCGTATTTCTCCCTCTCCCTCTCTATCCCTCTACCTACCTACCTACTGTATTTCTCCCTCTCTCTATCCGTCTACCTACCTACCTACCTACCTACCTACTGTATTTCTCCCTCTCTATCCCTCTACCTACCTACCTACCTACCTACCTACCTACCTACTGTATTTCTCTCTCTATCCCTCTACCTACTTACTGTATTTCTCCCTCTCTCTCTATCCCTCTAGCTACCTAGTTACCTACTTACTGTATTTCTCCCTCCTCTCCCTCTACCTACCTACCTACCTACCTACCTACCTACTGTATTTATCCCTCTCTATCCCTCTGCCTACCTACCTACCTACCTCCTGTATTTGTCCCTCTCTCTATCCCTCTAGCTACCTACTTACCTACTTACTGTATTTCTCCCTCTCTCTCTATCCCTCTACCTACATACCTAATGTATTTCTCCCTCTCTATCCCTCTACCTACCTACCTACTGTATTTCTTCCTCTCCCTCTCCCTCTCTATCCACCTACCTACCTACCTACCTACCTACTGTACTTCTCCCTCTCCCTCTCCATCCCACTACCTACCTACCTACCTACTGTATTTCTCCCTCTATCCCTGTACCTACTTACCTACCTACCTTACTGTATTTCTCCCTCTCTCTCTATCCCTCTACCTACCTACCTACCTACCTACCTACCTACCTACCTACTGTATTTCACCCTCTCTCTCTATCCCTCTACCTACCTACCTAATGTATTTCTCCCTCTCTATCCCTCTACCTACCTACCTACTGTATTTCTTCCTCTCCCTCTCCCTCTCTATCCACCTACCTACCTACCTACCTACCTACCTACCTACCTACCTACCTACTGTATTGCTCCCTCTCCCTGTCCCTCTACCTACCTACCTACCTACCTACCTACCTACCTACCTACCTACCTACCTACCTACTGTATTTCTCCCTCTCTATTCCCTCTACCTACCTACCTACTGTATTTCTCCTTCTCTATTCCTCTACCTACCTACCTACCTACCTACCTACCTACCTACCGTATTTCTCCCTCTCTCTATCCCTCTGCCTACCTACCTACCTACTGTATTTCTCCCTCTCTATCCCTCTACCTACCTACCTACCTACCTACCTACCTACCTATAACCTCTCTATCCCTCTAACCTACCTACCTACTGTATTTCTCCCTCTCTCTATCCCTCTACCTACCTACCTACCTACCTACCTACCTACCTACTGTATTTCTCCCTCTCTATCCCTCTACCTACCTACCTACTGTATTTCTCCCTCTCTATCCCTCTACCTACCTACCTACCTACCTACCTACCTACCTACCTACCTACCTACCTACTGTATTTCTCCCTCTCTCTACCCTCTACCTACCTACCTACCTACTGTATTTCTCCCTCTATCCCTCTACCTACCTACCTACCTACCTACCTTACTGTATTTCACCCTCTCTCTCTATCCCTCTACCTACATACCTAATGTATTTCTCCCTCTCTATCCCTCTACCTACCTACCTACTGTATTTCTTCCTCTCCCTCTCCCTCTCTATCCACCTACCTACCTACCTTCCTACCTACCTACCTACTGTATTTCTCTCTCTATCCCTCTACCTACTTACTGTATTTCTCCCTCTCTCTCTATCCCTCTAGCTACCTAGTTACCTACTTACTGTATTTCTCCCTCTCTCCCTCTACCTACCTACCTACCTACTGTATTTATCCCTCTCTATCCCTCTGCCTATCTACCTACCTACCTCCTGTATTTGTCCCTCTCTCCCTATCCCTCTAGCTACCTACTTACCTACTTACTGTATTTCTCCCTCTCTCTCTATCCCTCTACCTACCTACCTACCTACTTACTGTATTTGTCCTTCTCCCTCTTTATCTACCTACCTACCTACCTACCTACCTACTTACCTACCTACCTACCTACTGTACTTCTCCCTCTCCATCCCTCTACCTACCTACCTACCTACCTACTGTATTTCTCCCTCTATCCCTCTACCTACTTACCTACCTACCTTATTGTATTTCTCCCTCTCTCTCTATCCCTCTACCTACCTACCTACCTACCTACCTACCTACCTACTGTATTTCACCCTCTCTCTCTATCCCTCTACCTACCTACCTAATGTATTTCTCCCTCTCTATCCCTCTACCTACCTACCTACTGTATTTCTTCCTTCTCCCTCTCCATCCACCTACCTACCTACCTACCTACCTACCTACTGTATTTCTCCCTCTCTCTATCCCTCTACCTACCTACCTACCTACCTACTGTATTTCTCCCTCTCTATCCCTCTACCTACCTACCTACTGTATTTCTCCCTCTCTATCCCTCTACCTACCTACCTACCTACCTACCTACTTACCTACCTACCTACCTATCTACCTACTGTATTTCTCCCTCTCTCTATCCCTCTACCTACCTACCTACCTACTGTATTTCTCCCTCTATCCCTCTACCTACGTACCTACCTACCTTACTGTATTTCACCCTCTCTCTCTATCCCTCTACCTACCTACCTACCTACCTACCTACCTACCTACTGTATTTCACCCTCTCTCTCTATCCCTCTACCTACCTACCTAATGTATTTCTCCCTCTCTATCCCTCTACCTACCTACCTACTGTATTTCTTCCTCTCCCTCTCTATCCCTCTGCCTACCTACCTACCTACCTACCTACCTACCTACCTATCTACCTACTGTATTGCTCCCTCTCTCTATCCCTCTACCTACCTACCTACCTACCTACCTACCTATACCTACCTACTACCTACCTACCTACCTACCTACTGTATTTCTCCCTCTCTATCCCTCTACCTACCTACCTACCTACCTACTGTATTTCTCCATCTCTCTCCCTCTCTCCCTCTCCCTACCTACCTACTGTATTTCTCCCTATCCCTCTAGCTACCTACCTACCTACTGTATTTCTCCCTCTCCCTCTCCTTCCCTCCCTACCTACTGTATTCTCCCTCTCCCTCTCTATCCCGCTGCCTACCTACCTACCTCCTGTATTTCTCCCTCTCTCTCTATCCCTCTAGCTACCTACTTACCTACTTACTGTATTTCTCCCTCTCCCTCTCTATCCACCTATCTACCTACCTACCTACCAACCTACTGTATTTCTCCCTCTCTATCCGTCTACCTACCTACCTACCGTATTTCTCCCTCTCCCTCTCTATCCCTCTACCTACCTACCTACTGTATTTCTCCCTCTCTCTATCCGTCTACCTACCTACCTACCTACCTACCTACTGTATTTCTCCCTCTCTATCCCTCTACCTACCTACCTACCTACCTACCTACCTACCTACTGTATTTTCTCTCTCTATCCCTCTACCTACTTACTGTATTTCTCCCTCTCTCTCTATCCCTCTAGCTACCTAGTTACCTACTTACTGTATTTCTCCCTCTCTCCCTCTACCTACCTACCTACCTACCTACCTACCTACTGTATTTATCCCTCTCTATCCCTCTGCCTACCTACCTACCTACCTCCTGTATTTGTCCCCTCTCTCTATCCCTCTAGCTACCTACTTACCTACTTACTGTATTTCTCCCTCTCTCTCTATCCTCTACCTACATACCTAATGTATTTCTCCCTCTCTATCCCTCTACCTACCTACCTACTGTATTTCTTCCTCTCCCTCTCCCTCTCTATCCACCTACCTACCTACCTACCTACCTACTGTACTTCTCCCTCTCCCTCTCCATCCCACTACCTACCTACCTACCTACTGTATTTCTCCCTCTATCCCTGTACCTACTTACCTACCTACCTTACTGTATTTCTCCCTCTCTCTCTATCCCTCTACCTACCTACCTACCTACCTACCTACCTACCTACCTACTGTATTTCACCCTCTCTCTCTATCCCTCTACCTACCTACCTAATGTATTTCTCCCTCTCTATCCCTCTACCTACCTACCTACTGTATTTCTTCCTCTCCCTCTCCCTCTCTATCCACCTACCTACCTACCTACCTACCTACCTACCTACCTACCTACCTACCTACCTACCTACCTACTGTATTTCTCCCTCTCTCCCTCTCTCCCTCTACCTACCTACCTACTGTATTTCTCCCTCTCCCTCTTTATCCACCTACCTACCTACCTACCTAACTACCTACCTACCTACTGTATTTCTCCCTCTATCCCTCTACCTACTTACCTACCTACCTTACTGTATTTCTCCCTCTCTCTATCCCTCTATCTACCTACCTACTGTATTTCTCCCTCTCCCTCTCTATCCCTCTACCTACCTACCTACCTACCTACCTACCTACCTAACCTACCTACCTACTGTATTTCACCCTCTCTCTCTATCCCTCTACCTACCTACCTACCTACCTCCGGTATTTCTCCCTCTCTCTCTATCCCTCTAGCTACCTAGTTACCTACTTACTGTATTTCTCCCTCTCTCCCTCTCTCCCTCTACCTACCGACCTACTGTATTTCTCCCTCTCCCTCTTTATCCACCTACCTACCTACCTACCTACCTACCTACCTACCTACCTACCTACCTACTGTATTTCTCCCTCTCCCTCGCTATCCCTCTACCTACCTACCTACCTACCTACTGTATTTCTCCCTCTCTATCCCTCTATCTACCTACCTACCTACTATATTTCTCCCTCTCTCTCTATCCCTCTAGCTACCTACTTACCTACTTACTGTATTTGTCCCTCTCCCTCTTTATCCACCTACCTACCTACCTACCTACCTACCTACCTACCTACCTACCTACCTACCTTACTGTATTTCTCCCTCTCTCCCTCTCTCCCTCTACCTACCTACCTACTGTATTTCTCCCTCTCTCTCTTTATCCACCTACCTACCTACCTACCTACCTACCTACCTACCTACTGTATTTCTCCCTCTATCCCTCTACCTACTTACTTACCTACCTTACTGTATTTCTCCCTCTCTCTATCCCTCTATCTACCTACCTACTGTATTTCTCCCTCTCCCTCTCTATCCCTCTACCTACCTACCTACCTACCTACCTACCTACCTACCTACCTACCTACCTAACCTACCTACCTACTGTATTTCACCCTCTCTCTCTATCCCTCTAGCTACCTACTTACCTACTTACTGTATTTCTCCCTCTCTCTCTATCCCTCTACCTACCTACCTACCTACTTACTGTATTTGTCCTTCTCCCTCTTTATCCACCTACCTACCTACCTACCTACCTACCTACCTACCTACCTACCTACCTACCTACCTACTGTACTTCTCCCTCTCCCTCTCCATCCCTCTACCTACCTACCTACCTACCTACTGTATTTCTCCCTCTATCCCTCTACCTACTTACCTACCTACCTTACTGTATTTCTCCCTCTCTCTCTATCCCTCTACCTACCTACCTACCTACCTACCTACCTACCTACCTACCTACCTACCTACCTACCTATCTACCTACTGTATTGCTCCCTCTCTCTATCCCTCTACCTACCTACCTACCTACCTACCTACCTACCTACCTACTGTATTTCTCCCTCTCTATCCCTCTACCTACCTACCTACCTACCTACTGTATTTCTCCATCTCTCTCCCTCTCTCCCTCTCCCTACCTACCTACTGTATTTCTCCCTATCCCTCTAGCTACCTACCTACCTACTGTATTTCTCCCTCTCCCTCTCCTTCCCTCCCTACCTACTGTATTTCTCCCTCTCCCTCTCTATCCCGCTGCCTACCTACCTACCTCCTGTATTTCTCCCTCTCTCTCTATCCCTCTAGCTACCTACTTACCTACTTACTGTATTTCTCCCTCTCCCTCTCTATCCACCTATCTACCTACCTACCTACCAACCTACTGTATTTCTCCCTCTCTATCCGTCTACCTACCTACCTACCGTATTTCTCCCTCTCCCTCTCTATCCCTCTACCTACTGTATTTCTCCCTCTCTCTATCCGTCTACCTACCTACCTACCTACCTACCTACTGTATTTCTCCCTCTCTATCCCTCTACCTACCTACCTACCTACCTACCTACCTACTGTATTTCTCTCTCTATCCCTCTACCTACTTACTGTATTTCTCCCTCTCTCTCTATCCCTCTAGCTACCTAGTTACCTACTTACTGTATTTCTCCCTCTCTCCCTCTACCTACCTACCTACCTACCTACCTACCTACCTACCTACTGTATTTATCCCTCTCTATCCTCTGCCTACCTACCTACCTACCTCCTGTATTTGTCCCTCTCTCTATCCCTCTAGCTACCTACTTACCTACTTACTGTATTTCTCCCTCTCTCTCTATCCCTCTACCTACATACCTAATGTATTTCTCCCTCTCTATCCCTCTACCTACCTACCTGCTGTATTTCTTCCTCTCCCTCTCCCTCTCTATCCACCTACCTACCCTACCTACCTACCTACTGTACTTCTCCCTCTCCCTCTCCATCCCACTACCTACCTACCTACCTACTGTATTTCTCCCTCTATCCCTCTACCTACTTACCTACCTACCTTACTGTATTTCTCCCTCTCTCTCTATCCCTCTACCTACCTACCTACCTACCTACCTACCTACCTACCTACTGTATTTCACCCTCTCTCTCTATCCCTCTACCTACCTACCTAATGTATTTCTCCCTCTCTATCCCTCTACCTACCTACCTACTGTATTTCTTCCTCTCCCTCTCCCTCTCTATCCACCTACCTACCTACCTACCTACCTACCTACCTACCTACCTACCTACCTACCTACCTACTGTATTTCTCCCTCTCTCCCTCTCTCCCTCTACCTACCTACCTACTGTATTTCTCCCTCTCCCTCTTTATCCACCTACCTACCTACCTACCTACCTACCTACCTACTGTATTTCTCCCTCTATCCCTCTACCTACTTACCTACCTACCTTACTGTATTTCTCCCTCTCTCTATCCCTCTATCTACCTACCTACTGTATTTCTCCCTCTCCCTCTCTATCCCTCTACCTACCTACCTACCTACCTACCTACCTACCTACCTAACCTACCTACCTACTGTATTTCACCCTCTCTCTCTATCCCTCTACCTACCTACCTACCTACCTCCGGTATTTCTCCCTCTCTCTCTATCCCTCTAGCTACCTAGTTACCTACTTACTGTATTTCTCCCTCTCTCCCTCTCTCCCTCTACCTACCGACCTACTGTATTTCTCCCTCTCCCTCTTTATCCACCTACCTACCTACCTACCTACCTACCTACCTACCTACCTACCTACCTACTGTATTTCTCCCTCTCCCTCGCTATCCCTCTACCTACCTACCTACCTACCTACTGTATTTCTCCCTCTCTATCCCTCTATCTACCTACCTACCTACTATATTTCTCCCTCTCTCTCTATCCCTCTAGCTACCTACTTACCTACTTACTGTATTTGTCCCTCTCCCTCTTTATCCACCTACCTACCTACCTACCTACCTACCTACCTACCTTACTGTATTTCTCCCTCTCTCCCTCTCTCCCTCTACCTACCTACCTACTGTATTTCTCCCTCTCCCTCTTTATCCACCTACCTACCTACCTACCTACCTACCTACTGTATTTCTCCCTCTATCCCTCTACCTACTTACTTACCTACCTTACTGTATTTCTCCCTCTCTCTATCCCTCTATCTACCTACCTACTGTATTTCTCCCTCTCCCTCTCTATCCCTCTACCTACCTACCTACCTACCTACCTACCTACCTACCTACCTAACCTACCTACCTACTGTATTTCACCCTCTCTCTCTATCCCTCTAGCTACCTACTTACCTACTTACTGTATTTTCTCCCTCTCTCTCTATCCCTCTACCTACCTACCTACCTACTTACTGTATTTGTCCTTCTCCCTCTTTATCCACCTACCTACCTACCTACCTACCTACCTACCTACCTACCTACCTACCTACTGTACTTCTCCCTCTCCCTCTCCATCCCTCTACCTACCTACCTACCTACCTACTGTATTTCTCCCTCTATCCCTCTACCTACTTACCTACCTACCTTACTGTATTTCTCCCTCTCTCTCTATCCCTCTACCTACCTACCTACCTACCTACCTACCTACCTACCTACTGTATTTCACCCTTTCTCTCTATCCCTCTACCTACCTACCTAATGTATTTCTCCCTCTCTATCCCTCTACCTACCTACCTACTGTATTTCTTCCTCTCCCTCTCCATCCACCTACCTACCTACCTACTGTATTTCTCCCTCTCTCTATCCCTCTACCTACCTACCTACCTACCTACCTACTGTATTTCTCCCTCTCTATCCCTCTACCTACCTACCTACTGTATTTCTCCCTCTCTATCCCTCTACCTACCTACCTACCTACCTACCTATCTACCTACTGTATTTCTCCCTCTCTCTATCCCTCTACCTACCTACCTACCTACTGTATTTCTCCCTCTATCCCTCTACCTACGTACCTACCTACCTTACTGTATTTCACCCTCTCTCTCTATCCCTCTACCTACCTACCTACCTACCTACCTACCTACCTACCTACCTACCTACCTACCTACCTACCTACTGTATTTCACCTCTCTCTCTATCCCTCTACCTACCTACCTAATGTATTTCTCCCTCTCTATCCCTCTACCTACCTACCTACTGTATTTCTTTCTCTCCCTCTCTATCCCTCTGCCTACCTACCTACCTACCTACCTTCTGTATTGCTCCCTCTCTCTATCCCTCTACCTACCTACCTACCTACCTACCTACCTACCTACCTACCTACCTACCTACTGTATTTCTCCCTCTCTATCCCTCTACCTACCTACCTACCTACTGTATTTCTCCATCTCTCTCCCTCTCTCCCTCTTCCTACCTACCTACTGTATTTCTCCCTATCCCTCTAGCTACCTACCTACCTACTGTATTTCTCCCTCTCCCTCTCCCTCCCTCCCTACCTACTGTATTTCTCCCTCTCCCTCTCTATCCCTCTGCCTACCTACCTACCTCCTGTATTTCTCCCCCTCTCTCTATCCCTCTAGCTACCTACTTACCTACTTACTGTATTTCTCCCTCTCCCTCTCTATCCACCTACCTACCTACCTACCTACCTACCTACTGTATTTCTCCCTACCTACCTACCTACCTACCTACCTACTGTATTTCTCCCTCTCTATCCGTCTACCTACCTACCTACCGTATTTCTCCCTCTCCCTCTCTATCCCTCTACCTACCTACCTACTGTATTTCTCCCTCTCTCTATCCGTCTACCTACCTACCTACCTACCTACCTACCTACCTACTGTATTTCTTCCTTCTCCCTCTCCCTCTCTATCCACCTACCTACCTACCTACCTACCTACCTACCTACCTACCTACCTACCTACCTACTGTATTTCTCCCTCTCTCTATCCCTCTACCTACCTACCTACCTACCTACCTACCTACTGTATTTCTCCCTCTCTATCCCTCTACCTACCTACCTACCTACCTACCTATTGTATTTCTCCCTCTCTCTATCCCTGTACCTACCTACTGTATTTCTCCCTCTATCCCTCTACCTACCTACCTACCTTACTGTATTTCACCCTCTCTCTCTATCCCTCTACCTACATACTTAATGTATTTCTCCTCTCTATCCCTCTACCTACCTACCTCCTGTATTTCTTCCTCTCCCTCTCCCTCTCTATCCACCTACCTACCTACCTACCTACCTACCTACCTACCTACCTACCTACCTACCTACCTACCTACCTACTGTATTTCTCCCTCTCTCTATCCCTCTACCTACCTACCTACCTACCTACCTACTGTATTTCTCCCTCTCTATCCCTCTACCTACCTACCTACCTACCTACCTACCTATTGTATTTCTCCCTCTCTCTATCCCTGTACCTACCTACCTACCTACTGTATTTCTCCCTCTATCCCTCTACCTACCTACCTACCTTACTGTATTTCACCCTCTCTCTCTATCCCTCTACCTACATACCTACTGTATTTCTCCCTCTATCCCTCTACCTACCTACCTACCTTACTGTATTTCACCCCTCCCTCTCTATCCCTCTACCTACCTACCTACTGTATTTCTTCCTCTCCCTCTCCCTCTCTATCCACCTACCTACCTACCTACCTACCTACCTACTGTATTTCTTCCTCTCCCTCTCCCTCTCTATCCACCTACCTACCTACCTACCTACCTACCTACCTACCTACCTACCTACCTACCTACCTACCTACCTACCTACTGTATTTCTCCCTCTCTCTATCCCTCTACCTACCTACCTACCTACCTACCTACTGTATTTCTCCCTCTCTATCCCTCTCCTACCTACCTACCTACCTATTGTATTTCTCCCTCTCTCTATCCCTGTACCTACCTACTGTATTTCTCCCTCTATCCCTCTACCTACCTACCTACCTTACTGTATTTCACCCTCTCTTCCTCTACCTACCTACCTCCTGTATTTCTTCCTCTCCCTCTCCCTCCTCTATCCCACTTACCTACCTACCTACCTACCTACCTACCTACCTACTGTATTTCTCCCTCTCTCTATCCCTCTACCTACCTACCTACCTACCTACCTACTGTATTTCTCCCTCTCTATCCCTCTACCTACCTACCTACCTACCTACCTATTGATTTCTCCCTCTCTCTATCCCTGTACCTACCTACCTACTGTATTTCTCCCTCTATCCCTCTACCTACCTACCTACCTTACTGTATTTCACCCTCTCTCTCTATCCCTCTACCTACATACCTACTGTATTTCTCCCTCTATCCCTCTACCTACCTACCTACCTTACTGTATTTCACCCTCCCTCTCTATCCCTCTACCTACCTACCTCCTGTATTTCTTCCTCTCCCTCTCCCTCTCTATCCACCTACCTACCTACCTACCTACCTACCTACCTACTGTATTTCTCCCTCTCTCTATCCCTCTACCTACCTACCTACCTACCTACCTACTGTATTTCTCCCTCTCTATCCCTCTACCTACCTACCTACCTACCTACCTATTGTATTTCTCCCTCTCTATCCCTGTACCTACCTACCTACCTACTGTATTTCTCCCTCTATCCCTCTACCTACCTACCTACCTTACTGTATTTCACCCTCTCTCTCTATCCCTCTACCTACATACCTACTGTATTTCTCCCTCTATCCCTCTACCTACCTACCTACCTTACTGTATTTCACCCTCCCTCTCTATCCCTCTACCTACCTACCTACTGTATTTCTTCCTCTCCCTCTCCCTCTCTATCCACCTACCTACCTACCTACCTACCTACCTACCTACCTACCTACCTACCTACCTACTGTATTGCTCCCTCTCCCTGTCCCTCTACCTACCTACCTACCTACCTACCTACCTACCTACCTACCTACTGTATTTCTCCCTCTCTCTATCCCTCTACCTACCTACCTACCTACTGTATTTCTCCCTCTCTATCCCCTCTACCTACCTACCTACTGTATTTCTCCTTCTCTATTCCTCTACCTACCTACCTACCTACCTACCTACCTACCTACCGTATTTCTCCCTCTCTCTATCCCTCTACCTACCTACCTACCTACTGTATTTCTCCCTCTCTATCCCTCTACCTACCTACCTACCTACCTACCTACCTACCTAACCTACCTACCTACCTACTGTATTTCTCCCTCTCTCTATCCCTCTACCTACCTACCTACCTACCTACCTACCTACTGTATTTCTCCCTCTCTATCCCTCTACCTACCTACCTACTGTATTTCTCCCTCTCTATCCCTCTACCTACCTACCTACCTACCTACCTACCTACCTACTGTATTTCTCCCTCTCTCTACCCCTCCTACCTACCTACCTACCTACTGTATTTCTCCCTCTATCCCTCTACCTACCTACCTACCTACCTACCTTACTGTATTTCACCCTCTCTCTCTATCCCTCTACCTACATACCTAATGTATTTCTCCCTCTCTATCCCTCTACCTACCTACCTACTGTATTTCTTCCTCTCCCTCTCCCTCTCTATCCACCTACCTACCTACCTACCTACCTACCTACTGTATTTCTCTCTCTATCCCTCTACCTACTTACTGTATTTCTCCCTCTCTCTCTATCCCTCTAGCTACCTAGTTACCTACTTACTGTATTTCTCCCTCTCTCCCTCTACCTACCTACCTACCTACTGTATTTATCCCTCTCTATCCCTCTGCCTATCTACCTACCTACCTCCTGTATTTGTCCCTCTCTCTCTATCCCTCTAGCTACCTACTTACCTACTTACTGTATTTCTCCCTCTCTCTCTATCCCTCTACCTACCTACCTACCTACTGTATTTGTCCTTCTCCCTCTTTATCTACCTACCTACCTACCTACCTACCTACCTACCTACCTACCTACCTACCTACCTACCTACCTACTGTACTTCTCCCTCTCCATCCCTCTACCTACCTACCTACCTACCTACTGTATTTCTCCCTCTATCCCTCTACCTACTTACCTACCTACCTTATTGTATTTCTCCCTCTCTCTCTATCCCTCTACCTACCTACCTACCTACCTACCTACCTACCTACTGTATTTCACCCTCTCTCTCTATCCCTCTACCTACCTACCTAATGTATTTCTCCCTCTCTATCCCTCTACCTACCTACCTACTGTATTTCTTCCTCTCCCTCTCCATCCACCTACCTACCTACCTACCTACCTACTGTATTTCTCCCTCTCTCTATCCCTCTACCTACCTACCTACCTACCTACTGTATTTCTCCCTCTCTATCCCTCTACCTACCTACCTACTGTATTTCTCCCTCTCTATCCCTCTACCTACCTACCTACCTACCTACCTACCTACCTATCTACCTACTGTATTTCTCCCTCTCTCTATCCCTCTACCTACCTACCTACCTACTGTATTTCTCCCTCTATCCCTCTACCTACGTACCTACCTACCTTACTGTATTTCACCCTCTCTCTCTATCCCTCTACCTACCTACCTACCTACCTACCTACCTACCTACCTACCTACTGTATTTCACCCTCTCTCTCTATCCCTCTACCTACCTACCTAATGTATTTCTCCCTCTCTATCCCTCTACCTACCTACCTACTGTATTTCTTCCTCTCCCTCTCTATCCCTCTGCCTACCTACCTACCTACCTACCTACCTACCTACCTACCTACCTATCTACCTACTGTATTGCTCCCTCTCTCTATCCCTCTACCTACCTACCTACCTACCTACCTACCTACCTACTGTATTTCTCCCTCTCTATCCCTCTACCTACCTACCTACCTACCTACTGTATTTCTCCATCTCTCTCCCTCTCTCCCTCTCCCTACCTACCTACTGTATTTCTCCCTATCCCTCTAGCTACCTACCTACCTACTGTATTTCTCCCTCTCCCTCTCCTTCCCTCCCTACCTACTGTATTTCTCCCTCTCCCTCTCTATCCCGCTGCCTACCTACCTACCTCCTGTATTTCTCCCTCTCTCTCTATCCCTCTAGCTACCTACTTACCTACTTACTGTATTTCTCCCTCTCCCTCTCTATCCACCTATCTACCTACCTACCTACCAACCTACTGTATTTCTCCCTCTCTATCCGTCTACCTACCTACCTACCGTATTTCTCCCTCTCCCTCTCTATCCCTCTACCTACCTACCTACTGTATTTCTTCCTCTCCCTCTCTATCCCTCTGCCTACCTACCTACCTACCTACCTACCTACCTACCTACCTACCTATCTACCTACTGTATTGCTCCCTCTCTCTATCCCTCTACCTACCTACCTACCTACCTACCTACCTACCTACCTACCTACTGTATTTCTCCCTCTCTATCCCTCTACCTACCTACCTACCTACCTACTGTATTTCTCCATCTCTCTCCCTCTCTCCCTCTCCCTACCTACCTACTGTATTTCTCCCTATCCCTCTAGCTACCTACCTACCTACTGTATTTCTCCCTCTCCCTCTCCTTCCCTCCCTACCTACTGTATTTCTCCCTCTCCCTCTCTATCCCGCTGCCTACCTACCTACCTCCTGTATTTCTCCCTCTCTCTCTATCCCTCTAGCTACCTACTTACCTACTTACTGTATTTCTCCCTCTCCCTCTCTATCCACCTATCTACCTACCTACCTACCAACCTACTGTATTTCTCCCTCTCTATCCGTCTACCTACCTACCTACCGTATTTCTCCCTCTCCCTCTCTATCCCTCTACCTACCTACCTACTGTATTTCTCCCTCTCTCTATCCGTCTACCTACCTACCTACCTACCTACCTACTGTATTTCTCCCTCTCTATCCCTCTACCTACCTACCTACCTACCTACCTACCTACTGTATTTCTCTCTCTATCCCTCTACCTACTTACTGTATTTCTCCCTCTCTCTCTATCCCTCTAGCTACCTAGTTACCTACTTACTGTATTTCTCCCTCTCTCCCTCTACCTACCTACCTACCTACCTACCTACTGTATTTATCCCTCTCTATCCCTCTGCCTACCTACCTACCTACCTCCTGTATTTGTCCCTCTCTCTATCCCTCTAGCTACCTACTTACCTACTTACTGTATTTCTCCCTCTCTCTCTCTCTCCCTCTACCTACCTACCTACCTACTTACTGTATTTGTCCTTCTCCCTCTTTATCCACCTACCTACCTACCTACCTACCTACCTACCTACCTACTGTATTTCTCCCTCTATCCCTCTACCTACCTACCTACCTACCTACCTTACTGTATTTTCACCCTCTCTCTCTATCCCTCTACCTACATACCTAATGTATTTCTCCCTCTCTATCCCTCTACCTACCTACCTACTGTATTTCTTCCTCTCCCTCTCCCTCTCTATCCACCTACCTACCTACCTACCTACCTACTGTACTTCTCCCTCTCCCTCTCCATCCCACTACCTACCTACCTACCTACTGTATTTCTCCCTCTATCCCTCTACCTACTTACCTACCTACCTTACTGTATTTCTCCCTCTCTCTCTATCCCTCTACCTACCTACCTACCTACCTACCTACCTACCTACCTACCTACTGTATTTCACCCTCTCTCTCTATCCCTCTACCTACCTACCTAATGTATTTCTCCCTCTCTATCCCTCTACCTACCTACCTACTGTATTTCTTCCTCTCCCTCTCCCTCTCCCTCTCTATCCACCTACCTACCTACCTACCTACCTACCTACCTACCTACCTACCTACCTACCTACCTACCTACCTACCTACTGTATTTCTCCCTCTCTCTATCCCTCTACCTACCTACCTACCTACCTACCTACCTATTGTATTTCTCCCTCTCTCTATCCCTGTACCTACCTACCTACCTACTGTATTTCTCCCTCTATCCCTCTACCTACCTACCTACCTTACTGTATTTCACCCTCTCTCTCTATCCCTCTACCTACATACCTAATGTATTTCTCCCTCTCTATCCCTCTACCTACCTACCTCCTGTATTTCTTCCTCTCCCTCTCCCTCTCTATCCACCTACCTACCTACCTACCTACCTACCTACCTACCTACCTACCTACTGTATTACTCCCTCTCTCTATCCCTCTACCTACCTACCTACCTACCTACTGTATTTCTCCCTCTCTATCCCTCTACCTACCTACCTACCTACCTACCTATTGTATTTCTCCCTCTCTCTATCCCTGTACCTACCTACCTACCTACTGTATTTCTCCCTCTATCCCTCTACCTACCTACCTACCTTACTGTATTTCACCCTCTCTCTCTATCCCTCTACCTACATACCTAATGTATTTCTCCCTCTCTATCCCTCTACCTACCTACCTCCTGTATTTCTTCCTCTCCCTCTCCCTCTCTATCCACCTACCTACCTACCTACCTACCTACCTACCTACCTACCTACCTACCTACCTACCTACTGTATTTCTCCCTCTCTCTATCCCTCTACCTACCTACCTACCTACTGTATTTCTCCCTCTCTATCCCTCTACCTACCTACCTACTGTATTTCTCCCTCTCTATTCCTCTACCTACCTACCTACCTACCTACCTACCTACTGTATTTCTCCCTCTCTCTATCCCTCTACCTACCTACCTACCTACTGTATTTCTCCCTCTCTATCCCTCTACCTACCTACCTACCTACCTACTGTATTTATCCCTCTCTATCCCTCTGCCTATCTACCTACCTACCTCCTGTATTTGTCCCTCTCTCTCTATCCCTCTAGCTACCTACTTACCTACTTATTGTATTTCTCCCTCTCTCTATCCCTCTACCTACCTACCTACCTACTGTATTTCTCCCTCTCTCTATCCCTCTACCTACCTACCTACCTACCTACTGTATTTATCCCTCTCTATCCCTCTGCCTATCTACCTACCTACCTCCTGTATTTGTCCCTCTCTCTCTATCCCTCTAGCTACCTACTTACCTACTTACTGTATTTCTCCCTCTCTCTCTATCCCTTTACCTACCTACCTACCTACTTACTGTATTTGTCCTTCTCCCTCTTTATCTACCTACCTACCTACCTACCTACCTACCTACCTACCTACCTACCTACCTACCTACTGTACTTCTCCCTCTCCATCCCTCTACCTACCTACCTACCTACCTACTGTATTTCTCCCTCTATCCCTCTACCTACTTACCTACCTACCTTATTGTATTTCTCCCTCTCTCTCTATCCCTCTACCTACCTACCTACCTACCTACCTACCTACCTACCTACCTACTGTATTTCACCCTCTCTCTCTATCCCTCTACCTACCTACCTAATGTATTTCTCCCTCTCTATCCCTCTACCTACCTACCTACTGTATTTCTTCCTCTCCCTCTCCATCCACCTACCTACCTACCTACCTACCTACTGTATTTCTCCCTCTCTCTATCCCTCTACCTACCTACCTACCTACCTACTGTATTTCTCCCTCTCTATCCCTCTACCTACCTACCTACTGTATTTCTCCCTCTCTATCCCTCTACCTACCTACCTACCTACCTACCTACCTACCTACCTATCTACCTACTGTATTTCTCCCTCTCTCTATCCCTCTACCTACCTACCTACCTACTGTATTTCTCCCTCTATCCCTCTACCTACGTACCTACCTACCTTACTGTATTTCACCCTCTCTCTCTATCCCTCTACCTACCTACCTACCTACCTACCTACCTACCTACCTACCTACTGTATTTCACCCTCTCTCTCTATCCCTTTACCTACCTACCTAATGTATTTCTCCCTCTCTATCCCTCTACCTACCTACCTACTGTATTTCTTCCTCTCCCTCTCTATCCCTCTGCCTACCTACCTACCTACCTACCTACCTACCTACCTACCTACCTATCTACCTACTGTATTGCTCCCTCTCTCTATCCCTCTACCTACCTACCTACCTACCTACCTACCTACCTACCTACTGTATTTCTCCCTCTCTATCCCTCTACCTACCTACCTACCTACCTACTGTATTTCTCCATCTCTCTCCCTCTCTCCCTCTCCCTACCTACCTACTGTATTTCTCCCTATCCCTCTAGCTACCTACCTACCTACTGTATTTCTCCCTCTCCCTCTCCTTCCCTCCCTACCTACTGTATTTCTCCCTCTCCCTCTCTATCCCGCTGCCTACCTACCTACCTCCTGTATTTCTCCCTCTCTCTCTATCCCTCTAGCTACCTACTTACCTACTTACTGTATTTCTCCCTCTCCCTCTCTATCCACCTATCTACCTACCTACCTACCAACCTACTGTATTTCTCCCTCTCTATCCGTCTACCTACCTACCTACCGTATTTCTCCCTCTCCCTCTCTATCCCCCTACCTACCTACCTACTGTATTTCTCCCTCTCTCTATCCGTCTACCTACCTACCTACCTACCTACCTACTGTATTTTCTCCCTCTCTATCCCTCTACCTACCTACCTACCTACCTACCTACCTACCTACTGTATTTCTCTCTCTATCCCTCTACCTACTTACTGTATTTCTCCCTCTCTCTCTATCCCTCTAGCTACCTAGTTACCTACTTACTGTATTTCTCCCTCTCTCCCTCTACCTACCTACCTACCTACCTACTGTATTTATCCCTCTCTATCCCTCTGCCTACCTACCTACCTACCTCCTGTATTTGTCCCTCTCTCTATCCCTCTAGCTACCTACTTACCTACTTACTGTATTTCTCCCTCTCTCTCTCTCTCCCTCTACCTACCTACCTACCTACTTACTGTATTTGTCCTTCTCCCTCTTTATCCACCTACCTACCTACCTACCTACCTACCTACCTACCTACCTACCTACCTACTGTATTTCTCCCTCTATCCCTCTACCTACCTACCTACCTACCTACCTTACTGTATTTCACCCTCTCTCTCTATCCCTCTACCTACATACCTAATGTATTTCTCCCTCTCTATCCCTCTACCTACCTACCTACTGTATTTCTTCCTCTCCCTCTCCCTCTCTATCCACCTACCTACCTACCTACCTACCTACTGTACTTCTCCCTCTCCCTCTCCATCCCACTACCTACCTACCTACCTACTGTATTTCTCCCTCTATCCCTCTACCTACTTACCTACCTACCTTACTGTATTTCTCCCTCTCTCTCTATCCCTCTACCTACCTACCTACCTACCTACCTACCTACTGTATTTCACCCTCTCTCTCTATCCCTCTACCTACCTACCTAATGTATTTCTCCCTCTCTATCCCTCTACCTACCTACCTACTGTATTTCTTCCTCTCCCTCTCCCTCTCCCTCTCTATCCACCTACCTACCTACCTACCTACCTACCTACCTACCTACCTACCTACCTACCTACCTACCTACCTACCTACCTACTGTATTTCTCCCTCTCTCTATCCCTCTACCTACCTACCTACCTACCTACCTACCTATTGTATTTCTCCCTCTCTCTATCCCTGTACTACCTACCTACCTACTGTATTTCTCCCTCTATCCCTCTACCTACCTACCTACCTTACTGTATTTCACCCTCTCTCTCTATCCCTCTACCTACATACCTAATGTATTTCTCCCTCTCTATCCCTCTACCTACCTACCTCCTGTATTTCTTCCTCTCCCTCTCCCTCTCTATCCACCTACCTACCTACCTACCTACCTACCTACCTACCTACCTACCTACCTACCTACCTACCTACTGTATTACTCCCTCTCTCTATCCCTCTACCTACCTACCTACCTACCTACTGTATTTCTCCCTCTCTATCCCTCTACCTACCTACCTACCTACCTACCTATTGTATTTCTCCCTCTCTCTATCCCTGTACCTACCTACCTACCTACTGTATTTCTCCCTCTATCCCTCTACCTACCTACCTACCTTACTGTATTTCACCCTCTCTCTCTATCCCTCTACCTACATACCTAATGTATTTCTCCCTCTCTATCCCTCTACCTACCTACCTCCTGTATTTCTTCCTCTCCCTCTCCCTCTCTATCCACCTACCTACCTACCTACCTACCTACCTACCTACCTACCTACCTACCTACCTACTGTATTTCTCCCTCTCTCTATCCCTCTACCTACCTACCTACCTACTGTATTTCTCCCTCTCTATCCCTCTACCTACCTACCTACTGTATTTCTCCCTCTCTATTCCTCTACCTACCTACCTACCTACCTACCTACCTACTGTATTTCTCCCTCTCTCTATCCCTCTACCTACCTACCTACCTACTGTATTTCTCCCTCTCTATCCCTCTACCTACCTACCTACCTACCTACCTAACCTACCTACCTACTGTATTTCTCCCTCTCTCTATCCCTCTACCTACCTACCTACCTACCTACTGTATTTCTCCCTCTCTATCCCTCTACCTACCTACCTACTGTATTTCTCCCTCTCTATCCCTCTACCTACCTACCTACCTACTGTATTTCTCCCTCTATCCCTCTACCTACCTACCTACCTACCTACCTTACTGTATTTCACCCTCTCTCTCTATCCCTCTACCTACATACCTAATGTATTTCTCCCTCTCTATCCCTCTACCTACCTACCTACTGTATTTCTCCCTCTCTATCCCTCTACCTACCTACCTACCTACCTACCTATCTACCTACTGTATTTCTCCCTCTCTCTATCCCTCTACCTACCTACCTACCTACTGTATTTCTCCCTCTATCCCTCTACCTACGTACCTACCTACCTTACTGTATTTCACCCTCTCTCTCTATCCCTCTACCTACCTACCTACCTACCTACCTACCTACCTACCTACCTACCTACCTACCTACCTACTGTATTTCACCCTCTCTCTCTATCCCTCTACCTACCTACCTAATGTATTTCTCCCTCTCTATCCCTCTACCTACCTACCTACTGTATTTCTTTCTCTCCCTCTCTATCCCTCTGCCTACCTACCTACCTACCTACCTTCTGTATTGCTCCCTCTCTCTATCCCTCTACCTACCTACCTACCTACCTACCTACCTACCTACCTACCTACCTACTGTATTTCTCCCTCTCTATCCCTCTACCTACCTACCTACCTACTGTATTTCTCCATCTCTCTCCCTCTCTCCCTCTTCCTACCTACCTACTGTATTTCTCCCTATCCCTCTAGCTACCTACCTACCTACTGTATTTCTCCCTCTCCCTCTCCCTCCCTCCCTACCTACTGTATTTCTCCCTCTCCCTCTCTATCCCTCTGCCTACCTACCTACCTCCTGTATTTCTCCCCCTCTCTCTATCCCTCTAGCTACCTACTTACCTACTTACTGTATTTCTCCCTCTCCCTCTCTATCCACCTACCTACCTACCTACCTACCTACCTACTGTATTTCTCCCTCTCTATCCGTCTACCTACCTACCTACCGTATTTCTCCCTCTCCCTCTCTATCCCTCTACCTACCTACCTACTGTATTTCTCCCTCTCTCTATCCGTCTACCTACCTACCTACCTACCTACCTACCTACCTACTGTATTTCTTCCTCTCCCTCTCCCTCTCTATCCACCTACCTACCTACCTACCTACCTACCTACCTACCTACCTACCTACCTACCTACCTACCTACTGTATTTCTCCCTCTCTCTATCCCTCTACCTACCTACCTACCTACCTACCTACTGTATTTCTCCCTCTCTATCCCTCTACCTACCTACCTACCTACCTACCTATTGTATTTCTCCCTCTCTCTATCCCTGTACCTACCTACTGTATTTCTCCCTCTATCCCTCTACCTACCTACCTACCTTACTGTATTTCACCCTCTCTCTCTATCCCTCTACCTACATACTTAATGTATTTCTCCCTCTCTATCCCTCTACCTACCTACCTCCTGTATTTCTTCCTCTCCCTCTCCCTCTCTATCCACCTACCTACCTACCTACCTACCTACCTACCTACCTACCTACCTACTGTATTTCTCCCTCTCTCTATCCCTCTACCTACCTACCTACCTACCTACCTACCTACTGTATTTCTCCCTCTCTATCCCTCTACCTACCTACCTACCTACCTACCTACCTACCTACCTATTGTATTTCTCCCTCTCTCTATCCCTGTACCTACCTACCTACCTACTGTATTTCTCCCTCTATCCCTCTACCTACCTACCTACCTTACTGTATTTCACCCTCTCTCTCTATCCCTCTACCTACCTACCTACTGTATTTCTCCCTCTATCCCTCTACCTACCTACCTACCTTACTGTATTTCACCCTCCCTCTCTATCCCTCTACCTACCTACCTACTGTATTTCTTCCTCTCCCTCTCCCTCTCTATCCACCTACCTACCTACCTACCTACCTACCTACCTACTGTATTTCTTCCTCTCCCTCTCCCTCTCTATCCACCTACCTACCTACCTACCTACCTACCTACCTACCTACCTACCTACCTACCTACCTACCTACCTACTGTATTTCTCCCTCTCTATCCCTCTACCTACCTACCTACCTACCTACCTATTGTATTCTCCCTCTCTCTATCCCTGTACCTACCTACTGTATTTCTCCCTCTATCCCTCTACCTACCTACCTACCTTACTGTATTTCACCCTCTCTCTCTATCCCTCTACCTACATACTTAATGTATTTCTCCCTCTCTATCCCTCTACCTACCTACCTCCTGTATTTCTTCCTCTCCCTCTCCCTCTCTATCCACCTACCTACCTACCTACCTACCTACCTACCTACCTACCTACCTACTGTATTTCTCCCTCTCTCTATCCCTCTACCTACCTACCTACCTACCTACTGTATTTCTCCCTCTCTATCCCTCTACCTACCTACCTACCTACCTACCTATTGTATTTCTCCCTCTCTATCCCTGTACCTACCTACCTACCTACTGTATTTCTCCCTCTATCCCTCTACCTACTTACCTACCTTACTGTATTTCACCCTCTCTCTCTATCCCTCTACCTACATACCTACTGTATTTCTCCCTCTATCCCTCTACCTACCTACCTACCTTACTGTATTTCACCCTCCCTCTCTATCCCTCTACCTACCTACCTACTGTATTTCTTCCTCTCCCTCTCCCTCTCTATCCACCTACCTACCTACCTACCTACCTACCTACCTACCTACCTACCTACCTACCTACCTACTGTATTGCTCCCTCTCCCTGTCCCTCTACCTACCTACCTACCTACCTACCTACCTACTGTATTTCTCCCTCTCTCTATCCCTCTACCTACCTACCTACCTACTGTATTTCTCCCTCTCTATCCCTCTACCTACCTACCTACTGTATTTCTCCTTCTCTATTCCTCTACCTACCTACCTACCTACCTACCTACCTACCGTATTTCTCCCTCTCTCTATCCCTCTACCTACCTACCTACCTACTGTATTTCTCCCTCTCTATCCCTCTACCTACCTACCTACCTACCTACCTACCTACCTAACCTACCTACCTACCTACTGTATTTCTCCCTCTCTCTATCCCTCTACCTACCTACCTACCTACCTACCTACCTACTGTATTTCTCCCTCTCTATCCCTCTACCTACCTACCTACTGTATTTCTCCCTCTCTATCCCTCTACCTACCTACCTACCTACCTACCTACCTACCTACCTACCTACCTACTGTATTTCTCCCTCTCTCTACCCCTCTACCTACCTACCTACCTACTGTATTTCTCCCTCTATCCCTCTACCTACCTACCTACCTACCTACCTTACTGTATTTCACCCTCTCTCTCTATCCCTCTACCTACATACCTAATGTATTTCTCCCTCTCTATCCCTCTACCTACCTACCTACTGTATTTCTTCCTCTCCCTCTCTATCCACCTACCTACCTACCTACCTACCTACCTACCTACTGTATTTCTCTCTCTATCCCTCTACCTACTTACTGTATTTCTCCCTCTCTCTCTATCCCTCTAGCTACCTAGTTACCTACTTACTGTATTTCTCCCTCTCTCCCTCTACCTACCTACCTACCTACTGTATTTATCCCTCTCTATCCCTCTGCCTATCTACCTACCTACCTCCTGTATTTGTCCCTCTCTCTCTATCCCTCTAGCTACCTACTTACCTACTTACTGTATTTCTCCCTCTCTCTCTATCCCTCTACCTACCTACCTACCTACTTACTGTATTTGTCCTTCTCCCTCTTTATCTACCTACCTACCTACCTACCTACCTACCTACCTACCTACCTACCTACCTACTGTACTTCTCCCTCTCCATCCCTCTACCTACCTACCTACCTACCTACTGTATTTCTCCCTCTATCCCTCTACCTACTTACCTACCTACCTTATTGTATTTCTCCCCTCTCTCTCTATCCCTCTACCTACCTACCTACCTACCTACCTACCTACCTACCTACTGTATTTCACCCTCTCTCTCTATCCCTCTACCTACCTACCTAATGTATTTCTCCCTCTCTATCCCTCTACCTACCTACCTACTGTATTTCTTCCTCTCCCTCTCCATCCACCTACCTACCTACCTACTGTATTTCTCCCTCTCTCTATCCCTCTACCTACCTACCTACCTACCTACCTACTGTATTTCTCCCTCTCTATCCCTCTACCTACCTACCTACTGTATTTCTCCCTCTCTATCCCTCTACCTACCTACCTACCTACCTACCTACCTACCTACCTATCTACCTACTGTATTTCTCCCTCTCTCTATCCCTCTACCTACCTACCTACCTACTGTATTTCTCCCTCTATCCCTCTACCTACGTACCTACCTACCTTACTGTATTTCACCCTCTCTCTCTATCCCTCTACCTACCTACCTACCTACCTACCTACCTACTGTATTTCACCCTCTCTCTCTATCCCTCTACCTACCTACCTAATGTATTTCTCCCTCTCTATCCCTCTACCTACCTACCTACTGTATTTCTTCCTCTCCCTCTCTATCCCTCTGCCTACCTACCTACCTACCTACCTACCTACCTACCTATCTACCTACTGTATTGCTCCCTCTCTCTATCCCTCTACCTACCTACCTACCTACCTACCTACCTACCTACCTACCTACCTACCTACTGTATTTCTCCCTCTCTATCCCTCTACCTACCTACCTACCTACCTACTGTATTTCTCCATCTCTCTCCCTCTCTCCCTCTCCCTACCTACCTACTGTATTTCTCCCTATCCCTCTAGCTACCTACCTACCTACTGTATTTCTCCCTCTCCCTCTCCTTCCCTCCCTACCTACTGTATTTCTCCCTCTCCCTCTCTATCCCGCTGCCTACCTACCTACCTCCTGTATTTCTCCCTCTCTCTCTATCCCTCTAGCTACCTACTTACCTACTTACTGTATTTCTCCCTCTCCCTCTCTATCCACCTATCTACCTACCTACCTACCAACCTACTGTATTTCTCCCTCTCTATCCGTCTACCTACCTACCTACCGTATTTCTCCCTCTCCCTCTCTATCCCTCTACCTACCTACCTACTGTATTTCTCCCTCTCTCTATCCGTCTACCTACCTACCTACCTACCTACCTACTGTATTTCTCCCTCTCTATCCCTCTACCTACCTACCTACCTACCTACCTACCTACTGTATTTCTCTCTCTATCCCTCTACCTACTTACTGTATTTCTCCCTCTCTCTCTATCCCTCTAGGCTACCTAGTTACCTACTTACTGTATTTCTCCCTCTCTCCCTCTACCTACCTACCTATCTACCTACCTACCTACTGTATTTATCCCTCTCTATCCCTCTGCCTACCTACCTACCTACCTCCTGTATTTGTCCCTCTCTCTATCCCTCTAGCTACCTACTTACCTACTTACTGTATTTCTCCCTCTCTCTCTCTCTCCTCTACCTACCTACCTACCTACTTACTGTATTTGTCCTTCTCCCTCTTTATCCACCTACCTACCTACCTACCTACCTACCTACCTACCTACTGTATTTCTCCCTCTATCCCTCTACCTACCTACCTACCTACCTACCTTACTGTATTTCACCCTCTCTCTCTATCCCTCTACCTACATACCTAATGTATTTCTCCCTCTCTATCCCTCTACCTACCTACCTACTGTATTTCTTCCTCTCCCTCTCCCTCTCTATCCACCTACCTACCTACCTACCTACCTACTGTACTTCTCCCTCTCCCTCTCCATCCCACTACCTACCTACCTACCTACTGTATTTCTCCCTCTATCCCTCTACCTACTTACCTACCTACCTTACTGTATTTCTCCCTCTCTCTCTATCCCTCTACCTACCTACCTACCTACCTACCTACCTACCTACCTACTGTATTTCACCCTCTCTCTCTATCCCTCTACCTACCTACCTAATGTATTTCTCCCTCTCTATCCCTCTACCTACCTACCTACTGTATTTCTTCCTCTCCCTCTCCCTCTCCCTCTCTATCCACCTACCTACCTACCTACCTACCTACCTACCTACCTACCTACCTACCTACCTACCTACCTACCTACCTACTGTATTTCTCCCTCTCTCTATCCCTCTACCTACCTACCTACCTACCTACCTACCTACTGTATTTCTCCCTCTCTATCCCTCTACCTACCTACCTACCTACCTACCTACCTATTGTATTTCTCCCTCTCTCTATCCCTGTACCTACCTACCTACCTACTGTATTTCTCCCTCTATCCCTCTACCTACCTACCTACCTTACTGTATTTCACCCTCTCTCTCTATCCCTCTACCTACATACCTAATGTATTTCTCCCTCTCTATCCCTCTACCTACCTACCTCCTGTATTTCTTCCTCTCCCTCTCCCTCTCTATCCACCTACCTACCTACCTACCTACCTACCTACCTACCTACCTACTGTATTACTCCCTCTCTCTATCCCTCTACCTACCTACCTACCTACCTACCTACTGTATTTCTCCCTCTCTATCCCTCTACCTACCTACCTACCTACCTACCTATTGTATTTCTCCCTCTCTCTATCCCTGTACCTACCTACCTACCTACTGTATTTCTCCCTCTATCCCTCTACCTACCTACCTACCTTACTGTATTTCACCCTCTCTCTCTATCCCTCTACCTACATACCTAATGTATTTCTCCCTCTCTATCCCTCTACCTACCTACCTCCTGTATTTCTTCCTCTCCCTCTCTATCCACCTACCTACCTACCTACCTACCTACCTACCTACCTACCTACCTACCTACCTACTGTATTTCTCCCTCTCTCTATCCCTCTACCTACCTACCTACCTACTGTATTTCTCCCTCTCTATCCCTCTACCTACCTACCTACTGTATTTCTCCCTCTCTATTCCTCTACCTACCTACCTACCTACCTACCTACCTACCTACCTACTGTATTTCTCCCTCTCTCTATCCCTCTACCTACCTACCTACCTACTGTATTTCTCCCTCTCTATCCCACTACCTACCTACCTACCTACCTACCTAACCTACCTACCTACTGTATTTCTCCCTCTCTCTATCCCTCTACCTACCTACCTACCTACCTACTGTATTTCTCCCTCTCTATCCCTCTACCTACCTACCTACTGTATTTCTCCCTCTCTATCCCTCTACCTACCTACCTACCTACCTACTGTATTTCTCCCTCTATCCCTCTACCTACCTACCTACCTACCTACCTTACTGTATTTCACCCTCTCTCTCTATCCCTCTACCTACATACCTAATGTATTTCTCCCTCTCTATCCCTCTACCTACCTACCTACTGTATTTCTTCCTCTCCCTCTCCCTCTCTATCCACCTACCTACCTACCTACCTACCTACCTACCTACCTACCTACCTACCTACTGTATTTATCTCTCTATCCCTCTACCTACCTACTATATTTCTCCCTCTCTCTCTATCCCTCTAGCTACCTACTTACCTACTTACTGTATTTGTCCCTCTCCCTCTTTATCCACCTACCTACCTACCTACCTACCTACCTACCTACCTACCTACCTTACTGTATTTCTCCCTCTCTCCCTCTCTCCCTCTACCTACCTACCTACTGTATTTCTCCCTCTCCCTCTTTATCCACCTACCTACCTACCTACCTACCTACCTACCTACTGTATTTCTCCCTCTATCCCTCTACCTACTTACCTACCTACCTTACTGTATTTCTCCCTCTCTCTATCCCTCTATCTACCTACCTACTGTATTTCTCCCTCTCCCTCTCTATCCCTCTACCTACCTACCTACCTACCTACCTACCTACCTACCTACCTACCTAACCTACCTACCTACTGTATTTCACCCTCTCTCTCTATCCCTCTACCTACCTACCTACCTACCTCCGGTATTTCTCCCTCTCTCTCTATCCCTCTAGCTACCTAGTTACCTACTTACTGTATTTCTCCCTCTCTCCCTCTCTCCCTCTACCTACCGACCTACTGTATTTCTCCCTCTCCCTCTTTATCCACCTACCTACCTACCTACCTACCTACCTACCTACCTACCTACCTACCTACCTACCTACTGTATTTCTCCCTCTCCCTCGCTATCCCTCTACCTACCTACCTACCTACTGTATTTCTCCCTCTCTATCCCTCTATCTACCTACCTACCTACTATATTTCTCCCTCTCTCTCTATCCCTCTAGCTACCTACTTACCGTATTTGTCCCTCTCCCTCTTTATCCACCTACCTACCTACCTACCTACCTACCTACCTACCTACCTACCTTACTGTATTTCTCCCTCTCTCCCTCTCTCCCTCTACCTACCTACCTACTGTATTTCTCCCTCTCCCTCTTTATCCACCTACCTACCTACCTACCTACCTACTGTATTTCTCCCTCTATCCCTCTACCTACTTACTTACCTACCTTACTGTATTTCTCCCTCTCTCTATCCCTCTATCTACCTACCTACTGTATTTCTCCCTCTCCCTCTCTATCCCTCTACCTACCTACCTACCTACCTACCTACCTACCTACCTACCTACCTACCTAACCTACCTACCTACTGTATTTCACCCTCTCTCTCTATCCCTCTAGCTACCTACTTACCTACTTACTGTATTTCTCCCTCTCTCTCTATCCCTCTACCTACCTACCTACCTACTTACTGTATTTGTCCTTCTCCCTCTTTATCCACCTACCTACCTACCTACCTACCTACCTACCTACCTACCTACTGTACTTCTCCCTCTCCCTCTCCATCCCTCTACCTACCTACCTACCTACCTACTGTATTTCTCCCTCTATCCCTCTACCTACTTACCTACCTACCTTACTGTATTTCTCCCTCTCTCTCTATCCCTCTACCTACCTACCTACCTACTGTATTTCACCCTTTCTCTCTATCCCTCTACCTACCTACCTAATGTATTTCTCCCTCTCTATCCCTCTACCTACCTACCTACTGTATTTCTCCCTCTCTCTATCCCTCTACCTACCTACCTACCTACTGTATTTCTCCCTCTCTATCCCTCTACCTACCTACCTACCTACCTACCTACCTATCTACCTACTGTATTTCTCCCTCTCTCTATCCCTCTACCTACCTACCTACCTACTGTATTTCTCCCTCTATCCCTCTACCTACGTACCTACCTACCTTACTGTATTTCACCCTCTCTCTCTATCCCTCTACCTACCTACCTACCTACCTACCTACCTACCTACCTACCTACCTACTGTATTTCACCCTCTCTCTCTATCCCTCTACCTACCTACCTAATGTATTTCTCCCTCTCTATCCCTCTACCTACCTACCTACTGTATTTCTTTCTCTCCCTCTCTATCCCTCTGCCTACCTACCTACCTACCTACCTTCTGTATTGCTCCCTCTCTCTATCCCTCTACCTACCTACCTACCTACCTACCTACCTACTGTATTTCTCCCTCTCTATCCCTCTACCTACCTACCTACCTACTGTATTTCTCCATCTCTCTCCCTCTCTCCCTCTTCCTACCTACCTACTGTATTTCTCCCTATCCCTCTAGCTACCTACCTACCTACTGTATTTCTCCCTCTCCCTCTCCCTCCCTCCCTACCTACTGTATTTCTCCCTCTCCCTCTCTATCCCTCTGCCTACCTACCTACCTCCTGTATTTCTCCCCCTCTCTCTATCCCTCTAGCTACCTACTTACCTACTTACTGTATTTCTCCCTCTCCCTCTCTATCCACCTACCTACCTACCTACCTACCTACTGTATTTCTCCCTCTCTATCCGTCTACCTACCTACCTACCGTATTTCTCCCTCTCCCTCTCTATCCCTCTACCTACCTACCTACTGTATTTCTCCCTCTCTCTATCCGTCTACCTACCTACCTACCTACCTACCTACCTACCTACTGTATTTCTCCCTCTCTCTATCCGTCTACCTACCTACCTACCTACCTACCTACCTACCTACCTACCTACCTACCTACCTACTGTATTTCTCTCTCTATCCCTCTACCTACTTACTGTATTTCTCCCTCTCTCTCTATCCCTCTAGCTACCTAGTTACCTACTTACTGTATTTCTCCCTCTCTCCCTCTACCTACCTACCTACCTACTGTATTTATCCCTCTCTATCCCTCTGCCTACCTACCTACCTACCTCCTGTATTTGTCCCTCTCTCTATCCCTCTAGCTACCTACTTACCTACTTACTGTATTTCTCCCTCTCTCTCTCTCTCCCTCTACCTACCTACCTACCTACTTACTGTATTTGTCCTTCTCCCTCTTTATCCACCTACCTACCTACCTACCTACCTACCTACCTACCTACTGTATTTCTCCCTCTATCCCTCTACCTACCTACCTACCTACCTACCTTACTGTATTTCACCCTCTCTCTCTATCCCTCTACCTACATACCTAATGTATTTCTCCCTCTCTATCCCTCTACCTACCTACCTACTGTATTTCTCCCTCTCCCTCTCTATCCCTCTGCCTACCTACCTACTGTATTTCTCCCTATCCCTCCTACCTACCTACCTACTGTATTTCTCCCTCTCTATCCCTCTACCTACCTACCTACCTACTGTATTTCTCCATCTCTCTCCCTCTCTCCCTCTCCCTACCTACCTACTGTATTTCTCCCTATCCCTCTACCTACCTACCTACCTACTGTATTTCTCCCTCTCCCTCTCCTTCCCTCCCTACCTACTGTATTTCTCCCTCTCCCTCTCTATCTCTCTGCCTACCTACCTACCTCCTGTATTTCTCCCTCTCTCTCTATCCCTCTAGCTACCTACTTACCTACTTACTGTATTTCTCCCTCTCTCTCTCTATCCCTCTACCTACCTACCTACCTACTGTATTTGTCCCTCTCCCTCTTTATCCACCTACCTACCCACCTACCTACCTACGTACTATACTTCTCCCTCTCGCTCTCTATCCCTCTACCTACCTACCTACCTCCTGTATTTCTCCCTCTATCCCTCTACCTACCTACCTACCTACCTACCTACCTTACTGTATTTCTCCCTCTCCCTCTCTATCCCTCTACCTACCTACCTACCTACTGTATTTCTCCCTCTCTCTATCCCTCTACCTACCTACCTACTGTATTTCTCCCTCTCTATCCCTCTACCTACCTACCTACTGTATTTCTCCCTCTCTATCCGTCTACCTACCTACCTACCTACTGTATTTCTCCCTCTCTATCCCTCTACCTACCTACCTACCTACTGTATTTCTCCCTCTCTATCCCTCTACATACCTACCTACTGTATTTCTCCATCTCTATCCCTCTACCTACCTATCTATGGGGATTTTTAGTTAATGGGATTTTAGCACAGGAATTAATTTAATCTGTTTTAATTTTGTTATGTATGTTGTATATTTATTGTTTTTATTTCCCCTGTGCACCGCCCCGAGTCCCTGTGGGGAGAGGGAGCGGTCAATAAATTTGGCTATTATTATTATTATTATTATCTACCTACCTACCTACCTACCTACCTACTGTATTTCTCCCTTTCTCCCTCTCTCCCTCTCCCTACCTACCTACCTACCCTATTTCTCCCTCTCCCTCTCTATCCCTCTGCCTACCTACCTACCTACCTACTGTATTTCTCCCTTTCTCCCTACCTACCTACCCTATTACTCCCTCTCTCTCTATCCCTCTAGCTACCTACTTACTTACTTACTGTATTTCTCCCTCTCTCTCTATCCCTCTACCTACCTACTGTATTTGTCCCTCTCCCTCTTTATGCACGTACCTACCTACCTACTGTACTTCTCCCTCTCCCTCTCTATCCCTCTACCTACCTACCTACCTACTGTATTTCTCCCTCTATCCCTCTACCTACCTACCTACCTACCTACCTACCTACCTACCTACCTAGCTTACTGTATTTCTCCCTCTCCCTCTCTATCCCTCTACCTACCTACCTACTGTATTTCTCCCTCTCCTTCTCTATCCCTCTACCTACCTACCTACCTACTGTATTTCTCCCTCTCTATCCCTCTACCTACCTACCTACTGTATTTCTCCCTCTCTATCCCTCTACCTACCTACCTACCTACCTACCTACTGTATTTCTCCCTCTCTATCCCTCTACCTACCTACCTACCCACTGTATTTCTCCATCTCTATTCCTCTACCTACCTACCTATTGTATTTCTCCCTCTCCCTCTCTATCCCTCTGCCTACCTACCTACCTACCTACCTCCTGTATTTCTCCCTCTCTCTCTATCCCTCTAGCTACCTACTTACCTACTTACTGTATTTCTCCCTCTCTCTCTCTATCCCTCTACCTACCTACCTACCTAGAGAGAGGAGAGAGAGGCCGCCGACTTGGCAGCGGCCTTGGCGGGGAGGGAGTTGGAGATGTGGGCTGTGGCGGAGGAGAGGCCGCTGAGGAGACGACAGTCGCGGATATGATGCAGACCACTCCACCGCTCGTGCAAGTGACGTGAGCTGAAAAGCGGCCGGGTGGGAGGGGCCGCGAAGGGGAGGGGGGGCGAGTGAGCGAGTGAGGGAAACACACAGAAGAGCTGCAGTTTTACATTTGTGTGGTGTGTACCTGGCACCGGTGTGCCATCCACACAATCTGTATGTATCATTGGTGCTGCACTTGTAAGGAACGTTGTGTGAAAATTTGGTGGCGTTTGGTGCAGTAGTTTCTGAGATTAGCGGTTTTGAACAAACTCATAGTTACATTTTTATTTATATAGAAGATGGCTCCCCGCTAAAGGACCATTTTGTAAAATAAATAAAAGAACTGAAGACCGGACTCTGCCAGCTGGCCGGGTGTGCGTCATGCTGGAGGTGGCTAACAGATTATGACAAGACCCCCCCACCTCGCTCCACATGCATCCTGCTCCCTTTCATCTCCATCTTTTAGTTGCAAATTATGCTTAGTTGCAGTCAGCCAGATGTTCAGACTGGATCTGGAATTTTATCCACCTATCGAGTCCTTCCCAAGGACCTGGGTTAGGCAGATGCTGATGTTTTGTGTTGTTAAGAGATACTGTTATAGGATATAAGCCATTCCCAGTCAACCTGCCTTTTGCAATCGACTGATCATGAATTTATCAATGCTCAAGTATAGCGTTCATGTGAAGTTTCAGTTGCTTTGAGGATTGCACCCAAGAGGCCCATTTCTCTTGGTACAACCTTTGCTTTCTTCTGCCAGTCATTCTACTTCTATTGGCAGGCCTTTGCATTTTTGTGATCGTCTTCAATTATTACTATGATGATGATTGTTCGTTGCTTCGGTGTTTTATTGGCTTTTAATGTTTGTAAGCCACCCAGAGTCACTTCTGGGCGAGATGAGCAAGAAACAAGCCGAATGAATGAATCAACCTATCAGTGAAAAGTTAGCTATCTACCCCTTTGTCTGCCCATCCAGCCATCCATCCCCCCTCTCTCTGTCCATTCATTCATCTTTGTTTGTTGCTTCAATGTTTTATTGCCTTTTAATTGTTGTAAGCTACCCAGAGTCATCTCAGGGTGAGATAAGTGACAAACAAGGCAAATGAATGAAGTAAAAGTAAAAGTAAAAGTGTAAATCTGTGAAAGGTTGGCTATCTACCCTTTGTCTGCCCATCTATCCACCCCCCACCTGTCCATCCATTCAAAATTAATTAATTAAATTAATTAAATTAATTAAATTAATTAAATTAATTAAATTAATTAAATTAATTAAATTAATTAAATTAATTAAATTAATTAAATTAATTAAATTAATTAAATTAATTAAATTAATTAAAAATTACATTAAATTAAAAATTACATTAAAAATTACATTACATTACATTACATTACATTACATTAAATGTCATAACAGTGAGGACAATCACTGTATTTTTTGGAGTATAAGACGCACCGGAGTATAAGATGCAGCAAGGTTTTGAAGAGGCAAATTTAAAAAAAGTCTTTGCCCTCTGCAAACCTCCGCAAAATGCCCCCCCCCCCCGCCCAAAGTGCATGAATAGCCCTAGGAAGCTTGTAGAGTGGTCCGGGGGGGGGGGTCCGGGGGGACGAAACAGACGAGCAAAAAACAGCTCGTTTTTCACAAAAACAGGCCCATTTTTTGTCAATAAAAGGGCATTGATAGCCTTTAGGAAGCTTATAGAGTGCTGCTAGGGGCAAAAACGGGCCGTTTTTCGCTCATTTCTGCCCTCCCCAGCCCCCAAGATCACTCTGAAAGCCTCCATAAGGGTATGCACAGCCATTTTGGTGAAGGGCGTGGAGTTTCGGGAGCCAAAAAATGCTGTATTCAGTCTATAAGATGCACCCAGATTTTCAGCCTCTTTTTTGAGGGAAAAGGGTGCATCTTATACTCCAAAAAATATGGTAACCAGTGGAACAGCTTGCCTTCAGATATTGTAGGTATTTCATCACTGGAGGTTTTTAAAGAAGAGACTGGACAGTCCTTTGTCTGAAATGGTACAGGGGTGTCCTGCTTGAGCAGGGAGCTCTGCAAGAGGATCTCCAAGGTCCCTTCCAGTTGTATTCTGATTGATTGATCTTATCTAGCCTAACCATCTAGCCACTTGTCTTACATCTGCCTTAGGATAAGTAGACTGAGAGCACAATCCTGCAGCTGCATCTTGAGGGTCTGCTATGAAGAGCCTGGACAAAACCAGCCGAAGGGACTCTTTGTGTGGCTTTGGACCCTTCCCTGTCCACCCACCATCTGGAAAAGCAATAATAAAGTTACTCAAGCCTTGGCAGCAGATCAAAGGTTCTCACCTCCTTCTTTACCACCCGCATAGACAGGACCTTGTCTACGATGGCAGCATCCTCTTCACTCGGGTTTTCCTTCGGACAGAAGGGGTGGGGAAGAAAGAAGGGACAGTTAGAGAGAGAACTTAATAAAGGCACTCAATGTGTCACCCTGCCTGGCCTTTGATCCGGATGTTTCTGGGACGTTCCAAGTGTCCCAAAAAAATAAATAAAATTGAAAACCTAGCAAAGTCCTCAACCCCAAACACTCTTGTTTGAGAGCTAAGTAAAGCCACAAATATCAGATTCTGTAACAGCTTTGTTCCATCTATACCCGGCGTGTCAAATTCAGTTTCATTGAGGGCCACATCAGGGCTGTGGTTGACCTCTGGCAAGAGGGAATGAAGCTGTCAGAGATAGAGGTTGTAAGTCAGGTTTCGTCAAGATTGCTTTAAGTTTGAAATGTCGTTAAACAAACAGTCATAAGTTGAGGACTCTCTGTACAAGCAAACAATATTCCCGAATTCACCAAGGAGCAACCCTGGGACAGGAGGCACTCCAGTTTTTGTAAATGATCTGCAGAATATCTGACATATTCTAGACCATGGGTCTCAAACTCAAGGCCCACCGAGTGCTTAGATCTGGCCCACAGTGCCTCTGCCAGTGAAAACCGACTCCCAAGCTCCATTTCCAGCTGCGATGGCAAAACAGAGCTGGCAGAGGATTGCAGGAGGCCGTCAGAGCCGGAAAGAGCTCGGGAGCCCATTTTTGCTGGCAGAGTGCTCGGGCTGCCGCAGGCACCCCGACAGTGACATTGAGCAGACCATGCCCACTCTGACCACACCCACTAGCCTGTGGTGCCTTTGCCAGCAAAAATGGAGCTTGAGAGGGCCACGTGCAGCTCTCCCGGGCTCTGTTTTCAGCCACGATGGCCTCCTGCAGCCCTCTACTAGCAAAAACTGCCTGGAGCTCTGTTTCCACTGGCAGAAGGCTGCAGGAGGCCATTGTGGCTGAAAACAGGGGGCGGGAACCGCAAGCAGGCCCCTTGAGTTCCATTTTCACTGGCAGAGGACTAGCAAAACAAACTAAAAACAAAGCAAAAGGAGAAATCTTTCCCCTTTTGCGTTTGAGCATCCAAGAAAGGATAGGAAAGGAGAAAGGGAAAGGGGGAACGACAAAGAAAAAGGAAAGAGAGCAAGGAAGGAAAAAGGAAAGGGGAAGGAAGAAGAAAGGAGAATGCAGAGGGAGGGAGGGAGGGAGGGAGGGAAGGAAGTTAGTTAGTTTATAATGCGAGTGAGGGAGGGTCTTGAGGGAAATCCTGTCTTAGCACACGGCCACAGGTGTCCCTGACACAAGTGACATTGAGCTGGCCACTCACCCCGTCCCACTGAGGTCAAACACAACCCCAATGCAGCCCTCAATGAAATTGAGTTTGACGCCCCTGTCCTAGACCTCTCCAAATCGACGGGTGGATCATTATGCGGAAACGACAATCCAGACTAAGGAAGCCCCTTACCACAAAGAACTGCATTGAGGGCAATGAATCTCCTTCAGGGATGGGTTCTGGAGCAGGCGGTTCTGGAGCTGGGGGCTGTTCGGTCTTAATGGGCCCGGTCACATCCAGCTCCTCGTCATCTTCGTCATCCGTGATCTTGATGTCCAGATCATCTGTATATTTCTTTCGCTTCACCTGACGGTTTGAACGGCGTTTCTAGAGGCGGGGAAGAATAGGAGATGGTTTAAGGAAAATAACATCATCATCTTTTAACCACATAATCCCTTGCGTGGTGGAGTCTGGGCAACTGAACAGAGCTGGCAGAGTATTTTAATGGCCGGATGCCTTTCCTGTCGCCAATGCGGAGTTTTGTTCAGCGGATACATTCTCACTGTGCTGAGAGAGAGAAATATCTGCCTCTACCTAGGATTGAACTCACAGCCTCCTGATTGTGAGGCGAGAGCTCCCCCTCTAGGCCACCGCACCATTCTAGGAAAATAACATACCATTAAAAAAAACCATACATCTGTACCAGTTAAATTCTTAGATGGCAGAAAGGGAAAACAACACCGGTTTTCTTTTAACAACGACCATTGACTTACCTGAACGGTCCTTCTATGTGCACTGCGAGGAGAATCCAAGCATGGGCTAACTTTGTCCATTAGCCTAGAGACTGAGTTATGAAATCGTTAACCACGCCTCCTCTGACTGGACATGCTCAGTTTTGTACGAAGGCTCACCTGATCTAAGAGATGTGAATTTGAAATGATGCAAGATAACAGGTGATCTGAGGAACCAGTAGAGTCGTTAAGTCCAGGATTGCAGAGCCGGAAGGTAAGTCCAATGCCCCCTGGGCCAGCCAACGCCAGGGTGGGGTGGATTCTCCTCGCAGCGCACATAGAAGGAACGTTCAGGTAAGTCAACAGTCGTTCTCCTGTGCGCTGCTTGGAGAATCCAAGCATGGGACATGCCAAAGCAGTTAGTACTAAGGGTGGGAGGTCGGCTGGTCAGGGGTCTGAGATGATAGAACCCTCTGAAGGACCCGCCGCCCAAATGAGGCCTCTGCGGAGGCAAACATGGCCAATTTATAGTGTTTAACAAAGGGCAATGGAGATGACCATGTTGCCACCCTGCATATCTCCTCGACTGAGGCTTGAGTTACCCAGGCTGCCGAGGTTGCTGCGCTTCTGGTGGAATGTGGCGTAATACATCTGGGGACAGGCTTAGATTGACACTAATAGGCAAGGGCAATACATGCTTTCAGCCAACGTCCGATGGTGTTGGAGGAGACCTTCTGACCCATGTTTGCCGGTAGGAAGGCAACAAATAGGGCCTCTGACCGTTGAAATGAGGCAGTTCGTTTCACATATTGTCGAAGGACTCTGCAGACGTCAAGGTGGTACCATTGTCTCTCCCTCGGGTGTGACGGATTTGGACAAAAGTCCGGAAGGAAGATCTCTTGCGCTCGGTGAAACCAAGAATTTATCTTGGGAAGGAATGTTGGATCCAAACAAAGAACTACTCTGTTAGTGTGAAAAATACAGAGGTCCTCGCGAACCGAAAGGGCTGCCAGCTCCGACACCCTCCTGGCGGATGTGATTGCCATGAGGAAAACCATTTTAAGTGTCAGCAATCGGAGGCTGTTTGAGTGAAGTGGCTCAAATGGCACCGCAGTGAGGGCCTGCAATACTATGGTCAAATCCCATGTGGGGTAACGATGTACGCTGGGGGGCTTGAGATTCAGAACCCCTTTGAGAAATGAACGTACCCTTGGATGGTGTCCGCTCTTGACTGTGGATAGTGCAGCTATCTGGCGTCTGAGGGTATTGGGCTTAAGTCCTTTGTCCATACCTAGTTGCAGGAACTCCAGTACCTGTGGTATTGAGGCAGAGATGGGATTGATGTTGTTTCTGCGAGCCCATGTGCAGAAGGCCCGCCAGGTTGCTTCATAAATGCGCGTTGTAGATGGGCGTTGCGCTGCCTGTATGGTATCAATGACCTTGACCGAGAAATGTTGTTTGGTCAAGATATCCCTCTCAAGTGCCACACGGCTAATTGTAAGGCTTGGGGGTTTGGATGAACAAGAACCCCCTGCGAGAGGGATATCCGATTGTCCGGAATTCTCCAAGACCTGGAAATGGATAGGCCACATCGCTGCAACTAGAAGAACTTCTGCCCTTTCTGCCAATATCTTCCGGATGACGCTCGGAATCAACCGAGGGGTGGTGGTGGAAATGCATAAATTAGGCCCAGAGGCCAGGGGCTGTGAAGTGCGTCGATGCCCTCCGCTCCCGGAACCTGGAACCTGGCAAAGAACCGCGGAAGGTGCGTGTTGTGAGGCTGCGCGAAGAGGTCTACTTCCAGGTAAACGAACCTGTGGGACAGCTCCTGAAACAAGGCCGGGGAGAGGCGCCATTCCGTCTGATCTACTGTGGCCCTGCTGAGCCAGTCCCCTTGTACATTCGCTGAGCCCGAAATGTGCTCCGCACGGAGTGATAGAAGGTGTTTCTCCGCCCAACAATGAAGCCTCTCTGCTTCCAGCATCAGTGATCTGGACCTCGTGCCTCCCTGGCGGTTGACATGTGCCTTGGAGGCCACGTTGTCGGTGAGAGCCAGCACGTGGCTGGATCTCACCAAGTCCCGAAACTCATGGAGAGCCAGACTAATGGCGCAGAGCTCTAACCAATTGATGCTGTTCCTGAGCTCCTGCTGGCTCCAGCGTCTCTGGGCTACACGGTCAAGGGCATGTGCCCCCCACCTGTAGAGACTTGCATCCGATGTCACCACTAAGCGGTCCGGCTCCTTGAACAGACACCCCTTCAGCAGGTTGGAAGACCGCCACCAATGAAGTGACCTGGTCGCCTTGGCTGTAATGTGCACTCTGGTGTGGGAGTGGCTGGTGTGTGCCCTCTGGAAGGGGAGCAGGAACCACTGTAGGGAGCGGGCATGAAAGCATGCCCAGGGAGCAATGTCTATACATGATATCATTTTTCCCAGAAGTTGTGAAAGTATCGCTAGCGGAATAGATCTCTGACGGTGAATATGACTCATCAGCGTTTGGATGCTGCTGCGTCGATCCGGAGATAAGCTCACCTCGCATGTGTCAGAGTTTATGACATTTCCGAGGTGCAATAACGTCATGGTTGGTTGGAGGTAGCTTTTGGTAAGGTTCAGTACAAAGCCATGACTCTGTAGAGTGTCCATGGTCTGCTGCAGGTCTCGAAGAGCTTGTGGGACGAGAGTATCATGACGAGAGTATCAAGACGTCATCTAGGTAGCAACTGACCCTGATGGGAAGCGACCGAAGATAGGCGGCAACCACTGCCAGCAACTTTGTAAAAGTTCGTGGCGCTGATGATAAGCCAAACGGCCAAATGTCATCAGGTCGCCTTGTCAGATGCAGGAGAGAATGCTCTTGAGGGACTGCATCTTGAATTTTTGGTATTTGATATAGCGATTGAGACTCTTTAAATCTAGGATGGCTCTCCATCCTCCCAAGGATTTGGGGACTGGGAATAAGATGGAGTAGAACCGTAGTCTTTCCTGCCCTTGGGGAACTGGTTCTATGGCGTCGATGGATAGTAGGTGCGAGATTTTCTCGTTCATGAGGGACTGGGAAAAGGGCATTTTAGGTATCGCCTTGGGAGGTTGGAGAGGAACTTTAGAGTGAGTCCCAGCTCCACACTTTGGAGAACCCAAGCGTCCGTGGTGTTGACTGCCTAATGGGTGGCGAATGCTGCCAATCACCCTCTGATGGGCCCATCCCTTTGGGAGTCACCTATACCGGAGAAAGGACCGGTTATTGCCTCCACGAAAGGGCTGGTGGGTCTGGGAAGGCTGCTGATTCTGCTGTCTAGACCTATCCCGGGCCCCTCTCCTATCCTGAGAATGACCATTGTCCACCATCGCCCGCTGGCTCAAGGCTTGCATCTCCCTCGCTTACGAACATCAAGGCCGGACCAAGCCCCTGGGGCTCACGGCCCACTCGACCAGGAGTGCGGCTACCACAGCGGCCTGGGCCACCCAGGCCCCCATCGAGGAAATATGCAGAGCAGCCACATGGGCGTCGCCTTCCCTCTTTGTTCGCCATTACAAGCTGGACAAATATGCTTCCGCTGACGCAGCCTTCGGCCGTCGGGTCTTGCAAAGCGTAGTTGCTCAAGTCGATACGTCACGCTGAGCTCATTCGGGCACCCCCCCTAGTGACACTTTGCTTGGGCATGTCCCTTGCATGGACACTCATCGCTGTGCACCTAGAACGACCCTTCAGGTAAGACAAGCCTTGAGCCAGCGGGCGATGGTGGACGAAGAGACCCCACGACCCATGGTCGCCGGTTGGAACGAGAGGAACAGGGTCTCAGATCGCCAAAAAGAAGACGTGCACTTGATGTAGTGTTTGAGCACTCGACGGACGTCTAAGGTGTGCCACCGACATTCCCTGGGATGGGATGGTTTGGGACAGAAGTTCGGGAGAACAATTTCTTGTGCTCTGTGGAACAGAGAATTGACCTTAGGCACAAACGACGGGTCGAGACGGAGTACTACTCTGTCACTGTGGAAGCGGCAGAGGTCCTCTCTGATCGAGAGCACAGCCAGCTCCGACACCCGTCGTGCTGAGGTAATCGCGACCAAGAAGGCAGTTTTAAACGATAGGAGTCGGATGGAGGTCGAGCGTAATGGTTTGAACGGGGGTTCTGAGAGGCCCCTGAGAACCGTGGTCAGGTCCCACGTGGGGTAGCGGTGGATGACCTGCGGACGGAGGTTGGCTGCTCCCTTGAGGAAGGACCGAACACTGGGATGACGACTGAGTGGCTGAAGGTAGCTGGCCGACAGGACAGTGGCCAGGGCTGCGACTTGGCGACGGAGGGTGGCCGGGGCAAGGCCCTTCTCGAAGCCCTCCTGAAGGAAGTCCAAAATGTGTGGTAGTGAGACGGAGAGAGGCGCTAACTGACGCCGGGAACACCAAACTGAGAAGGCTTTCCAGGTCGCTCCGTAGATCCTGGTGGTGGAGGGTCGGCGGGCTGCCTGAATGGTGCGGATGAGAAGCGGGCCCGAGTCAGCAGGTCCCTTTCAAGTGCCAGGCGGTTAGATTGAGCCACTGGGGCTCGGGGTGCTGGACAGCCCCCTGGCAGAGAGAGACCGAGGTTGGCGGGATCCTCCAAGGTGGACTGATGGAGAGGCTGGAGAGGTCCGCGAACCAGGTCGGGCGTGGCCAATATGGGGCCACTAGTATGAACTCCGCCTCTTCCTTCAGGATCTTCCAGATGACCCGTGGTAGTAGGGGCACTGGTGGAAATGCGTACAGGAGGCCGGTTGGCCACGGAGAGGTGGGCGCATCCATTCCCTCCGCCTGCGGGGACTGGTACCGGGTGAAGAAGCGTGGAAGCTGGACGTTCCCCGGGGAGGCAAATAGGTTGAGGAGAGGAAGACCGAAGCTGCGGCAGATCTGGTGGAACAGGTCCGGGTGGAGCTGCCACTCCGATGGATCTAGGGTGGCCCTGCTCAGCCAATCCGTCTGAACGTTGTCCACTCCGGAGATGTGCTCAGCCCGAATGGAACTCAGGTGACGTTCGGCCCATCTGCCCAGAGCATCGGCTTCTGTCATCAGCGCTGTGGATCTGGTGCCGTCCTGGCGGTTGATGTGTGCCTTCGTCGCCACGTTGTCCGTCCGGACGAGGAGGTGTTGGCCCTGCACTGCCGACCGTAGCTGACGTAAGGCGAGACGAACCGCCCTCAACTCTAGCCAGTTGATGTTGTGCTTCAGATCCTGAGAAGACCACCTGCCCTGCACCATGGATTTGTTGAGGTGCGCTCCCCTAAGAGACTTGCGTCTGTGGTGAGGACCAGCCGGTTGGGTTCCTGGAAGAGGGAGCCCTTCTCCAGTGCTGGAGAGAGCCACCACTGCAGAGAGCCATCGACCATGGTATCCTATTGCATCGACTGGAGGGGTTGGGGGTGAGGGGCACCGTTTTACGGTGGTTCTCCTCCTACCTCTCCGGCTGATCGCAATTTGTGTTGGCAGGAGGGCAGAGGTCGACCTCGAGACCCCTCACATGTCCTTTCGCCGCTCCTGTTCAACACATATATGAAGCCGCTGGGTGAGATCATCCGTGGTTTTGGGGTAGAGTAACATCTGTACGCTGATGATACACAGCTGTACATTTCTACCCCAAACCACCACAACGATGCCGTCGAAGTGATGTCCCGGTGTCTGGAAGCCGTGCGGGTCTGGATGGGAAGGAACAGACTCAGACTCAACCCATCCTGGCTGTGGTTTCCTGCGTCCCGGTACAACCAGTTGACTCCATCACTGGCCATAGGGGGTGAACATCTAGCCCCCGTGGATCAGGCACGCAACTTAGGCGTCCTCCTGGATACCCAGCTGTCTATGCAAGACCATGCGATGGCCGTGGCCAGGGGGGCGTTCCACCAGGTTCGCCTGGTGCGGCACTTGCGTCCCCTACTGGACCAGGGCGCCCTTCGCACAGTCACTCATGCGCTTGTGATATCCCGGCTAGACTACTGCAATGCTCTCTACATGGGGCTCCCCTTGAGGTGCACCCGAAGACTACAGCTAGTTCAGAATGCGGCTGTGCGGGCAATCTTGGGAGCCTCTAGGTACTCCCATGTAACACCGCTCCTGCGCGAGCTGCACTGGCTACCTGTGGCCTTTCGAGTGCGCTTCAAGGTGTTGATTACCACCTTTAAAGCGCTCCATGGCACGGGAACTAGTTATCTTCGGGATCGCATCCTACCCCATACATCCCTTCGGCCGATTCGCTCCCACAGAGAGGGACTTCTCCGGGTGCCGTCCACTAGGCAATGCCAGCGGGCGACGCCCAGGGGAAGGGCCTTCTCTGTGGTGGGCCCAACCCTCTGGAACGACCTACCCCCCGATCTTAGAACAACTATGGACCTCCGCTCCTTCCGCCAGAAATTAAAGACCTATTTTTTCCATCAGGCCGGTCTGCCCTAATCTATTTCACTTAGCCTACAGTCTGAAGCTCAAATTGTTTTAATTGGGTTTTAAACGGGGTAACAGTTTTAATGATTTTAAAATTTTAGCACAGGGGATAATTATTTAATTCGGCTTTAATTATTTATAATTGTTATGTTTATATGTTTTTTAACTTCTTGTGCACCGCCCCGAGTCCCTTTGGGGAAAGGGAGCGGTTTATAAATCCAAATAATAATAATAATAATAATAATAATAATAATAATAATAATAATAATAATAATAATAATAATAATAATAATAATAATAATAATAATAATATTTATTTATTTTTATTTTATTTTATTAAATTTATACCCCGCCCTTCTCCAAACGGACCCAGGGCGGCGCACAGGGATGTTAAAACACATATAAAACATATAAAATTTTAAAAAACTTATTCTAATAGACCCTGCGCTAAAAACCGAATTTAAAAAACCCAAATTTAAAACTATCTAAGAGTCAGTAATGGGGGTTATGCTAGGCCGGCTAGATGGAATAGGTGTGTCTTCAGACACTTGCGGAAGACGGGGAGGTCAGAGATGGTGCGGAGTTCAGGGGGTAGGTCGTTCCAAAGGGCAGGGCCCGCCACAGAGAAGGCTCTTCCCCTGGGTGTCGCCAGTCGGCATTGTCCAGCCGACGGCACCCTGAGGAGGCCCTCTCTGTGGGAGCGTATCGGTCTGAGGGATGTATGGGGCAGGAGACGGTCTCGCATATAACTAGGCCCCGAGCCATGGAGCGCTTTAAAGATGGTCGTTAAAACCTTGAAGCGCACCCGAAAGACCACAGGGAGCCAGTGCAGCTCGCGCAGGATAGGTGTTATGTGGGAGTGTCTAGGCGCTCCCGTAATCACCCGCGCGGCTGCGTTCTGGACTAGCTGCAGCTTTCGGGTGCACCTCAAGGGAAGCCCCATGTAGAGAGCATTACAGTAGTCAAGTCGAGAGGTGATGAGTGCTTGAGTGACTGTGCGTAAGGCACCCCGGTCCAGTAAGGGGCGCAATTGGCGCATCAGGCGTACCTGATGGAATGCCCCCCTGGCATTAATATAATATAATGAGAGCGACGAACCTTTGGAGGCAGCCGGACCCTGGCTCTGGAGTTGCTGGCGTTGGCTCTCTGGGATGGAAGGAGGAACCACTGTAACTCTCTTACGTGCAGTCTCGCCCAGGGGACGATGGACAGACAAGATATCATCTTGCCCAAGAGCTGGGACAGGAGGACCACCGGAACGTTCGGGGAGGACTGCACCAGTCGGATCATGGCCCTGAGGCTGTCGATGCGATCCGGCGACAGGGAGACAAGGCACATGGACATGTTGATCACCGCTCCCAGATGTAACACCTCCTTCGCAGGAGTCAGATGGCTCTTGTCGGTGTTGATGGTGAACCCGTGGTCCTGCAGAGTGGATATGGTCGTGCGTAGGTCCCGTAGGGCCTGCTGTCGCGACGATGATTATAACAGAATGTCGTCCAGGTAAAATTGAAGCCGGATGGGGCGTCTCCTGAGGTCTGCTGCCACCGCGGCCAGTATCTTGGTGAACACCCTCGGGGTGGAGGAGAGCCCGAAGGGAAGGGCTCGATACTGGTAGTGCTGTCCGGCAAAACAAAACCGGAGAAATCTGCGGTGCGCCAGCCGAATGGGAACATGGAGGTAGGCTTCCTTCAGGTCGATAGACGTCATCATGTCCCCCGGCCGGAGGCAACCTAGGATGGACTGGAGTGACTGCATCTTGAACTTTTTGTAGGCAATGTGGTAGTTGAGCGCCTTCAAATCCAAGATGGCCCTGACTCCTCCTGTGCTCTTGGGAACCAAGAAGAGGATCAAGTAATACCCCCCCATCTCCTGGCTTTGGGGAACTACCTCTATGGCCCTGATGTCTAATAGGTGGCGGATCTCCGCCTCCATGAGATTCCTCTTGGGACACCTGATGGTGGGGCACCGGATAAAATGATGGGGAGGGGGCGAAACGAACTCTAGGGTGAGGCCGAGACGAACTGTTTGCAAGACCCACGCATCTGACGTGGTTGCCTCCCAGCGATCGGCAAACAGCGGAAGGCGGCTCCCTATGGGGAGGGGAGGGGTGATGGTCACTTATTGTGGTGGAAAGGCCTGTTGGCCTGACCCCCACGAAAGGGCCGCCTAGCGTAGGGTTGGTAACGGTTCCTGTCCCGGAAGGGCTGTCTACCATGGGGACGGTCGTTACCCTGGGGATAGTTACGTTGGAAGGACGTGGACGGAGTGGCGGAGGACTGAGTCTCCGATGCCTTGTAATTCTGTTTACGAAAGGATGAAGGCCTTCTATCAGTCTTACGAGACACAAAGGGCAAGACTTTCTTTTTGTCTTTATTTTCTACGGGGACTGAATCTAGGGCCTCCCCAAACAGCTTTTGTCCCTTGAAGGGGGCAGACGCTAGCTTCCACTTGGAGCGCATGTCAGCGTTCCAATGGCGCAACAACAAGAGGCGGCGCGAAGTAATATTAGCTGCCATGGCCCGGGAAACGAAGGTCGCCTGAGAAGTAGAGGGTGTGACCGTCATGTGCGTTATGGTCTTTGCCTTGTGAAGAATGGACTTAAAGTAAGACGGCTGGAACAGGCCTGAAAAGGCGGGCTTGTCCGCGGTCACACCCTCATCCTCAGAGAGCTCAGGTTCCGCCAGGTCATCTGCCTCAGTGATGGATTCGGCGCTAATCACCGAAGGGTGGGGCGAGGAGGCCCTGGCATAGCGTGGCCTACTTCTGGGGCCCTGGGGTTGCGCCTCTGCGCGGTCCTTGAGCCCCTGTGCAATGCCTTGGGAAATGGCTGCATTGATCACCTGTCTCATCTCAGCCGTGAGAGACGGGCCTTGATCCTCTATGGGGCGCCCCCCCACCCCCTCTGAAGTCGATGCAGAAGGTTCCTGTATTACAGGTTGGATAGGGTTGGCTATCCCCTCATCCACCTCCATGTCGCAGTTAAATAGATCAGTCCCACCCCTCATGGAGTGGGATGGCGACTGGGAAGCCAGGGAAGATTGATCCAGGGATAAATCTCGGAGTTCCCTCTCATAGGAAGGGTTGGCCCTTGGCTGGGCCACGCTCCTCCCCTCAGGGGGCTCGGGAGAGGGTTCCCTGTGGACCTGCGCTATGGCAATGGTTTGTCTTTGGACTCTATCAAACTGGCGGTCCACGGCCCTATGGCTCCTGGCCTCCGCCCTGTCCTTAGCCACCTCATCCCTCCTAGCATAGGGACCCCTCCTAATGTCCCTAATGGCCTCCCTGGCTGCCCTGCCTGCCTTTCTTGGGAGGGCCCTGTCTTCCTAGGTGGCTAGCCCCTGCTCAGGCACCTCTGTGAAATTTCCCTCCTCCATGGGGCTGCTGAATAGACCCGGGGGCGATTGGGAGGGAGCGGGCGGAAGGGCGCGAATGGATACGACCTGTTGATGATCTGTAGCTGCAGAGTGCGCTGGAAGGAAGGAGCCTGGTGCTGGAATTCCAAAGCTGGCTGTGGCCGAGGCTTGAAAGAGGGTTTCCTGCGCTTGCCCTCGAATCCACTGCTTCTCTGCTCGCTCCGGTGCTAAATGCGGCTTGGGTGGCAAAGCGCGGCTGGAAATGGCGCTGGAGGGAGGATGCAGCTCCCTGATTGGCCCTCCAGACGATCCAAGATGGCTGCTCCCAGTCCGCTACACGTGGGGCGGGTGCGGAGCTTCCCGGCTTCTCTTGGAGGCTGCAGCCGGCTGGAGACGAAGGCGAGGCTCCCGAGTGCCGGGCGGGCCGCCGGAGGTTCGGACAGTCCCGCCGGTGAAGACTGGGGAGGAGGCGACGTTGGGAAGTCGCTCCGGAGGCTCCACTCTCCCCCCCCCCCACGGGAGGAATGAGAAGTGTGCCGCTCGAGTGAGCGTTCTGGCTTCCCCGGGCACAGCGAAGGCTCCTGAAGGCTCTGCGTTGCTCCAACGGTGAAAGGAAGGACTTTAAATAAAAGAACTAAAAAGAAAAACCAAAAACTCTGAGCTATTTAGTTGAAGATAGCTAAGCTCAATAGATATGCATCCGAAGGGCTTGGACTGAATTAAGAACTGGGGCATCATGGGAAAGGAAGGCGTGACTTCAGTAAATTAATTCAGTCCAATGGGCAGCGGAGCTGAGTTAACCCTTTGCATTGACACTCAGAGCTGTGCGCCTGAGAACGATCCTGTCCCTGACTGTAAGGACAGGCGTACTGGGGATTGTAAGGGGCTGCTGTGAATCCTGAGTCATTGGCTTGAAATGACTGCCTTCTGAAATAGGGCTGGTGTCTCCTATCAGAACGTCTAATGGTTGAGGGGAGCACCTTGCGTTTATCCCTCGTCTCTATCAGTATGGGATCAAGAGCGGTGCCGAATAAGGCACCTCCTTTGAATGGTAGAGAAGCAAGCCGCCATTTAGATTTAACATCCGCCTGGCAGTGGCAGAGCCACAAGAGGCAGCGGGAGGAGACATTGGACGCTATCCCTTTAGACGCAAACTTGGCCGCGTTGAGGGTAGCGTCAGAGGAATACTCTAGCGCTGCTACCAGTTTATTTACATCTTTGTGTAGTCGCATGTCCTCGGGGGCAATCCTGCTCTGGAGTTGTTTCAGCCAAACTAGGGAGGTTCAATTGAAAAAGGAGGCCGAAGCCGCAGAACGCAGTGCCCAGGCAGCCACCTGATGCATTTTGCGTATCATCAATTCAGCCTTGCACTCCTCAGCTTTGAGACCCTCCGATAGTTTGGATGGTACCAGAGCTGGGGAAGCCAAGGCGGCAATTGGAGGATCTATCGTGGGAAACTGAAGTATCCCATCCACCTCAGGAGTGGAGTTGTAGAGCTCCCTGTCAGTATTAGTGGGGGGTGGAACTGAAGCGGGCTGGGTTCACTGCCTTTGAATTACATCTAAAAATAATTTAGGAAAGGGAACCACATCCTGCTCCTGCACTTGCTCTGCAAAGAACCTGTCTGTGGATTCCAAACCCACAGCCGTACTAGCTTGGGTGAAAGATCCCATCATGTTGGCCGTGGTTTTAGCCTTGTATAGCAACAATTTAAATAAAGTTGGGTGGAACAATCCGGATTTGGGGGGGGGGGGTGTCCTACCCCGGTCTGTCATCATCAGACAACTGCTGATCACATAAATCCTCCTCTTCACCCAAAATAGAACCCTCACTCTGAATTGAGTGAAGCGGGGAGCGTGGTTCTCCCTGGGGGGTAGAAGGATCTCTGGACAGAGGAGATTGTCTAGGCCACTGATTCCTACGCTGAATCTCAGCACCCACGCCCTGACTTATGGTGGTTGAAATCAAGTCCCTAAGTTCAGGTGGGAGGCTAAGAGTAAGGGCCTCCTCAGGCCTCAGCCCTGCTGCTGTGGGCGTAAAGGTTGCAGTAGGCTCTAAGCGTCTAGGTGCTGGCCCTGGGTGCAGTGAGGTTTCAGGAAGGTGGAGGGGATGAATGCCCCCCCACCCTTCATCCTCCTCAGTCAAGGGGTTTTGCAGCCTGGGTAGGTCTGGAGACCAACCTTGAACCCCTGCTAGGCTAGGTAGGGATCCAGAGGGAGAACCCTGTATGGTAAGGGCAGGCGGGGATCTGCTAGAAGTTGAAGCAGTAGTGGGCTTTGCCTTTTGTTTGCCTGTCTCCTTGCGGCCTTTGTGTCTATCTGCCGCTGCGGAAGAGGCAGAAGCCCGGGTTTTACACATGGCCCTTGTAGTCGACCTGCCCACTCTATCGTTAGGCTGGGGAGGATCTGCCTGCAACGAGGGGAGGGGGGGAATCCACCTCCGTGCCCCTAGTGGCCATAGTACAGTCTGCCATAAACCCTTTGAAACAAGCTCACTCAGATGACAAGATGTGAAGATCGCGCTGCTGTGGCTGATTGAAATCGCAAAGATCGCTAGAAGGAACAGAACTCAAGCTGGCACAACTGCACTGGGGGAAAAACCTCGTGCGCAATGGCGATTCCAAAAGGAGCTTGTTGGCTCCACCCCCTGGCGCTATGAAGCAGCACTAATTCAGGCGCTGAAATGGTCACTTTCTTCCCACTCGCTATTGTTTAGGCGCGAAATTCAAAGTGGGGGAAGGGAACAGCCGCCGATCTAATTGCGAGTTGCTGGAAGAAAGGCGGACTTGCAAAGCGCCGTTTGTGGCTCTGATTGCAGCCGTGGCTTCCCCAAGCAGCACGGACACCAGTTGTAGCCGAATCCTGACCCCAGAGGCGAAAGCAGATCACGCTCGGCCCGTAGGTTGCACTAGTCCAGTGCTTCTCAAATAGTGGGGCGGGCCCCCCAGGGGGGGCACGAGGCTCCGTAAAGGGGGGCGCGTTTGACCTCGGCAAAGGATTTAATTTTTTTAAAATTTCTAATGCACTTTAAATCATTTCTGCTACAGTTAATAAAGCTATTCTTTGTTGTAAATTGACCCACATTTCTTTCTTTTTTTATTCTCTTATACGTTAATAAGGATACAGTGTTATGCAGAGGTGTACTTATAACAATTTTATAGACAAATGATACTATTTACAGTCGCGCGGGGGGCGCGAAATGTTTTCTTCTTCCTAGGGGGGGCATGACAGAAAATAATTGAGAAGCACTGCACTAGTCCAATAAAGCAGAGAATAGCAGGGGCGGGGGGGGGGGGGAACGGCTCGGAAAGCTGATCTCGCTGTAACAAAGTGGATCGTGTCCGAATTAGCCAACAGGAGAGTGGTGGGCCAGCGCTCACCAGGCAATTAGTAGACAATCAGGGCAATTAGCAGACAATCAGTTACTTTATAGCCCAGGGAAAAAGGCTTCCAATAGATGCATATGTGAGTGAAATCCGTCGGAACAGAGTTAACCCTCGCTGTGTCCTCACTAGAGCCTAGGAAGAAACTAAGAAAAATATTTACAGTTTAAATGAGTTAATTTGTCTATTAGTGTGGAGACAAATTATACGTCTCTTTAGGCTGGACTGAGTTAAAAAACTGAGCATGTCCAGATAGAGGAGGCGTGGTTAACGATTTCATAACTCAGTCTCTAGGCTAATGGACAAAGTTAACCCATGCTTGGATTCTCCAAGCAGCGCACAGGAGAAGAGACAACCATTTGTCTGAAATGATATAGGGCCATGATGGCGAATCAATGGCATGTCGCCTGGCATGCGCGGCCTTGCCTGTTTGTCTTATGAGTTTCTGGCACGCATGCGCACGCGATGATCAGCTGTCCTTCACTCATGCAGCAGTGCCGAAAACCAGTGTACACATGCACCAGCCAGCTGATTGTTGGTGGCGCATGCGAGCCACAACCTGGAAATTTGGCTTTTCCAAAGCGTGATACCTTTGTGCGCACGGCAGTGCCAAAAATTGGTCTGTGCATGCACGCCGGCCAGCTGATTGTCGGGCGTGCATGCGTGCCAGAACCCGGAAGTTCAGCTTTTCTAGAGCGCAGCGCTGATGAGCATGCGCGTGTTTGGGTGACGTTTTCACATGACCTTTTCGGCACTCGCCATCACTGATATAGGGTTTCCCACCTGAGCAAGGGGTTGGACTGGCAGACCTTTAAGGTCCCTTCCAACTCTGTTATTCTCTTAAGACAACTCGATGCATAAAATGGAGCTTGCTCAGAAGCTGAAATACACCAAGCAAATGAGATGAAGAGTGGGAAGAAAAGGAGAGAGGTAAGGGAAGGAGAGAGGGATAGGAGAGAGGGTAGGAGGGGGGAAGAAGAGAGAAATGAGGTGTGGAACGGGGGAGAGGAATAGGAGAGAGGAAGGGGAAGTAGAGAAGGGAAGGAGGACAGAGAGAAGAAAGGAGGTAGGGAGGAGGAGGAGAGAGGGAGAAGAAAGTGAATGCACAAATATAGTGTATGGAGAGCAGAAGAGCCAATAATTGGTTTTGGGGAGTTGATGGTAAGATGAATTGATGTAAACATTTAATAATACAATACGATGTTGGTTATATAATAGTATACATGTGATTATATGTTATAAAAATGAAAAATAAAAAACTTTAAGACAACCAGATGCCATCAGCTAAGTGTTGGTGAGGTCATATTGGAGGTCAAACTTTCCCCCAAATCTTAGAAGAAGGAAGCAAAGATTCAGTTCCCCATTTTGGAAGGATACATTCCACCTGCAAAGTCTTCCATATTAAAAATGAATCCTAGCAATGATGAAGGCATGTAAAAGTTTAAGTGGCCTCATGAAGTATTGCTTCTGTTTTGGATTTTGAGATTGGACCCATATTTTGAGTCATTTTTAAGAGACAGGATATGTGTTCATATCATATTCATAGAGCAAGAAGAGAAGCAATACTCAGTACTATGTGACTTTTGACCCACAAATGTTTCTTTTTAATTCTCTGCTGCCCCCTCTTTGTCTTGTTCGTTATTCTAAAGAACCAAAAAAAAACCAAAGAGCCTGAACATTTTATTTGGTCTTTAAATATGCTCACCTCCTGTTTAAAAGTTAAGAGAAAAAAATAAAGAGGTTTCTTTGTCTGTTACATGTGCAAACGTGTCAGTTTTTCCAAATTTGTCCGAAGCAAGGATTTTAATGAAGAGGCATTATTTATTTCATTTTTATTCCACCTTATTACTCTATAAGAAACATCTGCCTCTACCTAGGATCGAACTCACAAGCTCCTGATTGTGAGGCGAGAGCTCCATCACTAGGCCACCGCACCACTCCATCTTATTTTCCCCATCGCAGCCACCAAATTCTCTTATCTGTGCTCGTCTCCCAGATCTCAACAAAACAATCTGCTTTTAAGGAGGCGGTTGATATTGCAAACACATTTTGGAGTGCTTCGCTCTGCCTGCTCTAAAATGCAATGGAGATGCTCTCGCAAACCATAAAAAACGATGGTTTTTATTTTTAAAAAATAAAAAAAAATTTTTTAAAGTTTAATTGGATTTCATTTATTTTTATCCAATTTATTTTCGTAAAATGCTTTTGGAGTACAAATCTATTTAAGTATAGTTTTCTATTTGAGATACATGAATCATTTAGTTTATTCAGCATGAAATGGAGCTTAGTTATATAGCACGACACTGAATATTTTGCAATGTTTACATTTTTGGGAAATTCATTCAAGGAATCCAAGCTCTGCAAAACTGAGATAACATGCGCCGCCTAGATGCATTCGCCCAATTTCACAGTAACCATGAGATAAATTATAAAACAAAGTTCAGGAATATTCCTTTATCCCATTGTTTTGCAAATCTACCCTGCTTCCTGTAAAATAACCCTCCCATGATAATAAGCCCAATTGGGCTTTTGAGCGCAAGCCCTCCCTGAAAATATTACAACACAGCAGCAGCCATGAGGTGATCATGCTCGCCGCCTCCTGCACGTCAAAAATAATAAGATCTCCCTGAAAATAAGGCCAAGTGCTTATTTTGGGGGGCAAAAGAAAATAAGACCCTGTCTTATTTTTGGAGAAACATGGTACGCGCACTACAAACGGTATGATGGTTTGAAGAGAAATGCATCTCTGCCACCAGGCAGAGAGGAGGAAGGGCAAGCAGTGAAAATGAAAGTGAAACCTTCTAAGCAGTTTATAAATATAATATTAAAGGGCGCCTGTCAGTCTCCGAAGTGGGGCGTGGGAGGAGTCACATCTGGGTATTAGCACAGCCCACCTGCCCGGAGACTGAGGTAAATCTTGAGGTCACACCCTCTGCTCCTCCTCTGACTCCCCAGATTAACCTCAGTCTTCGGCCTAGACGGAGCTAATACCCGGCTCTCCTTAGGAACAAGACTTAACTTCTCCTTTTACAGCGATTCGAATCCTTTCTTGAACCTTTAGCCCTTACCTCCTCTGCTACCGGCCTGAACACAGTAGGTGTTAAACGCTGAGAGGCTCCCGAGCTGTGGTCTGGTGGCAAGGGGCGGATCCAGGAAGGAAGGAGCAACTCATTCGGAGTCGGGCACGCGCTCGGACCGCGTGGTCAGTGGTTGCCACCTTGGACATCAGAGCACACGCGCGGAACCCAGAAGGCTAAGAAGCGGAGGTCCGGAGGAGCACCGTATCTCCACAGGAAGCCTACCGGCCAGTTACAGCAAGCAAGGAGGTGAAGCAGCTAACCGTGAGTAGAACGCGATGGCGGACAACCTTAGGAGCGGAGGACTGACTAGATCCGGTTCCCCAGGGGGCGCAGACCTCGGTGAGGGATCTTCCCAGGGAGCCATCCCACCAGAGAGGGGCAGAACCGCAAGGAGCAAGTGCACCTCCAAATCCTCACAGGCAGACGACGACAGGAGGGAGACCAGAGCAACCAGGGCCACTAGAAGGAACAGGGACGTTATCAGTCCCTCCCTGGTCAGGTCCCAATCCCCATGCAGGTCCTCCCCGGCCGGGGGGGGGGGGGAGAATCAGGCCTCCTCATGGCAGGCCCAGGGGACACATCCCCTTATCTCCTCCCCTCTTTCCTGCTCATTCCGCGGCCACCCAAGGGGATCCATTTGGCCGTAGGGCAGCCAACCCAACTAGACAAGATTTGGCACCCCAATCCTCGGAGCAGGCTTCAGCTCTGGACCCCACCAGCCTCTCCCCGGCCTTCCCGGAGCTTCCTGCCAGCCTCCAGGACGTTCTAGCCAAGGCCATAGCCCTAGGCATCTCCTCAGGCATGCAGCACAAATTCTAGGGGGCCAGGAGCAAGACTTCCCACAGGGCACCTCGAGGTCAGCCAGACCAACCCCAACCCTCAACCTAACCTGTTATGGCTGGAACAGCTTCGAGATAGAACACCAGAGACGGATGTCAGACTCCTTCAGGACATTATGAAACTACTGGCGGCCACGCAATTTTCAGCGGACGCCACACTAGACGTGGTAAAGTATTCCTCCAGAGCTATGTCTTCCTCAGTGACCTCCAGAAGACTGCTGTGGCTGTGAAACTGACAAGCAGAGTTTTGGTCCTTCCCTGGATCCCATCCTCGTGGAGGACAAAAACAAGTGGAAGTTCTTCTCGTCCATGGCTAAGCGATCCGACCACCACCCGGCACCCTACTCCAGGAAGCTGTCTTATAGACCTCCCGAACAGGAGGCCCAGCAGTCAAGGTACTCGACACCCAGATTCTCCAGACAGGGGGATAGGCAGTTCCCTAGGGACAGGGAGAGGTACCAGCAACCTGGTAAGTGCCCCTTTCGAAGGGGACGCAGCCATCCTTTCCGCAGAAACAAGTGATCTGGGCTCGGATCACCCCATCGACGGCTGTCTTACCTTGTTTGCGGACCGATGGGACCTCATCACCACGGATGCTTGGGTCCTTCAGACAGTCAGGGGGGGTGGGGGGCTATCCTGGACCTTAAACTCCTTAATTCCAGGCTAGTCTACCAAAAATTCAAGATGGCCTCCCTCAAGTCCATCCTGGAGGGGATCAGGCAAGGGGACTTCCTAGCCTCAATCGACCTCACCGAGGCTTACCTGCACATCTTGACTGCTCCTGACCACTGTAAACTCCTTAGATTCTCTTACGGGGGAACCCATTACCAATACAGGGCCTTGCCTTTTGGTTTGGCCTCCACCCCCAGGACCTTTACCAAGGTCCTAGCAGTGGTAGCGGCTCATCTCCGGACCATCCCGGTCCATTTGTTCTGTTATTTAGATGACATCCTTGTGCTAGCTGCCTCGGCAGCCTGAGCCAGAGGGGACCTTGGGCTCACTATCAGGGACCTGGGGTTCTCGGTTAACCTTGAAAAGAGCCACCTAGTTTCCTACCACTAGACTCCAACACCTGGGGACCATCATTGACTCCTGGGAGGGTGAAGTTTTCCTCTCACAGGAACGTAGGGACAGCATTGTTGTTAGGATATTCAGCCTTATATTGGGTTGACAATATATATGAGCCTATGTTCTTAAGAAGTTATGTAACTTTAAGAACTGTGTTTGAATCTGATTGGCTGTGAGTATCAGCTATACTATATAATCAAGGTCAGGAATGCAGCTCATTCCCTGTTCGATTCCTTGTGATCCTGTGTTTTCCTGATTGCCGTTTGAGAAGCTGAAGAAGAAGAAGGAGCATTGTTTTGCATCACTGTGAGATACTGTATCTGTGTTTGGTGTAGGACTGTCATCATTGTTTGAGAAGTTAGTCAGAAGAAGCATTTTAGTTGCTACAAAGTAAAGACTATTTATTTTCTTACTATCACTGTTTTAGAGTTTGTTTGTGGTTTACAGCAACGTATCTCTTTACTGTCCGGTAAATTACACTATTCCGCATGTATTAGCTAACATTGGTTATGGGACCAGAGTTGTAACACTGGTTCTGAACCCAGAGTTGCTAACAATTGTGAAATTGATTCTAAAGATTCGCAGGAATCAATCTGTTTCCATAGCTTCTCTTTCCAGACTTCTCGGCAAATTCATCTCCTGCATCGGGATAGTTCCTTGGGCTCGCCTTCACGCCAGAGAACTTCAGTGGTTCCTCCTCTCACATCAGAGGGACGGAACCAGCGATGCAGCCTTCAAGGTACCAGTGACCCTCCAGGTACTTCTGTCCCTGCGCTGGTGGACGTCCTCAGCCCTGGACAAGGGCTCCCTATTCAGGGAACCAGACAGGTTAGTCCTAACAACAGATGCAAGCCTGTTCGGCTGGGGGCCCACCTGGAATCCCAGCTGGCACAGGGACGCTGGACGCAGATGGACCTGAGGAAGAACATCAACTGGCTAGCGTTCAGAGCGATCCACCTGGCTCTCCGCCACTTCAAGGTGACAGTCTCCGACAAGGTAAGTAGGTAGAGGGATAGAGAGAGAGAGGGACAAATACAGAAGGTAGGTAGGTAGAGAGAGAGAGAGAGAGGGAAAAGTACACTAGGTAGGTAGGTAGAGAGGTAGAGGGAGAGAGGGAGAGGGAGAAATACAGTAGGTAGGTAGGTAAGTAGAGGGAGAGAGGGAAAATACAGTAGGTAGGTAGATAGGTAGAGGGATAGAGAGAGCGGGGAGGGGGGAGAAATACAGCAGGTAAGTAGTTAGGTAGAGTAAGAGAGGGAGGGGAGGGAGCGGAAACCGAGGCAGCGAAGGAAGGGGGTCACTGAGAGGGTCTATGAGGGGAAACTTTTTCATTTAACCAAACTTGGCCACAGCAACGCGTGGCGGGTACAGCTAGTTATTTAATATTTAAATCAAGCTTTTTTACTAGTGATTTCGATAATGATTTAAATCGACTTGATTTACATCAAATCGACCGTTGACTTACCTGAACGGTCCTTCTATGTGTGCTGCGAAGGGGAATCCAAAGCATGGGTTAAACCAGTCCTCTAGCCTAGACACTGAGTTATTAAAACAGTAGACCACGCCTCCTCTGGGCATGCTCAGTTTTTTTGCACGAAGGGAAGCCGTCTAGAACGCAGAATTCCAACCGGGAACAAAACAAGTCCGGTGACAGTCACAATCAAGACAGGTAAAAGGTCAAGGATCCTGAACAGCCGAAGCTGAATGGGCGGGGTTGGATTCCCCTTCGCAGCACACATAGAAGGACCGTTCAGGTAAGTCAACGGTCGTTCTCCTGTGTGCTGCTTTGGTGAATCCAAAGCATGGGACATGCCAAAGCAGTAACCTTCAGGGGCGGGAGCGAGGCTGGTCAGGAGCTGCAGTTGTGGTGGCAACTCTCTGAAGCACTCTCCGCCCAAAGGCAGCCTCTGCTGAGGCATAAGAGTCAATCCGGTAGTGACGTATGAAAGGCGACGGATACGACCATGTCGCAGCTCTACAAATATCCTCCACTGACACTGACGTGGCAGCACTTCCGGTCGAATGAGGGACGATCCTTCTAGGAGGCGGTCTCGAGCGGCTGTCATAAGCAAGGGCTATACACGCCTTCAACCAGCGCCCAATCGTGTTGGAGGATACCTTCAGGCCCATGGATGCAGGTTGAAATGATACAAATAGAGCCTCCGATCTCCGGAAAGAGGCCGTCCTCTAGATATAATGACGGAGAACCCTGCGAACGTCCAGGTTGTGCCACTGACGCTCCTGAGGCCGAGAGGGGTGCGGGCAGAAGTCCGGTAGGATTATCTCCTGCGCCCTATGAAACATGGTGTTGACCTTTGGCAGGAAGGCAGGGTCAAGACAAAGAATGACTCTGTTGGGATGAAAAATACAGAGATCCTCCCGAACTGACAAGGCAGCCAGTTCCGACACCCGCCGGACAGATGTAATTGCCACTAAAAACACCGTTTTTAAAGTCAACAATCGAAGGCTAATAGTCCGAATCGGTTCAAATGGGGTCAAGGTGAGAGACTGAAGAACGAGGGACAAGTCCCACGTCGGATAACGGTGCACCACTGGCGGGCTGATGTTAGTAGCCCCTTTGAGGAAGGAACGCACCTTGGGATGACGAGCCAGTGAGCGGGAACGACCACATGGTACTTGTCAGCCTTCGCTTTACTGCCTGCTTTGGCTGCCATGGAAACGGGGAGGGTGGGGGGTGTGAACATTATGTGCGCTGGAGGAAGATGGAGCTAGGGAGTGATATTGCCAGGCCCAACGGTATAGCATTCCATTCTGATGACCGCTGTGGACGTGTTACCCATCTGACATCGTGGATGATATTACATTGGACACTACTGTGGGGGTCATGGGTTATTGGGGTTGGCTTATGCTTTGATATGTATGCTTCGCGCCTAAAGTACTCATTCCTTGCTTAACTTTCGCTGCTGTCCTTTCTTATTCAGTAAAAGTAACCTTAACCATTTGAAATGTGCTTAAGTGTGGTCTTTCTTGGATAATGGAAGAAGCAGGCCTGACAAAAAGCAAGGAATCATTTCACACTCAGCTCTGAGCTAACAAATCCAGTAGTGAGTGTAATAAAACAATAAAACCAAATAGTACCCAACTCTTTATAACAGAACTACACCCCTAACTTACCAAGAACTGTTGGATTCTGCAGGGAGATTGAAATGATTTGACAGCCTTAGGCTGTGACCTAGACTGGTGGTCTTACAATTTGATTCAATCTAGAGTAGATAAGGATAGAAATAAGGGGGGAATCTATAACTCTCTGCAAGAATTAGACAAAATATTTACAGGGAACGATGAGAAGCTCTTATCCAAATTTTATAAATTCCTATTAGAGCGTTGGATCGGAGAGGAAGTGATTAAGGATTCAATGATTGCCTGGGGGAGAAATTTGGAACACTCAATTGATCTCGAGAAATGGGAAGAAATTTGGAAAAAAACTCTAAAATTAACAATGTCAATTGCATATAAGGAAAACATATACAAAATGTTATATAGGTGGCATCTTCCTCTGGCTAGATTATCGAAGATGTTCCCAGAGACTTCTCCGATCTGTTGGAAATGTAAGGTAGCTCTGGGAACTTATTTCCATACTTGGTGGACTTGCCCTTGAGCAGGAATATATTGGACCAGAATCCGAAATTGGCTTTTCGAAATTACTGGCTGTAGAATTAAGTTGATTCTGGAAACGTTCTTACTAGGCATGAAACCAGATAATTTAAACTAATCTAATTGGTACTTAACTCTCCACATCATTATTGCAGCTAGAATTGCTTTTGCCCAAAAATGGAAATCCAGTGACATTCCATCAGAGTCAATGTTAATCGCTAAAATTATGGACTGTGCAGAAGCAGACAAGCTTACCGGCCTATTGAGAGACAAACAAGATTCGCAATTCTATATGTGCTGGGATCGCTGGTACGCTTGGCTACAAAGGAATTTAAAGAAGCGGACTGAACATTGCTGATTTAGAATCTCTATATGCTTTGACTACACTTCTTCACTTTGCCCTGGTTTCTTTCATATTTTTTTTTCCGCCTTTCTTATTGGAGATATGTATTAAATTAATAAGTGGTAAATGGTAGTTATAGTGGTATAACTCTAGTTATATTGTAATACTCTCTGCAATCACTTTGTATCATTTAATGTCTTATTCTGTAAGCTTTTGCTTTTTAATGTTCCAATAAAAAATTTAAAATTAAAAAAAACAACAATAAAACCGAAGCCAAATGTCGGATCCCGGGAAAGAAGAAACTCTGGGGGCGACAGCGCTCGACCCGACCGCCCTGAAAAAAGAAACCAAAGAAGAAACAAGGTCAGTAATGGAATTATTGGCTGATATTAGCCTGGAGCCTAAACCCGAGGAAAAACCAATTCGCCATCGCTGGTCCGAGGGAGTGGGGATGAAGGGAGCCGCCTCTGAAGGAATTCCCCCAGGGGTTACAACCACCAGACGCAGACAAGCCCGTTCCCCCCCCCCCCTTTGGGAAGAGATAGAGGAAGAAAAACACCTAAGAGAAATGGCAAGAGCACTAATCCGTCAAGCGGATGACAAAAAGCGTGCCAGAGAATGAAAGTGGGGGAGGGATCCTAGCCCATCGGATTGGGGAGAGCAGGAAAAAGAGCAGAACCCCCCCCCCTCGAAAAGCCTACCCCAAGAGAGGGCGCCCTGCCACGCTTTGAAACGCCAAGGGAAAGTGCCCCTGGAGCAGATCAACGAACCAAGCCCCGCACCACGCAGAATGTCAAGACTTCCCCCCCCTGGGAATTAAGTTTGGAGGGAACTCTAAAGAGCTGGGATTTTTCTTACTGCAAGTCAACAATTTTGTAAAGCAGGCTGCTTGCGATTTGCCAGATGATGAGTCTAAAATAAGAATTGTTTCTATATATTATTATATTTATTCAATTTATATCCCGCCCTTCTCCGAACGGACCCAGGGCGGCGCACAGGAAAATTAAAACAATATACAAGAATACAAAAATACCAAAATACAAAAATTTAAAAATCTATTAAATATGGAATCCTGCGCTAAAACCAATTAAAACCCCCCTTTTAAAAACTATCTATACTAGTCCACAGTGGAGGCTATGAAAGGCCGGCTTGGTGAAATAAATGTGTTTTCAAACACTGGCGGAAGAGGCGGAGGTCAGTAATGGTACGAAGTTCAGGGGGTAGGTCGTTCCACAGGGCAGGGCCCACCACAGAGAAGGCCCTTCCCCTGGGTGTCGCCAGTCGGCATTGTCTGGCCGACGGCACCCTGAGAAGGCCCTCTCTGTGGGAGCGTATCGGTCTGAGGGATGTATGGGGCAGGAGACGGTCTCGCATGTAACTAGGTCCCGAGCCATGGAGCGCTTTGAAGATGGTCGTCAAAACCTTGAAGCGCACCCGAAAGACCACAGGAAGCCAGTGCAGCTCGCACAGGATCGGTGTTATATGGGAGCATCTAGAAGCTCCCGTAATCACCCGCGCGGCTGCATTCTGCACTAACTGTAGCTTTCGAGTGCACCTCAAGGGAAGCCCCATGTAGAGAGCATTACAGTAGTCGAGTCGGGATGTCACGAGGGCCTGAGTGACTGTGCGAAGGGCAGCCCGGTCCAGTAAGGGGCGCAAATGGCGCATCAGGCGAACCTGATGAAACGCCCCCCTGGCCACGGCCGCCACATGGTCTTCCATGGACAGCTGGGGATCCAGCAGGACACCCAAATTGCGCGCCCTCTCCACAGGGGCCGGTGTTTCGCCCCCAATGGCCAGAGTTGGAGTAATCTGGCTGAACCGGGGTGTCGGAAACCACAGCCTCTCAGTCTTGGACGGGTTGAGCTTGAGTTTGTTACCACCCATCCAGATCCGTACGGCCTCCAAACACCGGGACATCACCTCAACGGCATCGTTGGGGTGGTCTGGGGTGGATATGCACAGCTGAGTATCATCAGCGTACAGATGATATCCCACCCCAAAACCACGGATGATCTCACCCAGCGGCTTCATATATGTGTTGAATAGGAGGGGCGAGAGGACCGACCCCTGAGGGACCCCGCAAACGAGAGGCCTCGAGGCCGACCTCTGCCCCCCTGCCAACACATATTGCGACCGACCAGAGAGGTAGGACGAGAACCACCGCAAAACGGTGCCTCCCAGCCCCAACCCCCCTAATCGGTGCAATAGGATACCATGGTCGATGGTATCAAAAGCCGCTGAGAGGTCTAACAGGACTAGGATAGAGGAATATCCTCTATCCCGCGCCCTCCAGAGATCATCAACCAACGCGACCAATGCCGTCTCGGTGCTGTGACCGGGTCGGAAGCCGGACTGGCGCGGGTCTAGATAATCAATTTCCTCCAGGTGTCGCGGAAATTGTTGAGCCACCACACTCTCAACAACCTTCGCTAAAAAGTGAAGGTTGGAGACAGGACGAAAGTTCTCTAATAATGCTGGATCCAGGGACGGCTTCTTGAGGAGGGGCCTTACTACCGCCTCTTTCAAGACGGGAAACGCTTTGCCTTCTCTGGCGCTCGAAGGCAAAGCGGCCGATTGGATGGTCTCACTGCATAATGATAATTCCCCGTTAATGGGAAACTTCGACAGATTTATGACCGCTCTGAGAAGGCGGTTCGAAGACCCTCTCCTTCATAGGAAGGCACGGCTGGAAATGAAAAATTTACGTCAGGGTACCAGACCAGTGCAGGACTATACTCAGCACTTTCGTGAGCTGGCTGTTTATATGAGGGGTTGGAGCATGGAGGCTCTTATCGATAATTATACTGAAGGTTTGCACCCCACTATATATCAAAGCTGTGTCAACAGACGCAGTCCTGAAACGCTCGAGGACTGGTTTGAACTTGCCGCTGATGTGGAAATTGACCTGGCTAGAAACAAAAGCCTGTTTGAGATTGAAAGGGAAAGAGAGAAAAAAAATTTTCCCCCTCCCACTTTTGGCCTTGATTACCAAAGAGAAAGTAAAGGAGGAACGCCTGGTAAGCCTCGCTCTAATGCTTCCTTCCGCTGCGGGAGGGAGGGGCATTGGGCGAATAACTGCAAAATGAAAGCAAAACCCCGCCTGCAGTCATCAACCGAAGTGAGAAAACCCACGGAAAACCCGAGCATGTGCGTAAAGCAAGCGATGAGCGGAGTGGAACCTCTGGATCTGACTACCGGCCATCAGCACCAGAGGGAGGAGCCAGATGACTGGGAGAAAGACACGGACTCGACTGACGAGAACTGGGTGAGTTCCCGTTCGGGGGCCCTGACCATACCTTTAAATATTTTGGCTCCCTCTAGTGGCCGCAACTGTGAAGTGCTAGCCCTTTTAGAGTCTGGCTGTTCACGATGCCTTATCAGCCAAGATTTAGTACAGTAAATGGGCTTTCATCTTAAAAATTTAAAAGTTCCGATAGCTTTCTGCCAAATGGATGGTACCATAGCAGGTGGTGCTCCGGCGCTTTTTGTAACAGAACCTATTGAGGTGTCTATTGGCGACCACCACCAGGAATTCCTTAACTTTATTGTGGCCCCCATTGCAGAAAACCCAATTATCTTGGGCCTGAATTGGCTATGGAAATGGAACCCTATGATTAACTGGAAAGAAGGTTGGGTTCGCATTCCTTTGCCTATGCCTCCCAGTTCAGAGGCCCAACCCACGCCACAACCCCCCATCATGGAGAACCATACGGAGCCAGTACCACTCCAGGAAACCGTAAACACTGGCCAGATTGTCACCATGCTGGAAGTAATACCGGGGGAGGAAAAAATTCCCAAGGAATATTGGGACCTTAAGGACATTTTTAGCGAACAATCCTTGGACACACTTCCCCCCCACCATACTACAGACTGTTCCATTGACTTCCTCCCTGGGGTGCAACTTCCCAAACCTCGTATTTATTCTATGACACCAGGGGAAATGGTTGAACTTTGTAAATGTATTGACAAAAACTTAGAGAGGGGCTTCATTGAACCTGCTAGACCATGAGTGGCGGCCCCTGTAATGTTTAGAGAAAAGAAAGATGGAAATCTCTGTCTGGTCGTGGACTACAGATTTTTGAATGCCATCTGCGCGGAAAACGTCTACCCCCTTCCACTCATGAAAGATATGTTGGTGCATTTGGCTACAGGTAAAATCTTCACTAAACTAGATCTCAGAGAAGCTTATTATAGAATAAGAATTAAAGGAGACGAGTGGAAGACTGCATTTAACTGCCCTTTAGGGTGTTTTCAATTTAAGGTGTTGCCGTTTGGCCTCCAGGGGGCGCCATCAGTTTTCATGCAATTGATAAACAAGGTATTACATCAACACCTGTACAAGGGCGTTATCGTATATCTTGATGATATCCTTATCTACACGGAAACACGTGAAGAACACGTGAAGCTAGTCCGCTCTGTTTTACGCAAACTAAGGGCCGCTGAACTTTACACTAAACTTTCTAAATGTGAATTTCACCAAGAAAAAATTGATTATCTTGGGTATCGCATCTCTGCGGAGGGAATTGAGATGGATCCTGGAAAAGTGAAAGCTGTAACGGAATGGGCCCCCCCTCGTACCCATAAGCAATTACAAAGTTTTTTGGGATTTGCCAACTTTTACCGCCAATTTATCCCTTCTTTTGCTAGTATTGCTTTGCCTATCACAAACCTTCTGAAAACGAAAGGGGAGGGCAAACCATGACCAAGTTCACCCTTAAACTGGACTATGGAATGCCAGGCTGCATTTGAGAAACTAAAATGTCTATTTGCGGCGGAACCGGTCCTAAAACACCCAGACGTTAATGCGCCTTTCGTGATCCAAGCAGATGCCAGTGACGTAGCTGTAGGAGCTGTCCTATTACAATACAACCTAGACGGTCATTTACAATCCTGCACTTACACCTCTCGTAAGTTGTCCAACACTGAAAGGAGATGGGCTATTTGGGAAAAAGAGGCATTTGCCGTTCGATGGGCGCTAATGACTTGGCGTCATTTTCTGGAGGGTGCCACTCACCCGTTTGAAGTATGGACTGATCACAAAAATTTGGAATCTTTAAGGACGCCTCGCAAACTCTCCCCAAAGCAGGTGCGCTGGTCTCAATATTTCAGTCGTTTTAACTTTACTCTCAAATACATTCCAGGAGGAAAGAACTTTATGGCTGACGCCTTATCCCGGCTACCTCAATATAACAGCTCTAAACTCACAGTCACTCAACCTGTGGTTCCACTATATAGCATGGCGACCCCGGTCATAACTAGAAGCCACTCGATTCTACAAGCTGAGCCCCCACTGGAATTGGTATCTAGAATAAAAACGGAACTCCTCACTGATGAGTGGTTTACCGCACACTCTGGAGATTGCACTTTAAAGAATGATTTACCTTGGATTGGCTCTAAAATTTATGTCCCTGCAACACTTCGACCATTTGTCTTGCAAAGAGCTCATGATTCAAGACTGGCTGGACATTTTGGTTTCGTAAAGACTATGCACTTAGTTAAACGCCAGTTTTGGTGGCCTTCACTGAAGAAAGACATTGAATCCTATATTGCCAGTTGCCCAGTTTGTGCTGCTTCGAAATGTTCTCCTGGAAAACCTCAGTCTCCTCCAATCGGTAGCGTGGCCGGAGGCTCCTTGGAAGGAGATATCTATGGACTTTATTGTTGACCTTCCAAGTAGCCAAGGTTTTACCGTTATATGGGTGGTTACAGATTTGTTCTCCAAACAAGTTCACTTTGTACCATGCTCAAAAATCCCATCAGCTAAGGCTTTGGCAAAGCTATTTCTGACTCATATTTATCGCTTGCATGGTGTCCCGAAACGTATCATCTCGGATAGAGAAGTTCAATTTACTTCGCAATTTTGGAAAGAATTTTTGAGATTGATTGGCTCCGCCCAAGGCTTAAGCTCCGCCCACCACCCGCAGACTAACGGATCTTGTGAAAGGGCCAATTCCGTTCTGGAAAAGTATTTGCGTTGTTTTATAAATTACCAGCAGGATGACTGGGCTGACCTCCTAATTCATGCTGAGGTAGCGTACAACAACTCAGTTCATAGTAGTACTGGCATGACCTCGTTCAGAATAATTTATGGCCAGGACTTTGTACCAATCCCCGAGCTTCCTCACGAACCTCCCACAATTCTTTCGCTCTCGGATTGGAGTAGTAAACTGTCAACTGTTTGGCCCATTATACGAAAGACATTGGATGATGCTCACCAGTCACATACGTTTTACGCCAATAAGAAACGAGCGGTACCTCCACAGTACAAAGTTGGTGATCGGGTGTACGTCTCGACTAGGTTTTTGGACAGCCCTCAGAAATGCAAGAAGCTAGGTCCAAAATTTGATGGCCCTTTTACGATCATTAAAATTATCAGCTCTGTTTCAGTTAAATTGGACCTACCAAAAACCTATCGACGTCTTTACCCAATTTTCCATGTCCACTTGCTAAAACCGGAATGCTTGTCACACCTTCGCCAACCGCACTCTGACTCTCCCACCCCCGTATTAGTTGACGGAGAACAACATTACAAAGTTCGGGACATTTTGGACTCCAGAGTGCATAGAAACGAAGTACAGTATCTTGTGGTTTGGAAGGACTTTCCTCCCTCCCATACTGAATGGGTGGATAAACGCCACATTAGGGCCCCGAAATTACTGAGGCAGTTTTATGCTAAATACCCTAATAAGCCTTAATCTCTACCGTTTCACTTTATGTGTATGTTGTTGTGTGTCCCTGTCTTTTTTGTCTGTTTTGCAGGACTAAGTTCCTTTTCTTTTGGAGGAGGGCCGGATGTCAGCCTTCGCTTTACTGCCTGCTCCGGCTGCCATGGAAACGGGGAGGGTGGGGTGTGTGAACATTATGTGCGATGGAGGAAGATGGAGCTAGGGAGTGATATCGCCAGGCCCAACGGTATAGCATTCCATTCTGATGACCGCTGTGGATGTGTTACCCATCTGACATCGTGGATGATATTACATTGGACACTACTGTGGGGGTCATGGGTTATTGGGGTTGGCTTATGCTTTGATATGTATGCTTCGCGCCTAAAGTACTCATTCCTTGCTTAACTTTCGCTGCTGTCCTTTCTTATTCAGTAAAAGTAACCTTAACCATTTGAAATGTGCTTAAGTGTGGTCTTTCTTGGATAATGGAAGAAGCAGGCCTGACAGTACTACTGTGGAGAGAGCTGCAAGCTGGCGTCGCAGTGTGTTAGGCGCAAGCCCCTTGTCTAGTCCCATCTGTAGGAAATCCAGGACCTGTGGCACAGACACCCGCAAGGGGTTCACGGCCGACGCGCGGCACCAGGTGCAAAATGCGCGCCAAGAGGCCTCGTAAATGCAATTTGTCGATGGTCAGCGGGCCGCCTGAATCGTATCAATGACTCTGTCCGAGAAATGTTGCTCTAATAGGAACGCCCGCTCACATGCTATACGACTAGCTGCAGGAGCTGTGGATTCAGATGAACGAGGGGCCCTTGCGACAGAAAGATCCGGTCGTCCGGGATGCGCCATGGGTGAGACACGGACAGATGTATCAGGTCCGCATACCACGGACGTCTGGGCCACATTGGTGCAACAAGCAAGACCTCTGCCCTCTCCACTATGATCTTCTGGATGATGATTGGAACCAGCAGAAGCGGTGGAAATACATAGAGGAGGCCTTCCGGCCAGGGACTGCGGAGAGCGTCTGTGCCTTCTGCTCCCGGAGTCAGGAATCTGGTGAAGTATCGTGCCAGCTGCGCGTTGTGCGGCTGAGCGAAGAGGTCCACCTGGGGTTGGCCGAACCGGTGAACCAGTTCCTGGAACAGGGGTGGGTAGAGTCGCCACTCCGCCTGATCTACCGTGGCCCTGCTCAGCCAATCCGCCTGAACATTGGCGATCCCCGATATGTGTTCTGCAAGGAGCGACAGTAGATGCCTCTCCGCCCAATGATGGAGATGCTCCGCCTCCTGCATCAGGGCCCTGGACCGAGTGCCCCCCTGGCGGTTCACATGCGCCTTGGAGGCCACATTGTCTGTGAGAATGAGAACGTGCGCCGCACATATCACAGGGTGAAATTCTCGAAGGGCCAGACGAATGGCTCGAAGCTCCAACCAGTTTATGCTGTTCCGCAGCTCCTGAGGAGTCCGCCTGCCCTGCGCCACGCGGCCTTCGGAGTGAGCGCCCCATCCGAACAGGCTCGCATCTGTCGTCACCACGATACAGTCCGGCTCCTTGAACAGGCATCCCTTGAGAAGACTGGATGACGTCCACCACCTGAGGGATCGTAACACTTTGGGGGCAGACGAGTCTTGGCCTGCGAATGGCTGGTGTGGGTCCATTGAAACGGAAGGAGAAACCATTGGAGTGGACGGGCATGGAACCGCGCCCAGGGAACTACGTCGATGCACGATATCATCTTCCCGAGTAACTGGGAAAGGATGGCTAGGGAAGGTGACCTCTGCCGGAGCACTTGATTTGCCAGGCGCTGTATGCTTTGACGCCTCTCCTGTGAAATAGACACGATGCAGCTGTCCGAGTTGATGACCGTCCCCAAATGCAGAAGGGACGTGGTGGGACGAAGATGGCTCTTCGGGAAGTTCAAAACAAACCCGTGAACCTGGAGGGCGTTGATGGTGAGCTGCAGGTCTTGGAAGGCCTGGTCCCGGGAAGACGAAAGCAGCAAGATGTCGTCGAGATAACAATTGACCCGTACGGGCACCGCTCTCAGGGAAGCTGCGACGACCACCAGAAGCTTGGTGAAAGTTCGCGGGGCCGACAGACCAAACGGGAGGGCCCGGTACTGGTAGTGGCGGCCGGCGAAGTGAAACCTCAGGAACCTTCGGTGTGCCTGATGGATAGGCAGGTGGAGGTAGGCCTCCTTTATGTCGATAGAGGTCAGGAAGTCGTCCTGACGGATGGACAATAGAATGCTCTTTAGCGACTGCATTTTGAATTTTTGATATTTTAGATAAAAATTGAGCCGTTTCAAATCAAGAATAGCATGCCATCCCCCCGAGTTCTTGGGAACTAGGAACAGAATGGAATAGAATCCTAGTCCTGCCTGCCCTTGAGGAACTTCCTCGATAGCATGGATATCCAAAAGGTGACTGATCTCAGCATCCATAAGACGCCGTTTGGTTTGGCATCTCGGCACCGGGCATTTGATGAAACGTCTCGGGGGCATGGAGAGAAATTCTAGAGCTAGGCCCTGGCTCACGGTTTGTAGGGCCCAGGCGTCTGAGGTGGTGAAGGCCCATTGGTGGGCGAACGACGCTAGACGCCCACCAATAGGGCCCGCTCCGTGCGAGTCATCGGTACCTGCGAAAGGACCAATTTCCAGAGCCCCGAAATGGCCGCCTAGCCTGGGATTGCTTGGATTGCTGCCTATTCCTGTCCCTACTAGCGCCACGGTCCTGACCCCTGTCCTGCGTAGGCACGTATGGTCTGGTGTATTGCTGGGCATAAGGCACCGCAGTAAACCCGGAGTCCCCCGTCCAAAAGGACTGTCTACGAAAATAGGGCTGGGCCCTCCGGTCCAAACGCCTATGTACCGAAGGGAGTACTTTCCTCTAATCCCTAGTTTCAATCAAAATGGGATCAAGCACGGCACCAAAAAGAGAACCCCCTTTGAAAGGGGTGGAAGCCAGGCGCCACTTAGAACGGACATTCGCCTGCCAATGGCAGAGCCAAAGTAGGCGTCGGGAGGCCACATTAGATGCCACCGCCCGGGAAGCGAACTTGGCCGCTGTGAGCGTGGCATCTGCTGAAAATTCCAGAGCCGCCACCAGCTTGTTAACATCCTGGTGAAGAAGGAGGTCCTCAGGGGTAATCTAGCCTGCAATTGTCTCAACCAGAGCAAGGAGGTCCTATTGAAAAAGGATGCTGCTGTGGCAGCCCTCAAAGCCCAGGCGGAGGCCTGGTGCGTCTTACGAATGACCAGCTCCGCCTTGTGGTCCTCAGCCTTGAGACCCTCCGAAATCTCAGAAGGAATTAAGGCCGGAGAAGCCAAATAATAATAATAATAATAATAATAAATTGGAATTTATTAACCGCACCCTCTCCCCACAGGGACCCGGGGCGGTGCACAGGCATAATTAAAACAATATACGATAATACAAACATTACTAAAATAGAATTAAATAAATTACCCGTGCTAAAAATACAATTAAAAAACCCATTAAAATTTATCGTTAAAAGACAGAGAGAACTATTCAAGGCCGGCCAGTCGAAAGAGGTGGGTCTTCAATTTTACACGGAAGGAGCGGAGGTCGGTGGTCGTTCTAATATCAGGGGGAAGGTCGTTCCAGAGGGCCGGGCCCGCCACAGAGAGCGCCCTTCCCCTGGGCGTCGCCCGCTGACAAAGTCTAGTGGACGGCACCCGGAGAAGCCCCTCTCTGTGGGAGCGAATCGGTCGTGAGGATGTGTGGGGCAGGATCCGATCTCGCAGATAGCTAGGTCCCGAGCCATGGAGCGCTTTGAAGATGATGACTAACACCTTGAAGCGCACCCGGAAGACGACAGGTAGCCAGTGCAGCTCGCGCAAGAGCGGTGTTACATGGGCAAACCTAGAGGTGCCCATAATTGCTCGCGCGGCTGCATTCTGAACTAACTGAAGCCTCCGGGTGCACCTCAAGGGGAGCCCCATGTAGAGAGAGTTACAATAGTCCAGTCGGGATGTCACGAGGGCATGAGTGACTGTGCGAAGGGCGTCCCGATCCAATAGGGGGCGCAATTGGCGAACCAGGCAAACCTGGTAAAACGCCCTCCTGGCCACGGCTGTCACTTGCTCTTCCATAGACAGCCGGGTATCCAGGAGGACACCCAAATTGCGCGCCCCATCCACAGGGGCAAGATGTTCGCCCCCTATGGCCAGCGTTGGAGAAAGCTGGTTGAATCGGGCAGCCGGAAACCACAGCCACTCGGTCTTGGTCGGGTTGAGCCTAAGTCCGTTACTTCCCATCCAGATCCGCACGGCTTCCAGGCACTGGCACTGGCACAAAGCTGCCACTGGTGGATCAACAGTTGGAAATTGTAAAAGAGTGTCCAATTCGGATGTGTATCTGTATTCGCATACAGTTTCCTGTCCCCGTTGCTGGGCGGAGAGACAGCGGTGGGCTGTTCCCATTGCTTTTGGACCATATCCATAAACAGCTTGGGACAAGGGATAAGATCCTGTTCCCTGATCTGTTCTGCAAAGAGGCGATCAGTAGCCTCCAACCATACGTCTGTGCTTGCCTGGGCAGAGGCCCCACCCATGTTGGTGGAGGCCTTGGCCTTAAACAAGAGGGACTTGAACAGGCCCGGGGCGAATAATCCAGTATGCAGGGAAGATCCCTGATCCAGACCTTCATCATCAGAAAGTTCAAGGTCAGGTATCTCCCCCTCCTCAATCAACTCGAGCCTATCACTGTAGTCAGAGTGAGCAGGCAAGGCCTGGTCTGCAAGAGAAACCGAAAGTTCCCTGGTCATGGCAAAGGGTGCAGGGCGAGGGGCCCTGCGTTGCATTTCTGCATCTACTCCCTGGGAAATAGCAGCAGCTATCATGCTGCGTATGCTGGGGGAAAGGGCCTCCTCCGACTCCTCCTCAGTCCTAAGCCCTGCAGCTGTAGGAGTGAAGGTGGCTGATACTCCAGTCCTCAAAGGCCTGGGGTAAGAAGTGGTTGCGGCTAGGCCCGAAGGATCCTGAGCCTGGGAAACCACCCCGGCAGACTGATCTCCTATCTCCATGGAAACATCAGGAGACCACCCACGCACCTGGGGCAATACCTCGGGTAAAACTGGGGGTGGAGTTCAGGATGAAGCACCGGGGGGGCCCTGGGGGCCATGCAGGCCGCAGTACTAGCCTTCCCTTTGTCTCCCTTCTTTGTGGCCTTTCCCGCAGCCGCGGACGAACCACGCGGTGGGAGGGAGGAGGCCCTGGTGGCCGATCTACTTGCCCTCAAAGAAGAAGGTGGAGGAGGGAGGGAAGAGGGACCAGCTCCCTCATTAACTGCCTGTTGCTCAGCCATAAGGAGAGATTTGAAAAGGCTCAACCCAGAATCGAATAGAAAAACCTGCTAGAAAACCTGCTAGAAAAACCTGCTAGGAGTCCTAGTGGACAACCATTTAAATATGAGCCAGCAGTGTGCAGCAGCTGCCAAAAAAGCCAACACGGTTCTAGGCTGCATAAACAGAGGGATAGAATCTAGATCACGTGAAGTGTTAATGCCACTGTATAGTGCCTTGGTAAGGCCACACTTGGAATACTGCATACAGTTTTGGTCGCCACGATGTAGAAAAGACGTGGAGACTCTGGAAAGAGTGCAGAGAAGAGCAACCAAGATGATTAGGGGACTGGAGGCTAAAACATATGAAGAACGGTTGCAGGAACTGGGTATGTCTAGTTTGATGAAGAGAAGGACCAGGGGAGACATGATAGCAGTGTTCCGATATCTCGGAGGGTGCCACAAAGAAGAGGGAGTCAAACTATTCTCCAAGGCACCTGGGGGCAGGACAAGAAGCAATGGGTGGAAACTAATCAAGGAGAGAAGCAACTTAGAACTAAGGAGAAATTTCCTGACAGTTAGAACAATTAACCTCTGGAACAGCTTAGTTTTAGTTTAGTTTATTTACATTTATATCCCGCCCTTCTCCGCAAAGGACCCAGGGCGGCGCACAGGAAATTTTAAAACATACAGAGTACAAAAATAAATACACAATTTAAAATATAAATTAAACCGTCTTATCCTATGCTAAAAACCCAATTTTAAAATACCCAATAAAACTATCTAAAAGTCCCCATGGGAGGTTAGGCTAGGCCGGCTTGTTGGAATAGGTATGTCTTTAGACATACCTATTCCAACAGCTTGCCTCCAGAAGTTGTGAATGCCCCAACCCTGGAAGTCTTTAAGAAGATGTTAGATAGACATTTGTCTGAAATGGTATAAGGTTCCTGCCCACGCAGGGGGTTGGACTAGAAGACCTACAAGGTCCCTTCCAACTCTGCTATTGTATTGTATTGTATTAAATAGCCAGCCGAAGCGAGGCCTACAGATTCTCAGCGCAGAGACAGAGGAGGCGAACAGTCCACTTCTACCACAGGCGAGACAAGGTGGCTCCACGAGGGGAAAAGCCCAGATCGTGCCTGCGCAGGAAAAAAACTGGCGCGAGAGCCCCTGGCCAATGGCTGCCTCCAGCAACAGAAACGGCGGCAGATTCAAAAACGTGACCCAAAATGGCCGCTCCCAAAGCGCGCACCAAAATTCCCAGCAGAGGGAAACAACTTCGCCATAAAAAGGCTCTCCAAGCCTCAGGAATGCAGCCAAAACGCACCCCCACTTGCCCCTTCGCGAGGCAATCCAGAGCGTCGAACAGAAGAAACGGAGGCCGGGTTGGGGGGTGGGGGGGGCGCTGGGGAGAGAAACCCTCTGCCGCTCCAGAATCAATTGCGGCTGGCTCCCAGACATTCAGGCGGCGAACCAGCCTCAAACCACAGGAGAAGCTTGCAGGCGGCGAACTAGCCTGGCTAGCAGTAACGGCCAAACACCAACTCCCTGGGCCACAGAAGCCTCCAGGAGCGAAGGCAAATTGCAAAACTTACATTGACGATCACAGAAGCTTTCAAACTCTTCACAATATAAACGAAGTTTAACACAAAATCAAATAAATAAAGAAATAATAAACCTATCGATGTAAAGTTTTCCTGGACAGGAAAATTGTGTGTCTTTAGGCTGAACTGAGTTATAAAAAAACTGAGCATGCCCAGACAGAGGAGGCGTGGTCTACAGTTTTAATAACTCAGTGTCTAGGCTAGAGGACTGGTTTAACCCATGCTTTGGATTCCCCAAAGCAGCACACAGGAGAACCACCCTGCTCGCAACCCTTCTGATCAGTAAAAGGGTGAGAGGAAGCAGTTGGAGCAAAGCAAGACAACTATTTGGCTCCATGCGTGTGAAGCATCACCTGAGCACCTTTGCAAAGCAAGCTCAACCACTTTCCATCGAGGACCTGTACACTGCACGAGTCCAAAAGAGGGCCGTGAAAATATTACAGACCCCTCTCATCCTGGGCATAAATTGTTTCAACTCCTACCCTCAAAACGACACTATAGAGCACTACACACCAGAACAACTAGACACAAGGACAGCTTTTCCCCCTACCGCCATCACTCTGCTAAACAAATAATTTGCTCACCACTGTCAAACTATTCACTAAGGCTGCATTACTATTACTATTAATCGTCTCATCGTTCCTATCACCCATCTCCTCCCACTTATGACTGCAGGACTGCAACTTTGTTGCATGTATCCTTACGATTTATATTGACATTGTTTACTGATTGCTTATTTGTACCCTATGACTCTCATTAAGTGTTGTACTTCATGATTCTTGATGAAGGTATCTTGTCTTTTTATGTACACTGAGAGCATATGCACCAAAAACAAATTCCTTGTGTGCCCAATCACATTTGGCCAATAAAGAATTCTCTTCTTCTTCTCTTCTCTTCTCTTCTCTTCTCTTCTCTTCTCTTCTCTTCTCTTCTCTTCCTCTTGGGAAAGGTAAAGGTTTCCCCTGTCCAGTAGGAGCGGTGCTCATCTCCCATTTCATAGCCGAGGGAGTCAGCATTGCCCGTGATTATGTGGCCAGCGTGAATATACACTGAGGTGCAGGGAACGCTGTTCCCTTCCCACCGAAGTGGTACCTATTTATCTAGTTTCATTTTCATGCTTTTGAACTGCTTGGTTGGCAGGAGCTGGGGAAAGGAGCGAGAGCTCACCCCATTGGGTGGCGCTGGGTCTCAAACCTGGGCAGTCTGATTTCCGGCTCAGTGTCTTTTAATGCCGAATCATCACGCCACCCCCCTTTTCTCTTGGGAAACGGTGACAACAGAGCTGTTTGTATAGCCTTAACTTAGCTAACCCTCTCCCCAGTGAGAGCCGACCTCTGCACTCACCTGGATGCTGGCCTCTTCCTCCTCACGCGGAGACTGCGCTGGCATCACCTCAGCATCTGAATTGTCCGAAGAAGCATTCCGTTTCCGTTTCTTCCCCACAACTGGCGTGATCGTGCTGGGGAAAAGGAGACAAGTTACAAATGGAAATGACCCGGATTACCTTCCTTTGAAAAGGAACACACACAGACACACAGAAGTTCCACTGCTGTTTACCTGGGTTTCCCGCGGCCTTTGTTCTTGCCGGATGCCCCCTGGCCCCTGCCTTTGCCCGGCCGGTCCTCTTTGGGGATGCGCTCAACCCCGCCCTTCCGGCGCCGCTTGCGTTCTCCCGTCTCTTCTGGCCGAATGCTGGGCAGCTCATCCTCGTTCAGCACCCGGGGGATGTTCTGCTCGCCCCGGGCTCGAGCCCGCGCGATGGCCTCCGCCACGATCCGGTTAGCCTTCTCCTGCTTCTTCTGATGCTCCAGCTTGCGGGATTCATCCGAGCTGCTCTGTGTTGTGCCACTGGAGGACGGGAGAGCTGCCACCTCGCTGCTGCTCAGCACCTTCACCACCGAGAGTCCCGAGGAGCTGCCTTGGGACGAGCTGGCCTGTAGAGAGTTACAGAATTAGAAGCCCTCCTCAATGAAACTTCCTGGTTCTCTCCAGATATGAGGCTGGTATTCACAAGATGGAACCCAACATCTGAAGGTGGAAAGATGGGGAGAGGCCCCCGAAACTGAAGATCTAAAGACTCTTACTAAAGGCTGGTACCTTGCTCAATATTATTAACTATGAGAGGGATCTTAGAGTCTTATTGGACAACCATTTAAATAGGAGCCAGCAGTGTGCAGCAGCTGCCAAAAAAGCCAACACAGTTCTACACTGCATAAACAGAGGGATAGACTCAGGATAACGTGAAGTGTTAATACCACTTTATAATGCCTTGGTAAGGCCACACTTGGAATACTGCATTCAGTGTTGGTCACCACAATGTAAAAAAAGATGTTGAGACTCTAGAAAGAGTGCAGAGAAGAGCAACGAAGATGATTAGGAAACTGGAGACTAAAACATATGAAGAACAGTTGCAGGAACTGGGTATGGCTAGTTTAATGAAAAGAAGGACTAGGGGAGACATGATAGCAGTGTTCCAAAATCTCAGGGGTTATCATAAAGAAGAGGGAGTCAAACTATTCTCCAAAGCACCTGAGGGTAGGACAAGAAGCAATGTGTGGTAACTAATCAACGAGATAAGTAATCTAGAATCAAGAAGAAATTTGCTGATAGTTAGAACAATTAATCAATGGAACAACTTGCCACCAGAAGTTATAAATGCTCCAACACTGGAAGTTTTTAAGAAGATGTTGGATATCCATTTGTCTGAAGTGGTGTAGGGTTTCCTGCCTAAGCAGAGGGTTGGACTAGAAGACCTCCAAGGTCCCCTTCCAGCTCTCCTATTCCATTCCATTCTTCCATAACTTCAGAAACACAAGGGAGGAATGGCAGGTGAGGAGAACCCATTCCGCCGTTAAATTTCTAGGCTGTCTGAAAAAGGGAAATAGATCCTTTCTTCTCTAGCCAACACTTCTTCTTGACTCATGCGTGGAGTCGACGTATCCTAATAGCAAAAGCACTTAGACATATACAGGTAGTCCTCGACTTACAACAGCTCTTCTAATCACTGTGCAAAGTTACGACAGCAGTTAAAGAAGTGACTCGGGACCATTTTTCCATCACGATCTTTGCCGTGAACATGTGATCAAAATTCAGAGCAACTTGGCAATTGGTTCATACTTATGACCATTGCTCAAGGTCTCCTGATCGCCTTTTGCAACCTTCTGACAAGTGAAATCAATGGGTAAGCCAGATTCGCTTAACAACTGGGTTCCTAACTTATCAACTGGGGTGATTCACTTAAGAACTATGGCAAGAAAGGTCATAAAATGGGGTAAAACTCACTTAACAAAAGTCATCAGGTGAGTTCTAGTCCTGCCCTAGGCATGAAAGCTGCCTGGGTGACTTTGGGCCAATCATCAGGAGACAGTAAGTTCTAGTTCTGTCTTAAGTGTGAAAGCTGACTGGGTGACTTTGGGCCATGAAAGCCGGCTGGGTGAGTTGTAGTCCTGCTCTAGGCATGAAAGCTGGCTGGGTGACTTTGGGCCAATCACCAGGAGACAGTGAGTTCTAGTTGCTCCTTTACAGTGGTGGGTTACGGATCCCGTTCCAACCGGTAAGGAGCTCAGGTGGGCGGGCGGGCCCTCCGGAGCACTGTACCGGAACGGTATCTGGTGCTCTGAGCAGGCTCCAGTACACCCCTACCGGGGCACCCCGTCTGCAACCCACCCTGCTCCTTTGGTAGGAATGCTGGCTGGATGATTTTGGGCCAGTCATTCTCTCTCAGCCTCACCAACCTCCCAGGGTTGTTGTGGGGAAAAATAGGAGGAGGAAAGTGGATAGGAAAGGTTTGCTGCCTTCAGATATTTATAAAAATAGTAAAAGCAGGATACAAACCAACGAATACATTTCTGTTATGCTAGGCAAGAGCAACGAAGAGGAAGCAACAAGCCGGAAGCACCAGCCTGAAGATGATGAATGAGACTTCATCGAAATGTCGTGAAGATACTTCCAATTCTACGCAGGAGAAAATCCGAACAACCAAAGACCTACATACATACATACATACATATATATGTGTGTGTGTGTGTGTGTGTGTGTTAGTTTTATGAGCTAATCAATAAATTTAAATTTGAGAGACCAAGATAGATCTATTTCGATCTTATTAGCTCTCATCAATTGGCCACACCCCACTGGGATTCGAACCGGGGCTGCAATGCATCCAAGGCAGAAACCTAGCAATACAGCCTAACCGGCTCTACCCATTGCATCAGCTAAGACAGGAGTATATATATATACTCCTGTCTTAGCTGATGCAATGGGTAGAGCCGGTTAGGCTGTATTGCTAGGTTTCTGCCTTGGATGCATTGCAGCCCCGGTTCGAATCCCAGTGGGGTGTGGCCAATTGATGAGAGCTAATAAGCTCGAAATAGATCTATCTTGGTCTCTCAAATTTAAATTTATATATATATATTCTATAATTTTTCTGTTGCTCTTATTATAACTCATTGCCTATTAACTGGTAGTTCTTCAATAACAATATAAAACAACCTAAAATTTGCTAAAATTCTCCCCCATTTTATTAAACTACATTCATCAACATTCCTACATGATTAAATAAAAGTCTTATTATTTATGTCCAACCTCATACTCATGTATTCCTACACGTACATAGATACATAAATATATATCATTAAACTAAAACATTATTATTAGTTACTCTTTTATTTTATTTTATTTATTTTATTTTATTAAATTTATACCCCGCCCTTCTCCTTGTTAGGACCCAGGGCGGCGCACAGGCATTATTTAAAAGACACAAAATACAATAAATATCAATTAAAAATGTATTAAATTAATAAAGCCGTGCTAAAACCCAATGTTAAAACCCTTACCAAATTATAAATTTTCTTAAAAAGTCAGAAACGGGGGGCTATCCTAGGCCGGCTTGTTGGAATAAATACGTCTTAAGACGTTGGCGGAAGAGGCGGAGGTCCGAGATAGTACGAAGGTCGGGGGGTAGGTCGTTCCAGAGGGCCGGGCCCGCCACAGAGAAGGCCCTTCCCCTGGGTGTCGCCAACCGGCATTGCCCCGCCGACGGCACCCGAAGAAGACCCTCTCTGTGGGAGCGGATCGGACGAAGGGATGTATGGGGCAGGAGGCGGTCTCGTATATAGCTAGGCCCCGAGCCATGGAGCGATTTAAAGATGGTCGTCAATACAATATCTTATTTGTAGGTAATTACTTACTAACTAACAATCCTTCAATGATAATCTAAAACAATCTAGATGTCAATGTTCCAGCGTTGCCATAGGGATTATCAGAACTCTCCTAACGAAGTGAAAATTCTTCACATTCCTGTGGTCGGAAAAGGAATCTCAGGATGACCTGTGACTGCGCATGCATAGATTTACTTTCGATGCTAATTGGGGAACGTGATTTATGACAGGCAGAAGGGAGGGGACAACGATGCCGCCGAGGTGCTGTCCCGGTGTTTGGAGGCTGTACGGATCTGGATGGGTAGTAACAAACTCAAGCTCAACCCGTCCAAGACTGAGTGGCTGTGGTTTCCGGCACCCCAGTTCAGCCAGATTACTCCAACTCTGGCCATTGGGGGCGAAACATTGGCCCCCGTGGAGAGGGCGCGCAATTTGGGTGTCCTCCTGGACTCCCGGCTGTCTTTGGAGGACCATGTGGCACCCATGGCCAGGGGGGCGTTCCATCAGGTACGCCTGATGCGCCAATTGCGCCCCTTACTGGACCGGGCTGCCCTTCGCACAGTCACTCAAGCTCTCGTGACATCCCGACTCGACTACTGTAATGCTCTCTACATGTGTGGCAGAGGGGCCAGGGACCCCAATTCCTGGACCCTGGGTCAACCCTGACCCCTTGGGAGATTTGCCCGCTTGCCCTTTGGACAGCTTGGGAAATATGTGTGGGTGTACTTCTCTGTTCTTAAAAGTTACAAATACTGCTGGATGGGAGGAGGAAGTAACTGGGGGAGAAGGGGAGGTGTAAACCCTATATGGGAAATACAGCTGACATGTGTTAATTTTTTGCTATTAACTTCTGTTTCTGTACTATTCCAAAGTTAACTTCTGCTTTTATCCATATGTGTTTCTGTATTAAGGACGAAGGTATAAAACTAACTCTCTGGGCGTTGCCCAGGCAGTTCAGTCTTCAGTGCGAGAGCACTCTGAACTCTTGACATGTCAATAAATCCTGTTTCTCTACTACCTTCGTGGTCTCTCGTTCCTTCGTTAAAACCAGTCTGTGGTGGGCCTGGTTTTTGCCGCTACATTTCTGGTTCCCTGACCGGGAACTGAGGGGTCATTGGGACCCTCTGGGGTGCTCACCCCGGTGCTGGGACGCTCCTGGCTGGAGGGAATTTCCCAGGCGCCAACGGACCATTTTGTTCCAAGGGACTTCCCCCTGGCTGAGGAGACTCTCGAGCACCAGCGGCTGACAACCCCAAGAACCACTTAAGAAGGACCAGAGACCAGGATCTCTCCAGCCGGCCGGCCGAGGACGAGAAAAGCCCTGCAGGCAAGTATAGTGGGAGCCCTGAGTAAGAATTTTTTCCGGCGAAAGGAAAGCCGATGCCTGGCTGACGAGCCGGACGCCCCGGACAGTAAACCCGACCGATCGCTCGGTCGGAGGCGAGTCTTGATTACCCTCGCTTCGGGTCAATGCCACCCGGACTCCTGGGAGGAGCCGGAGGCAAACACTAATCCCGTTTCGCTTTAAGGTGAAGGATAGGTATTGACAGGGGAGGACTGTCCGTGTGAAAGTGTCGTTTGTTCTGAAAGCTGCTGCGTTTCCCTACGGTGACCGTGAGTTCCGGCACCCTGGGCCAGTGGCTAGTTTGTTCTGAAGGCTGCTACGTTTCCCTATGGTGACCGTGAGTTCCGGCACCCTGGGCTAGCGGCTCGTGTGTACTCGTGTGTACTCGTGTGTACTTGTGAATGTGTGTGGCTGGCATCCGCAGTTCCCAGAGGAGACCGTGAAAATCCGGGTCCCTGGGTCGGGTGTATACGTGTCTGTCTTGGGGAAAACTCCAAGCCTGACACACCCCTACAGTGCATGTTGACTCACTTTAAGGCGGCTTATCAGTCGCAGGACTATGGCATTGAATGGAGCAGACGCAAGCTCCGGGCATTTTGCCAGGCCGAATGGCCCTTTTGGCTGTACGCTGTGCTCCCCCCAAATCCTTAGGGGTCTCCCCCTTCGAGTTACTCTTTGGCCATGTGCCCGACCTTGTGGCTCCTCAGACCCCGGCTATTGTCCAGTTGGGGGATTCGGTCCGGCTTAAGCAATTGCAAGCCCTCAATGCCATAGTCCACTCGTTGCAGAAATACGTGCTTTCTGCCCGTCCCCATTTGATTGAAACCCCCGCTCACTCCTTTACCTTGGGACAGGGGGTTTGGGTTAAGAATTGTGTGGGAGGTTAAGTTACCCCTGGCACCCCAGGTCGGTGACAGTGTCTTAGCAATAGAACATGGGTGGTGAAGGAAGCATTCCTCGAATGCCTCTTCAATACATGTTACTCTATACATCTGGATCTTTAAAAATATGCTAGCGTCTGCTAGGAGGTTCCAAAGGATATGTATAGAGAACTTTGAATCTTTAAAAATAGGCCAGCGTTCGCTGGGAGGTTCAAATAAATTAATTACAACAGAGAAGACACTGAAAACCCCAGGAAAAAGAGTTTTAAGGTATGTAGTCCTGGAAGGACAGAATACTACACTCATAGAAAAACCCTGAGATATAGTCAGTTACCAGGATGAGTAACAAGCCTCCAGAAAGAGAGAGAAAAGAAAAGTCTCACCAAGAACATTTAGTTTCTGTGTTGTTTTAGCTTGTCTTTGTTGATGTGTTTAAGTGTTTAAAAAAAAAAAAAAGGAAAAAGGGGGGGGTTCCTTAGGAGACAGATCAAGTGGACCACAAACCCGGTTCAAGGGAATAGTTGAGACAAAAACTCAAATTGCCTCGAAGAGAAATTTTATTGCCAGGAGCTGAGGGGAAGCAGCGTAAAATGTGAGAATGGTCAGTATGGTCTTCGTTGGTCGCTGTGCAGATGACATTAGGGGAAAAAATTACAGAAGACGAGAAGGGGGGCCCCCTGAACTTGTGGCATGAGCATACAAAATGTATATTAATTGGTCTCAAAACCTCAAAGAAGGAACTTCAAAATGCAAAAGGAAACACATTTTTCCTTGCCGAAGCTTTTAGACAGAAAGGTGGGAGGCCAGGGGACCTGCCGGAAGAATTGTACGAGGAGGTTTTTTTTACGGGGATCGGTAAACCATGCTTGGTTAGAGGACCAGCAGAAGGGAAGATGGTTAGTGTCTACGCAGACAGAAAATGACTCCGAAAAGGGGGGTGAAAGAGAACCCTTTGTTTGGAAAGGGGAAAAAAACACGTATCTGAACATTTGAAGTGCGCATTGTTTCAACTTCTCTAACTTGAGAAATCTTTCTTCACCCGAGAAAAGGGAGGTGACAACCACAGCTTAGAAAAAAGGGGGTTGGACTGGAAGACCTCTAAGGTCCCTTCCAACTCTGGTGTTGTATTGTATTATCTTAACAGGGAGGAAACCTTCATAATTAGACCTCTAAGAATCTATAAATGTATGTGGCATGGAGTGCAGATGCTGAAAAATAGTTATAGCGTAAACTAGCTGAGAGAGGAATGCCCCTTTAAATATTTAGTAATCATTTTAAGCATTTTATTGTTGATTGCGGCTGTAGCAGCCAAAATAGAACAGTCCTACCATAACCTTTTAAGTAATCTTCATCTATTAGTAGACTGGTTCAAATATTAGTGGAAAAAAGGAGCCCTTTGGTTGGACACAGGAACAAGAACAGGCATTTTAGAATTAAAAGTAAGAATAACTTACCAACTTTGAGAAAACTTTTCAATTTGTAAGCGGGTGAAAAAGGCAACACAGCTCTGGAAGTCCAGACTCAAGGAAAGGGGAAGTGGCAACATCCCCAATAGTTAGCAAAAGGGAGGGGCACTTTGCCCTAAACTCCCTGATGCAATCGCTCTTCTGATCAAGGAAGCTGATAAATTGACTTTTGGGCAGCCAATTACTATATTTACTAGTCATGCAATTCATGGAGTATTAGAAACAGAGAGCATTAGTGTTCAAGTAGCAGAGTAGTGGGCTTTAATACGAGCACTAGAAAGGGCACAGAATGAAAGTGTAAACATTTGGACTGATTCTAAATATGCAGTCCTCACATTACATGTCCATGCTGTAAGAGGACTCTTGATAGCCCTCTTTTTAAGGAAGAGGAACTAGTGTGCTTGCTCAGGGAAATTAAAGATTCCATTTGAGGGAATCTGCACAATTTCTCCAAGCTGGATGGTCGGATCCAGCAGAAAAGGGAACATGTCAGTGACCCGAGATGATCAGAGCCACCTTGGCATGACAGCTTATGCAGCATTGGAAATGCGAAGGGGACTGAGCCCCGGATGTTCTGAAGCAGGGGACCTCCAGGTACCAAGATTTGAAGTGACTAGAATCCTACTCAAGGTCCAGGTGTGTCTGGAAACTCACCTTGAATGGGTGAATGCATTGTCACTGGCACTTTGGTCTGTGCAATGCACTCTGAAGGAGGGAATGTGGTTATCTCCTTTTGAAATGATGTTTGGGAGGCGGCAAACAGATTATGGGTAAAACAGTGGAAAGCAGACAATTTGAAACCTAGGTGGAAGGGCCCACTTGCAATATTGTGAGGCAGACCAGGTTGAGGCCCAACATCTAGTGCTTAAAGAAGCGCCCCCTATAACTGTCCTACCGGCAATGGGCAGGCTACATACGGGGCAGAAGAGGCCCTACTGAAATCACTCCTCGAAGCTGATTTCTCAATGTACGGCTGAAGATTTGGAGGAGGAAGACAACATTCTATTTATTAGATATAAAACATATTAGAAAGTTCGAGCACCTATCAGGGAAAGGCAAGCCAAGTATTCGTAGTCATAACTGCATTATCTCTTGCTTTAGTGACTGTGCTTGCCATTATTGTGCTTTGCTGTATTGGATATTCATTCTTTTGGGATTGCCTCTTCTTTGGGAAGACGGGTGCTGTGTCTTTGAGAAACCAGGGAGTGGGCTCTCTGTGGTACTGTGTTGGTCTTAAGACTCTGTACGTTGTATGTTACGAACAAGAGGTGGTTTTGTGGAACGCCTAAGACTGATATTGCCCTTACCCAAATCATAAATAACCCCCGCCTTCTTCCTAATGTGGTGATTCTGTAGGTTAAGAGAGTTGTGTTTGGCGACGTTTTGTTAAAGGACAATTATTGGCTTTGGCTGTTATTGGCAAAGGGCCTGTTAAATGACAAGGTCCTGAATATTAGTTCCCAATGTTGTGTGGATGCCCGAACGACCCCCTTGCCCTTGAAGGAGGTTCTGAGGATGTTGAGAACCCCAAGGACCAGGGTGGGATCAGGTCGCAGGGTGTGGACGCTTTGGGACAGGTCCGTTCCCGCAAAAGGTGCATCATCTATGCATGAGGAGGGAATGGTAGGCCAAACCCAAGGTCAAAGGTCAAGCATTTGACCATCCCGGTACCACTTGGGAAAGGGTAGCTATATGTTAAAAATATTGGGACTGGGTCCAGTCTGACCCTGCCCTGAGTCAAAATTGTTGAGTGTGTTTGTCTACTGGCCCTTCATCTTACAATGCTGTTCCAAGCAAGCCAGTTCTGTGGGGAAAAACCAGGACCACAATACTCCTTGAAAGGGATGGCGATGAGCTGCCTCCCCATTGTTAGCCCTAGAGCTGTTGGTGTACAGATTTTAGAGTCACCCTCCTGGTGATTTACGGGCTTGATGGAATCATCAGGCTACAGGCAGTACTTGACCTCGCTGGTCAAAGGCTGGACAAATCTCTGGATATTTTGTCGGAAGCCATGGGTAAACTGAGGACTGTGGTCCATCAGAATAGACCAGCACTGGACTATATTGTGGTCAAGGAATGTGGGGTTTGTGGTAAGTTTTATCTTTCTAATTGTTTTCTCCAAATGGATGAGACAGGAAAAGCCATTAAACAACTAACCATTGATGAGTGGCCGCCTCTGCCTTTGACTCCTGGTTCCCCAACTTGCCAGGCCTCCAGGCCATGGTCACTCTCATTGGGCTTATTGCTGCAGGCTGTGTCATTCTCCCTTATATCCTCCCTATTTTTGTATGAACCATTTCAACCACTGTTTCCTTACTGGTAGAGAAGAATGCTAAGGTTAGGGCAATGGCTATATGGGAATATGTAGAAGTCTAACAGTTGTGAAACTCCACTGTAATCTTTTGATTATGGTGGACTTCCAAAGGGGGGAATGTGGCAGAGGGGCCAGGGACCCCAATTCCTGGACCCTGGGTCAACCCTGACCCCTTGGGAGATTTGCCCGCTTGCCCTTTGGACAGCTTGGGAAATATGTGTGGGTGTACTTCTCTGTTCTTAAAAGTTACAAATACTGCTGGATGGGAGGAGGAAGTAACTGGGGGAGAAGGGGAGGTGTAAACCCTATATGGGAAATACAGCTGACATGTGTTAATTTTTTGCTATTAACTTCTGTTTCTGTACTATTCCAAAGTTAACTTCTGCTTTTATCCATATGTGTTTCTGTATTAAGGACGAAGGTATAAAACTAACTCTCTGGGCGTTGCCCAGGCAGTTCAGTCTTCAGTGCGAGAGCACTCTGAACTCTTGACATGTCAATAAATCCTGTTTCTCTACTACCTTCGTGGTCTCTCGTTCCTTCGTTAAAACCAGTCTGTGGTGGGCCTGGTTTTTGCCGCTACACATGGGGCTTCCGCCTCTTCCGCCAGTGTCTAAAGACACATCTTTTTCAGCAAGCCGGCCTAGCCTAACCTCCCGTTGGGACTATTTTAGATAGTTTTAAATTGGGTATTTTAATTTGGATTTTAGCATAGGATTATAGCTTAATATGTTTTTAAATTCTGTATTTATTGTTTTGTATGTTTTTTAAATTCCTGTGCGCCGCCCTGGGTCCTTTGTGGAGAAGGGCGGGATATAAATGTGATTAAAATAAAAATAAAAATAAATAAATAGGGGGGTAAAGTTTAGAAGCCATCAAATAACTTTCATTCTTGGCTACACAGGAGTTCAGCCAAGGCGCTAACCCTAATAAATGGATGTTTCTTGAACTTTATCTTGAGGCCGTGAATTAATTGGGGTTTTCCCTTGGGAGCTTCACAGATAGCCAAGAATGCATAAAAAAAATTTTCCCGGAAGCTTCACTTCCGGCCTTTGACGGCAACGGACGGGCTTTGAGCTTCGTCCGCCGATGCCTTCCTAGAGGGACCCTTTGGGGGCACAAGGAGCCCTGGTGGGGCTTCTGGCCGAAATGGGCGGCTTGTCGGGACCCCCAGTCTGTCGGCAGTCGGCGGGGGGTACCCCGACCTCGCCCCAGGCGTTGGGATGGCACAGAGGGGGGGGGCAAACACTAGCCTCTTCGCCCGATGATTTTCGGAGGTAATATTCTTACTTGAACGAGTGACTGGAATGCCGGCGATGGAGAGGCACCCCCAAACCCCTTGGATGACCGTTGGAAAGCAGGCGGCAGAAGGAATGTGAGTTTTGTTCAACAAGTGAATGGGAAAAAGAGGGGGGAGTTCTTTCTTCTTAACCCCCCCTCGAAACAAGCGGCGACCAAGTGTTCTCCCGGACAGGGAGGAGGAAAAAAAAAGGACATAAACTTTGCCATTCTAACCAACTTACTGGGAAAGTGGATTGACAGCGATAACAACACATTACAGAACAGCTTTAAAGACTTAATTATAACTCTCACTCTCTCTCCCTGCGGGAAAGTGGGGCAAAAATGGCTTCTCTTTGTTCTACTATCAAAACTTTCTCTCACCTGTGAAAAGTCCCGCTGGCAGCCGTTTAAGAAAGAACAATCAGTGTCTTTTTGTGCTTACCCCAGGGAGCCTTTCTGCCCCTCCAGTGCGTGGACTCTCTGAATAAGGACAATAAAATATTTCTTTTTCCTCTCTTGTAAAATTGGAACTAACGAATTTGGACTTGGACCTTTCCTGACTTTGCGAGCCTCTCCACCTTGCTTTGCTCTTGGACGCCATTTTCTGTTCTCTGTTACTTTTGAATTGTGACAATGGGTCCTAAAAAAACCCCAACGGGAAAGCCTGCATCTGCTCCTTCGTCTGCCCCCGCGTCGGCCGATTCTAGCCCTGCTACGCAACAAACGAAATTAACTTCCTTCTTACAGAGAGAGGCAGCGGCAGAGACTTCGCAAGAATCATCTACGACTCAAATGTTACAAGAAATATTGAAAAGCATAAATGACTTGCGGAAAGAACTGTTGGACTCTAGAGCAGATATTAAAATTGTTCAACAGAGTACAACAGATAACAGAGAAAAGGTCGTTTCACTGGAGAAGAGAGCGGATGAGGTGGGAGGGGAAGTTAAGGAACTACAGAAAAAAAACCTTGAGTTTCAAAATTATGTTTTTAAAACGCAATTTGAAAGGATGTCTCTTTTTCTTAGGTTTCAAAATATACCAGAAGTAGAGAATGAAAACATCAAAGAAATTATGAGTGAGATGTTAGCAGAATACATTGAGAGACAAAGATCAAATATGGTGGGACATAGATTTGGTATATAGAATTAATTCAGCATATGCCAGAACTCATAATCTTCCAAGAGAGGTCCATGTGAAATTTTTCAGGAGATCCACGAGGGAGGAGGTATTGAGAGCACAGAGGGGTGTGCCGCTGAGATATCATGATAAAGAGGTGACCATTCTGAAGCAAATACCAAAAAAAAATAAGAGAAATGAGAAAGAAATATTCTTTCTTATCTAGAAAATTATATAACAAAGGAGTTTGGTTCAGATGGTTGATGCCAGAAGGAATGTTGATCTTCTGGGAGGGAGACAGAATTAATATTAAAACACAAGCCGAGGCGGAAGCCTTTCTGAATAAACATATCTCCCTCCTAGGTGACACAGATAGCAGGGGCGGAGAAAAAACAGAACAAGCCATGCCCCCACCGGGGGACAGGGGGGAGGAAACGATACTGCCAAGGCTCAGATCACAAAAATGAGTTTAATGGAGTTAATATTATAGTTCTTGATACAGAGGGCAAAGTAAGATGGGATTGAACATTTATTTATTTATTTATTGAATTTATACCCCGCCCTTCTCCAAACGGACCCAGGGCGGCGAACAGGAACATTAAAAACATACAAACATATAAAAACTTTTTCTTTTTAAAAAACTTATTCAACTAAAAGCCTGTGCTAAAACCGAATTAAAATCCCCATTTTAAAACTATCTACGAGTCAGTATTGGAGGCTACGCAAGGCCTGCTAGTTGGAATAGGTGTGTCTTCAGACACTTGCGGAAGAGGCGGAGGTCAGAAATGGTACGGAGTTCAGGGGGCAAGTCGTTCCAAAGGGCTGGTCCCGCCACAGAGAAGGCTCTCCCTCTGGGTGTCGCCAGTCGGCATTGTCCGGCCGACGGCACCCTGAGGAGGCCCTCTCTGTGGGAGCGTATCGGTCTAAGGGATGTATGGGGCAGGAGGCGGTCTCGCATATAACTAGGCCCCGAGCCATGGAGCCCTTTAAAGATGGTCATTAGAACCTTGAAGCGCACCCGAAAGACCACAGGAAGCCAGTGCAGCTCGCGCAGGATTGGTGTTATATGGGAGTGTCTAGGCGCTCCCGTAATCACCCGCGCGGCTACGTTCTGGACTAGCTGTAGCTTTTGGGTGCACCTCAAGGGAAGCCCCATGTAGAGAGCATTACAGTAGTCGAGTCGAGACGTGACGAGTGCTTGAGTGACTGTGCGTAAGGCACCCCGGTCCAGAAAGGGGCGCAATTGGCGCATCAGGCGTACCTGATGGAACGCCCCCCTGGCCACGGCTGCCACATGGTCCTCCATAGACAGCCGGGAGTCCAGGAGGACACCCAAATTGTGCGCCCTCTCCACGGGGGCTGGTGTTTCGCCCCCAATGGCCAGAGTTGGAATAATCTGGCTGAATCGGGGTGCCGGAAGCCACAGCCACTCAGTCTTGGACGGGTTGAGCTTGAGTTTGTTACTACCCATCCAGATCCGTACGGCCTCCAAGCACCGGGACATAACCTCGACGGCATCGTTGGGGTGGTCTGGGGTGGATATGTACAACTGAGTGTCATCAGCGTACAGATGGTACTCCACCCCAAAACCATGGATGATCTCACCCAGCGGCTTCATATATGTGTTGAAAAGGAGGGGCGAGAGGACCGACCCCTGAGGGACCCCACATAGGAGAGGCCTCGAGGTCGACCTCTGCCCTCCCGTCAACACATATTGCGACCGACCAGAGAGGTAAGATGAGAACCACCGCAGAACGGTGCCTCCCAGCCCCAACCCCCCCAGTCGGTGCAATAGGATACCATGGTCGATGGTATCGAAAGCCGCTGAGAGGTCTAACAGGACTAGGATAGAGGAATAACCTCTATCCCGCGCCCTCCAGAGATCATCAACCAACGCGACCAATGCCGTCTCGGTACTGTGACCGGGTCGGAAGCCGGACTGGCGCGGGTCTAGATAATCAACTTCCTCCAGGTGTCGCGGAAACTGTTGGGCTACCACACTCTCAACAACCTTCACCAGAAAGTGAAGGTTGGAGACCGGCCGATAGTTCTCTAATAAAGCTGGGTCCAGGGACGGCTTCTTGAGGAGGGGCCTCACCACCGCCTCTTTCAAGACGGAAGGTAAGGACCCCTCACTCAAAGATGCGTTGACAATGCCCTGGAGCCAGCCTCGTGTCGTCTCCCAGGATGCCAGTACAAGCCAGGAGGGACACGGGTCCAATAAACATGTGGTCGCCCTAAGTTTCCTTGACAACCTGTCCATATCCTCGGTGGTAACAAAGTCAAACTCCTCCCAAGATGGAACCTCAAGACTAGTCTCGGACAGTCCCACAGGACCACCGTCGATGGAGGGTAGCTCATTCCGAATCCGAGTGATTTTCTCCTGCAGATAAATCCCAAATTCCTCTGCTCGCCCTTGTAGAGGGGCTTCCCGCGGCCTCTGGTGAAGGAGGGAGCGGGTCACCCCAAACAGGGCGGCAGGGCGGTTATCTGCGGATGCAATTAGGGTGGCACAATACTCACGTTTGGCCACCTTTATCGCCACTAAGTAAGCCCTAATATGGGTTCTCACTAGTGTTCGGTCGGCTTCGGAGCGAGAGGATCTCCATCTGCTCTCTAGGCGTCTCTTGTGGCGTTTCATCCCCCGGAGCTCCTCAGTAAACCAAGGAGCCTGGGTGATTCGTCGCCGCAAGAGAGGCCGCAAGGGCGCGACTCGGTCCAAGGCCCCCGCGGCCGCACTTAACCATGTGGCCACTAGGTCCTCAGTCGAGTCGCGGGGCAGGGTCACAGGACTTGGCCCAAGCTCCCTCTGGAACCTTTCCGGGTCCATTAGAAGCCTAGGGCGGAACCATATAGGAGTATCCGGTTCCGCCTCCCCGCGGTGAGGTGAAGCGATTGGAAAGTCCAGCCGGAGGAGAGCGTGATCTGTCCATGACAAGGGAGTGATGACTAAATCCCCTATTCCCAGATCACAACTCCACTGTCCCGAGACAAAGATCATATCCAGCGTGTTTCCCCCCTCGTGAGTGGGGCCTAAAACTACCTGGCTCAGGTCCATGGCCGACAATGTGATAACCTGTTTCTGCTTTCTTTTTCTACAGTTTTTTTTTTAATAGTAAAATATGAGGTGGGGGGGGCACCACTGCCGGCATGAAGCCACCAAAATTTTTTATGCACCATTTCCCTTTTTCCCTTGTATACTATTAAAAAAACCAATAAAATTCTTTGAAACAAAAAAAAATTTCCCGGATTTCCTGGAGTCTGGCTCTTCGAACCATCCCTTTGGACTGCACGGAGAGAAAATCAGGCAACAACAGATTGATTACAGCTGAAGGCATGCCTTTCTCAGAAGCAGAAGCAAGAAAAGATAAGTACTTCCTGTTCCGGCTTCTGGCGGCCGTTTTGTTCTTTTTCCTGCCCCAAACGGGGCGGAGGCGCCTTTTTTAAGGACCCCCCCGTAAGGTCGGATTGCCTGGACCTTTCCTGGCCTGGCGGCGGCCGGGGGGAAATCCTTGTCTTCGGTCTAGGAGGAAGAAGACATGCTGCGGGGGGCTTGGTTCCCTTCGCCAACGGAGGACGGGATCAAATAATTAATTTGGAGCGGGAGCGTTCGAGCCGGATGGCTTTGCCGGGGCTTTGGCGGCGAGGTGGAGTGTAAGTGACTCTGACTTTTTTTGCTGGCAGCTTTGACGAAAAGAAACGATGGAGGGGGGTGTTTGTTAAACCCCCCCTCGGATTTACAGCAGCGGCATTTGGAAATGGCTCCTCGAGTGCGAGGAAGCGGATATTTCTCATCCGGACTTTGCTGAAGAAGTGAAAGTCCTTTGCGGTTTGTTTCTAGCTACAATGTATCTAAGTCCGGCTTTATTGGAACAATTTTCTTTGTTGCTTTCTCCTGCTGGCTTCCAGATTGGGCGGGGGAAGATGGCCTCTCTTTGTTCTTAAATGACTATTCTTTATGGAAAATTTCCGACATTCCTTTGTGACCTGGACTGTCTCTCTCTACTAATGGAGGATTTTTGATAAATGATTAATTGATTCCTTCCCTGGAGTGCCTTCTTTGTCTTCATAATTGACTGTGAAATTTGCTTTTCTCTCTGGATTTTACAACTTCCTATAACTTTGATTTGAACTTTTTCTCTGGACTTGCTCCAGCGGCCGCACCCAAAAATCGCCATCTTAGTGGCACTGACTTAAACAGCTCACCATGGCTTCTAAAAAGCAACCAGAAAAACCAGACATAGAAGCAAGAATAACAGCTATGGAAGAAGTGTTACACTCTTTGGTACTGGAAATTAAAGAGCTTAGAAAAGACCACTGAAGTTCCAAATTAGAGCTTTTGGAGACACAGAAGAAATTGATGCAGAACACACAGAAGACTGAAGAGTTGGAAGTGGGGCTGGCTGGGGCAAAGGGGGAACTTAAAAATGCTAATACTGAAATTGGAGATTTAACTGGTCATATGTCTAGGATGGATTTTGAAAGGATGTCATATTTTTTAAGATTTCAGAACATTCCGGAAGAATCTGGTGAATGCCTTCCTGATCTTATGAGCACAATTTTAGCAGATTATTTACATAAACCCAAGGAAGAGATCAGGGGGGACATTGACCTGGTTTATAGAATAAATTCAGCATATGCCAGGATAAATGAATTACCCAGAGAGATACATATTAAATTTGTTAGAAGGTCTACCAGGGAGGGAATATTGAGGGCGCAGAGAGAGGGTCCGTTAATGTACCAACAAAAGGAAGTCGCCATCTTGAAGCAGATCCCGAAAAAGATTAGAGAGGTGAGGAGGAAATATTCCTTCTTATCTAAAAAATTGTTTAACCAGGGGATTTGGTTCAAGTGGGTGATGCCAGAAGGGATGTTGGTGTTCTGGGAAGGAGGAAGAGTAAAGATTAAAACAGTTGCTGAGGCGGAAGCCTTAAAAAATATTCCTCTATCCTGGGGGATGAAAATGGAGGAGCGGAGGGGGCCACGGCCTCGCCCACTGGGGGTCAGGGAGGAGAACAAGAAGATACAATTGCCAAGAGACTTAGATCTAAAAAATGACTTTTTTTTAAATACAGTATAACTTTTGTTTGGATGTTTGTACACGATTGCTGGCATAGAATTTAGAATTTACAATGATGTATGCACTTCTCTTCACCTTGTAGTACTATTGAAATATGTATTATCTATGTTTTGTTAAGAAGCCCCGGAGGGGGCCAACGATCTCGACGTGGAAGTTCTCAAAATATTTTATTATCTCACCTTACCCTACCCTACTCAAAAAATTTGTAAAACTCAATAAAACTTTTTCAATATAAGAAAAGATAAGTACTGCTGGAAAATCCCTTGCTCTAGCCCCCAGACACAGGGAAGGGTCTCAAGCAAGCTAGCAAGGTAGAACTGGACACAAGCCAGGCTTCCCAAACCCCAGATGGAACCCCTGGGTGCAATAGACCAACAGAGGGAGGTTTTTAAACGGACCACCCTGGCTGATGAGGATCCTTCATGCTGCCAAACAGAGAGGGGAGAGATATCTGCTCCTGTTGAGGGGAAGAGATGCAGACGGGAGCACAGCCACCCCACTCCACCCAACAAAAGGAGGAGTCTGAGACTGAAACCAAGGCCCCTCCCACACAACAGGCAAGCAGCCCAGAGCAGGAAAACCCCTCCCTCCCTCGAAACTAGAGGAGAGGAAGACGGCCAGCTCTTTCAGGCACAAGCATACAGAGGCCGACAGGAGGAGGGAAGGGCACTGCTGGTTGAACCGCCCCACTTCAGAGGGAAATTTGATGGGGACTCAGACCAGTTAGCCCTATTCCTTGACTCAGCTGAGGCCCACCTGGAATGCTATGGACACCTCTACTCATCCCCCAGAGCCATAGTGAATGCTATTGCAGAGGGACTGGAGGGAGAAGCAAGGGAATGGCTAGCAGCCCTTCACAAGAGGAGAGCCCCCCAACTGCAAGATGTAGAGGATTTCCTACGACTGCTAGAGGCCAGATTTGAGGGGGTGGAGGAGGACCTGTATGCGGAAGATGAGTTCAGCGACCTAAGGCAGAGGGGTCGCCCCATTAAAGAGCACATCCGTGAATTTAGAAGAGTCATTGGAAGGCTACCCCCTTTACCAGAGTGTCTGTTAGTGTATTTTTTCAGAACAAGCCTGGACCAGCAGATTGCCCAGGTAACTGCATACTGCGACATCCCAAATCAACTCTCTGAGTGGTTCCGAGTAACAACGAGAGTCGACAACGGGCTGCACACCAACATTTCATTTCATTTCATTTCATGAGAAAGCAACCAGGGGCAAAAGAGACAGGTCAACCTGACTTGAAACTGCCCCGCCGGCAGAGAACCACAGCACCACCGTGGGCCCTGAGACCAGCCCTCCCTCAAGGTCCCCTGAAATGCTACAGATGCGGGGGAATGGGCCATATGGCAGCTGCATGCCCAACCCCAGCCCCAAAACCAAGGTCAGACCCACCGCCCAGGACACCAAAACAAGGCCCTAAATGAAGCACCAACACGTCCGGGAAAGCCCTCCAAGCTGCAGAGGTCCCTTCCTCCTCAAGCAAAAGTGGTGGAATCTCAAGCAACAACAACCAGTCAGCCGAATTATATGACAGCAAAGATGAGGGAGAAAATGACCCAATGGTGAGTGATTCAATTCACCTTTTCCTTTTTCCAATATGCTTCACAGCCCCAAAAACAGGAAACCAGGGGGATTTTCAAGTGCTAGTAGACTCAGGCTGCACAAGATGCTTGATTAACCTAACCACAGTCCTGAAACTGGGGATCAGAGCAAAAAGACTGGCCCACCCGATCCGGTTCGAACAGGTCGACGGGTCCCTAATGTCACCCACCTAACTGAACCAGTGAGACTAGAATTGCCAGATCACTGGGAAGTAATCCGATTCCTAATAGCACCCAAGATGACAGACACGGTCATACTGGGACTTTCCTGGCTAGACAAGTGGGGACCGACCATCTGGTGGCAAGGGGGTACCCGCAGACTTAGGATATCACCGGGCCCTCAACCCCTCCCTCACGAGCAAGCAGAAATGCCACCCACATTGGAAACCCCCCAAGAGAGCCCACGAGAACAATTGGCAACCACATCTGAAAAAACCCCAGAGGCTGAAATGATTCCAATGGAATACCAGGACCTCACAGAAGTGTTCAGTGAGACAGAATGCGACATTCTGCCCCCCCCCCACTGTGAGACAGATTGTGCCATTGAAATCATCCCTGGGGCAAAACTACCCAAACCCAAGCTGTATGCCCTCTGCACAGTCACTCATGCCCTCGTGACATCCCGACTGGACTACTGCAATTCTCTCTACATGGGGCTCCCCTTGAGGTGCACCCGAAGACTTCAACTTGTCCAGAATGCAGCCGCGCGAGCAATTATGGGAACCTCGAGGTTTACCCATGTAACACTGCTCTTGCGCGAGCTGCATTGGCTGCCTGTCGTCTTTCGGGTGCGCTTCAAGGTGTTAGTTATCATCTTTAAAGCGCTCCATAGCACGGGACCTAGCTATCTGCGGGATCGGATTCTGCCCCATACATCCCTGCGGCCGATCCGCTCCCACAGAGAGGGACTTCTCCGGGTGCCGTCCACTAGGCTATGCCAGCGGGCGACGCCCAGCGGAAGGGCCTTCTCTGTGGCGGGCCCAGCCCTCTGGAACGACCTTCCCCCCGAAATTAGAACAACTACCGACCTCCGCTCCTTCCGTCAAAAATTGAAAACATACTTTTTCTGCTTGGCCGGCCTAGGTTAGTCTTCCGTTTTTAACTGGTTTTTTAGGGGGGTGTAGTTTAGTTTTAGTATAGTGGGTTTTAGCGCAGGGACAAATTGTTTAATTCTTATTTTTACTATTTATGTGTTTTATATCTGCTTTTTATAATAATAATAATAATAATAATAATAATATTTAATTTTGTATACCGCGTCCTCTCCCCAAGGGGACTCGGAGCCGTGCACAGGGAAATTAAAACATATAAAATATATACAAACAATAAATACAATAAATAAAAACAGATTAAATTAATCGTCCCTGCGCTAAAAAACCCCATTAAAACTAAATTCCCTAAACACCCCAGAGGTAGAGACTAACCAAGGCCGGCCAAGCAGAAAAAGTGTGTTTTCAGTTTTTGACGGAAGGAGCGGATGTCCGTAGTTGTTCTAATGTCGGGGGGGAGGTCGTTCCAGAGGGCTGGGTCCCCCACAGAGAAGGCCCTTCCCCTGGGCGTCGCCCGCTGACACAGTCTAGTGGACGGCACCCGGAGAAGTCCCTCTCTGTGGGAGCGGATCGGCCGTGAGGATGTATGGGGCAGGATCCGATCCCGCAGATAGCTAGGTCCCGAGCCATGGAGCGTTTTTAACTTCCCTGTGCACCGCTCCGAGTCCCTTTGGGGAGAGGAGGCGGTCTATAAATAAAATTATTATTATTAGTAGTAGTATTATGCCATGACGCCTCGAGAAATGCAAGAAATGCGCAAATACATATTTATTTATTTATTTATTTATTTATTTATTTATTTATTTATTTATTTATTTATTTATTTATTTAATTTGTATACCGCCCTCTCTCCCGATTTGGGACTCAGGGCGGTGCACAGGGATGATAAAAAAGATAAAATACATATAAATACAATCAGTTGAATAAATTTAAAATTAAATTAAATAGGTTTAACCCATGCTAACATAGACAAAAACCTAGCACGAGGGTTCATCGAGCCAGCCAAACCACGGGTTGTGGTGCCAGTCCTCTTCAAAGAGAAAAAAGATGGAACAATGCACCTGGTTGTGGATTTTCGAGGAATAAATGCCGTGTGCGTACACAATCTATACCAGCTCCCCCTCATGAAGGATATGCTATCTCACTTGGCCAAGGGAAAAGTCTTCACCAAATTAGACCTCAGAGAGGCATACTACCGAATACGGATCAGGGAAGAAGATGAGTGGAAAACAGCGTTCAACTGCCCTTTAGGGAGCTTCCAATTCAAAGTGATGCCTTTTGGACTACAGGGAGCCCCAGCAGTATTCATGCAGTTAATTAACGAGGTGCTGCATGAGCACCTCTACAAGGGGGTCCTTGTTTACCTAGATGACATCCTTATTTACACTGAGACCGTCGATGACCACATACCCCTGGTCCGCCAAGTACTGGAAAAACTTCTGGCAGCCGACCTGTATGTCAAGCTGTCAAAATGTGAATTCCACCGTGAGCAACTAGACTACCTAGGCTACCGAGTGTCAAATGAAGGAATAGAGATGGACCCAGCCAAAGTGCAAGCCGTCCTAAGCTGACAACCACCTCGCACCTGCAGACGGCTACAAAGCTTCCTAGGGTTCGCAAACGTCTACAGGCAATTCATCCCCTCCTTTGTGAAGATTGCCAAACCCCTGACAGACCTCCTGAAGACAGGGAGCCCAGGAACGAAACCTCATCCGGGACAACCCCTACAGTGGAGCCTAACCTGCCAAAAGGCATTCGAAACACTGAAAGAAATGTTTTCAAAGGAGCCGGTACTGAAGCATCCTGACCCCGAGCAACCTTTCGTGATCCAGGCAGACGGCAGCAACATGGCAGTAGGAGCGGTGCTACTCCAAAGAAACAACCAAGGAAATTTACAACCCTGCGCCTATACCTCCCGCAAGCTCACAGACATGGAGAGACGATGGGCCGCATGGGAAAAGGAGGCTTTCGCATTGAGATGGGCACTGCTAACCTAGAAACACCTGTTAGAAGGGAGCCAGAAACCGTTTGAAGTCTGGACCGACCACAAAAATCTGGAGGCTCTCAGGACCCCATGGAAACTGTCACCCAAACAAGTCCGATGGGCTCAATATTTCAACCGTTTCGACTTCGCACTAAAGCACATTCCAGGGCAGAGGAACTTTCTAGTTGACGCTCTCTCCCTCATGCCTCAGTACAAATGCGAACGGGAGCACGTAGTGGACACCATTATTCCTTCTACTCAAACAGCTGCCCAATTAACCACCAGGGGGCAACACCGTGACCAGCGGGGCCAACCCGCAAGCGACCTAACCACAAGACTCAAAATTGAGCTGCTAGCAGACCCCTGGTTCCAAAACAACCAACACATCTTAACGAAGAGAGATGACCTAGCCTGGAAGGGGACAAAACTCTATGTTCCAGAATCCCTACGTATCCTAGTTCTCCAGAAGAGCCACAACGCCAAATCGGCAGGCCATTTTGGGTTCCTAAAGACTTTACACTTAGCCCGGAGGCAATTCTGGTGGCCTGGCATGAAGAAAGATGTGGATAGTTACGTGAAAAGTTGCACCATCTGCGCTACAATGAAAAGACGACCAGGAAAAACCCCTGGACTGCTGCAAACAGTGGCAGAACCAACGAGGCCATGGGATGAGATTGCTATGGACTTTATAGTAGAGTTGCCAAAAAATGGGGGAAACACAGTGATTTGGACTGTAATAGACCTGTTCTCCAAGCAGGCACACTTCATACCCTGTAGCGGACTACCCTCGGCTCACAAGCTGGCTAAACTGTTTGTGAAGCATATCTACCGACTGCATGGAGTACCTCGAAGAATCATCTCAGACAGAGGGGTCCAGTTCACGGCTACGTTTTGGAGGGAGTTCCTGCGGTCTATTGGGTCATCTCAGGGTCTTAGTTCAGCCTTTCATCCGAGCACTAATGGGGCAGCAGAGAGACTGAACGCCATGATTGAGCAGTACCTGAGGTGCTACGTGAACTATCAGCAGTCTAATTGGGCAGACCTTTTATCTTTTGCTGAGGTTGCATACAATAATGCTGTTCACAGCAGCACAGGACTCACGCCGTTCAAAGTAGTGAGCGGCATGGACTTTGTCCCAATGCCTGAGTATCCAAGAGACCCTCCCTCCTCAGTCAGCTGGACTGATTGGATGTCGATGCTGAAAGCAGCTTGGGAAAATGTCAAGAAAGCCCTAGCCAAAGCGACACAAACCTACAAGAAACAGGCACATAAACACCGGGCTCCGCAACGGCCGTTCCGGGTAGGAGAGAAGGTTTACCTCTCCACAAAATACTTGAGACTAAGACTGCCTAGCAAAAAACTGGGGACGAAATTTGTGGGGCCATTCCCCATAGTAAAGGTCATCAACCCAGTCACAGTGATATTGAAACTACCTCGATTGCTGGGGAAGACACACCAATCGTTTCATAGCAGCCTTTTGAAACCCGTGATCGGTTCCACTCTGAGACCACTGCCCCGGGCGCCCCCAGGCCCTATGGTCATAGGGGGCCAAACCCATTATGAAGTCCAACGAATTCTTGATTCGAGGTGGCACAGAAGGCAACTCCAATACCTAATCAAGTGGAAGGGTTACCCCTTATCGGAGGCATCGTGGGTGAAACATAGAAACATCCAAGCTGATCGCCTGATAGCAAAACTCCATGCAGAAAATCCAAGCAAGCCTGGAGGGGGGGGGATGCCTCCCTAAGTTATACACCTGTATTCAAATTGTTTTGTTTCCCATAGGTTGCTTTCAGGAAGTGAGGGGAGCCGGACGTCAACGTTCCAGCATTGCCATAGGGATTATCAGAACTGTCCTAACGAAGTTTTATTTTTATTTTTATTTTTTTTTATTCAAATTTATACCCCGCACCTTCTCCAAAAAGGACCCAGGGCGACGCACAGGAAATTTAAAAACATAACAAATATAACAAAATACAAAATTTAAAAAACTATTAAATCCCTACCCTGTGCTAAAATCGTATAAAATCCCCCAAATTAAAACTATCTAAGAGCGGTCACAACGGGAGGTTACGCTAGGCCGGCTTGATGGAAAAGGTGTGTCTTAAGACACTGGCGGAAGAGGCGGAGGTCTGAGATGGTACGTAGTTCAGGGGATAAGTCGTTCCAAAGGGTAGGGTCCGCCACAGAGAAGGCCCTTCCCCTGGGTGTCGCCAACCGGCATTGCCCGGCCGACGGCACCCTGAGAAGGCCCTCTCTGTGGGAGCGGATCGGCCGAAAGGATGTATGGGGCAGGAGACGGTCTCGCATATAACTAGGTCCCGAGCCATGGAGCGCTTTGAAGATGGTCGTCAAAACCTTGAAGCGCACCCGAAAGGCCACAGGTAGCCAGTGCAGCTCGCGCAGGAGAGGTGTTATGTGGGAGTATCTGGAGGCTCCTGTGATCACCCGCGCGGCCGCATTCTGGACTAGCTGTAGCTTTCGAGTGCACCTCAAGGGAAGCCCCATGTACAGAGTGTTACAGTAGTCAAGTCGGGATGTCACGAGTGCTTGAGTGACTGTGCGAAGGGCAGCCTGGTCCAGTAAGGGGCGCAATTGGCGCATCAGGTGTACCTGATGGAACGCCCCCCTGGCCACGGCTGCCACATGGTCCTCCATGGACAGCCGGGAATCCAGGAGGACACCCAAATTGCGCGCCCTCTCCACGGGGTCCAGTGTTTCGCCCCCAATGGCCAGAGTTGGAGTTACTTGAAGTGAAAATTCTTCACATTCTTGTGGTCGGAAAAGGAATCTCAGGATGACCTGTGACTGTGCATGCATAGATTTACTTTCGATACTAATTGGGGAACGTGATTTATGACAGGCAGAAGGGAGGGGACATAGGGGGGTAAAGTTTAGAAGCCATCAAATAATTTTCATTCTTGGCTACACAGGAGTTCAGCCAAGGCGCTAACCCTAATAAATGGATGTTTCTTGAACTTTATCTTGAGGCCGTGAATTAATTGGGGTTTTCCCTTGGGAGCTTCACACTATCTACTTATCAATCATCAAAGGATAGCAACTTTCATTATCAGCCAGTGTCTTTCCAGTAGCGAGTTGGACTTATCTCTGTTGCCATTTGCGGCCCCAGTCTCTTTTTATTCTTCTTTCCAGGTTTCTTATAAACTTCTTTTCGCACTTTATTGTCCAGTATGTCTCTCAAATAAAATCGCTGCCCAATTTCTGTCTTTACACGTTGTATGTCTTTGAATATCAGATGTATTTCTGGAGAGATTTCTTCTCTTACATCCATCTTCAATTCTCCCCCCCCCCCTCTTTTCCTTGAAGATCAGAATGAGGCTCACATTCCTCTAGGATTTCCTTCTTTTTTATTTTCTCCCATATTGGATCCATTGGTGAAGTTCTCTGTTACCATATCTTTATCTTCAACTAAAATGAACATCTCTTTATCTTCAACATTTTCTTCTTTCTCTTTAATTGTTGGAGCCTCCAACTGCTCATGGTTTGATGTGACAGACAAAAGTTTATCCAATTTTTTATCAATTCTTCTTCCATGTTGTTTCAGAAAATTTAAGATTCCAGCCAAAGCTTTCTGATTTTCTAAAGTATCCTCTTCTATATATGTAACCATGTTAGCAAATCCAAAGAGTAATGAAGTTACTTCCCGGTCTCACACTTTCCCTTTCAGCTTCTAGGTGGTTGAGCTTGCTTTGCAAAGGTGCTCAGATGATGCTTCACACTCATGGAGCCAAATAGTCGTCTTGCTTTGCTCCAACTGCTTCCTCTCACCCTTTTACTGATCAGAAGGGTTGTGAGCAGGGTGGATTTGATTTAAATCAAGTCGATTTAAATCATTATCAAAATCACTAGTAAAAAAGCTTGATTTAAATATTAAATAACTAGCTGTACCCGCCACACGTTGCTGTGGCCAAGTTTGGTTAAATGAAAAAGTTTCCCCTCATAGACCCTCTCAGTGACCCCCTTCCTTCTCTGCTTCGGTTTCCCCTCCCTCTCCCTCCCCTCCCTCTCTTACGCTACCTACCTACAGTATTTCTCCCCCCCCTCTATCCCTCTACCTATCTACCTACCTACTGTATTTTCCCTCTCTCCCTCTACCTACCTACTTACCTACCTACCTACTGTATTTCTCCCTCTCTCTCTATCCCTCTACCTACCTACCTACCTACCTACCTACTTACTGTATTTATCCCTCTCCCTCTATCCCTCTACCTACCTACCTACTGTATTTGTCCCTCTCTCTCTTTATTCACCTACCTACCTACCTACCTACCTACCTACCTACCTACCTACCTACCTACCTACCTATCTAGTGTACTTTTCCCTCACTCTATCTCTCTACCTACCTACCTACTGTATTTCTCCCTCTCTCTCTCTATCCCTCTACCTACCTACCTACCTAGAGAGGGAGGAGAGAGAGGCCGCTGACTCGGCAGCGGCCTTGTGGGGGGGGAGTTGGCGGGGGGGGAGAGGTCACTGACTCGGCAGCGGCCTTGTGGTGGGGGAGTTGGCAGTGGGGGGGGCGGCAGCGGAGGAGCAGATGGAGACTGCTGAGGAGGCGACCGTCGCGGATATGACGCAGACCGCTCCACCACTTGCGCAAGTGACGTGAGCTGAAAAGCGGCTGGGTGGGAGGGGCTGCGAAGGGGAGGGGGGCGAGTGAGCAAGTGAGGGAAACACACAGAAGAGCTGCAGTTTTACATTTGTGTGGCGTGTACCTGGCACCGGTGTGCCATCCACACAATCTATACGTATCATTGGTGCTGCACTTGTAAGGAACGTTGTGTGAAAATTTGGTGGCGATTGGTGCAGTAGTTTCTGAGATTAGTGGTTTAGCTAATAGTTAACTTTTTATTTATATAGATGGGAGGGGCCAATCACCTTCCACCTGTGACTTTATTCCCAAGACTACCCTGATTTCTGAGTCGTTCTTTTCTTCTGGCAGCTCTACGCATGAGCACACTGGGAACAGGCTCCAGCTGTTCCGCTGCCTCACTGCTGTCTAGCTCCATAGGCACCTGATCACTGCCAGGCAGCCTCGGCCCCATCTCTGCCTCCGACACAGAGCCCTTCTCCAAGCCTTCCCTGGCCTCCAAGACTGGCCAGTGGTGACTTCCTTCCGGTTAGCCGGAGGCGACGGTCGGGTCTTGGACTCGTCCGCCGCTTGGTTGCTCCGGCGGCGCCTTCGGGGGCAGGGGGCTCTTGCAAAGAGACCCCACTGCACGGGCGGCTCGCGGTGAGTCCCCCCCCTCGACGGCGGTCGGGGGGGTGGCTCCCGCCTCGCCCTAGGCGCCGGAGAACGAGTCGTGGGGGGGGGGGAGTTCCTCTTTCGTCCCCTTTGCCGATGGAGAGCCGGAACAGCTGCTGCAATTGAAGATGGGCAGAAAGCCGGGGCTGTAGGCAACACTGAGGCTCCGTTATTACTGCAAAGTGGATCGTGAGTGATTTAAAACTTTCAACTTTTGCTTTAAAAGAAGAAGGAGGAGGGAGTTTGTAAAACCCCTCCACGGAAGGGAAAAAAAAAGCGGCGTTTCAAAATGTTCCCCAGGCTTGGGGAGATGGAGAAATCAACATCTGATTTTCAAACAACAATGAAAGTCTTCTACTTTAAGATTGACGGAAACTTTGTATCTCTGTCTTACAACAATTGATATTCACTTTCACTAGCTCTCCGCAACTTCCAGAGGGGCGGGGAAGATGGCGCTCCTTTGTTCTCAGCAAGAAATATTTCCTTTTTAAAATGCGCTGACAATCCCTCATCTTTATGGGGCTGAACTTTTCACCACTGGATTAAGGCAATGGACTTTTAGGATTCCTCCCAGACGTGCCTTCTTTTTTTCTCTTATTTGATTGCTTTTAAAAAATTCTTTTCTCTCTGGATTGCAAGCAAAGTGTATTCTAAATTTGGATTTTGACTCTTATTCTCTCCTCACCTCACGGACTACCTCACCAACAGACGCCATATTAGTGACAAGAACTTAATACTTTCATTATGGCTTCAAAAAAGCAGCCACACCAACCTAAGATTACTTCAATGTTATCTAAAGAAAAGGAGGTGGAAGCTACACAGCTATCAGCAATAGAAGAAACTCTTCAAAACATTATGAAAGAACTGAAAGAGATCCGGAAAGACAATGTCAGCTCAAAATTGGAACTTTTGGAGACACAGAAAGCACTAATGGAAAACAAACAAAGAATTGATGAACTGGAGGGGGGGGGGTGTCCGAGATGAGAGGGGAAATAAGTAATTATCAAAAGGAAATAGGGGATTTAGCTGGTCATATGTCTAGGATGGATTTTGAAAGGATGTCTTACTTTTTAAGGTTTCAAAATGTTTCTGAAACTGTCTCTGAAGATTTAAAAGATTTAATGTGTACGATGTTAGCAGATTACACTAAAAAGAGCAAAGAAGATATTTGGGGGGACATCGATCTGATTTATAGAATTAACTCAGCATATGCCAGAATAAATGAAGTACCCAGAGAGATACATATTAAATTTGTAAGGTCAACGAGGGATGGGATCCTGAGCGCACAAAGAGACGGTCCCTTAATATACCAACAGACTGAGATTGCCATTTTGAAACAGATCCCGAAAAAGATTAGAGAAATAAGGAGGAAATATTCCTTCTTATCAAAAAGATTATTTAAAAAGGGGGTCTGGTTCAGGTGGTTGATGCCCGAGGGAATGTTAGTGTTCTGGGAGGGGGGAGAGTAAGAATTAAAACAATTGCAGAGGCGGAAGCCTTTCTTTCTTTCTTTCTTTTTTTTAAAAAAGTTTTATTGGGTTTTACAAATTTTATAAAAATAGGATAAGGGAATATAAGGAATTACAAAGACATTTTGAGAACCTCTATGTCGAAGGTGTCGGCCCCCTCCAAGGCTTCATCAAAAAAAATAGATAATACAATAAATTTTTCATTCTTTCTACAAAGTGGAGAGAGATACAAATATTTCATTTTAAAATCTATGCAATCAATCATTTATAAACATCCAAATAAGAGTTGTACTATACAGAAATAAAGTCACTTGTGAGATCTAAGTCTTTTGGCAATTGTATCTTCCTCTCCCTGACCTCCAGTGGGCGGAGCCGTGGCCCCTTCCGCTCCCCCATTTTCGTCCTCCAGAATTGAGGAGTGTTTTTTAAGAAAGGCTTCCGCCTCTGTAATTGTTTTAATTCTTACTCTTCCCCCCTCCCAGAACACCAACATTCCCTCGGGCATCACCCACTTGAACCACACCCCCTTTTTGAATAATCTTTTTGATAAGAAGGAATATTTCCTCATCTCTCTAATCTTTTTCGGGATCTGTTTCAAGATGGCAATCTCATTCTGTTGATAAATTAAAGGACCGTCTCTCTGTACTCTCAGAATCCCCTCCCTTGTTGACCTTCTTACAAATTTAATATGTATCTCTCTGGGTACTTCATTTATCCTGGCATATGCTGAATTAATTCTATAAATCAGATCGATGTCCCCCCAAATATCTTCTTTACTCTTTTTTGTATAATCTGCTAATATCGTACACATTAAATCTTTCAAATCCTCAGTGCTTGATTCAGGAACGTTCTGAAATCTTAAAAAGTAAGACATCCTTTCAAAATCCATCCTAGACATATGACTAGCTAAATCCACTATTTCATTGTGAGAATTTTTTAGCTCTCCCTTCATCTCAGCCGTCCCCCCCTCCAGTCCATCAATTCTTTGTTTGTTTTCCATTAGTGCTTTCTGTGTCTCCAAAAGTTCTAATTTTGAACTGACATTGTCTTTCCGGATTTCTTTAATTTCTTTCATAATGTTTTGTAGAGTTTCCTCTATTGCTGATAACTTTCATTATGGCTTCAAAAAAGCAGCTACATCAACCTAAGATTACTTCAATGTTACCCAAAGAAACAGAGGTGGAGGCGGAAGCCTTTCTTAAAAAACATTCCCCAATCCTGGAGGATGAAAATGGTGGAACGGGAGGGGCCACGGCTCCGCCCACCGGAGGTCAGGGAGAGGAAGACACAATTGCTAAAAGACTCAGATCTCATAAATGACTTTTTTCTATATAGTATAACCTTTATTTGGATGTTCATAGAAACAAATGATTGATTGCATGAATATAAAATGATATATTTGTATCTCTTTCCACTTTGTAGGGAAATGAAAAATGTATTGTATTTCCTTTTTTTCTGTATGAAGCCTCGGAGGGGGCCTACACCTCCGACATAGATGTCCTCAAAATATCTTTTTAATACCTTATACCCTTTACCTGTTTTTATTATTTATTTTATTTTTATTTTATTTTATTAAATTTATACCCCGCCCTTCTCCTTGTTAGGACCCAGGGCGGCGCACAGGCATCATTTGGGACGCCCTCCGCACAGTCACTCATGCTCTCGTGACATCCCGACTGGACTATTGTAACTCTCTCTACATGGGGCTCCCCTTGAGGTGCACTCGGAGACTTCAGCTAGTCCAGAATGCAGCCGCGCGAGCAATTATGGGAACCTCAAAGTTTACCCATGTAACACCGCTCTTGCGCGAGCTGCACTGGCTGCCTATCGTCTTCCGGGTGCGCTTCAAGGTTCTAGTTATCATCTTCAAAGCGCTCCATGGCTCGGGACCTAGCTATTTGCGGGATCGGATCCTGCCTCATACATCCACACGGCCTATTCGCTCACACAGAGAGGGACTTCTCCGGGTGCCGTCCACTAGACTTTGTCAGCGGGCGACGCCCAGGGGAAGGGCTCTCTATGTGGCGGGCCCAGCCCTCTGGAACGACCTTCCCCCCCGACATTAGAACTACCACGGACCTCCGCTCCTTCCGTCTAAAACTAAAAACATATCTGTTCTGCTTGGCCGGCCTGGGTTAGTCTCCCTTCTATGGGGTTGTTAATAATTTTAGATGGGGATTTTAGTAATTTTTAACTGGGAATTTTTAGCGCAGGGATATCATTTAATCTGTTTTTATTATGTGTGTATATTTATTGTTTTATTTGCCCTGTGCACCGCTCCGAGTCCCTTCGGGGAGAGGGAACGGTCAACAAATTAAATTTATTATTATTATTTATTATTATTATTTAAAAACACAAAATACAATAAATATCAGTTAAAATGTATTAAATTAATAAACCCGTGCTAAAACCCAATATTTAAAACCCTTACCAAATTATAAATTTTCTTAAAAAGTCAGAAACGGGGGGCTATCCTAGGCCGGCTTGTTGAAATAAATACGTCTTAAGACGTTGGCCGAAGAGGCGGAGGTCCGAGATAGTACGAAGGTCCCAGGGGTAGGTCGTTCCAGAGGGCCGGGCCCGCCACAGAGAAGGCCCTTCCCCTGGGTGTCGCCAACCGGCATTGCCCCGCCGACGGCACCCGAAGAAGACCCTCTCTGTGGGAGCGGATCGGACGAAGGGATGTATGGGGCAGGAGGCGGTCTCGTATATAGCTAGGCCCCGAGCCATGGAGCGATTTAAAGATGGTCGTCAATACCTTGAAGCGCACTCGAAAGGCCACAGGCAGCCAGTGCAGCTCGCGCAGGAGAGGTGTTCCGTGGGTTTGCCTAGAGGCACCCATAATCACCCGCGCGGCCGCATTCTGTACTAGCTGTAGCTTTCGAGTGCACCTCAAGGGAAGCCCCATGTAGAGAGCATTACAGTAATCCAGCCGGGACGTCACAAGTGCTTGAGTGACTATGCGAAGGGCTCCCCGGTCCAGTAAGGGGCGCAACTGGCGTATCAGGCGTACCTGATAGAACGCCCCCCTGGCCACGGCCGCCACATGGTCCTCCATGGACAGCCGGGAATCCAGGAGGACGCCCAAGTTGCGCGCCCTCTCCACGGGGGCCAGTTGTTCACCCCCAATGGCCAGTGTTGGACTTATATGGCTGAACCGGGGTGCCGGAAACCACAGCCACTCGGTCTTGGACGGGTTGAGCTTGAGTTTGTTACTACCCATCCATATCCGTACGGCCTCCAGACACCGGGACAACACCTCGACGGCATCGTTGGGGTGGTTTGGGGTGGATATGTACAACTGAGTGTCATCAGCGTACAGATGGTATTCCACCCCAAAACCACGGATGATCTCACCCAGCGGCTTCATGTAGGTGTTGAACAGGAGTGGCGAGAGGACCGACCCCTGAGGAACCCCACATGTGAGGGGCCTCGGGGACGACCTCTGCCCCCCTGCCAACACCCATTGCGACCGACCAGAGAGGTAGGACGAGAACCACCGTAAAACGGTGCCTCTCAGCCCCAACCCCCCCAATCGGTGCAATAAGATACCATGGTCGATGGTATCAAAAGCCGCTGAGAGATCTAATAGGACAAGGATAGAGGAACAACCTTTATCCCGTGCCCTCCAGAGATCATCCACCAACGCGACCAATGCCGTCTCAGTGCTGTGACCGGGCCGGAAGCCGGACTGGCGCGGGTCTAGATAATCAACTTCCTCCAGATGTCGGGGAAACTGTTGAGCCACCACACTCTCGACAACCTTCACTAAAAAGTGAAGGTTGGAGACGGGACGATAGTTCTCTAATAAAGCTGGGTCCAGGGATGGCTTCTTGAGGAGGGGCCTCACCACTGCCTCTTTCAAGACGGTAGGCAAGGACCCCTCACTCAGAGATGAATTCACAATACCCAGGAGCCAGCCTCGTGTCACCTCCCAGGATGCCAGTACAAGCCAGGAGGGGCACGGGTCCAATAAACATGTGGTGGCTCTAAGGTTCCTCCGCAACCTGTCCATATCCTCGGTAGTAACAAAGTCGAACTCCTCCCAGGGTGTTATCTCAAGACCAGCACCGGACATGTCAATCGGACCACTAGTGGAGGGCAGCTCGTTCCGAATCTGAGTGATTTTTACAAATTTAAAAATTTGTAAAACCCAATAAAACTTTTTTTTTCATAAAAAAAAATAAGACTGGCCAGTGGTGGGTTCTGGATCCTGTTCCAACCAGTACGGTGCAACGGGGCCCGCCGTCCACCACATGAATGCACGCAGGAGCACTCTACCCCCTGCAATGCCTCTGCGATGCTCCAGCTGCTTGGCAGAGCGTCGCGCAGACGCCGTACACTCCGTGCACGTAAGCGCCAAAGAGCTCAAATACCGCTAAGTAGTGCAGGTGGGCCCTCCAAAGCACCGTACTGGAATGGTACCTGGTGCTCCTGGCAGGCCCCGTACGCCCATAGCGGGGCATACCGGTCGTAACCCACCACTGGGACTGGCCCATGCTCCTCCCCAACCTCCTCACTGTTCGACTCCACTGGCTGCTGGCAGGCCACAACAGGGGTGGACAAAGAACCTCACTGTCTCCACCACCAAAACCATTTATTCGTCCCCCCTCTTCAGAAGGGCAGCTTTTCCCAACCTCACCTTGGCTGCCTGGATTGGAAACCTGCTTTATGTTTTCAAAGAACACCAATGTTACCTGGGGAAAAGAATCATTGGCCCCATTTTACTCGCTGTATCAGCAAAACCTTGGAGAACCTTCTTTCCCAACCTATCGTTTGTTTCCCTTACCTGTGGCTGCAGCATGACTTTGACGGGGACCGTCACCCTCTGGCCCGAGCCACCAACCACTTGGGCTTGCTGGACTGCCGGGATGCCTAAAGGGGTCTGCTGGCCGGCTGTGGTTGGCTGCAAGAGCTGGATCTTCTGAGTCCCCGGCTGGCCGCTGGGTTGCTGTTGCTGTCCAGGCTGCTGGACCTGGAGCTGGATAGTCACCACTTTGGCCTGTTGCCCCGGCACTCCTTTGGCCTGGCTTAGGGCGGCCAGCTGATTCCCTTGAAGGACAATCTTGCCAGGCAAGCTGCCCAAAACAACTTGCCGCTGTCCCAGAGCATTTCCACTGGTCGGGGGTTGCTGGAGAACCAAAGTGATGCGCTTGCACTCCCCCTGAGAGGAAGAAAGTAGGACAGGTGGTCAGTTCTCACAGGCAGCAGAAAAAAAAGATATAACTACAGCACTTCCCCACCCCCTGCACATATAGAAGGAAACCCCCACCCCACCCCACCAAAACAAAGATATACCGTATTTTTCGGAGTATAAGATGCACCTTTTTCCCCCCAAAAAGAGGGTGAAAATCTGGGTGCGTCTTATACACTGAATACAGCGTTTTTTGCCTCCCGAAACCCCACCTCCTTCACAAAAATGGACGTGCAGAGGGTTTGGGAGGCCTGCAAAGTGCTCCTGAGGACTGGGGAGGGCAAAAACAAGTGAAAAACAAGCCGGGTTTTGCTCGTTTTTGCCCCCTAGTCCCCAGGAGCACTCTACAAGCCTCCTAAAGGCTATGCATGCCCTTTTTCTTTGGCAAAAAACAGTCCTGTTTTCGTGAAAAACGGGCTGGTTTTTGCTCATTCCCCCCCCCCCCCCCAGCCCTCAGGAGCACTTTGCAGGCCTCTCAAACTCTCTGCATGCCACATCTTCACAAAAAATGAGGTGTACAGAGGGTTTGGGAGGCCTGCAGAGTGCAAAAAAAAATGTTTTTTAATTATTTCTTCAAAATCTTGCTGTGTCTTATACTCCGTAAAATATGGTAAGCATATTCCTTTTACATCTTCCTATTAACTCATTTAAACATAAATAACATTTCTTTGCACCCTGTGTTTGTTATCCCTTATTAAATGTTATCATTCAATATTTTAAAAATCACTCATTATTTCCACCATAACTTCAATATTCCAAATGTGTGGGATCACTAATAACACTAATTGTTAACAATATTCAATCCATCACAGGAGTGCATCTCAAAGTCCCCACCATTTCTAATCCTTAGTATTTTAAATTCACAATATATTTTAACCCACTGTTAGTATTAACAATACAGTTAAATTACCTAATCTTAAATTACCATCTACTAATCTGAACTAAATTGGGGTTATGGTATTTCCCCATTTTACAATAGTAGACTAGTATAACAGAGTTGGAAGGGACCTTGGAGGTCTTCCCCCTGCTTAGGCAGGAAACCCTACACCACTACAGACAAATGGTTATCCAACATCTTCTTTAAAACTTCCAGTGTTGGAGCATTCAAACTTCTGGAGGCAAGCTGTTCCATTGATTAATTGTTCTAACTGTCAGCAAATTTCTCCTCAGTTCTAAGTTGCTTCTCTCCTTGATTATTTATTTTATTAAATTTATTTTATTAAATTTATAAACCGCTCCACTCTACCCGCAGGGACTCAGGGAGTTTCCACCCATTGTTTCTTGTCCTACCTTCAGGTGATTTGGAGAATAGTTTGACTCCCTCTTCTTTATGATAACCCCTGAGATTTTGGAACACTGCTATCATGTCTCCCCTAGTCCTTCTTTTCATTAAACTAGCCATACCCAGTTACTGCAACTGTTCTTCATATGTTTTAGCCTCCAGTCCCCTAATCATCTTTGTTGCTCTTAATCAATTAACTTGCTCTTAATCAATTAATATAATAAATATGTTAATTTTATGTATATATTTTCTTATTATCCATCATCTCTTAATCTTTCTAAAATTCCATCATTTATTGATTTTTTTGTCAGTCTTTTAGATTTCTCTCTCTTGGAATCTTGTATTTTTGATTTTTTTTTGGTGTCTACTAAACTTTCTCTTCTGAGTGCCTTTTATCCCTTTCTGTAGCATTATTTGAACACCAATCCACGAGACTTCATTTTGTTTTGTTTTTTAAAAGATATTTTTTTCTCTCTGTACCATTATACGTAGATTTTTTTCAAAGTTTTTTATTTTTTACTAACTGTACCCGCCACGCGTTGCTGTGGCCAGGTTTGGTTAAATGAAAAAGTTTCCCCTCATAGACCCTCTCAGCGACCCCCTTCCTTCTCTGCCTCGGTTTCCCCTCCCTCTCCCTCCCCTCCCTCTCTTACTCTACCTACCTACCTACTGTATTTCTCCCCCCCTCTCTCTCGATCCCTCTACCTATCTACCAACCTACTGTATTTTCCCTCTCTCCCTCTACCTACCTACATACTTACCTACCTACCTACTGTATTTCTCCCTTTCTCTCTATCCCTCTACCTACCTACTATGAGTTTGTTCAAAACCGCTAATCTCAGAAACTACTGCACCAATCGCCACCAAATTTTCACACAACGTTCCTTACAAGTGCAACACCAATGATACATACAGGTTGTGTGGATGGCACACCGGTGCCAGGTACACGCCACACAAATGTAAAACTGCAGCTCTTCTGTGTGTTTCCCTCACTCGCTCACTCGCCCCCTCCCCTTCGTGGCCCCTCCCACCTGGCTGCTTTTCAGCTCACATCACTTGCACGAGTGTTGGAGCGGTCTGCATCATATCCGCGACGGTCGTCTCCTCAGCGGCCTCTCTCTCCTCCGCCGCTGCCCGCACCGCCAACTCCCCCCCCGGCCAAGGCCGCTGCCGACTCAGCGGCCTCTCTCTCCTCTCTCTCTAGGTAGGTAGGTAGGTAGAGGAATAGAGAGAGAGAGGAAGAAATACAGTAGGTAGGTAAGTAGGTAGGTAGGTAGCTAGAGGGATAAAGATAGAGAGGGAAAAATACAATAGGTAGGTAGGTAGGTAGGCAGGCAGAGGGATATAGAGGGAGAGGGAGAAATACAGTAGGTAGGTAGGTAGGTAGGTAGGTAGGTAGGTAGGTAGGTAGAGGGATAGAGAGGGAGAAATACAGTAGGTAGGTAGTTAGGTAGAGGGATAGCGAGAGAGGGAGAAATACAGTAGGTAGGTAGGTAGGTAGGTAGGTAGGTAGGTAGGTAGGTAGGTAGGTAGGTAGAGGGATAGAGAGGTAGAGGGAGAAATACAGTAGGTAGGTAGAGGGATAAAGAGAGAGGGAGAAATACAGTAGGTAGGTAGGTAGAGGGATAGAGAGAGAGGGAGAAATGCAGTAGGTAGGTAGGTAGGTAGGTAGGTAGGTAGGTAGGTAGGTAGGTAGAGGGATAGAGAGGGAGAGGGAGAAGTACAGTAGGTAGGTAGGTTTAGGTTTAGGTTTATTGGTTTTTTATACCGCCCTACTCCCGAAGGACTCAGGGTGGTGTACAGCCAAAATAAAAAAACAAATATATAAAAGTTAGAAAAAGCTATTAAAAGGCATAATTAAAAACATCATTAAAATATTGGCCAAAATGTGGAAAAAACCAAACTAACCCTAATTAAAACAATAAAAATTTAAATTTTAAAATTTAAATTTAAAATTTTAAAAACATGCTTTTTGCCAGCCCGGCTTGTTGAAAGAGAAAGGTTTTGAGACTGCGGCGGAAGGTGCGTATGTCAGGGCTAATTCTTAATTCCGGGGGCAATTCGTTCCAGAGGGCAGGTGCTCCCACGGAGAAGGCTCTCCCCCTGGGTGTCGCCAGTCGACATTGTCTAGCCGACGGCACCATGAGGAGACCCTCTCTATGGGAGCGTACGGGCCGGTGGGAGGCTCTCGGTGGCAGAAGGCGATCTCGTAGGTACCCAGGTCCTAAGCCATGGAGGGCTTTAAAGATGGTAACCAACACCTTGAATCGCACCCGGAAAACCAACGGAAGTCAGTGCAGCTCGCGCAGGAGGGGTGTTACATGGGAGCATCGCGTCACCCCCATAATTACCCGTGCGGCCGCATTCTGGACCAGTTGAAGCCTCCGGGTGCTCTTCAAGGGGAGCCCCATGTAGAGAGCATTGCAGTAGTCCAGACGGGAAGAGACAAGGGCGTGAGTGACTGTGCGTACGGCATCCCAGTAAATCAGGCGAACCTGATAAAAAGCCCCCCTGGCGACAGCCATCATATGATCTTCCAAGGACAGCCGTGCATCCAGGAGGACACCCAAGTTGTGAACCCTTCCTGTGGGGGCTAAAGTCTCACCCCCCATAGCCAGCGATGGAACCAGCTGTAACGGGATGCCGGGAACCACAGCCACTCGGTCTTGGAGGGGTTGAGCTTGAGCCTGTTCCTCCCCAACCAGATCCGCATGGCCTCCAGGCACTGAGACATCACGTCAAGGGCAACATTGGGGTGGTAGGTAGGTAGAGGGATAGAGAGAGAGGGAGAAATACAGTAGGTAGGTAGGTAGGTAGGTAGGTAGGTAGGTAGGTAGGTAGGTAGAGGGATATAGAGGGATAGAGGGAGAAATACAGTAGGTAGGTAGGTTTAACCAGACTGGGCCACAGCAACACATGGCCGGGATAGCTAGTAAATACAATATACACTGAAGATGGCATTTAATTTCATTGTATGATGTGCAATGACAATAAAGTAAACTAAACTGAACAATCAAGTTCAAGTGAGGTATTAATACCACTCTGTAAAGCCTTAATAAGACCACACCTAGAATGCTGCATCCAATTTTGGTCACCACACTATAAAAAAAGATGTTGAGACATCCAAGTGCAGAGAAGAGCAACCAGGATGATTAGGGGACTGGAGACTAAAGCATATGAAGAACGGTTGCAGGAAATGGGCATGGCTAGTCTAGTGAAGAGAAGGACCAGGGGAGACGTGATAACAGTCTTTCAATATTTGAGGTGCTACCACAGAGAGAAGGGGTCAAGCTATTTTCCAAAACACCTGAAGGCCAGACAAGGAATATTGGATGGAAAGTGAACAAGGAGAGATTCAACCTGGAAATAAGGATAAATGTTTTGACAGTGAGAACAACCAACCAATGGAACAGCTTTCCAGAAGTTGTGGGAGCTTCATCACTGGAGGCTTTCAAGATGATATTGGACTGCCATCTGTCAGAAATGTTGTAGGGTCTCCTGCTTGGGTGGAAGGGGGGTTGGACTAATGACCTACAAGGTCCCTTCCAACTCTGTACAATCGGTAAATACCTGTAAAAGAACCTGCTAAGTTGCTGCATCCTCACCTGGAAGAACTGTGTGCTCACCTGAGCTGGAGTCGAGGTCAGGGTCATGGCAGGTTTGAGCGGAGCAGCACCCGTGTTCCCTCCCACTTGGCTCTTCACGGGCTGCAGGACAAGCTGCTTGACAGGACGTCCAGGTTGCACCAGCCGGTGGAGTGTGGCAGGGCCCCCAGCTCCGGGGGACAGTTTGGTGGCCAGCACTGCATTGCCCGAGACGATGGAGACCCCGGGACGCAACGAGGTTCCCGTCAGCACCTTGGCGAAGGTCACTTTGCCCCCGTTGTCTGCCCCTATGGGCTGCGTTTGGATCTGGGCCACGTGAGCGCCGGTCATGGAGCTTCCGGACGGGGCTTTCAAGATGACAATCTTGGGGGCCGGCGGGGGTACGGCGGTTGGCTGCCCCCCGGCGGAAGAAGATGGCACGACTGTTGAGGTGGTTGTGGCCGACGAGACGCCCATGAATGGGTTGCCCTGGCTGAGGACCTCTTGATTCTGAGGGACCTGCAGGAGGCCTGGTTGATCTTGCTGCGGGGGCTCTGTCACGGACTCCGGTCGCGTATCGGCGAGGGGCAATGTCTCTGGTTGGGAGGGCTCCGGCTGAGGGGGAACCTGCTGGTCTTTGGAGTCCCCCGCCAAGGAGTCTAGGGTGGCCCCTGAAAGCCCCAAGGCCTCTTCAATGGGATCTGGAGCGCCCTGGTTAAAGCTCTCATCGGTCAATGAGTCCAAGCCAAAGAGGTTAGGATCGTCGAAGAGGTCCATGATGGGGTCAGCCATGGCCGAAGGAAAAGTCTTTAGCTCCTGGCTCAGGAAGGAGGTGACGGTGAAGTCCCTTTCCCAACTGCCCTTCCTTGATCCAAGAGGTGTCAATCAAGCAGGCTCCGCCTCATGAAGGGAGGGCACACACGTTGCCCCCAGGACAGCCTGTAAAAGAGGAAATCATTGGTTAAGAACATCATCTCATTAAGACCAAGGATCTCATTTTGTTTCAGCTTTCTTTGCCACATAGATGGTTATACTCAGCCAAAGGGTCGCAGCGGTTAAGAGTGCAGCACTGCAGGCTATTTCAGCTGACTGCTAGCTTCAGTTCAAATCTCACCAATCTGAAGGTTGACTCAGCCTTCCATCCTTCCGCGGTGGGTAAAATGAGGACCCAGATTGTTTGGGGACAAATAGGCTGACTCTGTAAAACCACTTCAGGTAAAGGTAAAGGTTTCCCTCGCACATATGTGCTAGTCATTCTCGACCCTAAGGGGCAGTGGTCACCTCTGTTTCTACTTGCATTTTTTACGTGCTTTCGAACTGCTAGGTTGGCAGAAGCTGGGACAAGTAACGGGAGCTCACTGCATTACGCGGTGTGAGGAATTTGAACCACCAACTTTTCTGATTGACAAGCTCAGCATCTTAACCGCTGAGCCCTTATGTTTCACTTAGCAACTTAAATTTCACTTCAATTTGGGACTCAATTGTGGGTCATAAGTTGAGGACATGACCACCGAAGTAAATACAAGGATAGAGACCAGCTCGAAGAGCGTGTTTCAAAATGAAAACAGTCTTCTGCAGTCACGACATAAGCCTAAGATTGAAAATCGGGCTTGTCAGATGCTACATCTTTTCTATTCTGCTCTACGGAGTGGAGAGTTGGTCTTTGACAGAAAGTCACTTGAAGGGACTAGAGGCATTTGAAATGTGGATTTACAGGTATAAGCTGGGTTGACAAAATCAGAAATGAGGAGGGGATAAGCTGCCTGGGAAAGCCAAGGGAAATCATCAAAATCATAAACAAGCAAAAGTTTAGAATATTTCAGACATGTGATGTGATGCCGGGAAAAATACGGCCTACTTCCACTTAATCCTCCAAGGAAAGATTGAAGGCAAACGAAGTCCAGCCAGAAGAAAACCATCATGGCTTCAAAATCTAAGGGACCGATTTAGACAAAAGTCAGCATCACTTTTTTCATGTGGTTGTTTATAAAAATTGGATCGCCAATGTCCGATGACAGAAGGAGGAGGAGGAGAAGAAAAAGTAAAAGAAGAAGAAGAAGAAGAAGAGGAAGAGGAGGAGGAGGAAGAAATTTCACTTCTCATCCAAGAAGCTTCATCTGAACCGATGAACCTTCTTGGATGAGAAGCTTGAGAGAACTATGACCTGGATCAGTGGTCACTAACTGGTGGTCCATGAACCACTGGTGACCCACGAGAAAATTTTGGTGGTCTGCAGAAAAATTATTTGCATTTTTTTATATTGCACTAAATACTATTTATCTTTTTTTTAAAGAATCTGTTTTATGCAGTTTAACGGGGGTTACTTTGAAGGCGTCTCCGTCTCCAAATATGTCCCAATTTTTCCAGCGAAGAGAGAGAGCGTTGGTACTTACCTGATACGCCTCTTCTCATAGTGGGGGAGGAGTATCCAGGATGGGTTGACCTTGTCCTCTCATTGATTGGACTGAGTCAGATAAGCTCTTTGGGCCACGCCCTGGTCACCAGGTACAACCCAGTTATAGGCGAAGAACTCTATCCAACTCGCTGTGTCATCCACTCCAGACTTTATCTTAGTTTCAAACCTTTACTTATTTATTCCTTCAGCAGAACAGTTCAACAAACAACATAATGTTGTTGTTATATAACCATATCAGGGAGGGGCTGGCTACTCCTCCCCCACTATGAGAAGAGGCGTATCAGGTAAGTACCAACGCCCTTTCTCCATAGTGAGGGGAGGAGTATCCAGGATGGGACGTACCAAAGCCTATACGTCCCTGGGGGGGGGGGGGGTTACACATGTGGAATATATGCACAAACCTATGCCTGGTGAGGTGTCCCTGTGTACCGCCTGCAACACCCTACGTCCAAAGAAGGCTTCTGCTGAGGCAATGGAGTCCAACTGGTAGTTCCTTACGAATGGTGAGGGGGAAGACCACATGGCTGCCCTACAGATCTCAGTCAATGAGGCCTGAGTGGCCCAGGCCATTGAGGTGGCCATGCTTAATGTAGCATGTGCTATAATAGAGCTCAGTGTTTGCAGACCCCGTGCTTGGTAGGCAGTAGCAATACAGGTTCATAACCACCTGCCTATGGTGGTGGAAGTCACCTTGTTCCCCAGGGACCCTGGCTGGAAGGAGACAAACAGGGCTTCCAATTTCTTGTTCGGCCGGGTTCTCCTGAGGTAAATCCTCAGAGCCCTCCTCACGTCCAAGGTGTGCCACTTCCTCTCTAATGGGTGAGAGGGGTCCGGACAGAAGTTGGGCAATATCAGCTCCTGCGAGCGATGGAAGCAAGAGCACACCTTGGGAATGAAGGAGGGGTCCAGCTGTAGCACCACCCTGTCCTGGTGGAACACGCAAAGATCTTCCCTGGCAGACAGTGCCTGTAGTTCGGATATCCGCCTGGTGGAGGTGATGGCCACCAGAAAGGCCACCTTGAGAGTGAAAAATTTTAGAGACATCGTTCGTAAAGGTTCAAAAGGAGGACCTGTCAGAGCGCCCAACACCTTATGTAAGCCCCAGGAGGGGTACCTGTGTATCGTGGGTGGCTTAAGGTTGGACACCCCCTTGAGGAATCGCCTGACCATGGGGTGGTGAGTCAGAGTCTGAGACCTTCCACACAGAAGTACCAATGAAATGGCCGAGACCTGTCTCCTGATCATGCTGGGAGCCAAACCTCTGTCCAGGCCCACCTGAAGGAAGTCGAGAACCTGCGGGACAGTGGCCCGAACTGGATCGTGGCCCCTGGAGCTGCACCATGTTGAAAAGGCACGCCAGGTAGTGCCGTAAATGCTCTCCATGGAAGGTCTGCAAGCCGCCTGGATGGTCTGTATAACCCTGGGGGAGAAGTGGTCTTTCCTCAGGATACTCCGCTGAAGCGCAAAGCGGTCAACTGGAACCACTGAGGGTCCAGGTGCTCCAGCAACCCCTGGCTGAGGGATATCTTCCAGGCCCTGTCCACCGAGAGAGATTGGAGGTCGGCAAACCAAGGCCTCTGGAGCCAGTGTGGGGCAATCAACACCACCTCCGCCTCTAATAATTCACACTCATGAACATAGCCACATAATGGCATTCATTGACTATTTCAAGAAACCTCCAATAACATTGCACCTTGAGAATGTGTTCTACATAAAAATCAATTAATACTATTTCTACCCCCCTTTTTATTAAACAATATCCATTAACATTCCTTAATAGTTTATATATATATATATGTTATGATATTATGTCTCTGATCTGAACCAGCAATTTCACTGCCATTATTTTCCACCTCTTCAAAGCGAGTTCTCTACAGACTGCAGGGAAGACATATCTAGGAATCTACACTCAAGATCCATATGGATCTTGACAGACTTGAACAATAGGCCCTATCTAACAAAATTAAATTCAATGTAGAGAAAAGTAAAGTCCTACACTTAGGTAAGACAACCCAAAAGTACACATATAGATTGGGTGAAACCAGGCTTAATAGCAATAACTGTGAGAGTGATCTTGGAGTCTTAGTGGACAACCAGCTAAATATGAGGCATCCAAAAAAGCCAATACATTAACAGGGATACAATCAAGATCAAGGGAGGTTCTAATACCACTCTATAAAGCCCTAGTAAGATCACACCTAGTAGGACTGCATCCAGTTTTAGTCACCACACTATAAAAATAGATGTGGAGACTCTAGAAAAAGTGCAGAGTAGAGCAACCAGGATGATAAGGGGACTGCAGGCTAAAACATATGAAGAATGGTTGCAGGAACTGGGCATGGCTAGTCTAGTGAAGAGAAGGACCAGGGGAGACGTGATAGCAGTGGTCCAATATTTGTCAAAGAGAGGAGGGGGTCAAGCTATTTTCCAAGGCACCTGAAGGCCAGACAAGGAATAATGGATGGAAACTGAACAAGGAGAGATTCAACCTAGAAACAAGGAGGAACTTTCTGACAGTGAGAACAATCAACCCATGGAACAGAACTTGTGGGAGCATCATCACTTCAAGAAGAGATTGGGGAGACCGCTTCCGGCTTCTGGAGGCGACGGGCGGGTTCTGCACACGTCCGCCGCTTGTTTTCTTCAGCGGCGCCTTCGGGGGCACGGGGGTGTCTGCAAAAGAGCCCCCACTGCACGGACGGCTCGCGGTGAGCCTCCCACCCTGACCGCAGTCAGGGGGTCGCTCCCGCCTCGTCCCAGGAGTTGGAGAACGGAATGCAGGGGGAAGAGTCCCTCTCGCCAATGGAGCGCTGGAACAGCAATAATTGAAGAAGCGGGCGGAAAGCTGGAGCTGGAGGAAGCACCGAGGCTCCGTTGCTGCTGAGTGGATTGTGAGTGATTCTGTGATTTTGATGCTTTCAACTTCTTTTTAAAAAAGAAGAATAGAGGGGGGAGTTTGTAAAAACCCCTCCTCGGAAAATAAGTGGCGCTTTAAAATGCTCCCCGGGCTCAGGGAGAAGGAGAAAGTAACATCCGATTTCTAACAACTGAAAATGAAAGTCTTCTAAACATGGGTTTGTCGTTGATACTTTGTATCTGTGCCTTGTAATAACAGAATGGACTTTTACTAACTCTTAACGACCGCCAAAGAGGCGGAAAAAATGGCGCTTCTTTGTTCCCAGTAAAAACTTTTTTTTTTGTGATGTGCTGACACTCCTTCATCTTTATAGGACTGAAAAATTTACATATAAACCAAAGCAAGTGACTCTTAGGGCTTCTCCCAAGTGTGCCTTCTTTTTTTTTTTATGTGATTTGATTGTAAAAAATTGCTTTCTCTCTGGATTTTATACAAACTGCATTTTAAATTTGGACACTGACTTTTACCTCTCTCTCACCTCACGGACTGCTCCTCCATCAGACGCCATATTAGTGACAAGAACTTAATACTTTCATTATGGCTTCAAAAAAGCACCCACAGCAACCCAAGATTACTTCAATGTTACAAAAAGAAACGGTAGGGGAAGCTACCTGTCATGACTGTTTCCAGCATAAATCAAGAAAGAACACACTTAAACTGATTTTTAAAGCTTAAGGTTACTTTTACTGAAAAATGATGAGACTCCAGCGTAAATCAAGCAAGGAATGAAACATTTAGGCGCGCAACCTACGTAACAAAGCATAACCCCACCCTTAATCCCAGTGACCCCAGCAGATTGTCCAATGCGAAGACGGCCACAACATCAGGTGCAGTTCCTTCCCAGGGTCATCATCAGAATGGAATGCAGGCCGGTAGCTGATAAGAACTGTAGCTGTCTTTCTCTCCCTCCTGCTCCTTTAGTAGCTTAGCAACCCCAGCCCTCCCCCCGTTTCACTATGTCAGTCCATGCAGGCAAAAGCAGAGACTGACATCCGCCCCTCCTCCAGAAACCGTGGCGTCAGTCCTGGAAGAAAACAGAAACATACAAAAACACCAAGAGGGACAGAGACAGACAGACAATACCCACAGAAAAATATAACAGTGGTTAAGGCTTGTCAGGATATTTAGCATAAAATTTCTTAAGCAATTTAGGGGCTCGAACGTGGCGTTTATCCACCCATTCGGTATGGGAGGGAGGGAAATCCCTCCAAGACACCAGATATTGAACTGTATTTCTCCACACTCTAGAATCTAAAACGTCTTTCACTTCGTAATGGGGCTCACCAGCAACGAACAACGGTGGTGGGGGTGTAGATTGTGGTGGCCAAAGATAAGATGTGTGTTCAGGCTTCAACAGATGGACATGGAAAATTGGGTAAAGGCGACGATAAGTTTTCGGTAAATCTAGTTTGACTGATACGGAGCTGATGATCTTAACAATGGGGAAAGGTCCAACATATTTCGGGCCCAGTTTCTTACATTTCTGGGGGCTCTCCAGGAATCTGGTAGAGAGGTAAACACGGTCACCCACTTTATAATCTGGAGGGGCGATTCGTTTCTTATCAGCATACAATTTATGAGATTGGTGAGCATCATCCAGCGTTTTCCGCGCCACCGGCCAAAATGATGACATCTTATTACTCCAATCCAAGAGAGAGGGAACGGTAAGAGACTCGTGAGGCAACTCGGGAATAGGCACAAAGTCTTGACCATAGATCAATTTGAATGGAGTCATACCGGTGCTGCTATGAACGGAATTGTTATAAGCCACCTCATCATGGGTTAACAGGTCGGCCCAATCGTCTTGTTGGTAATTAATGAAACACCGCAAATATTGTTCCAAAACGGAATTAGCCCTCTCACAAGCTCCGTTCGTCTGCGGGTGGTGGGAGGAGCTTAACCCTTGGGAGGAGCCAATCATTTTCAAGAATTCCTTCCAAAATCGAGAAGTGAACTGAACTCCTCTATCAGAAATAATACGTTGAGGAACTCCGTGTAGGCGATAAATGTGATTCAGGAAAAGTTTAGCTAGCGCTTTAGCCGATGGGATTCCAGAACACGGGACAAAATGAACCTGCTTCGAAAATAGATCAGTAACTACCCATATGACAGTGAAACCATGGCTGGTAGGGAGATCTACAATGAAGTCCATAGATATCTCCTTCCAAGGGGACTCCGGGCGTGCTACAGACTGGAGGAGACCTTGAGGTTTGCCAGGGGAGCGTTTACAAGCAGCACAAACTGGGCAACTAGCAATGTAAGACTCCACATCTTTCTTCATACAGGGCCACCAGAATTGACACTTAAGTAAATGTAGGGTCTTTACGAAACCAAAATGACTGGCGAGACGAGAATCGTGCGCCCTCTGGAGTACCAAGGTACGGAGTGTAGCCGGGATGTAAAGTTTAGAACCCATCCAGGGCAAGTCATCCCGTAAAGTACAGTCTCCACAATGTGCGGCAAACCAGTCGTCAGCCTGAAGTTCCTCTTTAATTTTAGAGATCAATTCGGGAGGGGTCTCGGTCTGCAGAATAGAATGGCTGCGAGTGGTCACCGGAGCAGCTAAGTCACATCCCGGGATGACAGGCTGGATTATTGTAAGCTTAGAGGAATTGTATTGAGGGAGGCGTGATAGTGCGTCTGCCATAAAGTTTTTCCCTCCAGGAATATATTTCAAGGAAAAATTAAACCGACTGAAATATTGAGACCACCGGACTTGTTTAGGAGAAAGTTTGCGAGGAGTTCGGAGAGATTCCAAATTTTTATGATCAGTCCATACCTCGAAGGGGTGGGATGCCCCTTCCAAGAAATGTCGCCAAGTCATGAGGGCCCATCACACTGCAAAAGCCTCTTTTTCCCAAATAGCCCATCTTCTTTCTGCATCCGAGAGTTTACGAGAGGTATAAGCACAAGGTTGTAATTCATTGTTGGAGTTGTATTGGAGTAGAACAGCGCCAACAGCCACATCTCTGGCATCAGCTTGTACGACAAAAGGGGCATCCATGTTTGGGTGTTTCAAAATAGGTTCTGCTGCAAATAAGCGTTTAAGTTTCTCGAAGGCTGCTTGGCATTCCATAGACCAGTTGAGGGGTTTATTAGGTCGTGGTTTATCATCACCCTTTGTTTTAAGCAAGTTCGTAAGTGGTAGAGCAATACTGGCAAAAGAGGGGATAAATTGGCGGTAAAAGTTAGCAAATCCCAAGAAACTTTGCAATTGTTTACGGGTGCGAGGAGGGGCCCACTCGGTTACAGCCTTCACTTTAGCAGGATCCATCTCAATACCTCCTGACGAAATGCGGTATCCGAGATAATCGATCTTGCTTTGATGAAATTCACATTTTGAAAGTTTAGCATATAGTTCTGCCGACCTCAGTTTGTGTAAAACAGAGCGGACAAGCTTTATATGTTCTTCACATGTTTCCGTGTAAATAAGGATATCATCCAGATATACGATAATGCCTTTGTACAGGTGCTGATGTAAGACTGTTTATCAGTTGCATGAAAACCGCTGGTGCACCTTGTAGACCAAATGGTAGAACTTTAAACTGGAAACAACCTAACGGGCAATTAAAAGCTGTTTTCCATTCATCACCTTCTTTAATCCTAATCCTATAGTAAGCTTCCCTGAGATCCAGTTTTGTAAAAAAATTTCCTTTTGCTAGATTTGCAAGCATATCCTTCATAAGGGGGAGGGGGTAGACATTTTCAGCGCAGATTGTGTTGAGATTAATGTAGTCTACCACAAGGCGGAGTTGGCCATCTTTCTTCTCACGGAACATAACAGGGGCCGCCACCCGAGGTCTAGCAGGTTCAATAAACCCCCTTGCTAAGTTTTTGTCAATAAACTTGCGCAATTCCACCATTTCTCCTGGTGTCATGGAGTAAATGCGTGGTTTAGGTAGTTGTACTCCAGGGAGGAAATCAATGGTACAGTCTGTGGAGCGATGGGGTGGCAGTTTATCAGAAGATTTCTCGCTAAAAACTTCCTTTAAATCCCAATATTCGCTAGGTATCTTTTCCTCCCCTGGTATGTGTTCCAAAACGGTGGCTACCTGGTCCGTTGTTATGTTTTCACTGTGGTTAATGGGTGTTGGGGTGGGGTCTATAGTTGTAGGTGGTGGTGGGGAAACTAGGGGAAGACGTATCCACCCTTCTTTCCAATCTATGATTGGGTTCCACTTTCTCAGCCATGTTAATCCCAAAATAATTGCAATTGGGGCAACAATGAAATGAAGGGTTTCTCTATGGTGATCGCCAATCGTCACTTCAATAGGTTCTGTAACAAATTGTGCTGGCCCACCTCCCGCGACCGAACCATCCATTTGACAAAATGCGATAGGAACTTTCAAAGTCTTAAGGCGAATTCCTAGTGTTTGTACTAGGTCTTGGCTTATAAAGCAGCGTGAACACCCAGAATCCAAAAGGGCTAATGATTCTGAGAAATGGGTACTAGAGGGAGTTTTCAGTTTAAGGGGAATAGTCATGGGGCCCGATCGGGAACTCACCCAGTGTTTATCCGCCTCCTCGTCTGATTCGGCCTTCTTCTCCCAGTCATTCGGCTCCTCCCCTGGTGTGCCATAGGTGGTAGTGAGGTCCAGTGGCTCCATTCCCGACATAGCTGGTCTGGTACGAAGGTCAGGTCTTCTGGTGCTTTTGCCCATTTCATTGGCTGGTTTGGGGCGGGGTCTTGATGTCATCCTGCAAGCATTAGCCCAATGCCCCTCTTTCCCGCATTTAAAACAAGTCGTACTGCGGTGTTTATAATAATAATAATAATAATAATAATAATAATAATTTAATATTTATAAAACCGCACCCTCTCCCCACGGGGACTCGGGGCGGTGCACAGGCAGAATAAAAACAATACATACATACAAAACAATTCTAAAAACAAATTAAACAAACCTGCGCTAAAATTTCCCCTTTTAAAACTAAACAATACTGATTCCAATAAAATCCCAAAGACAGAGAGATTTATCCTAGGCCGGCCAGACAGAAAAAGTGAGTTTTTAATTTAAGACGGAAGGAGCGGAGGTCCGTGGTCGTCCTGATATCAGGGGGAAGGTCGTTCCAGAGGGCCGGGCCCGCCACAGAGATAGCCCTTCCCCTGGGTGTCGCCCGCTGACAATGTCTAGTGGACGGCACCCGGAGAAGTCCCTCTCTGTGGGAGCGAATCGGCCGTGAGGAAGTATGAGGCAGGATCCGATCCCGCAGATAGCTAGGTCCCGAGCCATGGAGCGCTTTAAAGATGATAATTAACACCTTGAAGCGCACCCGGAAGACGACAGGTAGCCAGTGCAGCTCGCGCAAGAGCGGTGTTACATGGGTAAACCTAGCGGTTCCCATAATTGCGCGGCTGCGTTCTGGACTAGCTGAAGTCTCCGGGTGCACCTCAAGGGGAGCCCCATGTAGAGAGAGTTACAATAGTCCAGTCGGGATGTCACGAGCGCATGAGTGACTGTGCGTAGGGCGTCCCGATCCAATAGGGGGCGCAATTGGCGAACCAGGCGAACCTGGTAAAACGCCCTCCTGGCCACGGCTGTCACTTGATCTTCCATGGACAGCCGGGTATCCAGGAGGACACCCAAATTGCGCGCCCCATCCACAGGGGCAAGATGTTCGCCCCCTATGGCCAGCGATGGAATGAGCTGGTTGAATCGGGCAGCCGGAAACCACAGCCACTCGGTCTTGGTCGGGTTGAGCCTAAGTCCGTTACTTCCCATCCAGATCCGCACGGCTTCCAGGCACTGGCACATCACCGCTACGGCATCGTTGGGGTGGTTTGGGGTAGATATATACAACTGAGTGTCATCAGCGTAAAGATGGTATTCTACCCCAAAACCACGGATGATCTCACCCAGCGGCTTCATGTATGTGTTAAACAGGAGAGGCGAGAGGACCGACCCCTGAGGCACCCCACAAGTGAGTGGTCTCGAGGTCGACCTCTGCCCCCCTGTCAACACAAATTGCGATCGGCCAGAGAGGTAGGAGGAGAACCACCGTAAAACGGCACCTCCCACTCCCAACCCCCCCAGCCGATGCAATAGGATACCATGGTCGATGGTATCGAAAGCCGCCGAGAGGTCTAATAGGACCAGGATGGAGGAACAACCCCCATCTCTGGCCCTCCAGAGATCATCCACCAACGCGACCAATGCCGTCTCGGTGCTGTGCCCGGGCCGAAAGCCGGACTGGCGCGGATCTAGATAGTCAACTTCCTCCAGGTGACGGGGAAACTGTTGCGGGGTCCACACCACCCTTCTCTTACGCTGTCGCGACGGGGTGGGGGGGCTTTAAAACTTCTATCAATGGAATGAATATTAGTATGTCTGAGTAAATCAAGTTCTACATCAGCAGCCAAATCGTACCAATCTTCGAGCGTTCGTGGGTTGTCTCTGTTGATACATCTCTGATATAGATCCGGATGCAAGCCCTCAATGAAAATGTCGATAAGGGCCTCTTCACTCCAACCCCTCATGTACACAGATAATTGCCGAAAACGTTGGGAATAATCCTGGACTGGCTGATCATTCTGGTGTAATGTTCTTAATTCGTAGCGGGCTTTTCGTTCTATGTGTGGGTCTTCGAATCGCCTTCTGAGGGCGAATATAAATCTGTCGAAATTTCTCATCAGAGGGGAGTTATCGTTATGTAGGGACACGGCCCAATCTGCTGCTTTGTTTTCCAGAGCCAGACAAACAACTCTAATCTTAGTTTCATCAGTTGGCAAATCAGTTGCAGCTTGTCTCATATAATTGCTGACATGCAGAAGGAAAATTCCTAATTCCTTTGTTTCACCCCCAAATTTTACTCCTAATGGAGGAACAGTGGTCATTCTGGGTGGGGGGGGGGCTGCTTCCCTTATAGGACTTTCCTCCCTCCTTCGGCGTTGGGGGGGTGGGAGGGGCTCTGCCCTGGCCGTTTCTAGCCGTTGTGTATGCTCATCTTCCTCGGCCAGGGTTCCTCCCGTGCGGGGTTTCTCTTCCTCTCTTCTGGGTAAATCAGCCCAGAGGGTCGGGGGAGCGTTTTCCCTCTCTCTTCCTGCTGCATTTCAATTTATCAGCCCTCGAAATTAGCTTCTGTGCCTCTTGCCTTAGAAGAATTTCCTCATCTGCCACCTCCCAGCGGGGGGGGGGGGGAGGGCCCTTCTGCGTCTAGTAGTTACTCCCCAAGGGGTTTCTTCAAACATTCCTTTCCTGCCCACTGCCTCTGACCATCGGTAACGAACTGATTTATCTTCAGATTCACCTCCCAGGCTAAGATCCTTTAAAAGTTCATCGACTGACCTGGCGTCCTTAGGTTTGGGTTCCTGGACATCCAGACTGGAAACGGAGGCTGCTGTGGCCAGTAAATCTTCTTTCCCCGCGTCTGACATTCTGAAGGTTTTATTATCTCACTCGCTGCTGAAGCGGTTAGCTCAGAGACAAGTTAATTGGATTCCTTGCTTCTTGTCATGACTGTTTCCATCATAAATCAAGAAAGAACACACTTAAACTGATTTTTAAAGCTTAAGGTTACTTTTACTGAAAAATGATGAGACTCCAGCGTAAATCAAGCAAGGAATGAAACATTTAGGCGCGCAACCTACGTAACAAAGCATAACCCCACCCTTAATCCCAGTGACCCCAGCAGATTGTCCAATGCGAAGCCGGCCACAAAATCAGGTGCAGTTCCTTCCCAGGGTCATCATCAGAATGGAATGCAGGCCGGTAGCTGATAAGAACTGTAGCTGTCTTTCTCTCCCTCCTGCTCCTTTAGTAGCTTAGCAACCCCAGCCCTCCCCCCGTTTCACTATGTCAGTCCATGCAGGAAAAAGCAGAGACTGACACTACCCAGTAATCAACAATAGAGGAAACCCTTCAAAACATAATGAAAGAAATAAAAGAAATCCGGAAAGACATGGTTAGTTCAAGATTGGAACTTTTGGAGACACAGAAAACACTAATGGAAAATAAACAAAAAATTGATGGATTGGAGGGGGGGCAGCTGAGATGGGAGAGATAAGGAATTCTCAAAAAAAATAGTGGATCTTGCTGGTCATATGTCATATGTCTAGAATGGATTTTGAAAGAATGTCTTACTTTTTAAGGTTTCAAAATGTTCCTGAATTAGACTCTGAAAATTTAAAAGATTTAATGAGCACGATTTTAGCAGATTATATCAAAAAGAGTAAAGAATATATCTGGGGGGACATCAATATGATTTATAGAATTAACTCAGCATATGCCAGAATAAATGAGGTACCCAGAGAGATACATATTAAATTCGTAAGAAGGTCGACAAGGGATGAGATCCTGAGAGCACAGAGAGATGGTCCTATGATATACCAGTAGAAAGAAATTGCTATTTTGAAACAGATCCCGAAAAAGATTCGAGAGATAAGAAGGAAATATTCCTTCTTATCAAAAAAATTATATAAAAAAGGGGTATGGTTCAAGTGGTCGATGCCTGAAGGAATGTTAGTGTTCTGGGAGGGGGGAGAGTAAGAATTAAAACAATTGAAGAGGCCGAAGCCTTTCTTAAAAAACACTCCTCAATCCTGGAGGATGAAAATGGGGAAACGGGAGGGGCCATGGCTCCGCCTACTGGCGGGAGAAGAGGATACAATAGCTAAAAGACTCAGATCACAAAAATAACTTTCCTTTATATAGTGTAACTTTCAAACGGATGTCTATGGGAACAAATGATTGATTGCTTGAAATTTGTGATATGATATATATATGTATCTCTTTCCACTTTGTGTAAAAAAAAAAGGGAAAAAATTGTTTTTTGTATGAAGCCTTGGAGGCGGCCAACACCTCCGGCATGGATGCCCCCAAAATATCTTATCTATATCCTATAGACCCTTTTCCTGTTATAAAATTTGTAAAAACCAATAAAACTGTTTACAATTTTAAAAAAAAGAAGAGATTGGACTGCCATCTGTCAGAAGTGGTGTAGGGTCTCCTGATTGAGCGGGGTGGGGTGGATTAGATGACCTATAAGGTCCTTTCCAACGCTGTTAATCTGTGATCAGTCAATTACATAATGGGAACCCTAGGATGCATAATAGGAAAAAAAACCTTTTAAAAGGATTTGCATAGATCGGGGGTTAGGGCACGATGGCCCTTCTATGACTTGTGGACTTCAACGCTCAAAATTCCTGAGATATAGGTAACAGACACACAGACAGGATCTTAAAAAAATATCAATTAACAGCTGCCGGTGTTGCGGGACCCAATTTAAAAGGGTCTTCAAGTTAACTGGTGTTACTTTTAAAGCCCTACATCAGGGCTCAACAACCTTTTGGACCTCAGGGACCACTAAATTTATAATTTTAAATCCTGAGGACCACTAATATGATCTGCCTATTGACCGGCTAGGTGGGCATGGCTAGGTGGGCGTGTGATTGGGTGGGCGTGGCAAACTCAATATCACTCACGTTGAGGGGTGCATCGCTGGACTCTTCTCGCCTCTCCCCTCCCAGCCACTCCTTGCCTGCCCCCCCCCCCCAGGCTCCTTAGGGCCCCAACAGGAAGCAGTTGCTGGAGCTACACAACCACCATCAGAAAGCGTTGGCAAAACAGCTCAGCTCAAATTGGATCTGACGGAGAAGGAGGCTCAGCATAAGCACTTCACTGAGGATTACGAGCATAGGCTTTCCAAGCAGAGGGAAGACCTACGGGAGTGCAAGGCCAGGTAGCGGCACCTGGTGACTCAGTGGGCTGACATGATCAGCCAGTTTCAGGCCATGATGCAGTCCCACTGGAACGAGGCCCTCCAGCTCTTTGTCACCAGCGATGCTTCCCTCCAGCCTTCACCCAAAGCCCCCCACCAGGAGGCTGAAGCAGAACCCAAGTCGGAATTTCTGCCCCCCTCTGACCTGCACAGAAAGACCCCGAAGGGAGTTGAAGTTGAAGTTTATTTGATTTCTATACCGCCCTTCTCCCTTTCGGGACTCAGGGCGGTGTACAGCCATAATAAAATAAGTGATACAAAATCTAAAACAGTGCGTTAAAAGGTATTAAATAAATGGCCTACCCTACATCTTTAAAATCCCATACTAAAATCGCTATTTAAAATCCCTTTACAACTACGACAGGCCGGCAGCGCAGAATAAATGCGTCTTCAGGGCCCAACGGAAGAGATGTAGGTCCGAGATCTTCCTTAGCCCAGGGGGTAGGTCATTCCAGAGGGCGGGAGCTGCCACAGAGAAGGCTCTCCCCCTGGGGGTCGCCAGCCGGCATTGTTTGGCCGACGGCACCCTGAGGAGGCCCTCTCTGTGGGAGCGAACTGGTCGGTGGGAGGTATTTGGCAGCAGGAGGCGGTCTTGCAGGTAACCAGGTCCCTTGCCATGGAGCGCTTTAAAGATGGTCACGAGTACCTTGAAGCCACAGGCAACCAGTGCAGCTCACGCAGGAGAGGTGTCACATGGGAGCATCTAGAGGCTCCCAGAATCCCCCACGCGGCCGCATTCTGAACCAACTGGAGCCTCCGGGTGCACCTCAAGGGAAGCCCCATGTAGAGAGCGTTGCAATAGTCCAGACAGAAGGTGACGAGGGCTTGAGTGACCGTGCGTAAGGCATCACGATCCAGAAAGGGATGCAACTGGCGTATCAGGCGAACCTGATAGAAAGCCCCACTGGCCACGGCTGTCACGTGGTCTTCTAGGGACAGCCGAAAGTCCAGGAGGACACCCAAGTTGCGAGCCCTCTCTGCGGGAGCCAATGTCTCGCCCCCAATAGTCAGAGATGGCATCAACTGACTATACCGTGATGCCGGAAGCCACAGCCACTCGGTCTTGGATGGGTTGAGTCGGAGCCTGTTCCTCCCCATCCAGACTCGCACGGCCTCCAGACACCGGGACATCACTTCTACGGCATCGTTGGGGCGGTCTGGGGTAGAGATGTTGAGCTGAGTGTTATCAGCGTACTGGTGGAACTCTACCCCAAAACCACGGATGATCTCGCCCAACGGCTTCATATAAATGTTGAACAGAAGGGGCGAGAGGACCGACCCCTGTGGGACCCCACAAGTGAGGCCCCTTGATGTCGACCTCTGCCCCCCTGCCAACACAAACTGCGACCGGTCAGAGAGATAGGAGAACCACCGTAAAATGGTGCCCCCCACTCCCAACCCCCTCAACCGGTGCAGCATGATACCATGGTCGATGGTATTGAAAGCCGCTGAAAGATCTAGTAGGACCAGGATAGATGAACAACCTCTATCCCGAGCCCTCCAGAGATCATCGACCAACGTGACCAATGCCGTCTCCGTGCTGTACCCAGGCCGAAAGACGGACTGGCGCGAGTCCGACTCTCTGCAGCAACACAAACGTTCATTGCCCATATCCAGCCCAGGGACCATAGTTTGAGGAACCCCTAATTTAGTGCATTATAAAAAATGCAGATAATTTTTCTGTGGACCCTCAAAATTTTCTCACGGACCACCAGTGGCCTACAGACCCCCAGTTGGTGACCACTGCCCTAAATAATATAGAAGCAGAAATACCTAGCTATTATCAGTTTATCTGAAAAAAAGCTGAAGCATGGTTGGATCTGAACGGGAAAACAATCTGACATTTAGGCTGGATTGGGATAGTTGGAAAAATGTTGGAAGAATGGAAAAGCCAAGTGGAGATGGTTCCTGACTTACAACTGTCAGTTTAGTGACCTTACAACGTTACAACGATGGTAAAAAAAAAAAGACTTATGGTTGTTTTTCAAAGGTACGACCTTCACAGCATTCCCAGGATGAAGGCTAGGTCCTCATTTGTTCTCTGAAGGCAAGGAGAGGGCGCTGAATATGGCAGCCCTGAAGCAATGACTCACCGTTTTGGGATGGAAGCCAGATTGCAGAGAGGTGAAAAAAGCTGATTTAAACTAAGGATTTACTGCTCTTGGAGGTGAGGAGCATGGAGGAAGTGTGGGCACGAAATGTGGAGTACGGGACTAAATTGTGAAGCGAAGTAGCCTCACTGGATAAGCGGCGGATACATAGTGATTCCCATTACTGCTGCTGCTGCTGCCATTTGAGAACTTGCTTGCTTGGAGTATTTGGAAATCTGACCGCTGAGCGCTTGTTTGTCAGTCTCCCTATATTTTTTTGACTCTCGGCATGACGCATTGTTTTCTTAACTGGGGCTTCTGCCCATTCATTTGAGTCCCTGACTTTGAAGGAAACGCTGAATCATACACTTCACAAAGCAGGAGGGACTGTCTCGTTGCATCCAATGTGGCATGCGCGAGATGGCGGTCGGCTTTTGAGTCCTGTGCTGGTCGCAGAGGCCCAACGGTTGCTAAATTAAAATGCCTGGCCGTAGGACTGTTGGAGGGGCCGGGCCCAGTGAGTGGACCACCCTGGCGGTTGTTTGAAACGAGGCGGGTCTTCCAGGGTGGTCGGGGGCTCGAATGGCTCGAATGGCTCGGTCGGAGGCTAGAGGAGGCTGGCTGGACGAAATGCCGGGCCGGGTGCCGAGCCGGACGCCGGGCGCTGAACGCAACTCGGAGGCTGTGAGAGAGCCGGAAGGCTGTGAGAGAGCCGGAAAAATGAGTGGTGAGCGGCGGGGGCGAGCGACGAGCGGCATGGAGGCCTGGTTACCTGGTTGCCGAGCCGGACGCCGGGCGCTGAACGCCATTCGGAGGCTGTGAGAGGGCCGGAAGGCTGTGAGAGAGCCGGAAAAACGAGTGGTGAGCGGCAGGGGCGAGCGATGGGCGGCATGGAGGCCTGGTCACCGGTGAGGCCGGGGGGGCCGTGAGGGAATTGGACGGAGAGCAGTGAGCGGCGGGGACGAGCGATTTGGAGGCCCTGGCTGCCAGGCGAGGCCAGCGGCGATATTAATAATAATAATAATAATAATAATAAATTTAATTTGTTGACCGCTCCCTCTCCCCGAAGGGACTCGGAGCGGTGCACAGGGCAAATAAAACAATAAATATACACACATAATAAAAACAGATTAAATGATATCCCTGCGCTAAAAATTCCCAGTTAAAAATTACTAAAATCCCCATCTAAAATTATTAACAACCCCATAGAAGGGAGACTAACCTAGGCCGGCCAAGCAGAACAGATATGTTTTTAGTTTTAGACGGAAGGAGCGGAGGTCCGTGGTTGTTCTAATGTCGGGGGGGGAGGTCGTTCCAGAGGGCTGGGCCCGCCACAGAGAGAGCCCTTCCCCTGGGCGTCGCCCGCTGACAAAGTCTAGTGGACGGCACCCGGAGAAGTCCCTCTCTGTGTGAGCGAATAGGCCGTGTGGATGTATGAGGCAGGATCCGATCCCGCAAATAGCTAGGTCCCGAGCCATGGAGCGCTTTAAAGATGATAACTAGAACCTTGAAGCGCACCCGGAAGACGACAGGCAGCCAGTGCAGCTCGCGCAAGAGCGGTGTTACATGGGTAAACCTTGAGGTTCCCATAATTCAGTGGTGTCCAAACTTTTTTCAAAGAGGGCCAGATTGGATGAAGTGAACATGGTGGAGGGCCGAACATTTTTCCGAACATTCTTTGAACCATTACAATTAAATGCAAATAAATTATTTTATGCCAAGTTAATTGCAAATGACATACTTTTCATTTCATAACATTAAGATCAACTGACAGTTGAGTTTTCACAATGTATTGAAAATAAATTTTTAAAAAACTTACCTACCTCTTTCTCTTTCTCTCTTTCTTCCTCTCTCTCTCTCCATTTCTCTCACTCTTTCTTTCTTTCTCTCTCTCTCTTTTTCTCTTTCTTTCTGTCTCTCTTTCTTTCTCTCTCTCTCTCTTTCTTCCTCTCTCTCTCTCCATTTCTCTCTCTTTCTTTCTCTCTCTCTCTCCATTTCTCTCTCTCGCTTTCTTTCTCTCTCTCTTTCTCTCTTTCTTTCTGTCTCCCTTTCTCTCTCACTCTCTCTCTCTCTTTCTCTCTCTTTCTTCCTCTCTCTCTCTCTCCATTTCTCTCTCTTTCTCTTTCTCTCTCTCTCTTCTCTTTCTTTCTGTCTCTTTCTTTCTCTCTCTCTCTCTTTCTCTCTTTCTTTCTTTCCCTTTTTCTCTCTCTTTCTCTCTCTTTTTCTCTTTCTTTCTGTCTCTTTCTTTCTCTCTCTTTCTTTCTCTTTCTTTCTCTTTCTCTTTCTAACTTTCTCTTTCTCTTTCTCTCTTTCTCTCTGTCACTCTGTGTATGTGTCTGTCCCCTATGTCTGTCTCTCCCTCTTTCCCCGTCTGTCTCCGATTCAATCCCTCCCTGTGTCATTCTCTATCTGTGTCTCTCTCTGTCTCTCTCCCTCCCTCTCTTTCTCTGTCTCTGTCTGTCTCTCTGTCTTTCCCTCCCTCCCCTTCTGTCTCTCTCTGTGTCTGTCAGTCACTTCCTCGGCACTCGCAGCGGGCGAGGGAGCAGGCGGGGTGAGCACCCAAGGCTACCGTCATCTTAAGCACCACCGAGGCTGTCGCCCGGCAGGGGCGTCATGCAGGGAAGCCAGTCGCGTCTCCATCGCGGCTCCCTCCGGCAGGCACCATGGCTTACGTTCTGAGGCCGCGCGTCTGTCTTCCCTGCCTGACGCCCCTGCCGGGTGACCTTGTGCGGCGGGAGCTGCATGTTCTGGGGCTGCGTGGCTGGGAGGGAGGTGAACGCGCGGCCCCAGAGCGTCTCCATCGCGGCTCCCTCTGGCAGGCACCAAGCAGACGTTCTGGGGCCGCGCGTTCACCTCCCTCCCAGCTTCGCAGGCCCAGAACGTGCAGCGATGGAGGCGGGACCGGCTTCCCTGCCTGATGCCCCTGCCGGGCGACAGCCTCGGTGGTGCTTAAGATGACGGTAGCCTTGGGTGCTCACCCCACCTGCTCCCTCGCCCGCTGCGGGAGGAGGCGTCCGTAACCTCCGTCCACCTCCCTCCCAGCCACACAGCCCCAGAGACAGAGGGAGGAAGGGAGGGCCACATTTACACAGAGCAGGGAGGGCTGTTGGAGGGCCGTATTAAACCGACCCCCGGGCCGCAAATGGCCCCCGGGCCGGACTTTGGACATGCCTGCCATAATTGCTCGCGCGGCTGCATTCTGGACTAGCTGAAGTCTCCGAGTGCACCTCAAGGGGAGCCCCATGTAGAGAGAGTTACAATAGTCCAGTCGGGATGTCACGAGAGCATGAGTGACTGTGCGAAGGGCGTCCCGATCCAATAGGGGGCGCAACTGGCGAACCAGGCGAACCTGGTAAAACGCCCTCCTGGCCACGGCTGTCACTTGATCTTCCATGGACATGGATATTGCGGTCAGCGGTTGGAGACTGGGACGGCGGGCAGCTGAGCCGGGGGGGCGCCTGAGCTGGATAGCCGGCTGCTGGGCCGAGAGATTGTGCCGAGCGGCCAGGCGGCCAGGTGGCCTGAGGAACAACTGAGCTGGTAGGCCGTGAAACATCCAGGCCGTAAAACAGCCAGGCTACAGCCGAAGAGCCGACCAGAAGCCAAAGAACATCTACGCTGGCTTGGGGAGGCCAAAACAACTGTGGCCTTTGAGCTAAATTGCTGGACGCTGAGAGTGAGATGAGGTCTTTTAACATCTGACCTAAGATGGAAGAACTAAGGCCGAGGCCTGCTCACCAGACTTACCCACATGGACCAATTATCACCATTAACTTCTCCATTACCCTGACCTTAAGAACTGCTTAAGAACTATTTAAGAACTATTTTAAGAATTTTAAGAATTATTTTAAGATCTTCGAGCCTGATACCATACTATACACTCCTGGAATTTATGAATTTTATCATATTTAACATCTTTATATAATATTTTAGCAGCTAGTATGCCTTTATAATTAATTGCGACCCATTTCAATTTATATTAATTTATTTTATACCTATTTATTAATATATTATGATGTACTCTAGAGCTGACCTGATTCGACTGCGAGAATCCCCGTACTCGCAGGTATGGCCCTCCGCTCTAACGAGGGCCCACCTTGATGAGGGATTATGTAATCAAGAGAGGTGGGCAAAACGCAGATGTAGGGGTTTTTTAGTTAGGAGTCTGATTCGGGTTTTAGGGGGTCTTAGGGTGGAGGGTGGGGTGAGTCAGGCTGGGGGTGGGAATGTTATTAGGTCAGCAAACAGAGTGGAGAAGGAAGCAGAAAGGTCTACTAAGAGGGGGGACCCACAAGTCGTTTCCATCGAGGGTTTCTCTATCAAGACGGTCGTAGGGAGGGGCAGGTGCGATGGGAGACAGGTTTTCTCTTCCCGGTTGGGGGCACGAGACCGTTGCTTACAAGCGGTCAGATGCCACAACCCCCGCAGGCTAGGTGGTCAGGGATTACAGAGCCAGGGCTCGAGGCTGATGTTCTGTAATACCAGGTCCGTGGTCAACAAAGCCCCCCTCATCTGCGACCTGGTGTCGGAGGGGGAGCCGGACCTGGTAGGAATAGCGGAGACCTGGTTGGGCCACGACGGAGGACTTCCCCTCGTAGAAATGTGCCCACCAGGTTACCACGCTTTTCATCAGCCACGGGCCCTAGGCAGGGGTGGAGGTGTAGCGGTCATTGTCAGGGAAGGTCTTGAGCCGAGAGAGACCACTGTACCACAGACCACCGGCTGTGAGTCCCTCTGCGTGAAGTGGGGCCTAGGGAGGCAGTTGGGCGTGCTGATTGTATACCTGGCTCCCCGCTATGTAACAGCAGCCCTGCCCGAGCTCCTCGAGGTGATCGCTACGATGGCAGTTGAGACCCCCAGACTTGTTGTCATGGGGGACTTCAATCTGCCATCGGTTGGCGAATCATCGGAGGTAGCTCGGGAGTTCATGGCCTCCATGGCGGCCATGGACCTGACCCAAGTAATTCAGGGCCTCACGCACGAGGGGGGGCACACGCTGGATTTGATCTTTGTCTCTGGTCAGTGGAAGAGTGATCTGGGTATAGGGGATATAGCCATCATACCCCTGTCATGGTCAGATCACTCACTTCTCCGGCTCGACTTTCCAATCGCTACACCCCACCGCGGGGAGGCGGAACCGGATTCACCTATATGGTTCCGCCCCAAGCGCCTGATGGACTCGGATAGATTCCAGACGGTGCTTGGGCCATTACCTGAGTCCCTGACCCGCGCCCCGACTGAGGACCTGGTGGTCGCGTGGAATACCGCGGCTACCGGGGCCCTGGATCGGGTCGCGCCCTTGCGGCCTCTCTTGCGGCGACGAGTCACCCTGGCTCCTTGGTTTACCGAGGAGCTGAGGGAGATGAAGCGCCTCAAGAGACGCCTAGAGAGGCGGTGGAGATCCACATGGTCTGAATCTGACCGAACACAGGTGAGAGCCCATTTACGGACTTACCTTGTGGCGTTGAGAGTGGCCAAACGTCATCATTGTGCCACTCTCATTGCATCCGCAGATAACCGCCCTGCCGCCCTGTTTAGGGTGACCCGCTCCCTCCTTCAACAGAGGGTGCGGGAAGCCCCGTTGCAGGGTAGAGCAGAGGAATTTGGGGAATATCTGCAGGATAAAATCGCTCAAATTCAGAGCGAGATGGTCCCCACCGAAAGCGGCCCAGTGGGATGCCCCGAGGCAGACCTTGAGACAGTTTTGTGGGAAGAGTTTGACTCTGTTACTTCCGATGATATGGACAGGTTACGTGGGCGACTGCGAGCTACCACATGTTTATTGGACCCGTGTCCCTCCTGGCTTGTACTGGCATCCTGGGAGGTTACACGAGGCTGGCTCCAGGAGGTGGTCAACGCTTCCCTGAGTGAGGGGTTCTTGCCGGCCTCCCTTAAAGAGGCGATGGTGAGACACCTCCTCAAGAAGCCCTCTCTGGACCCGGCATTATTGGTGAATTACCGTCCGGTCTCCAATCTTCGCTTTTTGGCGAAGGTTGTAGAGAGTGTGGTGGCACAACAGTTTCCCCGTCATCTGGAGGAAGTTGATTATCTAGACCCGCGCCAGTCCGGCTTCCGGCCCGGGCACAGCACTGAGACGGCATTGGTCGCATTGGTAGATGATCTCTGGAGGGCCAGAGATGGGGGTTGTTCCTCCATCCTGGTCCTATTAGACCTCTCAGCGGCTTTTGATACCATCGACCATGGTATCCTATTGCATCGGCTGGAGGGGTTGGGGGTGAGAGGCACCGTGTTGACAGGAGGGCAGAGGTCGACCTCTAGGCCCCTCACTTGTGGGGTGCCTCGGGGGTCGGTCTACTCGCCGCTCCTGTTCAACACATATATGAAGCCGCTGGGTGAGATCATCCGTGGTTTTGGGGTAGAGTACCATCTCTACGCTGATGATACACAGCTGTATATATCTACCCCAAACCACCCCAACGATGCCGTAGCGGTGATGTGCCAGTGCCTGGAAGCCGTGCGGGCCTGGATGGGAAGTAACAGACTCAGACTCAACCCGTCCAAGACCGAGTGGCTGTGGTTTCCTGCTGCCCGATTCAACCAGCTGGTTCCATCCCGGTACAACCAGTTGACTCCATCACTGGCCATAGGGGACGATCACCTTACCCCTGTGGATGGGGCACGCAACTTGGGCGTCCTCCTTGAACACCGCTCCTGCGCGAGATCCACTGGCTGCCTGTCGTCTTTCGGGTGCGCTTCAAGGTGTTAGTTACCATCTTTAAAGCGCTCCATGGCACGGGACCTAGCTATCTGCGGGATCGCATTCTGCCTCATACATCCCTGCGGCCGATTCGCTCCCACAGAGAGGGACTTCTCCAGGTGCCGTCCACTAGGCTGTGCCAGCAGGCAACGCCCAGGGGAAGGGCCTTCTCTGTGGCGGGCCCGACCCTCTGGAACGACCTTCCCCCCGAAATCAGAACAACCACGGACCTTCGCTCCTTCCGACAGCTATTAACAACTCACTTCTTCCGTTTGGCTGGCCTAGGGTAATTTTAATTTAGATTTTAAATTATTAAGGGGTTTTTTAGGGATAGTTTTATTTTTTATAGAAGTTTTAGCGCAGGGTAAGTTTAATTTGATTTTAATCTTGTACTTTGTTTGTTGTAATTTGTTTTTAATTTCCATGTGCCCCGCCTCGAGTCCCTTCGGGGAGAGAGAGCGGGATATAAATAAAATTTATTATTATTATTATTATTATTATTATTATTATTATTATTATTATTATTATTATTATTATCTGAAAGACTCTGGAACAATTTAGACGGTGTGTGTGTGTGTGTGTGTCCCCTTTTAGACCTCCTGTGTTTTTGTTATCACCTCTTCTTCTTTGGAATATGAGATCAAGATCTACCAGCTTCCGATTCGACTTGAATTTTGCTGTTTGACATTATACTCTATAGTTTAAATTGTCTCCTTTCCTTTTACTACGGAGCTGCTACTGTTATATAACTGGCTCCATCTAGTGGCTGACTTTAAAATCGCAGAAGGAAATTCAAGGAAAACTGAGGATCCGGGAAAGAGACAATCCAAGTAAATTGAGAAGATTGGAGAGGGCATACAGGGGGATACAGGGGGTAAAGTGCAGACACCATTAGATGAATTGCAGTTTTAGCTGCAACGAAGAAACGCCAGGATGTTAATCCTAATAAATGATTGGAATTCTTTTGAACCTTGTCTCGAGGCTAGTAAATTTGTTAGGTTTTCTTCTGGGATCTTCCCAGACAGCTATTTATTTATTTATTTATTTATTTATTAAATTTATATCCCGCCCTTCTCCAAAAGGACCCAGGGCGGCGCACAGGAATTTAAAATACATACAAAATAATACAAAAGATTTAAAAACCAATTAAATATCAGTCCTGCGCTAAAACCAATTAAAACCAATTAAAATCCCCAAATAAAACTATCTACACTAGTCCCAGCGGAGGTTATCTTAGGCCGGCTTGATGAAAGAGGTGTGTTTTTAAACACTGACGGAAGAGGCGGAGGTCAGTGATGGTACGGAGTTCTGGGGGTAGGTCGTTCCACAGGGCAGGGCCCGCCACAGAGAAGGCCCTTCCCCTGGGTGTCGCCAGTCGGCATTGTCCAGCAGACGGCACCCTGAGAAAGCCCTCTCTGTGGGAGCGTATCGGTCTAAGGGATGTATGGGGCAGGAGACGGTCTCGCATATAACTAGGTACCGAGCCATGGAGCGCTTTGAAGATGGTCGTCAAAACCTTGAAGTGCACCCGAAAGACCACAGGAACCCAGTGCAGCTCACGCAGGATCGGTGTAATATGGGAGTGCCTCGAAGCTCCCGTAATCACCCGCGCGGCTGCATTCTGAACTAACTGTAGCTTTCGAGTGCACCTCAAGGGAAGCCCCATGTAGAGAGCATTGCAGTAGTCAAGTCGGGATGTCACGAGTGCCTGAGTGACTGTGCGAAGGGCAGCCCGGTCCAGTAAGGGGCGCAATTGGCGCATCAGGCGTACCTGATGAAACGCCCCCCTGGCCACGGCCGCCACATGGTCCTCCATGGACAGCCGGGAATCCAGGAGGACACCCAAATTGCGCGCCCTCTCCACGGGGGCCGGTGTTTCGCCCCCAATGGCCAGAGTTGGAATAATCTGGCTGAACCGGGGTGCCGGAAACCACAGCCACTCGTTCTTGGACGGGTTGAGCTTGAGTTTGTTACTACCCATCCAGATCCGTACGGCCTCCAAACACCAGGACATCACCTCGACGGCATCGTTGGGGTGGTCTGGGGTGGATATGTACAGCTGAGTATCATCAGCGTACAGATGATATCCCACCCCAAAACCACGGATGATCTCACCCAGCGGCTTCATATATGTGTTAAACAGGAGGGGCGAGAGGACCGACCCCTGAGGAACCCCACACAAGAGGGGTCTCGAGGTCGACCTCTGCCCTCCCGTCAACACATATTGCGACCGACCAGAGAGGTAGGACGAGAACCACCGCAAAATGGTGCCTCCCAGCCCCAACCCCCCCAGTCGGTGCAATAGGATACCATGGTCGATGGTATCAAAAGCCACCGAGAGGTCTAATAGGACTAGGATAGAGGAATAACCTCTATCCCGCGCCCTCCAGAGATCATCAACCAACGCGACCAATGCCGTCTCGGTGCTGTGACCGGGTCGGAAGCCGGACTGGCGCGGGTCTAGATAATCAATTTCCTCCAGGTGTCGCGGAAACTGTTGGGCCACCACACTCTCAACAACCTTCGCTAAAAAGTGAAGGTTGGAGACTGGACGGAAGTTCTCTAATAATGCTGGGTCCAGGGATGGCTTCTTGAGGAGGGGCCTTACTACCGCCTCTTTCAAGACGGCAGGCAAGGACCCCTCACTCAAAGATGCGTTGACAATGCCCTGGAGCCAGCCTCGTGTCGTCTGCCAGGATGCCAGTACAAGCCAGGAGGGACATGGGTCCAATAAACATGTGGTAGCCTTAAGTCTCTTTGACAACCTGTCCATATCTTCGGTAGTGACAAAGCTAAAACTCATAACTCAAAAATTCCGGGTTTCCTGAATCCTGGCTCTCCGAGCACCTCTCCCCCATATTTGGGCTGCTGGGAGGGAAAAATCAGGCAACAAGAAATTGATTGCAGTTGAAGGTATGCGGAGATGCCAAGCGGCTATGTCTTTCTCAGACACAGAAGCAAGAGAAGATAAGTAATGCTGGAAAATCCCTCGTCCTAGCCCTCAGACAAAAGGAAGGGTCTCAGCCCGGCTAGCAAGGGTGGACTGGAGATGGGACTGGACACAAGCCAAGCTCCCAAAACCCCAGATGAAAGCCCTGGAAAGTGCAATAAACCAACAGAGGGAGGCTTTTAAATGGACAACCCTGGCTGATGATGGTCCATCATGCAGGCCAAAAGAGAGGGGAGAAATATCTGATCCTGTTGAAGGGAGGAGATGCAGACTGAAGCACAGCCCCCCCCCTTCCACCTAATAGAAGGACTCCGAGACTGCAACCACGACATCTCCCACACAACAGCAGACTACCCAGAGCAGGAAAACCTCTCCCTCCCTCCAAACTAGAGGAGAGGAAGACGGCCAGCCATATCAGGCACAAGCATACAGAGGCAAACAAGGAGTTGGGGAAGTAGTGCTGAACGACCCACCCCAATTCAGGGGGAAAGTTTGACAGAGACTCAGACTAGCTAGCCCTAGTCCTTGATTCAGCTGATATCCACCTAGAATGCTATGGGCACCTCTACCCATCCCCCAGAGCCATGGTGAATACCATTGCAGAGGGTCTAGCGCCGTGATGGTGAACCTATGACACGCAGAACCATTTCTTAGGGAACGCGAGGCATTGCCCTGTCAGCTCCAGCACACTTGTGTGCACTGGCCAGCTGATTTAGGCCTTCTTTTGAGGCCATTTTTCGCCCTCTGGAGGCTTCAGGGAAGCTCCTGAAGCCTCTGGAGGTGGGGGGAGGCTGTTTTCACTCTCCCCAGGCTCCCAGAAAGCCTCTGGAGCCTGGGAAGGGCGAAAAAAGCATGCCAAAAGCAGGGGGGTGCACACATAGCATTATGGGTGTGGCACGCCCACGCACGACCCCCCTGCGCTCCCCCCGCTTTTGGCACATGAGCTAAAAAACTTTAGCCATCACTGGTCTAGAGGGAGAAGCAAGGGAATGGCTAGCAGCCCTCCACAAGAGGAGACCCCCCCCCAACTGCAAGACATCCTGCAGCTGCTAGAGGCCAGGTTTGAGGAGGGGGAGGAGGAGAACCCATATGCGGAGAGGAACTCAACAACCTAAAGCAGAGGGGCCGCCCTATCAAAGGTTGTGAGAGTGTGGTGGCACAACAGTTTCCCCGTCACCTGGAGGAAGTTGATTATCTAGACCCGCGCCAGTCCGGCTTTCGGCCCGGGCATAGCACCGAGACGGCATTGGTCGCGTTGGTGGATGATCTCTGGAGGGCCAGAGATGGGGGTTGTTCCTCCATCCTGGTTCTATTAGACCTCTCGGCGGCTTTCGATACCATCGACCATGGTATCCTATTGCATCGGCTGGGGGGGTTGGGGGTGGGAGGCACCGTTTTACGGTGGTTCTCCTCCTACCTCTCTGGCCGATCGCAATTTGTGTTGACAGGAGAGCAGAGGTCGACCTCGAGACCCCTCACATGTGGGGTGCCTCAGGGGTCGGTCCTCTCGCCTCTCCTGTTCAACACATATGTGAAGCCGCTGGGTGAGATCATCCGTGGTTTTGGGGTAGAGTATCATCTCTACGCTGATGATACTCAGCTGTATATATCTACCCCAAACCACCCCAACGATGCCGTAGCGGTGATGTGCCAGTGCCTGGAAGCCGTGCGGATCTGGATGGGAAGTAACGGACTCAAGCTCAACCCGACCAAGACCGAGTGGCTGTGGTTTCCTGCTGCCCGATTCAACCAGCTGGTTCCATCTCTGGCCATAGGGGGCGAACATCTTGCCCCTGTGGATGGGACGCGCAACTTGGGTGTCCTCCTGGATACCCGGCTGTCCATGGAAGATCAAGTGACAGTCGTGGCCAGGAGGGCGTTTTACCAGGTTCGCCTGGTACGCCAGTTGCGCCCCCTATTGGATCGGGACGCCCTTCGCACAGTCACTCATGCTCTCGTGACATCCCGACTGGACTATTGCAACTCTCTCTACATGGGGCTCCCCTTGAGGTGCACCCGGAGACTTCAGTTGGTCCAGAACGCAGCCGTGCGAGCAATAATGGGAACCCCTAGGTTTACCCACGTTACACCGCTCTTGCGCGAGCTGCACTGGCTACCTGTCATCTTTCGGGTGCGCTTCAAGGTGTTAGTTATCATCTTCAAAGCGCTCCATGGCTCGGGACCTAGCTATCTGCGGGATCGGATCCTGCCCCATACATCCTCACGGCCGATTCGCTCCCACAGAGAGGGACTTCTCCGGGTGCCGTCCACTAGACTTTGTCAGCGGGCGATGCCCAGGGGAAGGGCTCTCTCTGTGGCGGGCCCTGCCCTCTGGAACGACCTTCCCCCCGACATTAGAACAACCACGGACCTCCGCTCCTTCCGCCTAAAACTAAAAACACATCTTTTTCGCTTGGCCGGCCTAGGGTAGTCTCTTTTAAGGTTAGGGGATTAATATTATAAGGGATTTTAGCGCAGGGTTATTTGTTTAATCTATTTTTATTTAGTTTAGTCATTTATTTATATTTGTATTTTTAATTTTGTACTTTGTTGATTTTAGTTGTTTTTAATTCCCTGTGCCCCGCCTCGAGTCCCTTCGGGGAGAGAGAGCGGGTTAGAAATAAAATTATTATTATTATTATTATTATTATTAAAGAACACATCCGTGAATTTAGGAGGGTAATAGGAAAGTTACCCCCTTTACCAGAGCGGCTGATCATGCACTTTTTCAGAACAGGCCTGGACAAGCAAATTGCCCAGGTAACTGCATACTGCGACATCCCAAATCAACTCTCTGAGTGGTTCCGAGTAGCAACGAGAGTCGACAGCGGGCTGCGCACCAACGACATGAGAAAGCAACCAGAGACAAAAGAGAGAGGTCAGCCTGACCTGAGACCACCCAGCTGGCGGGGAACCGCAGCACCACAGCAGGCCCTGAGACCAGCCCTCCCTCGAGGTCCACTGAAATGCTACAGATGCGGGGGGATGGGCCATATGGCAGCTGCATGCCCAACCCCAGCCCAAAAACCAAGGCCAGACCCACCGCCCAGGGCACAATTAGAATGAGGCCCTAAACGGGCCACCAACACGTCCAGAAAAGCTCTCCAAGCTGCAGAGACCCCTTCCTCCTCAAGCAAAAGTGGTGGAATCTCAAGCAACAACAACCAGTCACCCAAATTATATGACAACGAAGACGAGGGAGAAAATGACCCAGTGGTGAGTGAATCAATTCACCCTTTCCTTTTTCCAATACGCCTCACAGCCCCAAAAACAGGAAACCAGGGGGATTTTCAAGCACTAACAGACTCAGGCTGCACAAGGTGCTTGATCAACCTAATCACAGTCCTGAAACTGGGGATCAGAGCAAAAAGACTGGTCCACCCAATCCGGTTCGGGCAGGTCGACAGGTCCCTAATGGGAGGAGCCTATGCCACTCACCTAACTGAACCAGTGAGACTAGAATTAGCGGATCACTGGGAAGTAATTCGATTCATAATAGCCCCCAAAATGATAGACGCAGTCATACTGTTGTAGGAAAGCCAAGACACACAGACAAGCTCTTCAAAGCAGCAAAGAGTTTATTGTGCACAGATTTAGAGATGGGCTCGTAGCCCATACAAAATGTCTGAACCCCGATAATCAGAAAGGGGTCCGTTCTTATACCCTTGGTTACGTATACATTCCTGTTAACATATAGTTGCCCAAATATGGAGTTTAGGGCCAGTAATGGTCTCAGCCGAGACAGAAATGCTTAGATCAACAAGATATATGTTCGGGTAGGCTATTTGTAGATATTGGTTTGATGAATTAGGGAACTACAGATATGCAGAGCATGAGAATAGGCCTAGGCCAGCTTCAGACCTCGGTATCTCCTGTTTCTACCTCAATACTGGGACTTTCCTGGCTAGACAAGTGGGGACCGACCATCTGGTGGTAAGGGGGTACCCGCAGCCTTAGGATATCAAGGGGCCCTCAATGCCTCCCACACGAGCAAGCAGAAATGCCACCCACGCTGGGAACCCCCCAAGAGAGCCCGCGAGAACAACTGGCAACCACATGACAAAACCCCAGAGGCTGAACTGATTCCGATGGAATATCAGGACCTCGCAGAAGTATTCAGCGAGGCCGAGTGCAATGTTTTGCCTCCCCATCGTGAGACAGACTGTGCCATAGAAATCATCCCCAGGACAAAATTACCCAAGCCCAAACTGTACGCCATGACGCCCCGGGAAATGCAAGAGATGCGCGAATACATAGACAAAAACCTAGCAAGGGGGTTCATTGAGCCAGCCGAGCCACGGGTCACTGCACCAGTCCTCTTCAAGGAGAAAAAAGACGGTTCCGGCTCCAGCGGCGACGGGCGAGCCTAGCGCTCGCTCGCCGCTTTGTTGCCTTTTCTGCCCCCCCACGGGGGCGAGACACTCCGGTTACCGGAGGTCTCCCGTAGGGTCGGCTCGGAGGGGACGTTCTTCCTCACGGCGGTGGGGAGAGCGCTCCCCTCCGCGACCTAGGTGAGGAGGAACATGCTGCGGGGGGTTCTCCCTTTGCCAACGGCTGTCGGCGCCATTCACTTCAATGCAGAGGGCTGAGCGGAGAGATCGGAAGGTCTGCCGAGGCTTCAGCTGCGAGGGAGAGTGAGTTTAAAAAAGACTTTTTTTTCCTTGCTGCCAGCCAGGCTGAACGGACTGGGAGGGGGGTGTTTGTTTTCAAAAAAAACCCCTCGGACTTAAGCGGCACTTTAAAATGGCTTCTCTGGAAGAGAAAGCGGAAATCTTAAATCCGGACTGTCTCTAACAAGGGAAAGTGGTATGCGGCTACGTGCAACATTGTTTCTAGGTCTGGCTGGATAAAAAAAAATTATTTTTCTACTCTCTCCTCTGGGCTCTGAGATGGGCGGTGGAAGGTGGCTTTTCTTTGTCCCTGCCTGATTATTTCAACTATGGAAAATTCCCAGCGTCTCTTTACAATTGGGACTCTCTCTGGATATTGATGAAGAATTTTTCTCTTGCTGGATTTGTGATTTCCTTTCTGGAGTACCTTCGTTATTATAACTATTGAGTTGGAAAATTGGTTCCTAAATTTTACAACGTTTCAACCTTGATCAGAACTTTTGGCTCCCGGTTAGTCTCACCAACCCCACCCTGAAAACGCCATTTTGGTGGCATTGACTTTAACAGTTAATCATGGCTCAAGAAACAGCATTGGCAAGTTTAGAACAACGGATGGCTTCTCTTGAAACTGTTATACAAACTTTGGTAAAAGAAATTCAGGCCCAGAGGGCAGAAAACATCAATTTCAAGAAGGAGCTATTGGACACACGGAAGCAAGTGCTGGAAAACACACAGAAGACTGAAGAATTGGAAGGGGGGTTGGTGGGGGTTAAGGGAGAGATTAAAAATGTTATTAAAGAGGTTGGGGAAACAAATGGGCATGTGTCTAGGATAGATATGGAAAGAATGACATATTTTTTGAGATTTCAGAACGTTCTTGAGGAATCTGGTGAATGCCTCCCTGATCTTATGAGCACAATTTTAGCAGACTATTTACAAAAACCTAAAGATGAGATCAGGGGGGACATTGACCTAGCCTACAGAATTAACTCAGCATATGCCAGGATAAATGAAGTGCCTAGAGAGATACATGTGAAATTTGTTAGAAGGTCAACCAGAGAGAAAATCCTGAAAGTGCAGAGAGGTAGTCCATTAATCTACCAACAAAAAGAGGTTGCTATCTTGAAGCAGATCCCTAGAAAGATTCGAGAAGCAAGGAGGAAATTTTCCTTCTTGTCTAAAATTTTATTTGATCATGGGATTTGGTTCAAGTGGGTGACACCCGAAGGGATGCTGGTGTTCTGGGAAGGAGGAAGAGTGAGGATTAAAACAGTTGTTGAGGCGGAAGCCTTTCTTAAAAAACATTCCTCTGCCTTGGGGGAAGATCCAGGGGGGACGGAGGGGGCCGCGGCCCCGCCCGCTGGGGGCCAGGGAGGAGAAAAAGAAGATACAATAGCCAAGAGACTTAGATCGAAAAAATAACTTTGCCTTGATTTTTCTGAACAATTTTGCATAATATTTGTATCTGGATTTTTTGTAAATGTCTGACAGCATGGAATTGAGAATTTAGGTATATGTACTTGCTTTTACCTTGTAGTGTTATGAAAAATGTTTTTTTTTGTTATTTTATTACTGTGTATTTTGAGGTCTCGGAAGGGCCGACGACTCTGACGTGAATGCTCTCAAAATTTCTTTGTATCCCTTACCCTATCCTATAGAAAAAATGTAAAACCAATAAAACTTTTTCAATATAAAAAAAGGAGAAAAAAGACGAAACTATGAGATTGTGTGTGGACTTTCGAGGGATAAACGGGGTGTGCGTACACAACCCATACCCCCTCCCCCTCATGAAGGACATGCTATCTCACTTGGCCAAGGAAAAAGTCTTCACCAAACTAGACCTCAGAGAAGCATACTACCGAGTACGTATCAGAGAGGGAGATGAGTGGAAAACAGCATTCAACTGCCCACTAGGGAGTTTCCAATTCAAAGTGATGCCTTTCGGACTGCAGGGGGCCCCAACGGTATTCATGCAGTTAATAAACGAGGTGTTGCATGAGCACCTCTACAAGGAGGTCCTCGTCTACCTAGTTGACATCCTTATCTACACTGAGACATTTATGACCATGTACCCCTGGTACGCCAAGTACTGGAAAAACCTCTGGCAGCCAACCTGTACGAATATTACGAATATACGAATATTTATTTGTATAACCGCATCCTCTCCCCTAGGGGACTCAGAGCGGTGTACAGGGAGAAATTAAAACAGCATAAAATATATACATAAATACACTAAAAACAAATTAAATTTAACTATCCCTGCACTAAAATTCCCATTTAAAATTAACAATCCCTAATCCCTGGGTAGAGACTAACCTAGGCCGGCCAAGCAGAAAAAATGAGTTTTTAATTTCTGACGGAAGGAGCGGAGGTCCGTAGTTGTTCTAATGTCGGGGGGAAGGTCGTTCCAGAGGGCTGGGCCCGCCACAGAGAAGGCCCTTCCCCTGGGCGTCGCCCGCTGACAAAGTCTAGTGGACGGCACCCGGAGAAGTCCCTCTCTGTGGGAGCGAATCGGCTGGGTGGATGTATGGGGCAGAATCCGATCCCGCAGATAGCTAGGTCCCGAGCCATGGAGCGCTTTAAAGATGAGAACTAACACCTTGAAGCGCACCCGAAAGACGACAGGTAGCCAGTGCAGCTCGCGCAAGAGCGGTGTTACATGGGTATACCTTGCGGTACCCATTATTGCTCGCACGGCTGCATTCTTCGGGTGCACCTCAAGGGGAGCCCCATGTAGAGAGAGTTACAATAGTCCAGTCGGGATGTCACGAGAGCATGAGTGACTGTGCGAAGGGCGTCCCGATCCAATAGGGGGCGCAACTGGCGAACCAGGCGAACCTGGTAAAACGCCCTCCTGGCCACGGCTGTCACTTGATCTTCCATGGACAGCCGGGCATCCAGGAGGACACCCAAGTTGCGCACCCCATCCACTGGGGCAAGATGTTCGCCCCCAATGGCCAGCGATGGAATCAACTGGTTGAATCGGGCAGCCGGAAACCACAGCCACTCGGTCTTGGTCGGGTTGAGCCTGAGTCCGTTTCTTCCCATCCAGATCCGTACGGCTTCCAGGCACTGGCACATCACCGCTACGGCATCGTTGGGGTGGTTTGGGGTAGATATATACAGCTGAGTATCATCAGCGTAGAGATGGTACTCTACCCCAAAACCACGGATGATCTCACCCAGCGGCTTCATATATGTGTTAAACAGGAGAGGCGAGAGGACCGACCCCTGAGGCACCCCACATGTGAGGGGTCTCGGGGTCGACCTCTGCTCTCCTGTCAACACAAATTGCGATCGGCCAGAGAGGTAGGAGGAGAACCACCGTAAAACGGTGCCTCCCACCCCCAACCCCCCCAGCCGATGCAATAGGATACCATGGTCGATGGTATCAAAAGCCGCCGAGAGGTCTAATAGGACCAGGATGGAGGAACAACCCCCATCTCTGGCCCTCCAGAGATCATCGGCCAACGCGACCAATGCCGTCTCGGTGCTATGCCCGGGCCGAAAGCCGGACTGGCGCGGGTCCTAACAAGGAGAAGGGCGGGGTATAAATTTAATAATAAAAAAATCAACTTCCTCCAGGTGACGGGGAAACTGTTGTGCCACCACACTCTCAACAACCTTCGCCAAAAAGGGAAGGTTGGAGACTGGACGATAGTTGGTTAAAAGAGCTGGATCCAAAGAGGGCTTCTTAAGGAGGTGCCTCACCATAGCCTCTTTTAGGGAAGCAGGCAAGGAACCCTCACTTAAGGATGCGTTGACAACCTCTTGGAGCCAGCCTCGTGTCACCTCCCAGGATGCCAGTACAAGCCAGGAGGGACACGGGTCCAATAAACATGTGGTGGCTCGCAGTCGCCCACGTAACCTGTCCATATCCTCGGAAGTAACGGAGTCAAACTCCTCCCAAACAAGATCTGTCTCGTGGCATCCCACTGAGCCATCAATGGGGGCTAGCTCGTTCTGTATCTGAGCGATTTTCTCCTGCAGAAAAGTCACAAATTCCTCTGCTCTACCCTGTAGCGGGGCTTCCCGCACCCTCTGTTGAAGGAGGGAGCGGGTCACCCTAAACAGGGCGGCAGGGCGGTTTTCTGCGGATGCTATGAGGGTGGCACAATGGTGACGTTTGGCCACTCTCAGCGCCACAATGTAAGTCCGTAAATGGGCTCTTACCTGTGTCCGGTCAGATTCAGAACGGGTAGACCTCCATCTTCTCTCTAGGCATCTCTTGTGGCGTTTCATCACCCTTAGCTCCTCGGTAAACCAAGGAGCCAGGGTGGCTCGCCGCCACAAGAGAGGCTGCAAGGGCGCGACCCGATCCAAGGCTCCCGCGGTCGCAGTATTCCATGCGGCCACGAGGTCCTCCATCGGGGCGCGGGTCAGGGGTACAGGAAGTGGCCCAAGCGCCGTCTGGAATCCATCAGGGTCCATCAGGTGCCTGGGGCGGAACCAAATTGGTGACTCAGGTTCCGCCTCCCCGCGGTGAGGGGCAGCGGTTGGAAAGTCGAGCCGGAGAAGTGAGTGGTCTGTCCATGACAAGGGCGTGATGACTATATCCCCTATACCCAGATCACTCTTCCATTGGCCTGAGACAAAGATGAAATCCGGTGTATGTCCACCCTCGTGAGTGGGGCCTTGAATTACTTGGGTCAGGTCCATGGCCGTCATGGAAGCCATGAACTCCCGAGCTACCCCGGATGATTCGCCCACCGATGGCAGATTAAAGTCCCCCATGACTAAAAGTCTGGGGGTCTCAACTGCCATCGTAGCGATCACCTCGAGGAGCTCGGGCAGGGCTGCTGTTACATAGCGGGGAGCCAGGTATACAACTAGCAAGCCCAACTGCCTCCCTAGGCCCCACTTCACACAGAGGGACTCACAACCGGTGGTCTGTGGCACAATGGTTTCTCTCGGCTCCAGACCTTCCCTAATAATAACCGCTACCCCACCACCCCTGCCTAGGGCCCGAGGCTGATGAAAAGCGCGGTAACCTGGTGGGCACATTTCAACGAGGGGGAGTCCTCCCTCGTGGCCCAACCAGGTCTCCGCAATTCCTACCAGGTCCGGCTCCCCCTCTGACACAAGGTCATGGATGAGGGGGGCTTTGTTGACCACGGACCTGGCATTGCAGAACATCAGCCGTAGGCCCTGGCTCTGTACTCCCTGACCACCTAGCCTGCGGGGGTTGTGGCACTTGACCGTTTGTAACCATCGGCCTCGTGCCCCCAACCGGGAGGATAGAACTTGTCTCCCATCGGATCTGCCTCTCCCTGCCACCCTCTCGATGGGTAGGCCCTCCATGGAAACGACCCCTGTATCCCCCCTCTTAGCGGAACCATCCGCCTCCCTCCGTCGTCTGCTGGCTCGGCCCGTTCCCTTCTTGCTAGTCTCAACCTGTCTATACCCTCCCCCCTCCCTGGTACCCCCTAAAATAGACAACAATTTTTTAACTAAAAAACCCCTACACCTGCACTTTCGCCACTTCTCCTGACTTATTAGTCCCTCATCAAAGTGTGCCCTTGATAACACAGCGGGCCATACCTGCGAGAGGGGGGACTCCCGCAGTAGGATTAGGTCTGCCCTTGAGTATATGACGGGTCACATCAACAGCAGGGTATCAATTGGTTACAGAGATGCTTAGATGATTAAAATAAATATTAAATAAATATTACAGATGTTAAAATATATATTCAATAAATATTAAACAGGTGTTAAAATAGATGTTAAGATTAATTAATTCCAGTAAGTCAATAATACGGTACAGAGAGGTTGAAATCTTGGGTAAGATGGTCCATAAATAATCACATAAAGTGCACATGATCACATAAAGTGCACTATCACAGGCGTGGCCTTGGCAAATCCAGTCCAGTCCGGTCCAGTCCCACTCTTCCAAAGCCTCAGGCCTCGGCCAAGGATGGTACATGGTTGGGCCCCTTACAGGATCTCCCGGCCCCCCTTGTGGGTCCTGGCTTAAGTTGATTTAAAAACAGGGCAGCAAGTCAGTAGGGAACAGGGCCTCAGCCTGGATCTTCTAGGCCTTGGCCCAGCTGTTATGCGGCCTCCCGGTTCCTGGCTGCTAGACCTCCGATTTTCCCACTCACCGGTGCAATAATGGAGTCGGCCGAATAAGGAGTCCAGACTGGGTCATCTCGGCTACGGCCCTGCTGTTATCGGGCCTCGCCAGTTGTCCCTCCCAGGCTGGCATCCCGGCCTTCTGCGTCCCGGCCCCCCATGGCCCTCCGCACTCAGCAGTCCCAGCTTGCCTTCTGTCCAGCCTGGCGTCCCGGCCTCTGGCAGCCCGGCCTCTCACATCCTTCGGCCTTCGACACTCGGCACGCCTCGGCAGACCTTCTGGCAAGCCTCCTGCCCAGCCTCCTGCCCGGTCTCCACCTCTCCAGCGTCCAGCAAACCTTCTGCCAGGCCTCCGACGCTCCGCTTTCTCCCCCGACGATCTCAGCATACTCCCCCGGCGGGCTCTACAAGCCCGGCATCGGTCCGACATCGGCCTAACGCCCGGCGTCTCCAGCGTCTCCAGCTGACCGGCGCCTTCCGGTCAGCAAAAAACCCCGCTCTCGGCCGTCAACTCACCCTGGGAGGCCATCCATGGCCTCGATGGTAAGCCAGGGTGGTCGCTTACTGGGCCCGACCCTCAAAGCTGGTAAAGAGGGTCAGGCAGCATCCCTATTTTCCAAAGAGCCCCCGCGGCCCGCGCGGAGCTCAGAGGCAGACCGCCATCTCTTCGCTTCGCGCATGCGCAATATGCTCAGTACGTCAAGGTATCAAAATGCGAATTCCACCGTCCACGGCTACACTACCTGGGTTACCAAGTGTCAAATGAGGGAATAGAGATGGACCCAGCCAAAGTGCAAGCCGTCCTTAGCCGTCCTAAGCCCAGGAACAAAACCTCATCCGGGACAACCCCTACAGTGGGACCTAACCTGCCAAGAGGCATTCGAAATGCTAAAAGAAATGTTTGCAAAAGAGCCGGTATTGAAACATCCTGACCCCGAGCAACTATTCATGATCCAGGCAGACGCCAGCGATGTGGCAGTGGGAGTGGTGCTACTCCAAAGAAACAACCAAGGAAACTTGCAACCCTGCAGCTACACCTCCTGCAAGCTCACAGACAGAGAGACAGTGGGCCACGTGGGAAAAGGACGCTTTCGCAGTAAGATGGGCACCGCTAACCTGGAGACACCTGTTGGAGGGGAGCCAGAAACCGTTCGAAGTCTGGACTGACCACAAAAATCTGGAAGCACTTAGGACCCCACGGAAACTATCACCCAAACAAGTCTGATGGGCTCAATACTTTAACTGTTTTGATTTTGTCTTAAAGCACTTTCCATGCGGGAGGAACTTTCTAGTTGACGCCCTCTCCCACATGCCTCAGTACAAATGCAAACGGGAGCACGTAGTGGATGCCATTATTCCTTCTACTCAAACAGCTGCCCAAGTAACCACCAGGCAGCAATGCCGTGACCGGCGAGGCCAACCCGCAAGTGACCTAACCACAAGACTCAAAACTGAGCTGCTAAAGGGGGCTGAAAAGCCGGAGCTGGAGGAAGCGCTGAGGCTCCGTTGCAATTGAGTGGCTTGTGAGTTTATTTTTTCAATTTTGATGCTTTCAATCTTTTAAAAAAGGAAGATTAGAGGGGAGAGTCTGCAAAAACCTCCCCTCGGAAATAAGTGGCACTTTAAAATGTTCCCCGGGCTCGGGGAGGCAGAGAAAGTAACATCCGATTATAACTACTGAAAAAGTGAAAGTAACACCATATATGGAATTGTGATGGAAACAATGTATCTGGGACTTGTAGCAGCAGAAATGGATTGATACTAATTCTTCCCGACCACCAAAGAGGCGGAAAAATGGCGCTTCTTTGTTCCCAGTAAGAAACTTTCTCTTTTGAAAAGTGAACATTCCTTCAACGACTTTAAAATTTATACATAAGCCAACTCAAGTGACTCTCGGGATTTCTCCCATTGTGTGCCTTCTTTTTTACCGGACTGTATTGTAAAATTTTCTCTCTGGACTTTATACAAGTTGCATTTTAAAATTGGACACAGACTTTTCCCTTTTCTTCGACCTCATGGATTGTCCACGCACCAGACGCCATCTTTTACACAAAAACTTAAAACCTTTACTATGGCAGCAAAAAAGCCCCCACCTGGCAAATCCTGGTCTGCGCCAGCTTCTACAAAACACAGTCCTGCTCCACAGTAAACTAAGATCATTACAATGCTACAAAAAGCGGCAGGAAAGAGCACCCAACAATCAACAATTGAGGAAACTCTTCAAAATATAATGAAAGAAATAAAAGAAATACGCAAGGACATGATAAGTTCAAGGGTGGAGCTTTTGGAAACGCAGAAAGCATTAGCAGAAAATGAACAAAAAATTGATGGACTGGAGGGTGGGGCAGCCGTGATGAGGGAGGAGGTGAGGGAAACACACAAAAAAATTGTGGATCTTACTGGTTATATGTCTAGAATGGATTTTGAAAGAATGTCTTATTTTTTAAGGTTTCAAAATGTTCCCGAGTCAGATTCAGAAAATTTAAGAGAATTAATGTCTACAATTTTAGCAGATTACACTAAAAAGAACAAAGAATATATCTTATTTATTTATTCATTTAAATTTGTATCCCGCCCTTCTCCACAGAGGACCCAGGGCGGCTATCTGGGGGGACATTGACCTGATTTATAGAATTAATTCAGCATATGCCAGAATAAATGATGTACCCAGAGAGATACATATTAAATTTGTAAGAAGGTCAACAAGGGATGAGATTCTGAGAGCACAGAGAGATGGCCCATTGATATATCAGCAGAAAGAAATTCATATTTTGAAGCAGATCCCGAAAAAGATTCGTGAGATTAGAAGGAATTATTCCTTCCTATCCAAAAAGCTTTATAAAAAAGGGGTGTGGTTCAAATGGTCAATGCCCGAGGGAATGTTGGTGTTCTGGGAGGGGGGAAGAGTAAGAATCAAAACAGTTGAAGAGGCGCAAGCCTTTCTTAAAAAACACTCCTCAATCCTGGAGGATGAAAATGGGGGAATGGGAGGGGCCATGGCTCCGCCCACTGGCGGGAAGGAAGAAGAAGACACAATAGCCAAAAGACTCAGATCACAAAAATGATTTTTATTTCTTTTTATATACATTGTAATTCCTAACGGATGCTAATAGAAACAAATGATTGATTGCATCGAATTTATGATATGATATGTATGTATCTCTCTCCACCTTATATTGGAAAAATTTTGTATGAAGTCTCGGAGGCGGCCACCACCTCCGACATGGAAGCCCTAAAACATTTCTATGTATATCCTACATACCTTTTTCCGTTTAAAAATTTGTAAAACCAATAAAATTATTGTTCAAAAAAAAAAAACTGAGCTGCTAGCAGACCCCTGGTTCCAAAACAACCAACACATCTTGACGAAAAGAGATAACCTTGCATGGAAGGGGACAAAACTCTATGTTCCAGAATCCCTACATATCCTAGTTCTCCAGAGGAGCCACGACGCCAAACCGGCAGGCCACTTTGGGTTCCTAAAGACTTTACACTTAGCCCAGAGGCAATTTGAGTGGCCTGGCATGAAGAAAGATGTGGATAGTTACGTGAAAAGTTGCACCATCTGCGCCACAATGAAGAGACGACCGGGAAAACCCCCCCGGACTGCTGCAAACAGTGGCAGAACCAACGAGGCCATGGGAGGAGATTGCCATGGACTTTATAGTAGAGTTGCCAAAAAGTGGGGGAAACATAGTGATTTGGACTGTAATAGACCTGTTCTCCAAGCAGGCACACTTCATTCCCTGTAGCAGACTACCCTCGGCTCACAAGCTGGCTAAACTGTTTGTGAAGCATATCTACCGACTGCATGGAGTACCTCGAAGAATCAACTCAGACAGAGGGGTCCAGTTCACGACTAAGTTCTGGAGGGAGTTCCTGCGGTCCATTGGGTCATCTCAGGGTCTTAGTTCAGCTTTTCATCTGAGCACTAATGGGGCAGCATAGAGACTGAACGCCATGATAGAGCAGTACTTGAGGTGCTACGTGAACTATCAGCAGTCTAATTGGGCAGACCTTTTCTCTTTTGCTGAGGTCACTTACAATAATGCTGTTCACAGTAGCACAGGACTCACGCTGTTCAAAGTAGTGAGCGGCATGGACTTTGTCCCAATGCGTGAGTATCCAAGGGACCCTCCCTCCTCAGTCAGCTTGACTGATTGGATGTCGATGCTGAAAGCAACTTGGGAAAATGTCAAGAAAGCACTGGCTAAAGCAGCACAAACCTATAAGAAACAGGCAGATAAACACCGGACTCCGCAACGGCCGTTCCAGGTAGGAGAGAAGGTTTACCTCTCTACAAAATACTTGAGATTAAAGCTGCCTAGCAAGAAACTGGGCCCGAAATTTGTGAGACAATTCCCGATAGTAAAGATTATCAACCCAGTCACAGTGCAATTAAGACTGCCTCGATTGCTGGGGAAGATACACCAATCATTTCATAGCAGCCTTTTGAAACCCGTGATCGGATCCACCCTGTGACCACTACCCCCGGCACCCCCAGGCCCTATGGTCATAGGGGGCCAAACCCATTATGAAGTTCAGCGAATCTTTGATTCGAGATGGCACAGGAGACAACTCCAATACTTAATCAAGTGGAAGGGTTATCCCTTATCAGAGGCATCATGGGTGAAACAGAAACATCCAGGCTGATTACCTTATAGCAAAATTCCATGCAGAAAACCCAAGCAAGCCTGGGGGAGGAACGCATCTCTAAGTTATACACCTGTGTTCAAATTGTTTTGTTTCCCATAGGTTGCTTTCAGGAAGTGAGGGGAGCCGGTTGTCAACTCGCAAAAACATCACATCACTCTTTCTCGAGTTGGCATAGAGATGTGTAAATTCCAAACATTCCTGTGGTCAGTGGGAAATTCCAAGCTGGCCTGTAATGTGCATGGAGAGATTCATTTACGATGCTAATTGGCTAACATGATTTATTACCAGGCAAAGGGGAGGGGGATACAGGGGGTAAAGTGCAGACACCATTAGACTAATTGCAGTTTTAGCTGCAACGAAGAAACGCCAGGATGTTAATCCTAATACATGATTGGAATTCTTTTGAACCTTGACTCAAGGCTAGTAAATTTGTTAGGTTTTCTTCTGGGATCTTCACACATAGTTTGTATGCTGAGGTGGAAGAAGCTTTGGTCTCCTAATAAAAATCAAGGAGCACTCCAAGGGGTGATAGCTAATACATCAGTCACTACGGCGATTAAAGGGAGTAAGAAAAATTTGCTGCCCCCCTCGGTGTCATCTCCAGCGTTGCCCCCTTCAATGTCATCTAAATCTTCATAAGATATGACTACAGCAGGGAAGCCTCCCTCTCTACAGAATCTTCAGTGAATGATGCAGACGATGCAAGAGGCAATGATGAAGAATTTTGAAGATTTGACGGTGAATTTGATGAACTTGAGTTCAGAAATGGGAGCAGTGAGAGGAGATATTAGAGCACTAAATGAACAATTGACAGAAGTTTGAGAGGCAATGTTTAAACAGAAGGGGAGACTCCGTGAGGTGGGAATATGAACTAATAGATGTGAGGGACGCTTGGAGGGCTTGGAGCATGAATAGGCTTCAATTATGAGGAATATGGGGGACGAAATTATTTTCTTGGAAATGGAACATTCCTCCTTCTTTTTAATAATGCAGAATGTAATGGAAGATAAGGAAGAATGAGTGGGAGATATTGTTGGAGATATATTAGCTGAAATCTTGGCAAGAGATAAGGAGTCATTTATGAAAGATATGGATGTGGCCTACAGGGTGTTTACGGGGTATGCAAAGCGCCATAATTTGCCTCGAGAAATACATATTCGATTCTATAAGAAGGCCCTACGGGAGGAAGTATATAGGAAAGCAAGAGACCGATCGGTGATGTATAAAGGCCAGCAAATAGTGATCTTAAAGCAAATCCCTAGACAGGTTAGAGAGAAACGGCGGGAGTACCAGTTCTTGACGGTACACCTGAGGTAAAATGCCATTCCATATAGATGGTTACTACCAGAAGGACTATTGGCAACTTGGAAAGACAAAAAGGTTAAAATTGAGAATCTGAGAGCTGATCGGGACTTCTTTGAGCTCCACTTCAGGGGGGAAGATTCAGAGGTAGAGGGTGAATGGGAGAGCAGAAGTCTAGAAGATCCACAGGAGGATGAGGATCTTAAGGAGCAAATGGAGGGGAAGAGGAAAGGAGGACATGAAGGGAGAAAGGAACCTCCTCCTCAGAGAGAAACCCGACAGTCCAAAAAGAACGCAGAGGGCAAGTAAGTAGTAAGGAAGATGGCGGAAGAAGGGGTAGAGATATCTTTGTTATCAGTTAAAATTAATGGTTTAAATAATCCACTTAAGAGAAAGAGTTTTCGATCGGTTGGTCAAAGAAAATTGTGATATCATATGTCTGCAGGAGGTTCATGTCAAGGGTTATCAGAAAACATTATTGGAATGTAAAAGATTGGGCAGTTTGTATGTCGCATTGGTAGATCAGAAAAAGAAAGGGGTGGCGATATATGTAAAATAACATTTAGAATCTAAATTAATTTATACAGGAAAGGAGGAAAGAGTGTTGATGGTGGAGGTAATGATGGGTCAAAGGAGATGTTTATTGGTTGGAATTTATGCGCCAAATGGAAATCAAGGAAATTTCTACAAAAAACTATATCAGAAGTTAATAGAGGTAAATTATGACCATATTTGCCTGCTCGGGGATTTTAACGCTATAGTGGACCAAAATTGGGACTATATCCCAAAGAGCGGTAAAGTTGGGAAAAGGAAGAATAAATTACTACCAAAAATTTGTGAACAAATTAGAGAGGAATTTGGGCTACGCGATATATGGAGGGAAAGGAATCCGGGGAAAAAGCGGTGCACTTTTTTCTCCCCCAGGCATCATTCTTAAGAACATAAGAACATAACAACAGCCTTGCTGGAACAGGCCACAGCCCATCCAGTCCAGCATTCTGTCTCACAGTGGCTCACCATTTGCTTCAGGGTATTCCCAAGCAGATGTCTTCACCTGCTTATGATTCCCTGTAAATGGCATTGAGAAATGCCATTTGCAGGGAATAATGGACCAGAATCGATATAATTTGGATGACAGCAGACTTAGGGAACCAGGTATCAGATATGGAGATAGGGGCTAATGACTGGGCAGATCATAATCCATTGAGGACAGTATGGAGGGGAGTGCGAAGAACAAAGAGATGGAAGATGGATGCGGGGATATTAAAAGATAAAGATCTACTCCAAAAGCGAAAGGAGATGGAGTTCTTCTTCAGGGCCAATAAGAAAGAAGACACTAGCCTCCAGACTATTTGGGATATGGCGAAGGCGGTGATTAGAGGATTAGTAACATCTCACATGATTGGGAAAGGGACGGCCGAAAGATTAAAATCAAGGAAGTTGGCTCAAGAGCTGGAGAGGGTAGACGCCAAATTGCAGATGGACCCAGGAGACTCAAAGATATTGGAGGGGAAAAAATGGTTCAACACCAGTTAAATTTATTAGACCAGGAGGAAGTGGCAACCAAAATCAGATGGGCAAAACAAAGGCATTTTGAACATGCAAACAAAGCGGGAGGGTGACTCACCTACAGATTGAAGAAGCAACAGGAGAGAAATAGGATAGTTAGCCTGAGAAACCAAGCCGGAAGATATATCTCCGATAAGGAAGGGAAAGGGAAAATAATACAATAATTTTTTGCCGACCTATATACAGCAGGGGAGGAACAGGATCAGGATATCAGAGATTACTTAGACAGAGCTTTACTTAGACAACGATTTACTTTACTTAGACAACGATTTACTTAGACAACGATTTGGATGAGGGGATAATTCAATTCAATTCAATTCAATTTATTCAATTTATATCCCGCCCTTCTCCGAGAGGACCCAGGGCGGCGCACAGGAATTTAAAACAATATACAAAATAGTACCAAATATAATTTAAAAAACTTATTAAATGACAAAACCTGCGCTAAAACCAGATTAAATCCCCCATTTAAATTGTAAACTATCCCTCCCCTCCTCCCTGGAACCCCCTAAAAGCCAAATTAAGAATTTTTTGTTCAAACACCCCTAGAACTGCGTCCCGCCACCTCTCTTGATTACAGAATCCCTCATCAAGGTGGGCCCTCGTTGACGCGGAGGGCCATACCTGCGAGTAGGGGGACTCCCGCAGTAGAAATGGGGAACTCATCAAATTTGCAGACGACACCAAGCTGGCAGGAATAGCCAACACTCCAGAAGATAGGCTTAAGATACAGAAGGATCTAGACAAACTTGAACATTGGGCACTATGTAATAAAATGAAATTCAATTGTGAAAAAAGTAAGGTCCTACATATAGGCAAGAAAAACAAAATGCACAAGTACAGTATAGGTGGTACCTTGCTCAATAGTAGCAACTGTGAGAGGGATCTAGGAATCCTAGTGGACAACCATTTGAATATGAGCCAGCAGTGTGCAGCAGCTGCCAAAAAAGCCAACACAGTTCTAGGCTGCATAAACAGAGGGATAGAATCTAGATCACGTGAAGTGTTAATGCCACTGTATAGTGCCTTGGTAAGGCCACACTTGGAATACTGCATACAGTTTTGGTCGCCACGATGTAGAAAAGACGTGGAGACTCTGGAAAGAGTGCAGAGAAGAGCAACCAAGATGATTAGGGAACTGGAGACTAAAACATATGAAGAACGGCTGCAGGAGCTGGGTATGTCTAGTTTGATGAAGAGAAGGACCAGGGGAGACATGATAGCAGTGTTCCGATATCTCAGAGGGTGCCACAAAGAAGAGGGAGCCAAACTATTCTCCAAGGCACCTGGGGGCAGGACAAGAAGCAATGGGTGGAAACTAATCAAGGAGAGAAGCAACTTAGAACTAAGGAGAAATTTCCTGACAGTTAGAACAATTAACCTCTGGAACAGCTTGCCTCCAGAAGTTGTGAATGCCCCAACCCTGGAAGCCTTTAAAAAGATGTTAGATAGCCATTTGTCTGAAATGGTATAGGGTTCCTGCCCACGCAGGGGGTTGGACTAGAAGACCTACAAGGTCCCTTCCAACTCTGCTATTGTATTGTATTGTATTGTAGAGCTGACCACCAGAAGGTGCCCCTTTCTATTAAAGAAATATTGAATGCAGAGATTACCCTGAAGGAGGTAGAGTTGGTTTTAGGGGAACAAAAAAGGGGGAAGACCCCAGGCATGGACGGTTTGCCGGTAGAATTGTATAAAGCTCTTTTCAAGACCCTAGGTAAATTTCTGACTGAAGTATGTAACAAAGTGTTGTCTCTTGGTCACATGCCAGCCTCATGGTCTGAAGCTATTACATTATATACTACATTAATTATATATATAATTAATTATATATATATATATATATATAAATATAATTATATTATATATAAATTATTTTCTGCAATTTTAGCAAAGAAACTAAAGATATTTCTCAATGAGTACATCCACGGAGACCAGAATGGCTTCCTACCCCATAGGCAACTTAAAGATAATGTGAGAACTATATTAAATATCTTGGAATATTTTGAGTGTAATTCCAATAGGGAGGCAGCCCTGGTCTTCGTGGATGCACAAAAAGCTTTCGACAGAGTGAGTTGGAGATTTTTGTCTGTACAATTAAGTAAGATGGAATTTGGCGAGAAGTTTATTAAGGCGATTCAAACTATATACTCAAAACAGGTAGCGAAAATACTTATTAATGGTGAGGAGTCCGAAAAGATATATATAGGTAAAGGCACTAGACAAGGATGTCCTTTATCTCCGCTACTATTCATTTTAACACTCAAACCATTACTGAATGTGGTTAGACGAAATCAAGGAATTAAAAGGACCAAGGACTAGAACGGAGGATTATAAGCTACAAACCTTTGCTGATGACCTGATATTTGTATTAGAAGATCCTTTGGAATCGGGGCCCATTTTATCTCAAGAGTTGGAGGCATATGGAAAGGTAGTAGGGCTCAAAATAAATAAAGACAAAACTAAGATCTTAACCAAAAATTTGATGATGACCAAAAAGATGCAGCTGGAGGAAATATTAGGAATCCAGATAACCAAAAAAGTGAAATATTTAGGCATTTGTCTCTCTCCTAAATGTTCTACTATTAAAGAAGATAATTACCTACAACTTCTTACCGAAACCAGAGAGAGGCTGGAAGGGACTACAATTATCACTACTAGGTAGGATAGCAGCAGTCAAGACATATATTTTGCTGAAATGGGTCTTTCTGTTCCAGACCACTCCGGCCTTATTAGATGCTAAGTTTTTTCAGTCTCTGGATCACTGCATATGTAGGTTTGTTTGGCAGAATAAGAAGCCCAGGATAAAATTGAAGATGCTCCAGCAATCTTCATCTAGGGGAGGTTTTGGTTTACCGAAATGGGAACTTTATTACCAAGCAGCTATTCTATCCTGGGTCAGAGACTGGACTTTATTAAGAAGGAGGAGAATCCTCATACTCAACGGCCATAATTTGCAACACACGTGGCATTTTTTTTGAGCCAGGAGAATCCCAAAAAATGACCATTGTCTTACCTGAAGGGTCCTTCTAGGTGCACAGCGATGAGTGTCCATGCAAGGGTTAACTCAGCTCCGCTGCCCATTGGACTGAATTAAAATACTGAGTCCCGCCTTCCTTTCCCATGATCCTTCAGTTTTCTTAATGAAGTTCTGTCCTCTTGAGACTGTGTTCGCCACGCGATTCATCCCCTGTGAATACATCAGACAAGCAACTAGAGAGATTAGGGGGGGAATGGACACTCATCGCTGTGCACCTAGAAGGACCCTTCAGGTGAGACAATGGTCATTCTCAGGTGCACAGCTCTGAGTGTCCATGCAAGGGACATGCCCAAGCAAAATGTCACTAGGGAGGGTGCCCGAATGGGCTCAGTGTGACTACTCGACTTGAGCAACTACGCTTTGCAAGACCCGACGGCCGAAGGCAGCGTCAGCGGAAGCGTATTTGTCCAATTTGTAATGGCGAACAAAGAGGGAAGGTGACGCCCATGTGGCTGCTCTGCATATCTCCTCGATGGGAGCCTGGGAGGCCCAGGCCGCTGTGGTGGCCGCACTTCTGGTTGAGTGGGCCGTGAGCCCCTGGGGCCTGGTCTGGCCCTGGTGTTCGTATGCGAGGGCGATGCAGGCCTTGAGCCAGCGAGCGATGGTAGACGAGGAGACCCCACGACCCATGGTCGCCGGTTGGAACGAGAGGAACAGGGTCTCTGATCGCCGAAAGGCCGACGTGCGCTTGAGGTATTGCTTGAGCGCTCGACGGACGTCTAGGGTGTGCCATCGACGCTCCCTGGGATGGGAGGGCTTGGGGCAGAAATTCGGGAGAACGATCTCCTGTGCTCTGTGGAACCAAGAATTGACTTTAGGCACAAACGATGGGTCGAGACGGAGTACTACTCTGTCGCTGAGGAAGTGGCAGAGGTCTTCCCTAGTCGAGAGCGCCGCTAGCTCTGACACCCGTCGTGCTGAGGTAATTGCGACTAGAAAGGCTGTCTTGAATGATAGTAGCCGGAGGGAACTCGAGCGTAGGGGCTCGAATGGTGGTTCCGAGAGACCTCTGAGGACCGTGGTCAGATCCCACGTGGGGTAGCGGTGGATGACCTGTGGCCGGAGATTGGTTGCTCCCTTGAGGAAAGACCGCACACTGGGATGACGGCTGAGAGGCTGGAGGTAGCCGGCTGACAGGACCGTGGCCAGGGCTGCAACCTGGCGACGGAGGGTGGCTGGGGCGAGGCCCCTCTCAAAGCCCTCCTGAAGGAAATCCAAAATGTGCGGAAGAGAGACAGAGAGCGGTGTTAATTGACGCTGGGAGCACCAATTTGAGAAGGCTTGCCAGGTCGCTCCGTAGATCCTGGTGGTGGAGGGTCGGCGGGCCGCCTGAATGGTGTGGATGACCGGGTCCGAAAAGTGGGCCCGAGTTAGCAGATCCCTTTCAAGTGCCAGACGGTTAGATTGAGCCATTGAGGCTCTGGGTGTAGGACAGCCCCCTGGCAGAGAGAGACCTCGTGTGGTGGAATCCTCCAAGGTGAATTGATGGAGAGGCTGGAAAGGTCCGCGAACCAGGTCCGACGTGGCCAATATGGGGCCACTAGGATGACTTCCGCTCCCTCCCTCAGGATCTTCCTGATGACCCGTGGTAGCAGGGGCACTGGTGGGAATGCGTACAGGAGGCCGGTTGGCCACGGAGAGGTGAGAGCGTCCATTCCCTCCGCCAGCGGCGACTGGTACCGAGTGAAGAAGCGTGGGAGCTGGGCGTTCCGTGGGGAGGCAAATAGGTCGAGGAGAGGGAGTCCGAACCTGTGGCAGATCTGTTGGAACAGGTCTGGGTGGAGCTGCCACTCTGATGGATCCAGGGTGGCCCTGCTCAGCCAATCCGCCCGAACGTTGTCCACTCCGGAGATGTGCTCGGCCCGAATGGAGCTCAGGTGACGTTCGGCCCATCTGCCCAGAGCATCGGCCTCCCTCATCAGTGCTGTGGATCTGGTGCCGCCCTGGCGATTGATGTGCGCCTTCGTCGCTACGTTGTCCGTCCGGACTAGGAGGTGTTGGCCTTGCACTTCCGACCGTAGCTGACGTAAAGCGAGACGAACCGCCCTCAACTCTAGCCAGTTGATGTTGTGCTTCAGGTCCTGAGGTGACCATCTGCCCTGCACCATGGATTCGGTGAGGTGTGCTCCCCACCCGAAGAGACTTGCGTCTGTGGTGAGGACTAGCCTGTCGGGTTCCTGGAAGAGGGAGCCCTTCTCCAGTGCTTGCGAGAGCCACCACTGCAGAGAGCGACGAACCTTGGGAGGCAGTCTGACCTTGGCTCTGGAGTTGCTGGAGTTGGTTCTCTGGGATGGGAGAAGGAACCACTGTAACTCTCTTGCGTGTAGTCTCGCCCAGGGAACGATGGCTAGACAAGATATCATCTTGCCTAGGAGCTGGGACAGGAGTATCACGGGGACGTTCGTGGAGGCTTGCACCCGTCGGATCATGGATCTGAGGCTGTCGATGCGGTCCGGGGACAGGGAGACAAGTCCCGTGGACGTGTTGATCACCGCCCCCAGATGTAACACCTCCGTCGCAGGGGTCAGGTGGCTCTTGTCGGTGTTGATGGTGAAGCCGAGTTCTTGTAGGGTGGTTATGGTCGTGCGCAGGTCTCTTAGGGCCTGTTGTCGCGACGATGCTTGTAACAGGATGTCGTCCAGGTAAATTTGGAGCCGAATGGGGCGCCTCCTGAGGTCTGCTGCCACCGCGGCCAGTATCTTGGTAAACACCCTCGGGGCGGAGGAGAGGCCGAATGGGAGGGCTCGATACTGGTAGTGCTGTCCGGCAAAGTAGAACCGGAGAAATCTGCGGTGCTCCTGTCGGATGGGAACATGGAGGTAGGCTTCCTTCAGGTCGATAGATGTCATCATGTCCCCTGGCCGGAGGCAACCTAGGATGGACTGGAGAGACTGCATCTTGAACTTTTTGTAGGCGATGTGATAGTTGAGTGCCTTCAAATCTAAGATGGCTCTGACTCCTCCTGTGCTCTTGGGGACCAAGAAGAGGATCGAGTAATACCCCCCCCCCCTCCTGGCCTTGGGGAACTACCTCTATGGCCCTGATGTCTAGTAGGTGGCGGATCTCCACCTCCATGAGATTTCTCTTGTTGGGACACCTGGGGGTGGGACATCGGATAAAACGATGGGGAGGGGGCAAAACGAACTCTAGGGTGAGGCCGAGACGAACTGTTTGCAATATCCACGCATCTGTCGTGGTCGCCTCCCAGCGATCGGCAAACAGCTGGAGACGGCCCCCTATGGGGAGGGAGGGGTGATGGTCACTTATTGCGGTGGAAAGGCCTGTTGGCCTGACCCCCACGAAAGGGCCGCCTAGCGTAGGGCTGGTACCGGTTTCTCTCCCGGAAGGGTTGCCTACCCTGGGGGCGGGTGTTACCCTGGGGATAGCCACGCTGGAAAGACGTGGAGGGGTTAGCGGGAGGCTGAGCCTCCGGTGCCCTGTAATTTTGTCTACGGAAGGATGAAGGTCTCCTATCAGTCTTACGAGAAACAAAGGGTAGGACTTTCTTCTTGTCCTTATTTTCCACTAGGACCGAATCTAGAGCTTCCCCAAACAGCTTTTGTCCCTTGAAGGGGGCAGACGCTAGCTTCCATTTGGAGCGCATGTCGGCGTTCCAATTGCGCAACCATAAGAGGCGGCGCGAAGTAATATTGGATGCCATGGCCCGGGAAGCAAATTTTGCTGCGTTAAGTGAGGCATCCGCAGTGTATTCTGCTGCCAGCATGATCTTGTTAACATCATGACGGAGTCTAGCATCTCCCTGGGGAAGACGTTTAAGCAGTTGGCGCAACCAGGCTATGGATGCCCTGCTAAAGAATGAGGCCGAGGTAGATGCCTTAATGGCCCAGGCCGCCGCCTGGTGTGTCTTGTGACATGCGCGCTCGGTCCGCTTGTCCTCTGCCTTAAGGCCTTCTAGTAGGTCTGGTGGGAGTACTGAATTGGATGTTAGAGCAGCGACCGGAGAGTCGACCTCCGGAACTTTAAGTAGCTCCTCCATGCTGGGATCTACAGAATAGAGCTTTTTGTCGTTGGTACCCGGGGCAGTCCACGAAGCGGGCTGAACCCATTGGCGCTGAACTACGTCCCTAAATAGTTGGGGAGCAGGGATCAGGTCCTGGGGAGTGACTGATTCCTCAAAGAGGCCCCCGCTGGGGTCCTCAGGATCTGTAGGGGCCTGGGGATCTGAGGTCGCCTGAGAGGAAGAGGATGTGACCGACATGCGTGTGATGGTCTTTGCTTTATGAAGGATAGACTTAAAATAAGAAGGTTGGGACAAGCCCGAAAATGCGGGCTTGTCCGGGATCACGCCCTCATCCTCAGAGAGCTCAGGCTCCGCCAGGTCATCTATCTCATTGATGGATTCAGCGCTAATCACCGAAGGGTGGGGTGAGGAGGCCCTGGCATAGCGTGGCCTACTTCTGGGGCCCTGTGGTTGCGCATCTGCCTGGTCTTTGAGCCCCTGAGCAATGCCCTGGGAAATGGCTGCATTAATCACCTGTCTCATCTCAGCCGAGAGAGACGGGCCCTGGTCCTCTAAGGGGCGCCCCCCCACCCCTTCTGGAATAGGTGCCGGAGGTTCCTGTATTACAGGCTGGATGGGGTTGGCTATCCCCTCTTCCCCCTCCATCTCACAATTGAATAGGTCAGTCCCACCCCCCATGGAGTGGGAAGGAGATTGGGAGATAAGGGAAGAATGATCTAGGGATAAATCTCTGAGATCCCTCTCATAGATGGGGTTGGCCCTAGCCTGGGTCTCACTCCTCCCCCCAGGGGGCTCGGGAGAGGCCTCCCTGTGGGCCTGTGTTATGGCACTGGTTTGCCTTTGGGCCCTATCAAACTGGCGGTCTAGGGCCTTGTGGCGTCTGGCCTCTGCCCTATCCTGGCCCCCCTCATCCCTCTTGGAATAGGGGCCCCTGCTAAGGTCCTTAATGGCCTCCCTGGCGACCCTGCCCGCCTTCCTAGTGAGGGGCCTCTCCTCCCAGGTGGCATCCCCCTGTTCAGGCCCCTCAACTATAGGTTGGTGCTCCATTGTAAGGCTTTAATGCCTGGGCGATGGAATGGGCGGGGGGGGGCGCGCGAGGGATACGACCTGATCGATGAGTTGCAGAGCGCGCTGGGAGCCGAATCCAAAATTCCTGGCCTCCTCGGAGCTGGCTGTGGCCGCTGTTGAGGGTGATGGCCGCTCCTTGCCTCAAACGCTGCTGCTTGCTGCTGCTGCTGCCGCCGCTGTTCTCCTCAAACGAAAAGGGAAGCGGCAAAAAAAGCTCCGTTTAAAATGGAGCCGGCTTGCTTCTGATTGGTCCCCCGACGAATCCAAGATGGCCACGCCCAGTCCACTACACGTGGAATGCAGCGCGGAGCTTTCCGGCTCTCTGGGGCTGCAGCTGGCTTAGGCAGCTCTCCCGGGTGCCGGACAGACCGCCGAGGCTTCGGACGGCCCCGCCGGTGTAGAGCAGGCTAAGGGCGATGTTTCCTGGGGGCTCCAAAGGCTCCACTCACCCCCCCTGCGGGAGAACGAGAAGCACGCCGCTCTGGTGAGCGTTCTGGCTTCTCCGGCAAGAGGAAGGCTCCTGCTGGCTCTGCTTGTTGCTGTCCGTGGAAAGGAAGGCTTGGAAGGAAAACTAAAGTAAAAAAACTAATGCTTAACTTTTAAATTTGCTAAGCTCAAAAGAAATGCATCCGAAGGGCTTGGACTGAATTAAGAAAAGGATCATGGGAAAGGAAGGCGGGACTCAGTATTTTAATTCAGTCCAATGGGCAGCGGAGCTGAGTTAACCCTTGCATGGACACTCAGAGCTGTGCACCTGAGAATATAAATACTTCATGGACCATTACCTCCACAGAATTTTGATGATTATCTGGGAACGAATAAAAAATGAATTTTATTTGATGACCCCGAGGTGGCTATCTCCTCTAGAGGCAATGATGTATCCGACTCTCTATAATAGAACTAAACCCCTAACCTATCAGGAACTGTTGGATCTCTCAGGAAGACTGAAATCTCGAAACAAGTTGACAGATTTAGGTTATGACTTAGATTGGTGGACTTACAATCTGGTTCAATCTAGAATGGATAAGGATAGAAATAAGGGGGGAATCTATAATTCTCCGCAAGAATTAGATAAATTTTTTATAGGGAACGATGAGAAGCTTCTATCCAAATTTTATCAATTTCTATTAGAGCATTGGATTGGAGAGGAAGTGATCAAGGACTCAATGATTGCCTGGGGGAGAAATTTGGGACACTTGATTGAGCTCGAGAAATGGGAAGAAATTTGGAAAAAAACTTTAAAATTAACAATGTCGGTCTCATATAAGGAAAACACATACAAAATGCTATATAGGTGACACGTCCCGCTGGCTAGACTATCGAAGATGTTCCCAGAGACCTCCCCGATTTTCTGGAAATGTAAGGTAGCTCTGAGAACTTATTTCCATACGTGGTGGACTTGCCCTCGAGCAGGAATATATTGGACTAGAATTCAAAACTGGGTTTTTGAAATTACAGGATGTAGGATTAAGCTTGTTAGCCATGAAGCCAGATAATTTAAATAAAACTAAATGGTACTTAATTCTCCACATCATCATTGCAGCTAGAATCTAGTTTCCCCAAAAATGGAAAACTAACAATATACCAACAGAGACAATGCTAATTGCTAAGATTATAGACTGTGCGGAAGCAGACAAATTTACCAGTCTTGAGGGATGAACAAGAATCGGTATTTTATACGTGCTGAGATCGTTGGTATGCTTGGCTACAAAGAAGGACCTCAAAGAAGCTGAATTTGCAATGCTAACTTAGAATCTCTATATGTTATGATAGCACCTCTTCGCTTTGTTTTCTTTTCTCTCACTTTCTTGCTTTCTGTATTGGAGATATGCACTATATATAAATAAGTGGTAAACCTTAGCTGTATTGTATTACTCTCTGCAATCACTCTGTATTATTTAACTCTTCATTTTGTACACTTTTGTTTTTAATATATATCTATATACTCATGAAGGAAGGCAAAATATAGGTGTCCCAGGATAATGTGGCAGGATACAATTTGGGTTGGTCACCGGGACCAGAGCTTCCGAGTTTTGGGATTCATGTTGGAGCCCAGCTTCAGGGAATGTCTCTCTACCGCAGGGGAGTCAAACTCAAGGCCCGGGGGCCAGATCCGGCCCGCAGGGTGCTTAGATCTGGCCCATGAGGCTGCCTTGGAAACAGGGAAGGACCAGCCCGCTGTGCCTCTGCCAGTGAACAATGGAGCTCGGGAAGGCTGTGTGCGGCCCTCCTGAGCTCCATTTTCACTGGCAGAGAGCTGCAGCCAAAATCAGAGCTCAGGTTGCACTCCCAAGTGCCGCTTTAGCTGGCAGAGGGTTGCAGGAGGCCGCCACAGCCAAGTGCTTGGGCCGCCACAATTGCCTCCAACACTAGTGACAAATATGAGATTTGTAGCTCTCCCCCAAGCAATGAAACATGTGTATGTGTATATATATGTGTGTGTGTGTGTGTGTGTGTGTGTGTTAGTTTTATGAGCTGATCAATAAATAAATCAGAGAGACTAGGATAGATCTATTTCGAGCTTTTTAGCTCTCATCAGCTAGTCATACTCTTACTGGGATTCGAACCGGGGCTGTATTGCATATCAGGCAGGAGCCTTTAGCCATTCAGCAAAGCCAGACTCTCCCATTGCATCTATAATTGTTCCACAACACCCTGTTAGGGCCCCAATTAAGGGAGGGGACATACTGTTTCCTTTTCTGCCTTTCAGCTCATCACAATTATAGATACTAATCCTCCTGTCTCAGCTGATGCAATGGGAGAGCCTGGCTGGCTGAATGGCTAAAGGCTCTTGCCTGATATGCAATACAGCCCCAGTTCGAATCCCAGTAAGGGTATGGCTAGCTGATGAGAGCTATAGAGAGCTAATAGATCTATACTAGTCTCTGATTTATTTATTGATCAGCTCATAAAACTAACACACACACACACACACACACACACACACATATATATGTATGGCCAGCTGATGAGAGCTAATAAGCTCGAAATAGATCTATCCTGGTCTCTTCTAATTTAATTTATTGATCAGCTCATAAAACTAACATATATATATATATATAAGATTTTTAAGGGCTGAAAATAAAGAGACCAGGATGGATCCATTTCAGGCTTATTAGCCTTCTTCAGCTGGCCATACTCCTTCTGCTGGGATTTTCTGCTGGCCATACTCCTTCTGCTGGGATCTACGAAAGCAAATATATATATATATATATATATATTTGCTTTCGTAGATTTTCACGGGTGTAGGTTTGCTGGTATTGTTGTCTTCGGGTGTTTTCCCATGTAAGTATGAAATTGTTTTTGCAACGTTTCGGCAAGATCTCACTTGCCATCTTCAGGCTTCAGTCTGCGGTTACGAAGGCGTCGCCCTTCCTTAAATCTTGGGGGGGGGGAGTGCTGACTGTTGTTGTGAGTGGGTTGATTGGCTGTGCAGCTGTATCATGATTGGTAGATTGATGCTGATTGGTCTTATTTGTATGTTTCTCCTTATTATGAATTTCAACGGCTTGGATGGAGGGTGGGGCTCGTCTGTTGGTCAGTGCTGGTTATGTCTGGTAGGCGGGAGGTGTCGTCACGTTTGTTCATATTGTTAGGTTGCTTCTCTATTTCGATGGCTTCTCTGATTATTCTCCTGTTCAGCTGTTCAGCCTTGGCGATCAATTTGGTTCCTTGAAAGTCAATATCATGTCCTGTAGTTTTGAAATGCTGATAAAGTGATGAGGTATTAAGATGATTTTTTACTGCATTCTTATGTTCTGCGACACGTGCACTTATTGGTTTATCCTATGTAAGTGGCCGGGCAGATTTTACATGGAATTTTTATTTCAAACACACATATTAATAAAATCACACAACGGAATTCATGGCTTTCTGTCTAGATGGTCTCTGGTGATGAGCCGAAAGGCAGAAAAGGAAACAGTACATCTCCTCCCTTAATTGGGGCCCTAACAGGGTGTTGTGGAACAATTATACACACACACACATTTTATTTATTTTATTTGATTTTTTATACCGCACCTATCTCCCCGAAGGGACTCAGGGCGGTGCACAGGAAATTAAAAGCGGAAATACAAACATATAAATAAAATGGACGTATAATAAATAAGACTACAACAATAAAATCTAATTAAATTTAAAGTGCCCTGTACTAAAAATTCCCTAGAACATTACCAACACATTAAAATCCATTAAGACAATTTGAAACTCAGTCTGTGAAAGTGGTCTCGGGGATTAGGCCGGCTAGATGGAAAAGATGAGTCTTCAAACGTTGGCGGAAGAGGCGGAGGTCCGTGGTGGTCCGGAGTTCGGGGGGTAGGTCGTTCCAGAGGGCTGGGCCCGCCACAGAGAAGGCCCTTCCCCTGGGGGTCGCCAACTGGCATTGCCCGGCGGACGGCACCCGGAGAAGTCCCTCTCTATGGGAGCGAATCGGTCGAAGGGATATATGAGGTAGGAGACGGTCTCGCAGATAACTAGGCCCCGTGCCATGGAGCGTTTTAAAGATGGTTATCAACACCTTGAAGCGCACCCGAAAGGCCACAGGCAGCCAGTGCAGCTCGCCCAGGAGAGGTGTTACATGGGAATGGTGCGAGGCTCCCAAAATCCCCCACGCTGCCGCATTCTGCACTAGCTGTAGTCTTCGGGTGCACCTCAGGGGGAGCCCCATGTAGAGAGCATTGCAGTAGTCTAGACGGAATGTCACGAGTGCTTGAGTGACTGTGCGAAGGGCGTCCCGGTCAAGAAAGGGGCGCAACTGGCATACCAGGCGAACCTGGTAAAAAGCCCCCCTGGCCACGGCCGTCACATGGTCCTCCATGGACAGCCGGGAATCCAGGAGGACGCCTAAGTTGCGAGACCTTTCCACGGGGGCTAATAATTCGCCCCCGATGGCCAGTGATGGCATCAACTGGCTGTACCGGGACGTCGGAAGCCACAGCCACTCAGTCTTGGATGGGTTGAGTCGGAGTTTGTTACTCCCCATCCAGGCCCGTACGGCCTCCAGACACCGGGACATCACTTCAACGGCATCGTTGGGGTGGTTTGGGGTAGATATGTACAGCTGCGTGTCATCAGCGTACTGATGGTACTCTACCCCAAAACCACGGATGATCTCGCCCAGCGGCTTCATGTAGGTGTTGAACAGGAGTGGCGAGAGGACCGACCCCTGAGGTACCCCAGACATGAGGGGCCTCGAGGTCGACCTCTGCCCCCCTGGCAACACAAATTGCGACCGACCGGAGAGGTAGGAGGAGAACCACCGTAAAACGGTGCCTCTCACCCCCAACCCCTCCAGTCGGCGCAATAGGATACCATGGTCGATGGTATCAAAAGCCACTGAGAGGTCTAATAGGACCAGGATAGAGGAACAGCCTCTAACCCGGGCCCTCCAGAGATCATCCACCATTTCATTTTTCATTTCATTTTATTGGACTTCTATACCGCGCCACTCTCCCCAAAAGGGACTCGGGGCGGGGCACAGGAAACTAAAAATGTGAATATAAACATATACCAAAAAGAATAAATACATCATAAATAATTGATAAAATCTTATTAAATTAAACTATACCCTGTGCTAAAAACAATGTAAAAAACCCATTTGTTAAAACTTAATTTAATTTAAAATCAGTCGGTAAAATAATCTCGGGGAATTAGGCCAGGCCAGCTAAACGAAAGAAGTGTGTCTTTAGATGTTGGCGGAAGAGGCAGAGGTCCGTGATGTTTCTGAGAGCGGGGCGCAGCTCGTTCCAGAGGGCAGGACCCGCCACAGAGAAGGCCCTTCCCCTGGGCGTCACCACCTGGCATTGCCCGGCTGACGGTACCCGGAGATAGCCCTCTCTGTGCGAGCGAATCGGTCGAAGGGATGTATGAGGAAGAAGGCGGTCACACAAATAGCTAGGCCCCGTGCCATGGAGCGCTTTAAAGATGGTGATCAACACCTTGAAGCACACCCGAAAGGCCACAGGCAGCCAGTGCAGCTCGCCCAGGAGAGGTGTTACATGGGAATGCCGGGAGGTGCCCAGAATTCCCCGCGCGGCCGCATTCTGCACTAGCTGTAGTCTTCGGATGCACCTCAAGGGGAGCCCCATGTAGAGAGCGTTTCCATAGTCCAGGCGGGATGTCACGAGTGCATGAGTGACTGTACGAAGGGCGTCCCGGTCTAGTAAGGGGCGCAACTGGCGGACCAGGCGAACCTGGAAGAAGGCCTCCCTGGCCACGGCCGTCACATGGTCATCCATGGACAGCCGAGAGTCCAGGAGGACGCCTAGATTGCGAGACCTTTCCACGGGGGCCAATGACTCGCCCCCAATGGCCAGGGTTGCTGTGAACTGGCTATAACGGGACGTCGGAAACCACAGCCACTCAGTCTGGGACGGGTTGAGTTTGAGTTTGTTACTCCCCATCCAGGCCCGTACGGCTTCCAGACACTGGGACATCACCTCAACGGCATCATTGGGGTGGTTTAGGGTAGAGATGTACAACTGAGTATCATCAGCGTACTGATGGTACTCTACCCCAAAACCACGGATGATCTCTCCCAGCGGCTTCATGTAGGTGTTGAACAGGAGTGGCGAGAGGACCGACCCCTGAGGTACCCCACATATAAGGGGCCTCGAGGTCGACCTCTGCCCCCCTGCCAACACAAACTGCGACCGACCGGAGAGTTAGGAGGAGAACCACCGTAAAACGGTGCCGGATCTGAATGATTTTATCCTGCAGATACTCTCCAAATTCCTCTGCTCGCCCCTGTAGAGGGGCTTCCCGCGACCTCTGTTGTAGGAGAGAGCGGGTCACCCCAAACAGGGCGGCAGGGCGGTTCTCTGCGGATGCGATGAGGGCGGCACAATAGTTACGTTTGGCCGCTCTCAGTGCCACTAGGTAAGTCCTTAAGTGGGCTCTTGCCTGTGTTCGGTCGGATTCGGATCGTGTGGACCTCCACCTGCTGTATAGGCGTCTCTTGCGGCGTTTCATCACCCTCAGCTCCTCGGAAAACCAAGGAGCCTGGGTGGATCGGCGCCGCAAGAGAGGCCGCAAGGGCGCGACTCAGTCCAAGGCCCCCATGGCTGCACTATTCCATGCGGCCACTAGGTCCTCAGTCGAACCGCGAGTCAAGGTCGCAGGTAATGGCCCAAGCTCCCTCTGGAACCTCTCCGGGTCCATCAGGCGCCTGGGGCGGAACCATCTTGACATGGTACTGATGCGACCAATGCCGTCTCGGTGCTGTGCCCAGGTGTGGACTACAACTCCCAGAATTCTCAACTCAGTCCCTAGAAGAGGTGTGAACTACAAAACGCAGAATTCTCAAATCAGCACCTAGAAGAGGTGTGGACTACAACTCCCAGAGTTCTCAACTTAGCCCCTAGAAGAGGTGTGGACTACAAAACCCAGAATTCTCAAATCAGCACCTAGAAGAGGTGTGGCCTACAACTCCCAGAATTCTCAAACCAGACCCTAGAAGAGGCGTAGACTACAACTCCCAGAATTCTCAAGTCAGCCCCTAGAAAAGGTGTGGACTACAACTCCCAGAATTCTCAAATTAGCCCCTAGAAGAGGTGTGGACTACAACTCCCAGAATTCTCAAATTAGCACCTAGAAGAAGTGTGGAATACAACTCCCAGAATTCTCAACTCAGCACCTAGAAGAAGTGTGGACTACAACTCCCAGAATTCTCAAAAAAGCCCTAGAAGAACTGTGGACTACAACTCCCAGAATTCTCAAGTCAGCCCCTAGAAGAGGTGTGGACTACAACTCCCAGAATTCTCAAATCCGCCGCTTGGCCTCTTGTAGAGGTGTGGACTACAACTCCCAGAATTCTCAACTCAGCCCCTAGAAGAAGTGTGGACTACAACTCCCAGAATTCTCAACTCAGCCCTAGAAGAGGTGTGGACTACAACTCCCAGAATTCTCAACTCAGCACCTAGAAGAGGTGTGGACTACAACTCCCAGAATTCTCAAATCAGCCCCTAGAAGAAGTGTGGACTACAACTCCCAGAATTCTCAAATCCGCCCCTTGGCCTCTTCTAGAGGTGTGGACTACAACTCCCAGAATTCTCAATTCACCCCCTAGAAGAAGTGTGGACTACAACTCCCAGAATTCTCAACTCAGCCCTAGAAGAAGTGTGGACTACAACTCCCAGAATTCTCAAATCCGCCCCTTGGCCTCTTGTAGAGGTGTGGACTACAACTCCCAGAATTCTCAACTCAGCCCCTAGAAGAGGTGTGGACTACAACTCCCAGAATTCTCAATTCACCCCCTAGAAGAAGTGTGGACTACAACTCCCAGAAATCTCAACTCGGCACCTAGAAGAAGTGTGGACTACAACTCCCAGAATTCTCAACTCAGCCCCTAGAAGAAGTGTGGACTACAACTCCCAGAATTCTCAACTCAGCCCTAGAAGAGGTGTGGACTACAACTCCCAGAATTCTCAATTCAGCCCCTAGAAGAAGTGTGGACTACAACTCCCAGAATTCTCAACTCAGCCCTAGAAGAAGTATGGACTACAAATCCTAGAATTCTCAACTCGGCCCCTAGAAGAGGTGTGGACTACAACTCCCAGAATTCTCAAATCGGCCCCTAGAATAGGTGTGGACTACAACTCCCAGAATTCTCAACTCACCCCTTGAAGAGGTGTGGACTACAACTCCCAGAATTCTCAACTCGGCACCTAGAAGAAGTGTGGACTACAACTCCCAGAATTCTCAACTCAGCCCTAGAAGAAGTGTGGACTACAACTCCCAGAATTCTCAACTCGGCACCTAGAAGAAGTGTGGACTACAACTCCCAGAATTCTCAATTCAGCCCCTAGAAGAAGTGTGGACTACAACTCCCAGAATTCTCAACTCAGCCCTAGAAGAGGTGTGGACTACAACTCCCAGAATTCTCAAATCGGCCCCTAGAATAGGTGTGGACTACAACTCCCAGAATTCTCAACTCACCCCTAGAAGAGGTGTGGACTACAACTCCCAGAATTCTCAACTCAGCCCTAGAAGAGGTGTGGACTACAACTCCCAGAATTCTCAATTCAGCCCCTAGAAGAAGTGTGGAGTACAACTCCCAGAATTCTCAACTCAGCCGTAGAAGAAGTATGGACTACAAATCCTAGAATTCTCAACTCGGCCCCTAGAAGAGGTGTGGACTACAACTCCCAGAATTCTCAACTCGGCACCTAGAAGAAGTGTGGACTACAACTCCCAGAATTCTCAACTCAGCCCCTAGAAGAAGTGTGGACTACAACTCCCAGAATTCTCAACTCAGTCCCTAGAAGAGGTGTGGACTACAACTCCGAGAATTCTCAATTCACCCCCTAGAAGAAGTGTGGACTACAACTCCCAGAATTCTCAACTCAGCCCCTAGAAGAGGTTTGGACTACAACTCCCAGAATTCTCAATTCACCCCCTAGAAGAAGTGTGGACTACAACTCCCAGAATTCTCAACTCAGCCCCTAGAAGAGGCGTGGACTACAACTCCCAGAATTCTCAATTCACCCCCTAGAAGAAGTGTGGACTACAACCCCGAGAATTCTCTAGTCAGCCCAAGAAGAGGTGTGGACTACAACTCCGAGAATTCTCAATTCACCCCCTAGAAGAAGTGTGGACTACAACTCCCAGAATTCTCAACTCAGCCCCTAGAAGAGGCGTGGACTACAACTCCCAGAATTCTCAAATCGGCCCCTAGAAGAGGCGTGGACTACAACTCCCAGAATTCTCAACTCAGCCCTAGAAGAAGTGTGGACTACAACTCCCAGAATTCTCAACTCGGCACCTAGAAGAAGTGTGGACTACAACTCCCAGAATTCTCAATTCAGCCCCTAGAAGAAGTGTGGACTACAACTCCCAGAATTCTCAACTCAGCCCTAGAAGAGGTGTGGACTACAACTCCCAGAATTCTCAAATCGGCCCCTAGAATAGGTGTGGACTACAACTCCCAGAATTCTCAACTCAGCACCTAGAAGAAGTGTGGACTACAACTCCCAGAATTCTCAACTCAGCACCTAGAAGAAGTGTGGACTACAACTCCCAGAATTCTCAAAAAAGCCCTAGAAGAACTGTGGACTACAACTCCCAGAATTCTCAAGTCAGCCCCTAGAAGAGGTGTGGACTACAACTCCCAGAATTCTCAAATCCGCCGCTTGGCCTCTTGTAGAGGTGTGGACTACAACTCCCAGAATTCTCAACTCAGCCCCTAGAAGAAGTGTGGACTACAACTCCCAGAATTCTCAACTCAGCCCTAGAAGAGGTGTGGACTACAACTCCCAGAATTCTCAAATCGGCCCCTAGAAGAGGTGTGGACTACAACTCCCAGAATTCTCAAATCCGCCGCTTGGCCTCTTGTAGAGGTGTGGACTACAACTCCCAGAATTCTCAATTCAGCCCCTAGAAGAAGTGTGGACTACAACTCCCAGAATTCTCAACTCAGCCCTAGAAGAGGTGTGGACTACAACTCCCAGAATTCTCAAATCGGCCCCTAGAATAGGTGTGGACTACAACTCCCAGAATTCTCAACTCAGCACCTAGAAGAAGTGTGGACTACAACTCCCAGAATTCTCAACTCAGCACCTAGAAGAAGTGTGGACTACAACTCCCAGAATTCTCAAATCCGCCGCTTGGCCTCTTGTAGAGGTGTGGACTACAACTCCCAGAATTCTCAACTCAGCCCCTAGAAGAAGTGTGGACTACAACTCCCAGAATTCTCAACTCAGCCCTAGAAGAGGTGTGGACTACAACTCCCAGAATTCTCAACTCAGCACCTAGAAGAGGTGTGGACTACAACTCCCAGAATTCTCAAATCAGCCCCTAGAAGAAGTGTGGACTACAACTCCCAGAATTCTCAAATCCGCCCCTTGGCCTCTTCTAGAGGTGTGGACTACAACTCCCAGAATTCTCAATTCACCCCCTAGAAGAAGTGTGGACTACAACTCCCAGAATTCTCAACTCAGCCCTAGAAGAAGTGTGGACTACAACTCCCAGAATTCTCAACTCAGCCCTAGAAGAAGTGTGGACTACAACTCCCAGAATTCTCAAATCCGCCCCTTGGCCTCTTGTAGAGGTGTGGACTACAACTCCCAGAATTCTCAACTCAGCCCCTAGAAGAGGTGTGGACTACAACTCCCAGAATTCTCAATTCACCCCCTAGAAGAAGTGTGGACTACAACTCCCAGAAATCTCAACTCGGCACCTAGAAGAAGTGTGGACTACAACTCCCAGAATTCTCAACTCAGCCCCTAGAAGAAGTGTGGACTACAACTCCCAGAATTCTCAACTCAGCCCTAGAAGAGGTGTGGACTACAACTCCCAGAATTCTCAATTCAGCCCCTAGAAGAAGTGTGGACTACAACTCCCAGAATTCTCAACTCAGCCCTAGAAGAAGTATGGACTACAAATCCTAGAATTCTCAACTCGGCCCCTAGAAGAGGTGTGGACTACAACTCCCAGAATTCTCAAATCGGCCCCTAGAATAGGTGTGGACTACAACTCCCAGAATTCTCAACTCACCCCTTGAAGAGGTGTGGACTACAACTCCCAGAATTCTCAACTCGGCACCTAGAAGAAGTGTGGACTACAACTCCCAGAATTCTCAACTCAGCCCTAGAAGAAGTGTGGACTACAACTCCCAGAATTCTCAACTCGGCACCTAGAAGAAGTGTGGACTACAACTCCCAGAATTCTCAATTCAGCCCCTAGAAGAAGTGTGGACTACAACTCCCAGAATTCTCAACTCAGCCCTAGAAGAGGTGTGGACTACAACTCCCAGAATTCTCAAATCGGCCCCTAGAATAGGTGTGGACTACAACTCCCAGAATTCTCAACTCACCCCTAGAAGAGGTGTGGACTACAACTCCCAGAATTCTCAACTCAGCCCTAGAAGAGGTGTGGACTACAACTCCCAGAATTCTCAATTCAGCCCCTAGAAGAAGTGTGGAGTACAACTCCCAGAATTCTCAACTCAGCCGTAGAAGAAGTATGGACTACAAATCCTAGAATTCTCAACTCGGCCCCTAGAAGAGGTGTGGACTACAACTCCCAGAATTCTCAACTCGGCACCTAGAAGAAGTGTGGACTACAACTCCCAGAATTCTCAACTCAGCCCCTAGAAGAAGTGTGGACTACAACTCCCAGAATTCTCAACTCAGTCCCTAGAAGAGGTGTGGACTACAACTCCGAGAATTCTCAATTCACCCCCTAGAAGAAGTGTGGACTACAACTCCCAGAATTCTCAACTCAGCCCCTAGAAGAGGTTTGGACTACAACTCCCAGAATTCTCAATTCACCCCCTAGAAGAAGTGTGGACTACAACTCCCAGAATTCTCAACTCAGCCCCTAGAAGAGGCGTGGACTACAACTCCCAGAATTCTCAATTCACCCCCTAGAAGAAGTGTGGACTACAACCCCGAGAATTCTCTAGTCAGCCCAAGAAGAGGTGTGGACTACAACTCCGAGAATTCTCAATTCACCCCCTAGAAGAAGTGTGGACTACAACTCCCAGAATTCTCAACTCAGCCCCTAGAAGAGGCGTGGACTACAACTCCCAGAATTCTCAAATCGGCCCCTAGAAGAGGCGTGGACTACAACTCCCAGAATTCTCAACTCAGCCCCTAGAAGAGGCGTGGACTACAACTCCCAGAATTCTCAAATCAGCCCCTAGAAGAAGTGTGGACTACAATTCCCAGAATTCTCAACTCGGCACCTAGAAGAAGTGTGGACTACAACTCCCAGAATTCTCAACTCAGCCCTAGAAGAAGTGTGGACTACAACTCCCAGAATTCTCAACTCGGCACCTAGAAGAAGTGTGGACTACAACTCCCAGAATTCTCAATTCAGCCCCTAGAAGAAGTGTGGACTACAACTCCCAGAATTCTCAACTCAGCCCTAGAAGAGGTGTGGACTACAACTCCCAGAATTCTCAAATCGGCCCCTAGAATAGGTGTGGACTACAACTCCCAGAATTCTCAACTCAGCACCTAGAAGAAGTGTGGACTACAACTCCCAGAATTCTCAACTCAGCACCTAGAAGAAGTGTGGACTACAACTCCCAGAATTCTCAAAAAAGCCCTAGAAGAACTGTGGACTACAACTCCCAGAATTCTCAAGTCAGCCCCTAGAAGAGGTGTGGACTACAACTCCCAGAATTCTCAAATCCGCCGCTTGGCCTCTTGTAGAGGTGTGGACTACAACTCCCAGAATTCTCAACTCAGCCCCTAGAAGAAGTGTGGACTACAACTCCCAGAATTCTCAACTCAGCCCCTAGAAGAGGTGTGGACTACAACTCCCAGAATTCTCAACTCAGCCCTAGAAGAAGTGTGGACTACAAATCCTAGAATTCTCAAATCAGCCCCTAGAAGAGGTGTGGACTACAACTCCCAGAATTCTCAATTCACCCCCTAGAAGAAGTGTGGACTACAACTCCCAGAATTCTCAACTCAGCCCCTAGAAGAGGCGTGGACTACAACTCCCAGAATTCTCAAATCAGCCCCTAGAAGAGGCGTGGACTACAACTCCCAGAATTCTCAACTCGGCCCCTAGAAGAGGCGTGGACTACAACTCCCAGAATTCTCAAATCACCCCCTAGAAGAAGTGTGGACTACAACTCCCAGAATTCTCAACTCGGCACCTAGAAGAAGTGTGGACTACAACTCCCAGAATTCTCAACTCAGCCCTAGAAGAAGTGTGGACTACAACTCCCAGAATTCTCAACTCGGCACCTAGAAGAAGTGTGGACTACAACTCCCAGAATTCTCAATTCAGCCCCTAGAAGAAGTGTGGACTACAACTCCCAGAATTCTCAAATCGGCCCCTAGAATAGGTGTGGACTACAACTCCCAGAATTCTCAACTCAGCACCTAGAAGAAGTGTGGACTACAACTCCCAGAATTCTCAACTCAGCACCTAGAAGAAGTGTGGACTACAACTCCCAGAATTCTCAATTCAGCTCCTAGAAGAAGTGTGGACTACAACTCCCAGAATTCTCAAAAAAGCCCTAGAAGAACTGTGGACTACAACTCCCAGAATTCTCAAGTCAGCCCCTAGAAGAGGTGTGGACTGCAACTCCCAGAATTCTCAAATCCGCCGCTTGGCCTCTTGTAGAGGTGTGGACTACAACTCCCAGAATTCTCAACTCAGCCCCTAGAAGAGGTGTGGACTACAACTCCCAGAATTCTCAAATCAGCCCCTAGAAGAGGTGTGGACTACAACTCCCAGAATTCTCAACTCAGCCCCTAGAAGAGGTGTGGACTACAACTCCGAGAATTCTCAACTCAGCCCTAGAAGAAGTGTGGACTACAACTCCCAGAATTCTCAAATCAGCCCTAGAAGAAGTGTGGACTACAACTCCCAGAATTCTAAACTCAGCCCTAGAAGAGGTGTGGACTACAACCCCGAGAATTCTCTAGTCAGCCCAAGAAGAGGTGTGGACTACAACTCCCAGAATTCTCAACTCAGCCCCTAGAAGAGGTGTGGACTACAACCCCGAGAATTCTCTAGTCAGCCCAAGAAGAGGTGTGGACTACAACTCCCAGAATTCTCAAATCAGCCCCTAGAAGAGGTGTGGACTACAACTCCCAGAATTCTCAACTCAGCCCCTAGAAGAGGTGTGGACTACAACTCCCAGAATTCTCAACTCAGCCCCTAGAAGAGCCGTGGACTACAACTCCCAGAATTCTCAAATCGGCCCCTAGAAGAGGCGTGGACTACAACTCCCAGAATTCTCAACTCAGCCCCTAGAAGAGGCGTGGACTACAACTCCCAGAATTCTCAAATCAGCCCCTAGAAGAAGTGTGGACTACAACTCCCAGAATTCTCAACTCAGCCCTAGAAGAAGTGTGGACTACAACTCCCAGAATTCTCAACTCGGCACCTAGAAGAAGTGTGGACTACAACTCCCAGAATTCTCAATTCAGCCCCTAGAAGAAGTGTGGACTACAACTCCCAGAATTCTCAACTCAGCCCTAGAAGAGGTGTGGACTACAACTCCCAGAATTCTCAAATCGGCCCCTAGAATAGGTGTGGACTACAACTCCCAGAATTCTCAACTCAGCACCTAGAAGAAGTGTGGACTACAACTCCCAGAATTCTCAACTCAGCACCTAGAAGAAGTGTGGACTACAACTCCCAGAATTCTCAAAAAAGCCCTAGAAGAACTGTGGACTACAACTCCCAGAATTCTCAAGTCAGCCCCTAGAAGAGGTGTGGACTACAACTCCCAGAATTCTCAAATCCGCCGCTTGGCCTCTTGTAGAGGTGTGGACTACAACTCCCAGAATTCTCAACTCAGCCCCTAGAAGAAGTGTGGACTACAACTCCCAGAATTCTCAACTCAGCCCCTAGAAGAGGTGTGGACTACAACTCCCAGAATTCTCAACTCAGCCCTAGAAGAAGTGTGGACTACAAATCCTAGAATTCTCAAATCAGCCCCTAGAAGAGGTGTGGACTACAACTCCCAGAATTCTCAATTCACCCCCTAGAAGAAGTGTGGACTACAACTCCCAGAATTCTCAACTCAGCCCCTAGAAGAGGCGTGGACTACAACTCCCAGAATTCTCAAATCAGCCCCTAGAAGAGGCGTGGACTACAACTCCCAGAATTCTCAACTCAGCCCCTAGAAGAGGCGTGGACTACAACTCCCAGAATTCTCAAATCAGCCCCTAGAAGAAGTGTGGACTACAACTCCCAGAATTCTCAACTCGGCACCTAGAAGAAGTGTGGACTACAACTCCCAGAATTCTCAACTCAGCCCTAGAAGAAGTGTGGACTACAACTCCCAGAATTCTCAACTCGGCACCTAGAAGAAGTGTGGACTACAACTCCCAGAATTCTCAATTCAGCCCCTAGAAGAAGTGTGGACTACAACTCCCAGAATTCTCAAATCGGCCCCTAGAATAGGTGTGGACTACAACTCCCAGAATTCTCAACTCAGCACCTAGAAGAAGTGTGGACTACAACTCCCAGAATTCTCAACTCAGCACCTAGAAGAAGTGTGGACTACAACTCCCAGAATTCTCAATTCAGCTCCTAGAAGAAGTGTGGACTACAACTCCCAGAATTCTCAAAAAAGCCCTAGAAGAACTGTGGACTACAACTCCCAGAATTCTCAAGTCAGCCCCTAGAAGAGGTGTGGACTGCAACTCCCAGAATTCTCAAATCCGCCGCTTGGCCTCTTGTAGAGGTGTGGACTACAACTCCCAGAATTCTCAACTCAGCCCCTAGAAGAGGTGTGGACTACAACTCCCAGAATTCTCAAATCAGCCCCTAGAAGAGGTGTGGACTACAACTCCCAGAATTCTCAACTCAGCCCCTAGAAGAGGTGTGGACTACAACTCCGAGAATTCTCAACTCAGCCCTAGAAGAAGTGTGGACTACAACTCCCAGAATTCTCAAATCAGCCCTAGAAGAAGTGTGGACTACAACTCCCAGAATTCTAAACTCAGCCCTAGAAGAGGTGTGGACTACAACCCCGAGAATTCTCTAGTCAGCCCAAGAAGAGGTGTGGACTACAACTCCCAGAATTCTCAAATCCGCCGCTTGGCCTCTTGTAGAGGTGTGGACTACAACTCCCAGAATTCTCAACTCAGCCCCTAGAAGAAGTGTGGACTACAACTCCCAGAATTCTCAACTCAGCCCCTAGAAGAGGTGTGGACTACAACTCCCAGAATTCTCAACTCAGCCCTAGAAGAAGTGTGGACTACAAATCCTAGAATTCTCAAATCAGCCCCTAGAAGAGGTGTGGACTACAACTCCCAGAATTCTCAAATCAGCCCCTAGAATAGGTGTGGACTACAACTCCCAGAATTCTCAAAAAAAGCCCTAGAAGAAGTGTGGACTACAACTCCCAGAATTCTCAAAAAAACCCTAGAAGAACTGTGGACTACAACTCCCAGAATTCTCAAGTCAGCCCCTAGAAGAGGTGTGGACTACAACTCCCAGAATTCTCAACTCAGCCCTAGAAGAGGTGTGGACTACAACTCCCAGAATTCTCAACTCGGCACCTAGAAGAGGTGTGGACTACAACTCCCAGAATTCTCAACTCGGCACCTAGAAGAAGTGTGGACTACAACTCCCAGAATTCTCAACTCAGCACCTAGAAGAAGTGTGGACTACAACTCCCAGAATTATCAAGAAAACCCTAGAAGAACTGTGGACTACAACTCCCAGAATTCTCAAGTCAGCCCCTAGAAGAGGTGTGGACTACAACTCCCAGAATTCTCAAATCCGCCCCTTGGCCTCTTGTAGAGGTGTGGACTACAACTCCCAGAATTCTCAACTCAGCCCCTAGAAGAAGTGTGGACTACAACTCCCAGAATTCTCAACTCAGCCCTAGAAGAGGTGTGGACTACAACTCCCAGAATTCTCAACTCGGCACCTAGAAGAGGTGTGGACTACAACTCCCAGAATTCTCAACTCGGCACCTAGAAGAAGTGTGGACTACAACTCCCAGAATTCTCAACTCAGCCCCTAGAAGAAGTGTGGACTACAACTCCCAGAATTCTCAACTCAGCCCTAGAAGAGGTGTGGACTACAACTCCCAGAATTCTCAATTCAGCCCCTAGAAGAAGTGTGGACTACAACTCCCAGAATTCTCAACTCAGCCGTAGAAGAAGTATGGACTACAAATCCTAGAATTCTCAACTCGGCCCCTAGAAGAGGTGTGGACTACAACTCCCAGAATTCTCAAATCGGCCCCTAGAATAGGTGTGGACTACAACTCCCAGAATTCTCAACTCACCCCTAGAAGAGGTGTGGACTACAACTCCCAGAATTCTCAACTCAGCACCTAGAAGAAGTGTGGACTACAACTCCCAGAATTCTCAAGTCAGCCCTAGAAGAGGTGTGGACTACAACTCCCAGAATTCTCAACTCGGCACCTAGAAGAGGTGTGGACTACAACTCCCAGAATTCTCAAATCAGCCCCTAGAAGAAGTGTGGACTACAATTCCCAGAATTCTCAACTCGGCACCTAGAAGAAGTGTGGACTACAACTCCCAGAATTCTCAACTCAGCCCTAGAAGAAGTGTGGACTACAACTCCCAGAATTCTCAATTCAGCCCCTAGAAGAAGTGTGGACTACAACTCCCAGAATTCTCAACTCAGCCCTAGAAGAGGTGTGGACTACAACTCCCAGAATTCTCAACTCAGCCCTAGAAGAAGTGTGGACTACAACTCCCAGAATTCTCAACTCGGCACCTAGAAGAAGTGTGGACTACAACTCCCAGAATTCTCAATTCAGCCCCTAGAAGAAGTGTGGACTACAACTCCCAGAATTCTCAACTCAGCCCTAGAAGAGGTGTGGACTACAACTCCCAGAATTCTCAAATCGGCCCCTAGAATAGGTGTGGACTACAACTCCCAGAATTCTCAACTCAACACCTAGAAGAAGTGTGGACTACAACTCCCAGAATTCTCAACTCAGCCCCTAGAAGAGGTGTGGACTACAACTCCGAGAATTCTCAATTCACCCCCTAGAAAAAGTGTGGACTACAACTCCCAGAATTCTCAACTCAGCCCTAGAAGAAGTGTGGACTACAACTCCCAGAATTCTCAACTCAGCCCCTAGAAGAGGTGTGGACTACAACTCCCAGAATTCTCAACTCAGCCCTAGAAGAAGTGTGGACTACAAATCCTAGAATTCTCAAATCAGCCCCTAGAAGAGGTGTGGACTACAACTCCCAGAATTCTCAATTCACCCCCTAGAAGAAGTGTGGACTACAACTCCCAGAATTCTCAACTCAGCCCCTAGAAGAGGCGTGGACTACAACTCCCAGAATTCTCAAATCAGCCCCTAGAAGAGGCGTGGACTACAACTCCCAGAATTCTCAACTCAGCCCCTAGAAGAGGCGTGGACTACAACTCCCAGAATTCTCAAATCAGCCCCTAGAAGAAGTGTGGACTACAACTCCCAGAATTCTCAAATCGGCACCTAGAAGAGGTGTGGACTACAACTCCCAGAATTCTCAACTCAGCCCCTAGAAGAGGCGTGGACTACAACTCCCAGAATTCTCAACTCAGCCCTAGAAGAAGTGTGGACTACAAATCCTAGAATTCTCAAATAAGCCCCTAGAAGAGGTGTGGACTACAACTCCCAGAATTCTCAATTCACCCCCTAGAAGAAGTGTGGACTACAACTCCCAGAATTCTCAACTCAGCCCCTAGAAGAGGCGTGGACTACAACTCCCAGAATTCTCAAATCAGCCCCTAGAAGAGGCGTGGACTACAACTCCCAGAATTCTCAACTCAGCCCCTAGAAGAGGCGTGGACTACAAATCCTAGAATTCTCAAATCAGCCCCTAGAAGAGGTGTGGACTACAACTCCCAGAATTCTCAATTCACCCCCTAGAAGAAGTGTGGACTACAACTCCCAGAATTCTCAAATCAGCCCCTAGAAGAAGTGTGGACTACAACTCCCAGAATTCTCAAATCGGCACCTAGAAGAGGTGTGGACTACAACTCCCAGAATTCTCAACTCAGCCCCTAGAAGAGGCGTGGACTACAACTCCCAGAATTCTCAACTCAGCCCTAGAAGAAGTGTGGACTACAAATCCTAGAATTCTCAAATCAGCCCCTAGAAGAGGTGTGGACTACAACTCCCAGAATTCTCAATTCACCCCCTAGAAGAAGTGTGGACTACAACTCCCAGAATTCTCAACTCAGCCCCTAGAAGAGGCGTGGACTACAACTCCCAGAATTCTCAAATCAGCCCCTAGAAGAGGCGTGGACTACAACTCCCAGAATTCTCAACTCAGCCCCTTGAAGAGGCGTGGACTACAACTCCCAGAATTCTCAAATCAGCCCCTAGAAGAAGTGTGGACTACAACTCCCAGAATTCTCAACTCGGCACCTAGAAGAAGTGTGGACTACAACTCCCAGAATTCTCAACTCAGCCCTAGAAGAAGTGTGGACTACAACTCCCAGAATTCTCAACTCGGCACCTAGAAGAAGTGTGGACTACAACTCCCAGAATTCTCAATTCAGCCCCTAGAAGAAGTGTGGACTACAACTCCCAGAATTCTCAAATCGGCCCCTAGAATAGGTGTGGACTACAACTCCCAGAATTCTCAACTCAGCACCTAGAAGAAGTGTGGACTACAACTCCCAGAATTCTCAACTCAGCACCTAGAAGAAGTGTGGACTACAACTCCCAGAATTCTCAAATCAGCCCTAGAAGAAGTGTGGACTACAACTCCCAGAATTCTAAACTCAGCCCTAGAAGAGGTGTGGACTACAACTCCCAGAATTCTCAATTCACCCCCTAGAAGAAGTGTGGACTACAACTCCCAGAATTCTCAAATCAGCCCAAGAAGAGGTGTGGACTACAACTCCCACAATTCTCAACTCAGCCCCTAGAAGAGGTGTGGACTACAACTCCCAGAATTCTCAAATCAGCCAGAGAAGAAGTGTGGACTACAACTCCCAGAATTCTCAAATCCGCCGCTTGGCCTCTTGTAGAGGTGTGGACTACAACTCCCAGAATTCTCAACTCAGCCCCTAGAAGAAGTGTGGACTACAACTCCCAGAATTCTCAACTCAGCCCTAGAAGAAGTGTGGACTACAAATCCTAGAATTCTCAAATCAGCCCCTAGAAGAGGTGTGGACTACAACTCCCAGAATTCTCAAATCAGCCCCTAGAAGAGGTGTGGACTACAACTCCCAGAATTCTCAAAAAAAGCCCTAGAAGAACTGTGGACTACAACTCCCAGAATTCTCAACTCAGCACCTAGAAGAAGTGTGGACTACAACTCCCAGAATTCTCAAAAAAGCCCTAGAAGAACTGTGGACTACAACTCCCAGAATTCTCAACTCAGCACCTAGAAGAGGTGTGGACTACAACTCCCAGAATTCTCAAATCAGCACCTAGAAGAGGTGTGGACTACAACTCCCAGAATTCTCAAATCCGCCCCTTGGCCTCTTGTAGAGGTGTGGACTACAACTCCCAGAATTCTCAACTCGGCACCTAGAAGAAGTGTGGACTACAACTCCCAGAATTCTCAACTCAGCCCTAGAAGAGGTGTGGACTACAACTCCCAGAATTCTCAACTCGGCACCTAGAAGAAGTGTGGACTACAACTCCCAGAATTCTCAACTCAGCCCCTAGAAGAAGTGTGGACTACAACTCCCAGAATTCTCAACTCAGCCCTAGAAGAGGTGTGGACTACAACTCCCAGAATTCTCAATTCAGCCCCTAGAAGAAGTGTGGACTACAACTCCCAGAATTCTCAACTCAGCCCTAGAAGAGGTGTGGACTACAACTCCCAGAATTCTCAACTCAGCACCTAGAAGAAGTGTGGACTACAACTCCCAGAATTATCAAGAAAACCCTAGAAGAACTGTGGACTACAACTCCCAGAATTCTCAAGTCAGCCCCTAGAAGAGGTGTGGACTACAACTCCCAGAATTCTCAAATCCGCCCCTTGGCCTCTTGTAGAGGTGTGGACTACAACTCCCAGAATTCTCAACTCAGCCCCTAGAAGAAGTGTGGACTACAACTCCCAGAATTCTCAACTCAGCCCTAGAAGAGGTGTGGACTACAACTCCCAGAATTCTCAACTCGGCACCTAGAAGAGGTGTGGACTACAACTCCCAGAATTCTCAACTCGGCACCTAGAAGAAGTGTGGACTACAACTCCCAGAATTCTCAACTCGGCACCTAGAAGAAGTGTGGACTACAACTCCCAGAATTCTCAATTCAGCCCCTAGAAGAAGTGTGGACTACAACTCCCAGAATTCTCAACTCAGCCGTAGAAGAAGTATGGACTACAAATCCTAGAATTCTCAACTCGGCCCCTAGAAGAGGTGTGGACTACAACTCCCAGAATTCTCAACTCAGCCCCTAGAAGAAGTGTGGACTACAACTCCCAGAATTCTCAATTCAGCCCCTAGAAGAAGTGTGGACTACAACTCCCAGAATTCTCAACTCAGCCGTAGAAGAAGTATGGACTACAAATCCTAGAATTCTCAACTCGGCCCCTAGAAGAGGTGTGGACTACAACTCCCAGAATTCTCAAATCGGCCCCTAGAATAGGTGTGGACTACAACTCCCAGAATTCTCAACTCACCCCTAGAAGAGGTGTGGACTACAACTCCCAGAATTCTCAACTTAGCACCTAGAAGAAGTGTGGACTACAACTCCCAGAATTCTCAAAAAAGCCCTAGAAGAACTGTGGACTACAACTCCCAGAATTCTCAAGTCAGCCCCTAGAAGAGGTGTGGACTACAACTCCCAGAATTCTCAACTCGGCACCTAGAAGAGGTGTGGACTACAACTCCCAGAATTCTCAACTCGGCACCTAGAAGAAGTGTGGACTACAACTCCCAGAATTCTCAACTCAGCCCCTAGAAGAAGTGTGGACTACAACTCCCAGAATTCTCAACTCAGCCCTAGAAGAGGTGTGGACTACAACTCCCAGAATTCTCAATTCAGCCCCTAGAAGAGGTGTGGACTACAACTCCCAGAATTCTCAACTCGGCACCTAGAAGAAGTGTGGACTACAACTCCCAGAATTCTCAATTCAGCACCTAGAAGAAGTGTGGACTACAACTCCCAGAATTATCAAGAAAACCCTAGAAGAACTGTGGACTACAACTCCCAGAATTCTCAAGTCAGCCCCTAGAAGAGGTGTGGACTACAACTCCCAGAATTCTCAAATCCGCCCCTTGGCCTCTTGTAGAGGTGTGGACTACAACTCCCAGAATTCTCAACTCAGCCCCTAGAAGAAGTGTGGACTACAACTCCCAGAATTCTCAACTCAGCCCTAGAAGAGGTGTGGACTACAACTCCCAGAATTCTCAACTCGGCACCTAGAAGAGGTGTGGACTACAACTCCCAGAATTCTCAACTCGGCACCTAGAAGAAGTGTGGACTACAACTCCCAGAATTCTCAACTCAGCCCCTAGAAGAAGTGTGGACTACAACTCCCAGAATTCTCAACTCAGCCCTAGAAGAGGTGTGGACTACAACTCCCAGAATTCTCAATTCAGCCCCTAGAAGAAGTGTGGACTACAACTCCCAGAATTCTCAACTCAGCCGTAGAAGAAGTATGGACTACAAATCCTAGAATTCTCAACTCGGCCCCTAGAAGAGGTGTGGACTACAACTCCCAGAATTCTCAAATCGGCCCCTAGAATAGGTGTGGACTACAACTCCCAGAATTCTCAACTCACCCCTAGAAGAGGTGTGGACTACAACTCCCAGAATTCTCAACTCAGCACCTAGAAGAAGTGTGGACTACAACTCCCAGAATTCTCAAAAAAGCCCTAGAAGAACTGTGGACTACAACTCCCAGAATTCTCAAGTCAGCCCCTAGAAGAAGTGTGGACTACAACTCCCAAAATTCTCAACTCAGCCCTAGAAGAGGTGTGGACTACAACTCCCAGAATTCTCAACTCGGCACCTAGAAGAGGTGTGGACTACAACTCCCAGAATTCTCAACTCGGCACCTAGAAGAAGTGTGGACTACAACTCCCAGAATTCTCTAGTCAGCCCAAGAAGAGGTGTAGACTACAACTCCCACAATTCTCACCTCAGCCCCTAGAAGAGGTGTGGACTACAACTCCCAGAATTCTCAACTCAGCCCCTAGAAGAAGTGTGGACTACAACTCCCAGAATTCTCAACTCAGCCCTAGAAGAGGTGTAGACTACAACTCCCAGAATTCTCAAATCAACCCCTAGAAGAAGTATGGACTACAAATCCTAGAATTCTCAACTCAGCCCCTAGAAGAGGTGTGGACTACAACTCCCAGAATTCTCAACTCAGCCCCTAGAAGAAGTATGGACTACAAATCCTAGAATTCTCAAATCAGCCCCTAGAAGAGGTGTAGACTACAACTCCCAGAATTCTCAAATCGGCCCCTAGAATAGGTGTGGACTACAACTCCCAGAATTCTCAAAAAAGCCCTAGAACTGTGGACTACAACTCCCAGAATTCTCAACTCAGCACCTAGAAGAAGTGTGGACTACAACTCCCAGAATTCTCAAAAAAAACCTAGAAGAACTGTGGACTACAACTCCCAGAATTCTCAAGTCAGCCCCTAGAAGAGGTGTGGACTACAACTCCCAGAATTCTCAAATCCGCCCCTTGGCCTCTTGTAGAGGTGTGGACTACAACTCCCAGAATTCTCAACTCAGCCCTAGAAGAGGTGTGGACTACAACTCCCAGAATTCTCAACTCGGCACCTAGAAGTGTGGACTACAACTCCCAGAATTCTCAACTCAGCCCCTAGAAGAAGTGTGGACTACAACTCCCAGAATTCTCAACTCAGCCCCTAGAAGAAGTGTGGACTACAACTCCCAGAATTCTCAATTCAGCCCCTAGAAGAAGTGTGGAGTACAACTCCCAGAATTCTCAACTCAGCCGTAGAAGAAGTATGGACTACAAATCCTAGAATTCTCAACTCGGCCCCTAGAAGAGGTGTGGACTACAACTCCCAGAATTCTCAAATCGGCACCTAGAAGAAGTGTGGACTACAACTCCCAGAATTTTCAACTCAGCCCCTAGAAGAAGTGTGGACTACAACTCCCAGAATTCTCAACTCAGCCCTAGAAGAAGTGTGGACTACAACTCCCAGAATTCTCAACTCAGCCCCTAGAAGAAGTGTGGACTACAACTCCCAGAATTCTCAACTCAGCACCTAGAAGAAGTGTGGACTACAACTCCCAGAATTCTCAAAAAAACCCTAGAAGAACTGTGGACTACAACTCCCAGAATTCTCAAGTCAGCCCCTAAAAGAGGTGTGGACTACAACTCCCAGAATTCTCAAATCCGCCCCTTGGCCTCTTGTAGAGGTGTGGACTACAACTCCCAGAATTCTCAACTCAGCCCTAGAAGAGGTGTGGACTACAACTCCCAGAATTCTCAACTCGGCACCTAGAAGAAGTGTGGACTACAACTCCCAGAATTCTCAACTCAGCCCCTAGAAGAAGTGTGGACTACAACTCCCAGAATTCTCAACTCAGCCCCTAGAAGAAGTGTGGACTACAACTCCCAGAATTCTCAACTCAGCCCTAGAAGAGGTGTGGACTACAACTCCCAGAATTCTCAATTCAGCCCCTAGAAGAAGTGTGGACTACAATTCCCAGAATTCTCAACTCGGCACCTAGAAGAAGTGTGGACTACAACTCCCAGAATTCTCAACTCAGCCCTAGAAGAAGTGTGGACTACAACTCCCAGAATTCTCAACTCGGCACCTAGAAGAAGTGTGGACTACAACTCCCAGAATTCTCAATTCAGCCCCTAGAAGAGGTGTGGACTACAACTCCCAGAAATCTCAACTCAGCCCTAGAAGAGGTGTGGACTACAACTCCCAGAATTCTCAAATCGGCCCCTAGAATAGGTGTGGACTACAACTCCCAGAATTCTCAACTCACCCCTAGAAGAGGTGTGGACTACAACTCCCAGAATTCTCAACTCAGCACCTAGAAGAAGTGTGGACTACAACTCCCAGAATTCTCAACTCAGCACCTAGAAGAAGTGTGGACTACAACTCCCAGAATTCTCAAAAAAGCCCTAGAAGAACTGTGGACTACAACTCCCAGAATTCTCAAGTCAGCCCCTAGAAGAGGTGTGGACTACAACTCCCAGAATTCTCAAATCCGCCGCTTGGCCTCTTGTAGAGGTGTGGACTACAATTCCCAGAATTCTCAACTCAGCCCCTAGAAGAAGTGTGGACTACAACTCCCAGAATTCTCAACTCAGCCCCTAGAAGAGGTGTGGACTACAACTCCCAGAATTCTCAACTCAGCCCTAGAAGAAGTGTGGACTACAAATCCTAGAATTCTCAAATCAGCCCCTAGAAGAGGTGTGGACTACAACTCCCAGAATTCTCAAATCAGCCCCTAGAATAGGTGTGGACTACAACTCCCAGAATTCTCAAAAAAGCCCTAGAAGAACTGTGGACTACAACTCCCAGAATTCTCAACTCAGCACCTAGAAGAAGTGTGGACTACAACTCCCAGAATTCTCAAAAAACCCTAGAAGAACTGTGGACTACAACTCCCAGAATTCTCAAGTCAGCCCCTAGAAGAGGTGTGGACTACAACTCCCAGAATTCTCAACACGGCACCTAGAAGAAGTGTGGACTACAACTCCCAGAATTCTCAACTCAGCCCCTAGAAGAAGTGTGGACTACAACTCCCAGAATTCTCAACTCAGCCCTAGAAGAGGTGTGGACTACAACTCCCAGAATTCTCAACTCGGCACCTAGAAGAGGTGTGGACTACAACTCCCAGAATTCTCAACTCGGCACCTAGAAGAAGTGTGGACTACAACTCCCAGAATTCTCAACTCAGCCCTAGAAGAGGTGTGGACTACAACTCCCAGAATTCTCAACTCGGCACCTAGAAGTGTGGACTACAACTCCCAGAATTCTCAACTCAGCCCCTAGAAGAAGTGTGGACTACAACTCCCAGAATTCTCAACTCAGCCCCTAGAAGAAGTGTGGCCTACAACTCCCAGAATTCTCAACTCAACCCTAGAAGAGGTGTGGACTACAACTCCCAGAATTCTCAAATCAGCCCCTAGAATAGGTGTGGACTACAACTCCCAGAATTCTCAAAAAAGCCCTAGAAGAACTGTGGACTACAACTCCCAGAATTCTCAACTCAGCACCTAGAAGAAGTGTGGACTACAACTCCCAGAATTCTCAAAAAACCCTAGAAGAACTGTGGACTACAACTCCCAGAATTCTCAAGTCAGCCCCTAGAAGAGGTGTGGACTACAACTCCCAGAATTCTCAACACGGCACCTAGAAGAAGTGTGGACTACAACTCCCAGAATTCTCAACTCAGCCCCTAGAAGAAGTGTGGACTACAACTCCCAGAATTCTCAACTCAGCCCTAGAAGAGGTGTGGACTACAACTCCCAGAATTCTCAACTCGGCACCTAGAAGAGGTGTGGACTACAACTCCCAGAATTCTCAACTCGGCACCTAGAAGAAGTGTGGACTACAACTCCCAGAATTCTCAACTCAGCCCTAGAAGAGGTGTGGACTACAACTCCCAGAATTCTCAATTCAGCCCCTAGAAGAAGTGTGGAGTACAACTCCCAGAATTCTCAACTCAGCCGTAGAAGAAGTATGGACTACAAATCCTAGAATTCTCAACTCGGCCCCTAGAAGAGGTGTGGACTACAACTCCCAGAATTCTCAAATCGGCACCTAGAAGAAGTGTGGACTACAACTCCCAGAATTTTCAACTCAGCCCCTAGAAGAAGTGTGGACTACAACTCCCAGAATTCTCAACTCAACCCTAGAAGAAGTGTGGACTACAACTCCCAGAATTCTCAACTCAGCCCCTAGAAGAAGTGTGGACTACAACTCCCAGAATTCTCAACTCAGCACCTAGAAGAAGTGTGGACTACAACTCCCAGAATTCTCAAAAAAACCCTAGAAGAACTGTGGACTACAACTCCCAGAATTCTCAATTCAGCCCCTAGAAGAAGTGTGGACTACAACTCCCAGAATTCTCAACTCAGCCCCTAGAAGAAGTGTGGACTACAACTCCCAGAATTCTCAACTCGGCACCTAGAAGAGGTGTGGACTACAACTCCCAGAATTCTCAACTCGGCACCTAGAAGAAGTGTGGACTACAACTCCCAGAATTCTCAACTCAGCCCCTAGAAGAAGTGTGGACTACAACTCCCAGAATTCTCAACTCAGCCCTAGAAGAGATGTGGACTACAACTCCCAGAATTCTCAATTCAGCCCCTAGAAGAAGTGTGGACTACAACTCCCAGAATTCTCAACTCAGCCATAGAAGTATGGACTACAAATCCTAGAATTCTCAACTCGGCCCCTAGAAGAGGTGTGGACTACAACTCCCAGAATTCTCAAATCGGCCCCTAGAATAGGTGTGGACTACAACTCCCAGAATTCTCAACTCACCCCTAGAAGAGGTGTGGACTACAACTCCCAGAATTCTCAACTCAGCACCTAGAAGAAGTGTGGACTACAACTCCCAGAATTCTCAAAAAAGCCCTAGAAGAACTGTGGACTACAACTCCCAGAATTCTCAAGTCAGCCCCTAGAAGAGGTGTGGACTACAACTCCCAGAATTCTCAAATCCGCCGCTTGGCCTCTTGTAGAGGTGTGGACTACAACTCCCAGAATTCTCAACTCAGCCCCTAGAAGAAGTGTGGACTACAACTCCCAGAATTCTCAACTCAGCCCTAGAAGAGGTGTGGACTACAACTCCCAGAATTGTCAATTCAGCCCCTAGAAGAAGTGTGGACTACAACTCCCAGAATTCTCAACTCAGCCGTAGAAGAAGTATGGACTACAAATCCTAGAATTCTCAACTCGCCCCCTAGAATAGGTGTGGACTACAACTCCCAGAATTCTCAACTCACCCCTAGAAGAGGTGTGGACTACAACTCCCAGAATTCTCAACTCAGCACCTAGAAGAAGTGTGGACTACAACTCCCAGAATTCTCAAAAAAGCCCTAGAAGAACTGTGGACTACAACTCCCAGAATTCTCAAGTCAGCCCCTAGAAGAGGTGTGGACTACAACTCCCAGAATTCTCAAATCCGCCGCTTGGCCTCTTGTAGAGGTGTGGACTACAACTCCCAGAATTCTCAACTCAGCCCCTAGAAGAGGTGTGGACTACAACTTCCAGAATTCTCAACTCAGCCCTAGAAGAGGTGTGGACTACAACTCCCAGAATTCTCAATTCAGCCCCTAGAAGAAGTGTGGACTACAACTCCCAGAATTCTCAACTCAGCCCTAGAAGAGGTGTGGACTACAACTCCCAGAATTCTCAATTCAGCCCCTAGAAGAAGTGTGGACTACAACTCCCAGAATTCTCAACTCAGCACCTAGAAGAAGTGTGGACTACAACTCCCAGAATTCTCAAAAAAGCCCTAGAAGAACTGTGGACTACAACTCCCAGAATTCTCAAGTCAGCCCCTAGAAGAGGTGTGGACTACAACTCCCAGAATTCTCAAATCCGCCGCTTGGCCTCTTGTAGAGGTGTGGACTACAACTCCCAGAATTCTCAACTCAGCCCCTAGAAGAAGTGTGGACTACAACTCCCAGAATTCTCAACTCAGCCCTAGAAGAGGTGTGGACTACAACTCCCAGAATTGTCAATTCAGCCCCTAGAAGAAGTGTGGACTACAACTCCCAGAATTCTCAACTCAGCCGTAGAAGAAGTATGGACTACAAATCCTAGAATTCTCAACTCGGCCCCTAGAAGAGGTGTGGACTACAACTCCCAGAATTCTCAAATCGGCCCCTAGAATAGGTGTGGACTACAACTCCCAGAATTCTCAACTCACCCCTAGAAGAGGTGTGGACTACAACTCCCAGAATTCTCAACTCAGCACCTAGAAGAAGTGTGGACTACAACTCCCAGAATTCTCAAACAAGCCCTAGAAGAACTGTGGACTACAACTCCCAGAATTCTCAAGTCAGCCCCTAGAAGAGGTGTGGACTACAACTCCCAGAATTCTCAAATCCGCCGCTTGGCCTCTTGTAGAGGTGTGGACTACAACTCCCAGAATTCTCAACTCAGCCGCTAGAAGAAGTGTGGACTACAACTCCCAGAATTCTCAACTCAGCCCTAGAAGAAGTGTGGACTACAACTCCCAGAAATCTCAACTCGGCACCTAGAAGAAGTGTGGACTACAACTCCCAGAATTCTCAACTCAGCCCCTAGAAGAAGTGTGGACTACAACTCCCAGAATTCTCAACTCAGCCCTAGAAGAGGTGTGGACTACAACTCCCAGAATTCTCAATTCAGCCCCTAGAAGAAGTGTGGACTACAACTCCCAGAATTCTCAACTCAGCCCTAGAAGAAGTATGGACTACAAATCCTAGAATTCTCAACTCGGCCCCTAGAAGAGGTGTGGACTACAACTCCCAGAATTCTCAAATCGGCCCCTAGAATAGGTGTGGACTACAACTCCCAGAATTCTCAACTCACCCCTTGAAGAGGTGTGGACTACAACTCCCAGAATTCTCAACTCAGCCCTAGAAGAGGTGTGGACTACAACTCCCAGAATTCTCAATTCAGCCCCTAGAAGAAGTGTGGACTACAACTCCCAGAATTCTCAACTCATTTCATTTTTCATTTTATTACATTTATATCCCGCCCTTCTCCACAGAGGACCCAGGGCGGCCCACAGGAAATTTAAAAAACATACACAATAGAAGATAGACAAATAATTTAAAATATATATTAAATAATCCCCAATCCTGTGCTAAAAACCAATTATTAAAAACCCAATTTAAAACTTTTCTAAAAGTCCCCATGGGAGGTTAGGCTAGGCCGGCTTGATGGAAAAAATATGTCTTTAAACATTTGCGGAAGAGGCGGAGGTCGGTGATGGTCCGGAGTTCAGGGGGTAGGTCGTTCCAAAGGGCAGGGCCCGCCACAGAGAAGGCTCTTCCCCTGGGTGTCGCCAGTCGGCATTGTCCGGCCGACGGCACCCTGAGAAGGGCCTCTCTGTGGGAGCGGATCGGTCTAAGGGATGTATGGGGCAGGAGACGGTCTCGCATATAACTAGGCCCCGAGCCATGGAGCGCTTTAAAGATGGTCGTCAGAACCTTGAAGCGCACCCGAAAGACCACAGGAATCCAATGCAGCCCGCGCAGGATTGGTGTTATATGGGAGCTTCTGGTGGCTCCCGTAATTACCCGCGCGGCTGCGTTTTGGACTAGCTGTAGCTTTCGAGTGCACCTCAAGGGAAGCCCCATGTAGAGAGCATTACAGTAGTCGAGACGGGACGTCACAAGAGCTTGAGTGACTGTGCAAAGGGCAGCCCGGTCCAGTAAGGGGCGCAATTGGCGCATCAGGCGTACCTGATGAAACGCCCCCCTGGCCACGGCCGTCACATGGTCCTCCAAGGACAGCCGGGAATCCAGGAGGACACCCAAATTGCGCGCCCTCTCCACGGGGGCCAGTGTTTCGCCCCCAATGGCCAGAGTTGGAGTAATCTGGCTGAACCGGGGTGCCGGAAACCACAGCCACTCAGTCTTGGCAGGGTTGAGCTTGAGTTTGTTACCACCCATCCAGATCCGTACGGCTTCCAAACACCGGGACAGCACTTCGGCGGCATCGTTGGGGTGGTCTGGGGTGGATATGTACAGCTGGGTGTCGTCAGCGTACAGATGGTACTCCACCCCAAAACCACGGATGATCTCACCCAGCGGCTTCATATATGTGTTAAACAGGAGGGGCGAGAGGACCGACCCCTGAGGAACCCCACATAAGAGGGGTCTCGAGGTCGACCTCTGCCCTCCCGTCAACACATATTGCGACCGACCAGAGAGGTAGGATGAGAACCACCGCAAAACGGTGCCTCCCAGCCCCAACCCCCCCAGTCGGTGCAATAGGATACCATGGTCGATGGTATCAAAAGCCGCCGAGAGGTCTAATAGGACTAGGATAGAGGAATACCCTCTATCCCGCGCCCTCCAGAGATCATCAACCAACGCGACCAATGCCGTCTCGGTACTGTGACCGGGTCGGAAGCCGGACTGGCGCGGGTCTAGATAATCAACTTCCTCCAGGTGTTGTGGAAACTGTTGGGCTACCACACTCTCAACAACCTTCACCAGAAAGTGAAGGTTGGAGACTGGACGATAGTTCTCTAGTAAAGCTGGGTCCAGGGACGGCTTCTTGAGGAGGGGCCTCACTACCGCCTCTTTCAAGACGGCAGGCAAGGACCCCTCACTCAAAGATGCGTTGACAATGCCCTGGAGCCAGCCTCGTGTCGTCTCCCAGGATGCCAGTACAAGCCAGGAGGGACACGGGTCCAATAAACATGTGGTCGCTCTAAGTTTCCTTGACAGCCTGTCCATATCCTCGGTGGGAACAAAGTCAAACTCCTCCCAAGCAGGAACCTCAAGACTAGCCTCGGACAGTCCCACAGGACCACTGTCGATGGAGGGTAGCTCATTCCGAATCCGAGTGATTTTCTCCTGCAGATAAATCCCAAATTCCTCTGCTCGCCCTTGTAGAGGGGCTTCCCGCGGCCTCTGGTGAAGGAGGGAGCGGGTCACCCCAAACAGGGCGGCAGGGCGGTTATCTGCGGATGCAATTAGGGTGGCACAATACTCACGTTTGGCCACCCTTATCGCCACTAAGTAAGCCCTAATATGGGTTCTCACTAGTGTTCGGTCGGCTACGGAGCGAGAGGATCTCCATCTGCTCTCTAGGCGTCTCTTGTGGCGTTTCATCCCCCGAAGCTCCTCAGTAAACCAGGGAGCCTGGGTGATTCGTCGCCGCAAGAGAGGCTGCAAGGGCGCGACTCGGTCCAAGGCCCCCGTGGCCGCACTTAACCATGCGGCCACTAGGTCCTCAGTCGAGTCGCGGGGCAGGATCACAGGAATTGGCCCAAGCTCCCTCTGGAACCTTTCCGGGTCCATTAGAAGCCTGGGGCGGAACCATCTAGGAGTGTCCGGTTCCGCCTCCCCGCGGTGAGGTGGAGCGATTGGAACTCAGCCGTAGAAGAAGTATGGACTACAAATCCTAGAATTCTCAACTCGGCCCCTAGAAGAGGTGTGGACTACAACTCCCAGAATTCTCAAATCGGCCCCTAGAATAGGTGTGGACTACAACTCCCAGAATTCTCAACTCACCCCTAGAAGAGGTGTGGGCTACAACTCCCAGAATTCTCAACTCAGCACCTAGAAGAAGTGTGGACTACAACTCCCAGAATTCTCAAAAAAGCCCTAGAAGAACTGTGGACTACAACTCCCAGAATTCTCAAGTCAGCCCCTAGAAGAGGTGTGGACTACAACTCCCAGAATTCTCAAATCCGCCGCTTGGCCTCTTGTAGAGGTGTGGACTACAACTCCCAGAATTCTCAACTCAGCCCCTAGAAGAAGTGTGGACTACAACTCCCAGAATTCTCAACTCAGCCCTAGAAGAGGTGTGGACTACAACTCCCAAAATTCTCAATTCACCCCCTAGAATAAGTGTGGACTACAACCCCGAGAATTCTCTAGTCAGCCCAAGAAGAGGTGTGGACTACAACTCCCACAATTCTCACCTCAGCCCCTAGAAGAGGTGTGGACTACAACTCCCAGAATTCTCAACTCAGCCCCTAGAAGAAGTGTGGACTACAACTCCCAGAATTCTCAACTCAGCCGTAGAAGAAGTATGGACTACAAATCCTAGAATTCTCAACTCGGCCCCTAGAAGAGGTGTGGACTACAACTCCCAGAATTCTCAAATCGGCCCCTAGAATAGGTGTGGACTACAACTCCCAGAATTCTCAACTCACCCCTAGAAGAGGTGTGGACTACAACTCCCAGAATTCTCAAGTCAGCCCCTAGAAGAGGTGTGGACTACAACTCCCAGAATTCTCAAATCCGCCCCTTGGCCTCTTGTAGAGGTGTGGACTACAACTCCCAGAATTCTCAACTCAGCCCCTAGAAGAGGTGTGGACTACAACTCCCAGAATTCTCAATTCACCCCCTAGAAGAAGTGTGGACTACAACTCCCAGAATTCTCAACTCAGCCCCTAGAAGAGGTGTGGACTACAACTCCCAGAATTCTCAACTCAGCCCTAGAAGAAGTATGGACTACAAATCCTAGAATTCTCAACTCGGCCCCTAGAAGAGGTGTGGACTACAACTCCCAGAATTCTCAACTCACCCCTTGAAGAGGTGTGGACTACAACTCCCAGAATTCTCAACTCGGCACCTAGAAGAAGTGTGGACTACAACTCCCAGAATTCTCAACTCAGCCCTAGAAGAAGTGTGGACTACAACTCCCAGAATTCTCAACTCGGCACCTAGAAGAAGTGTGGACTACAACTCCCAGAATTCTCAATTCAGCCCCTAGAAGAAGTGTGGACTACAACTCCCAGAATTCTCAACTCAGCCCTAGAAGAGGTGTGGACTACAACTCCCAGAATTCTCAAATCGGCCCCTAGAATAGGTGTGGACTACAACTCCCAGAATTCTCAACTCACCCCTAGAAGAGGTGTGGACTACAACTCCCAGAATTCTCAACTCAGCACCTAGAAGAAGTGTGGACTACAACTCCCAGAATTCTCAACTCAGCACCTAGAAGAAGTGTGGACTACAACTCCCAGAATTCTCAAAAAAGCCCTAGAAGAACTGTGGACTACAACTCCCAGAATTCTCAAATCCGCCGCTTGGCCTCTTGTAGAGGTGTGGACTACAACTCCCAGAATTCTCAACTCAGCCCCTAGAAGAGGTGTGGACTACAACTCCCAGAATTCTCAAATCGGCCCCTAGAAGAAGTGTGGACTACAACTCCCAGAATTCTCAACTCAGCCCCTAGAAGAGGTGTGGACTACAACTCCCAGAATTCTCAACTCAGCCCTAGAAGAAGTATGGACTACAAATCCTAGAATTCTCAACTCGGCCCCTAGAAGAGGTGTGGACTACAACTCCCAGAATTCTCAAATCGGCCCCTAGAATAGGTGTGGACTACAACTCCCAGAATTCTCAACTCACCCCTTGAAGAGGTGTGGACTACAACTCCCAGAATTCTCAACTCGGCACCTAGAAGAAGTGTGGACTACAACTCCCAGAATTCTCAACTCAGCCCTAGAAGAAGTGTGGACTACAACTCCCAGAATTCTCAACTCGGCACCTAGAAGAAGTGTGGACTACAACTCCCAGAATTCTCAATTCAGCCCCTAGAAGAAGTGTGGACTACAACTCCCAGAATTCTCAACTCAGCCCTAGAAGAGGTGTGGACTACAACTCCCAGAATTCTCAAATCGGCCCCTAGAATAGGTGTGGACTACAACTCCCAGAATTCTCAACTCACCCCTAGAAGAGGTGTGGACTACAACTCCCAGAATTCTCAACTCAGCACCTAGAAGAAGTGTGGACTACAACTCCCAGAATTCTCAACTCAGCACCTAGAAGAAGTGTGGACTACAACTCCCAGAATTCTCAAAAAAGCCCTAGAAGAACTGTGGACTACAACTCCCAGAATTCTCAAGTCAGCCCCTAGAAGAGGTGTGGACTACAACTCCCAGAATTCTCAAATCCGCCGCTTGGCCTCTTGTAGAGGTGTGGACTACAACTCCCAGAATTCTCAACTCAGCCCCTAGAAGAGGTGTGGACTACAACTCCCAGAATTCTCAAATCAGCCCCTAGAAGAGGTGTGGACTACAACTCCCAGAATTCTCAACTCAGCCCCTAGAAGAGGTGTGGACTACAACTCCGAGAATTCTCAACTCAGCCCTAGAAGAAGTGTGGACTACAACTCCCAGAATTCTCAAATCCGCCCCTTGGCCTCTTGTAGAGGTGTGGACTACAACTCCCAGAATTCTCAACTCAGCCCCTAGAAGAAGTGTGGACTACAACTCCCAGAATTCTCAACTCAGCCCCTAGAAGAGGTGTGGACTACAACTCCGAGAATTCTCAATTCAGCCCCTAGAAGAAGTGTGGACTACAACTCCCAGAATTCTCAACTCAGCCCTAGAAGAAGTGTGGACTACAACTCCCAGAATTCTCAAATCCGCCCCTTGGCCTCTTGTAGAGGTGTGGACTACAACTCCCAGAATTCTCAAATCGGCCCCTAGAATAGGTGTGGACTACAACTCCCAGAATTCTCAACTCAGCCCTAGAAGAGGTGTGGACTACAACTCCCAGAATTCTCAAATCGGCCCCTAGAATAGGTGTGGACTACAACTCCCAGAATTCTCAATTCAGCCCCTAGAAGAAGTGTGGACTACAATTCCCAGAATTCTCAAATCCGCCCCTTGGCCTCTTGTAGAGGTGTGGACTACAACTCCCAGAATTCTCAACTCACCCCTAGAAGAGGTGTGGACTACAACTCCCAGAATTCTCAACTCAGCACCTAGAAGAAGTGTGGACTACAACTCCCAGAATTATCAAAAAAGCCCTAGAAGAACTGTGGACTACAACTCCCAGAATTCTCAAGTCAGCCCCTAGAATAGGTGTGGACTACAACTCCCAGAATTCTCAAATCCGCCGCTTGGCCTCTTGTAGAGGTGTGGACTACAACTCCCAGAATTCTCAACTCAGCCCCTAGAAGAAGTGTGGACTACAACTCCCAGAATTCTCAACTCAGCCCCTAGAAGAAGTGTGGACTACAACTCCCAGAATTCTCAATTCACCCCCTAGAAGAAGTGTGGACTACAACCCCGAGAATTCTCTAGTCAGCCCAAGAAGAGGTGTGGACTACAACTCCCAGAATTCTCAACTCAGCACCTAGAAGAGGTGTGGACTACAACTCCCAGAATTCTCAAATCAGCCCCTAGAAGAAGTGTGGACTACAACTCCCAGAATTCTCAAATCCGCCCCTTGGCCTCTTCTAGAGGTGTGGACTACAACTCCCAGAATTCTCAATTCACCCCCTAGAAGAAGTGTGGACTACAACTCCAAGAATTCTCAACTCAGCCCTAGAAGAAGTGTGGACTACAACTCCCAGAATTCTCAACTCAGCCCTAGAAGAAGTGTGGACTACAACTCCCAGAATTCTCAAATCCGCCCCTTGGCCTCTTGTAGAGGTGTGGACTACAACTCCCAGAATTCTCAATTCACCCCCTAGAAGAAGTGTGGACTACAACTCCCAGAAATCTCAACTCGGCACCTAGAAGAAGTGTGGACTACAACTCCCAGAATTCTCAACTCAGCCCCTAGAAGAAGTGTGGACTACAACTCCCAGAATTCTCAATTCAGCCCCTAGAAGAAGTGTGGACTACAACTCCCAGAATTCTCAACTCAGCCCTAGAAGAGGTGTGGACTACAACTCCCAGAATTCTCAAATCGGCCCCTAGAATAGGTGTGGACTACAACTCCCAGAATTCTCAACTCACCCCTAGAAGAGGTGTGGACTACAACTCCCAGAATTCTCAACTCAGCACCTAGAAGAAGTGTGGACTACAACTCCCAGAATTCTCAACTCAGCACCTAGAAGAAGTGTGGACTACAACTCCCAGAATTCTCAAAAAAGCCCTAGAAGAACTGTGGACTACAACTCCCAGAATTCTCAAGTCAGCCCCTAGAAGAGGTGTGGACTACAACTCCCAGAATTCTCAAATCCGCCCCTTGGCCTCTTGTAGAGGTGTGGACTACAACTCCCAGAATTCTCAACTCAGCCCCTAGAAGAGGTGTGGACTACAACTCCCAGAATTCTCAATTCACCCCCTAGAAGAAGTGTGGACTACAACTCCCAGAATTCTCAACTCAGCCCCTAGAAGAGGTGTGGACTACAACTCCCAGAATTCTCAACTCAGCCCTAGAAGAAGTATGGACTACAAATCCTAGAATTCTCAACTCGGCCCCTAGAAGAGGTGTGGACTACAACTCCCAGAATTCTCAAATCGGCCCCTAGAATAGGTGTGGACTACAACTCCCAGAATTCTCAACTCACCCCTTGAAGAGGTGTGGACTACAACTCCCAGAATTCTCAACTCGGCACCTAGAAGAAGTGTGGACTACAACTCCCAGAATTCTCAACTCAGCCCTAGAAGAAGTGTGGACTACAACTCCCAGAATTCTCAACTCGGCACCTAGAAGAAGTGTGGACTACAACTCCCAGAATTCTCAATTCAGCCCCTAGAAGAAGTGTGGACTACAACTCCCAGAATTCTCAACTCAGCCCTAGAAGAGGTGTGGACTACAACTCCCAGAATTCTCAAATCGGCCCCTAGAATAGGTGTGGACTACAACTCCCAGAATTCTCAACTCACCCCTAGAAGAGGTGTGGACTACAACTCCCAGAATTCTCAACTCAGCACCTAGAAGAAGTGTGGACTACAACTCCCAGAATTCTCAAATCCGCCCCTTGGCCTCTTCTAGAGGTGTGGACTACAACTCCCAGAATTCTCAATTCACCCCCTAGAAGAAGTGTGGACTACAACTCCCAGAATTCTCAACTCAGCCCTAGAAGAAGTGTGGACTACAACTCCCAGAATTCTCAAATCCGCCCCTTGGCCTCTTGTAGAGGTGTGGACTACAACTCCCAGAATTCTCAACTCGGCACCTAGAAGAAGTGTGGACTACAACTCCCAGAAATCTCAACTCGGCACCTAGAAGAAGTGTGGACTACAACTCCCAGAATTCTCAACTCAGCCCCTAGAAGAAGTGTGGACTACAACTCCCAGAATTCTCAATTCAGCCCCTAGAAGAAGTGTGGACTACAACTCCCAGAATTCTCAACTCAGCCCTAGAAGAGGTGTGGACTACAACTCCCAGAATTCTCAAATCGGCCCCTAGAATAGGTGTGGACTACAACTCCCAGAATTCTCAACTCACCCCTAGAAGAGGTGTGGACTACAACTCCCAGAATTCTCAACTCAGCACCTAGAAGAAGTGTGGACTACAACTCCCAGAATTCTCAACTCAGCACCTAGAAGAAGTGTGGACTACAACTCCCAGAATTCTCAAAAAAGCCCTAGAAGAACTGTGGACTACAACTCCCAGAATTCTCAAATCCGCCGCTTGGCCTCTTGTAGAGGTGTGGACTACAACTCCCAGAATTCTCAACTCAGCCCCTAGAAGAGGTGTGGACTACAACTCCCAGAATTCTCAAATCAGCCCCTAGAAGAGGTGTGGACTACAACTCCCAGAATTCTCAACTCAGCCCCTAGAAGAGGTGTGGACTACAACTCCGAGAATTCTCAACTCAGCCCTAGAAGAAGTGTGGACTACAACTCCCAGAATTCTCAAATCCGCCCCTTGGCCTCTTGTAGAGGTGTGGACTACAACTCCCAGAATTCTCAACTCAGCCCCTAGAAGAGGTGTGGACTACAACTCCCAGAATTCTCAATTCACCCCCTAGAAGAAGTGTGGACTACAACTCCCAGAATTCTCAACTCAGCCCCTAGAAGAGGTGTGGACTACAACTCCCAGAATTCTCAACTCAGCCCTAGAAGAAGTATGGACTACAAATCCTAGAATTCTCAACTCGGCCCCTAGAAGAGGTGTGGACTACAACTCCCAGAATTCTCAAATCGGCCCCTAGAATAGGTGTGGACTACAACTCCCAGAATTCTCAAATCCGCCCCTTGGCCTCTTGTAGAGGTGTGGACTACAACTCCCAGAATTCTCAACTCAGCCCCTAGAAGTGTGGACTACAACTCCCAGAATTCTCAACTCAGCCCCTAGAAGAGGTGTGGACTACAACTCCGAGAATTCTCAATTCAGCCCCTAGAAGAAGTGTGGACTACAACTCCCAGAATTCTCAACTCAGCCCTAGAAGAAGTGTGGACTACAACTCCCAGAATTCTCAAATCCGCCCCTTGGCCTCTTGTAGAGGTGTGGACTACAACTCCCAGAATTCTCAACTCAGCCCCTAGAAGAAGTGTGGACTACAACTCCCAGAATTCTCAACTCAGCCCCTAGAAGAAGTGTGGACTACAACTCCCAGAATTCTCAATTCAGCCCCTAGAAGAAGTGTGGACTACAACTCCCAGAATTCTCAACTCAGCCCTAGAAGAGGTGTGGACTACAACTCCCAGAATTCTCAAATCGGCCCCTAGAATAGGTGTGGACTACAACTCCCAGAATTCTCAACTCACCCCTAGAAGAGGTGTGGACTACAACTCCCAGAATTCTCAACTCAGCACCTAGAAGAAGTGTGGACTACAACTCCCAGAATTCTCAACTCAGCACCTAGAAGAAGTGTGGACTACAACTCCCAGAATTCTCAAAAAAGCCCTAGAAGAACTGTGGACTACAACTCCCAGAATTCTCAAATCCGCCGCTTGGCCTCTTGTAGAGGTGTGGACTACAACTCCCAGAATTCTCAACTCAGCCCCTAGAAGAGGTGTGGACTACAACTCCCAGAATTCTCAAATCAGCCCCTAGAAGAGGTGTGGACTACAACTCCCAGAATTCTCAACTCAGCCCCTAGAAGAGGTGTGGACTACAACTCCGAGAATTCTCAACTCAGCCCTAGAAGAAGTGTGGACTACAACTCCCAGAATTCTCAAATCCGCCCCTTGGCCTCTTGTAGAGGTGTGGACTACAACTCCCAGAATTCTCAACTCAGCCCCTAGAAGAGGTGTGGACTACAACTCCCAGAATTCTCAATTCACCCCCTAGAAGAAGTGTGGACTACAACTCCCAGAATTCTCAACTCAGCCCCTAGAAGAGGTGTGGACTACAACTCCCAGAATTCTCAACTCAGCCCTAGAAGAAGTATGGACTACAAATCCTAGAATTCTCAACTCGGCCCCTAGAAGAGGTGTGGACTACAACTCCCAGAATTCTCAAATCGGCCCCTAGAATAGGTGTGGACTACAACTCCCAGAATTCTCAAATCCGCCCCTTGGCCTCTTGTAGAGGTGTGGACTACAACTCCCAGAATTCTCAACTCAGCCCCTAGAAGTGTGGACTACAACTCCCAGAATTCTCAACTCAGCCCCTAGAAGAGGTGTGGACTACAACTCCGAGAATTCTCAATTCAGCCCCTAGAAGAAGTGTGGACTACAACTCCCAGAATTCTCAACTCAGCCCTAGAAGAAGTGTGGACTACAACTCCCAGAATTCTCAAATCCGCCCCTTGGCCTCTTGTAGAGGTGTGGACTACAACTCCCAGAATTCTCAACTCAGCCCCTAGAAGAGGTGTGGACTACAACTCCCAGAATTCTCAACTCAGCCCCTAGAAGAGGTGTGGACTACAACTCCCAGAATTCTCAACTCAGCCCTAGAAGAAGTATGGACTACAAATCCTAGAATTCTCAACTCGGCCCCTAGAAGAGGTGTGGACTACAACTCCCAGAATTCTCAAATCGGCCCCTAGAATAGGTGTGGACTACAACTCCCAGAATTCTCAACTCACCCCTTGAAGAGGTGTGGACTACAACTCCCAGAATTCTCAAATCGGCCCCTAGAATAGGTGTGGACTACAACTCCCAGAATTCTCAACTCACCCCTAGAAGAGGTGTGGACTACAACTCCCAGAATTCTCAACTCAGCACCTAGAAGAAGTGTGGACTACAACTCCCAGAATTCTCAACTCAGCACCTAGAAGAAGTGTGGACTACAACTCCCAGAATTCTCAAAAAAGCCCTAGAAGAACTGTGGACTACAACTCCCAGAATTCTCAAATCCGCCGCTTGGCCTCTTGTAGAGGTGTGGACTACAACTCCCAGAATTCTCAACTCAGCCCCTAGAAGAGGTGTGGACTACAACTCCCAGAATTCTCAAATCAGCCCCTAGAAGAGGTGTGGACTACAACTCCCAGAATTCTCAACTCAGCCCCTAGAAGAGGTGTGGACTACAACTCCGAGAATTCTCAACTCAGCCCTAGAAGAAGTGTGGACTACAACTCCCAGAATTCTCAAATCCGCCCCTTGGCCTCTTGTAGAGGTGTGGACTACAACTCCCAGAATTCTCAACTCAGCCCCTAGAAGAGGTGTGGACTACAACTCCCAGAATTCTCAATTCACCCCCTAGAAGAAGTGTGGACTACAACTCCCAGAATTCTCAACTCAGCCCCTAGAAGAGGTGTGGACTACAACTCCCAGAATTCTCAACTCAGGCCTAGAAGAAGTATGGACTACAAATCCTAGAATTCTCAACTCGGCCCCTAGAAGAGGTGTGGACTACAACTCCCAGAATTCTCAAATCGGCCCCTAGAATAGGTGTGGACTACAACTCCCAGAATTCTCAAATCCGCCCCTTGGCCTCTTGTAGAGGTGTGGACTACAACTCCCAGAATTCTCAACTCAGCCCCTAGAAGTGTGGACTACAACTCCCAGAATTCTCAACTCAGCCCCTAGAAGAGGTGTGGACTACAACTCCGAGAATTCTCAATTCAGCCCCTAGAAGAAGTGTGGACTACAACTCCCAGAATTCTCAACTCAGCCCTAGAAGAAGTGTGGACTACAACTCCCAGAATTCTCAAATCCGCCCCTTGGCCTCTTGTAGAGGTGTGGACTACAACTCCCAGAATTCTCAACTCAGCCCCTAGAAGAGGTGTGGACTACAACTCCCAGAATTCTCAACTCAGCCCCTAGAAGAGGTGTGGACTACAACTCCCAGAATTCTCAACTCAGCCCTAGAAGAAGTATGGACTACAAATCCTAGAATTCTCAACTCGGCCCCTAGAAGAGGTGTGGACTACAACTCCCAGAATTCTCAAATCGGCCCCTAGAATAGGTGTGGACTACAACTCCCAGAATTCTCAACTCACCCCTTGAAGAGGTGTGGACTACAACTCCCAGAATTCTCAACTCGGCACCTAGAAGAAGTGTGGACTACAACTCCCAGAATTCTCAACTCAGCCCTAGAAGAAGTGTGGACTACAACTCCCAGAATTCTCAACTCGGCACCTAGAAGAAGTGTGGACTACAACTCCCAGAATTCTCAATTCAGCCCCTAGAAGAAGTGTGGACTACAACTCCCAGAATTCTCAACTCAGCCCTAGAAGAGGTGTGGACTACAACTCCCAGAATTCTCAAATCGGCCCCTAGAATAGGTGTGGACTACAACTCCCAGAATTCTCAACTCACCCCTAGAAGAGGTGTGGACTACAACTCCCAGAATTCTCAACTCAGCACCTAGAAGAAGTGTGGACTACAACTCCCAGAATTCTCAAATCCGCCCCTTGGCCTCTTCTAGAGGTGTGGACTACAACTCCCAGAATTCTCAATTCACCCCCTAGAAGAAGTGTGGACTACAACTCCCAGAATTCTCAACTCAGCCCTAGAAGAAGTGTGGACTACAACTCCCAGAATTCTCAAATCCGCCCCTTGGCCTCTTGTAGAGGTGTGGACTACAACTCCCAGAATTCTCAACTCAGCCCCTAGAAGAGGTGTGGACTACAACTCCCAGAATTCTCAATTCACCCCCTAGAAGAAGTGTGGACTACAACTCCCAGAAATCTCAACTCGGCACCTAGAAGAAGTGTGGACTACAACTCCCAGAATTCTCAACTCAGCCCCTAGAAGAAGTGTGGACTACAACTCCCAGAATTCTCAATTCAGCCCCTAGAAGAAGTGTGGACTACAACTCCCAGAATTCTCAACTCAGCCCTAGAAGAGGTGTGGACTACAACTCCCAGAATTCTCAAATCGGCCCCTAGAATAGGTGTGGACTACAACTCCCAGAATTCTCAACTCACCCCTAGAAGAGGTGTGGACTACAACTCCCAGAATTCTCAACTCAGCACCTAGAAGAAGTGTGGACTACAACTCCCAGAATTCTCAACTCAGCACCTAGAAGAAGTGTGGACTACAACTCCCAGAATTCTCAAAAAAGCCCTAGAAGAACTGTGGACTACAACTCCCAGAATTCTCAAGTCAGCCCCTAGAAGAGGTGTGGACTACAACTCCCAGAATTCTCAATTCACCCCCTAGAAGAAGTGTGGACTACAACTCCCAGAATTCTCAACTCAGCCCCTAGAAGAGGTGTGGACTACAACTCCCAGAATTCTCAACTCAGCCCTAGAAGAAGTATGGACTACAAATCCTAGAATTCTCAACTCGGCCCCTAGAAGAGGTGTGGACTACAACTCCCAGAATTCTCAAATCGGCCCCTAGAATAGGTGTGGACTACAACTCCCAGAATTCTCAACTCACCGTTTGAAGAGGTGTGGACTACAACTCCCAGAATTCTCAACTCGGCACCTAGAAGAAGTGTGGACTACAACTCCCAGAATTCTCAACTCAGCCCTAGAAGAAGTGTGGACTACAACTCCCAGAATTCTCAACTCGGCACCTAGAAGAAGTGTGGACTACAACTCCCAGAATTCTCAATTCAGCCCCTAGAAGAAGTGTGGACTACAACTCCCAGAATTCTCAACTCAGCCCTAGAAGAGGTGTGGACTACAACTCCCAGAATTCTCAAATCGGCCCCTAGAATAGGTGTGGACTACAACTCCCAGAATTCTCAACTCACCCCTAGAAGAGGTGTGGACTACAACTCCCAGAATTCTCAACTCAGCACCTAGAAGAAGTGTGGACTACAACTCCCAGAATTCTCAACTCAGCACCTAGAAGAAGTGTGGACTACAACTCCCAGAATTCTCAAAAAAGCCCTAGAAGAACTGTGGACTACAACTCCCAGAATTCTCAAGTCAGCCCCTAGAAGAGGTGTGGACTACAACTCCCAGAATTCTCAAATCCGCCGCTTGGCCTCTTGTAGAGGTGTGGACTACAACTCCCAGAATTCTCAACTCAGCCCCTAGAAGAGGTGTGGACTACAACTCCCAGAATTCTCAACTCAGCCCCTAGAAGAGGTGTGGACTACAACTCCGAGAATTCTCAACTCAGCCCTAGAAGAAGTGTGGACTACAACTCCCAGAATTCTCAAATCCGCCCCTTGGCCTCTTGTAGAGGTGTGGACTACAACTCCCAGAATTCTCAACTCAGCCCCTAGAAGAAGTGTGGACTACAACTCCCAGAATTCTCAAATCCGCCGCTTGGCCTCTTGTAGAGGTGTGGACTACAACTCCCAGAATTCTCAAGTCAGCCCCTAGAAGAGGTGTGGACTACAACTCCCAGAATTCTCAAATCCGCCGCTTGGCCTCTTGTAGAGGTGTGGACTACAACTCCCAGAATTCTCAACTCAGCCCCTAGAAGAGGTGTGGACTACAACTCCCAGAATTCTCAAATCAGCCCCTAGAAGAGGTGTGGACTACAACTCCCAGAATTCTCAACTCAGCCCCTAGAAGAGGTGTGGACTACAATTCCGAGAATTCTCAATTCAGCCCCTAGAAGAAGTGTGGACTACAACTCCCAGAATTCTCAACTCAGCCCTAGAAGAAGTGTGGACTACAACTCCCAGAATTCTCAAATCCGCCCCTTGGCCTCTTGTAGAGGTGTGGACTACAACTCCCAGAATTCTCAACTCAGCCCCTAGAAGAGGTGTGGACTACAACTCCCAGAATTCTCAATTCACCCCCTAGAAGAAGTGTGGACTACAACTCCCAGAATTCTCAACTCAGCCCCTAGAAGAGGCGTGGACTACAACTCCCAGAATTCTCAACTCAGCCCCTAGAAGAGGCGTGGACTACAACTCCCAGAATTCTCAAATCAGCCCCTAGAAGAAGTGTGGACTACAACTCCCAGAATTCTCAACTCAGCCCTAGAAGAAGTGTGGACTACAACTCCCAGAATTCTCAATTCAGCCCCTAGAAGAGGTGTGGACTACAACTCCCAGAATTCTCAACTCAGCCCCTAGAAGAGGTGTGGACTACAACTCCGAGAATTCTCAATTCAGCCCCTAGAAGAAGTGTGGACTACAACTCCCAGAATTCTCAACTCAGCCCTAGAAGAAGTGTGGACTACAACTCCCAGAATTCTCAAATCCGCCCCTTGGCCTCTTGTAGAGGTGTGGACTACAACTCCCAGAATTCTCAACTCAGCCCCTAGAAGAGGTGTGGACTACAACTCCCAGAATTCTCAATTCACCCCCTAGAAGAAGTGTGGACTACAACTCCCAGAATTCTCAACTCAGCCCCTAGAAGAGGCGTGGACTACAACTCCCAGAATTCTCAACTCAGCCCCTAGAAGAGGCGTGGACTACAACTCCCAGAATTCTCAAATCAGCCCCTAGAAGAAGTGTGGACTACAACTCCCAGAATTCTCAACTCAGCCCTAGAAGAAGTGTGGACTACAACTCCCAGAATTCTCAATTCAGCCCCTAGAAGAGGTGTGGACTACAACTCCCAGAATTCTCAACTCAGCCCCTAGAAGAGGTGTGGACTACAACTCCCAGAATTCTCAATTCACCCCCTAGAAGAAGTGTGGACTACAACTCCCAGAAATCTCAACTCGGCACCTAGAAGAAGTGTGGACTACAACTCCCAGAATTCTCAACTCAGCCCCTAGAAGAAGTGTGGACTACAACTCCCAGAATTCTCAATTCAGCCCCTAGAAGAAGTGTGGACTACAACTCCCAGAATTCTCAACTCAGCCCTAGAAGAGGTGTGGACTACAACTCCCAGAATTCTCAAATCGGCCCCTAGAATAGGTGTGGACTACAACTCCCAGAATTCTCAACTCACCCCTAGAAGAAGTGTGGACTACAACTCCCAGAATTCTCAACTCAGCACCTAGAAGAAGTGTGGACTACAACTCCCAGAATTCTCAAAAAAGCCCTAGAAGAACTGTGGACTACAACTCCCAGAATTCTCAAGTCAGCCCCTAGAAGAGGTGTGGACTACAACTCCCAGAATTCTCAAATCCGCCCCTTGGCCTCTTGTAGAGGTGTGGACTACAACTCCCAGAATTCTCAACTCAGCCCCTAGAAGAGGTGTGGACTACAACTCCCAGAATTCTCAATTCACCCCCTAGAAGAAGTGTGGACTACAACTCCCAGAATTCTCAACTCACCCCTAGAAGAGGTGTGGACTACAACTCCCAGAATTCTCAACTCAGCACCTAGAAGAAGTGTGGACTACAACTCCCAGAATTCTCAACTCAGCACCTAGAAGAAGTGTGGACTACAACTCCCAGAATTCTCAAAAAAGCCCTAGAAGAACTGTGGACTACAACTCCCAGAATTCTCAAGTCAGCCCCTAGAAGAGGTGTGGACTACAACTCCCAGAATTCTCAAAAAAGCCCTAGAAGAACTGTGGACTACAACTCCCAGAATTCTCAAGTCAGCCCCTAGAAGAGGTGTGGACTACAACTCCCAGAATTCTCAAATCCGCCGCTTGACCTCTTGTAGAGGTGTGGACTACAACTCCCAGAATTCTCAACTCACCCCTAGAAGAGGTGTGGACTACAACTCCCAGAATTCTCAACTCAGCACCTAGAAGAAGTGTGGACTACAACTCCCAGAATTCTCAACTCAGCACCTAGAAGAAGTGTGGACTACAACTCCCAGAATTCTCAAAAAAGCCCTAGAAGAACTGTGGACTACAACTCCCAGAATTCTCAAGTCAGCCCCTAGAAGAGGTGTGGACTACAACTCCCAGAATTCTCAAATCCGCCGCTTGGCCTCTTGTAGAGGTGTGGACTACAACTCCCAGAATTCTCAACTCAGCCCCTAGAAGAGGTGTGGACTACAACTCCCAGAATTCTCAAATCAGCCCCTAGAAGAGGTGTGGACTACAACTCCCAGAATTCTCAACTCAGCCCCTAGAAGAGGTGTGGACTACAACTCCGAGAATTCTCAACTCAGCCCTAGAAGAAGTGTGGACTACAACTCCCAGAATTCTCAAATCCGCCCCTTGGCCTCTTGTAGAGGTGTGGACTACAACTCCCAGAATTCTCAACTCAGCCCCTAGAAGAAGTGTGGACTACAACTCCCAGAATTCTCAACTCAGCCCCTAGAAGAGGTGTGGACTACAACTCCGAGAATTCTCAATTCAGCCCCTAGAAGAAGTGTGGACTACAACTCCCAGAATTCTCAACTCAGCCCTAGAAGAAGTGTGGACTACAACTCCCAGAATTCTCAAATCCGCCCCTTGGCCTCTTGTAGAGGTGTGGACTACAACTCCCAGAATTCTCAACTCAGCCCCTAGAAGAGGTGTGGACTACAACTCCCAGAATTCTCAATTCACCCCCTAGAAGAAGTGTGGACTACAACTCCCAGAATTCTCAACTCAGCCCCTAGAAGAGGCGTGGACTACAACTCCCAGAATTCTCAACTCAGCCCCTAGAAGAGGCGTGGACTACAACTCCCAGAATTCTCAAATCAGCCCCTAGAAGAAGTGTGGACTACAACTCCCAGAATTCTCAACTCAGCCCTAGAAGAAGTGTGGACTACAACTCCCAGAATTCTCAATTCAGCCCCTAGAAGAGGTGTGGACTACAACTCCCAGAATTCTCAAATCCGCCCCTTGGCCTCTTGTAGAGGTGTGGACTACAACTCCCAGAATTCTCAACTCAGCCCCTAGAAGTGTGGACTACAACTCCCAGAATTCTCAACTCAGCCCCTAGAAGAGGTGTGGACTACAACTCCGAGAATTCTCAATTCAGCCCCTAGAAGAAGTGTGGACTACAACTCCCAGAATTCTCAACTCAGCCCTAGAAGAAGTGTGGACTACAACTCCCAGAATTCTCAAATCCGCCCCTTGGCCTCTTGTAGAGGTGTGGACTACAACTCCCAGAATTCTCAACTCAGCCCCTAGAAGAGGTGTGGACTACAACTCCCAGAATTCTCAATTCACCCCCTAGAAGAAGTGTGGACTACAACTCCCAGAATTCTCAACTCAGCCCCTAGAAGAGGCGTGGACTACAACTCCCAGAATTCTCAACTCAGCCCCTAGAAGAGGCGTGGACTACAACTCCCAGAATTCTCAAATCAGCCCCTAGAAGAAGTGTGGACTACAACTCCCAGAATTCTCAACTCAGCCCTAGAAGAAGTGTGGACTACAACTCCCAGAATTCTCAATTCAGCCCCTAGAAGAGGTGTGGACTACAACTCCCAGAATTCTCAACTCAGCCCCTAGAAGAGGTGTGGACTACAACTCCCAGAATTCTCAATTCACCCCCTAGAAGAAGTGTGGACTACAACTCCCAGAAATCTCAACTCGGCACCTAGAAGAAGTGTGGACTACAACTCCCAGAATTCTCAACTCAGCCCCTAGAAGAAGTGTGGACTACAACTCCCAGAATTCTCAATTCAGCCCCTAGAAGAAGTGTGGACTACAACTCCCAGAATTCTCAACTCAGCCCTAGAAGAGGTGTGGACTACAACTCCCAGAATTCTCAAATCGGCCCCTAGAATAGGTGTGGACTACAACTCCCAGAATTCTCAACTCACCCCTAGAAGAAGTGTGGACTACAACTCCCAGAATTCTCAACTCAGCACCTAGAAGAACTGTGGACTACAACTCCCAGAATTCTCAAGTCAGCCCCTAGAAGAGGTGTGGACTACAACTCCCAGAATTCTCAAATCCGCCCCTTGGCCTCTTGTAGAGGTGTGGACTACAACTCCCAGAATTCTCAACTCAGCCCCTAGAAGAGGTGTGGACTACAACTCCCAGAATTCTCAATTCACCCCCTAGAAGAAGTGTGGACTACAACTCCCAGAATTCTCAACTCAGCCCCTAGAAGAGGTGTGGACTACAACTCCCAGAATTCTCAACTCAGCCCTAGAAGAAGTATGGACTACAAATCCTAGAATTCTCAACTCGGCCCCTAGAAGAGGTGTGGACTACAACTCCCAGAATTCTCAAATCGGCCCCTAGAATAGGTGTGGACTACAACTCCCAGAATTCTCAACTCACCCCTTGAAGAGGTGTGGACTACAACTCCCAGAATTCTCAACTCGGCACCTAGAAGAAGTGTGGACTACAACTCCCAGAATTCTCAACTCAGCCCAAGAAGAAGTGTGGACTACAACTCCCAGAATTCTCAACTCGGCACCTAGAAGAAGTGTGGACTACAACTCCCAGAATTCTCAATTCAGCCCCTAGAAGAAGTGTGGACTACAACTCCCAGAATTCTCAACTCAGCCCTAGAAGAGGTGTGGACTACAACTCCCAGAATTCTCAAATCGGCCCCTAGAATAGGTGTGGACTACAACTCCCAGAATTCTCAATTCAGCCCCTAGAAGAAGTGTGGACTACAACTCCCAGAATTCTCAACTCAGCCCTAGAAGAGGTGTGGACTACAACTCCCAGAATTCTCAAATCGGCCCCTAGAATAGGTGTGGACTACAACTCCCAGAATTCTCAACTCACCCCTAGAAGAAGTGTGGACTACAACTCCCAGAATTCTCAACTCAGCACCTAGAAGAAGTGTGGACTACAACTCCCAGAATTCTCAAAAAAGCCCTAGAAGAACTGTGGACTACAACTCCCAGAATTCTCAAGTCAGCCCCTAGAAGAGGTGTGGACTACAACTCCCAGAATTCTCAAATCCGCCCCTTGGCCTCTTGTAGAGGTGTGGACTACAACTCCCAGAATTCTCAACTCAGCCCCTAGAAGAGGTGTGGACTACAACTCCCAGAATTCTCAATTCACCCCCTAGAAGAAGTGTGGACTACAACTCCCAGAATTCTCAACTCAGCCCCTAGAAGAGGTGTGGACTACAACTCCCAGAATTCTCAACTCAGCCCTAGAAGAAGTATGGACTACAAATCCTAGAATTCTCAACTCGGCCCCTAGAAGAGGTGTGGACTACAACTCCCAGAATTCTCAAATCGGCCCCTAGAATAGGTGTGGACTACAACTCCCAGAATTCTCAACTCACCCCTTGAAGAGGTGTGGACTACAACTCCCAGAATTCTCAACTCGGCACCTAGAAGAAGTGTGGACTACAACTCCCAGAATTCTCAACTCAGCCCTAGAAGAAGTGTGGACTACAACTCCCAGAATTCTCAACTCGGCACCTAGAAGAAGTGTGGACTACAACTCCCAGAATTCTCAATTCAGCCCCTAGAAGAAGTGTGGACTACAACTCCCAGAATTCTCAACTCAGCCCTAGAAGAGGTGTGGACTACAACTCCCAGAATTCTCAAATCGGCCCCTAGAATAGGTGTGGACTACAACTCCCAGAATTCTCAACTCAGCCCCTAGAAGAGGTGTGGACTACAACTCCCAGAATTCTCAAATCAGCCCCTAGAAGAGGTGTGGACTACAACTCCCAGAATTCTCAACTCAGCCCCTAGAAGAGGTGTGGACTACAACTCCGAGAATTCTCAACTCAGCCCTAGAAGAAGTGTGGACTACAACTCCCAGAATTCTCAACTCAGCCCCTAGAAGAGGTGTGGACTACAACTCCGAGAATTCTCAATTCAGCCCCTAGAAGAAGTGTGGACTACAACTCCCAGAATTCTCAACTCAGCCCTAGAAGAAGTGTGGACTACAACTCCCAGAATTCTCAAATCCGCCCCTTGGCCTCTTGTAGAGGTGTGGACTACAACTCCCAGAATTCTCAACTCAGCCCCTAGAAGAGGTGTGGACTACAACTCCCAGAATTCTCAATTCACCCCCTAGAAGAAGTGTGGACTACAACTCCCAGAATTCTCAACTCAGCCCCTAGAAGAGGCGTGGACTACAACTCCCAGAATTCTCAAATCAGCCCCTAGAAAAGGCGTGGACTACAACTCCCAGAATTCTCAACTCAGCCCCTAGAAGAGGCGTGGACTACAACTCCCAGAATTCTCAAATCAGCCCCTAGAAGAAGTGTGGACTACAACTCCCAGAATTCTCAACTCGGCACCTAGAAGAAGTGTGGACTACAACTCCCAGAATTCTCAACTCAGCCCTAGAAGAAGTGTGGACTACAACTCCCAGAATTCTCAACTCGGCACCTAGAAGAAGTGTGGACTACAACTCCCAGAATTCTCAATTCAGTCCCTAGAAGAAGTGTGGACTACAACTCCCAGAATTCTCAACTCAGCCCTAGAAGAGGTGTGGACTACAACTCCCAGAATTCTCAAATCGGCCCCTAGAATAGGTGTGGACTACAACTCCCAGAATTCTCAACTCAGCACCTAGAAGAAGTGTGGACTACAACTCCCAGAATTCTCAACTCAGCACCTAGAAGAAGTGTGGACTACAACTCCCAGAATTCTCAACTCAGCACCTAGAAGAAGTGTGGACTACAACTCCCAGAATTCTCAAAAAAGCCCTAGAAGAACTGTGGACTACAACTCCCAGAATTCTCAAGTCAGCCCCTAGAAGAGGTGTGGACTACAACTCCCAGAATTCTCAAATCCGCCGCTTGGCCTCTTGTAGAGGTGTGGACTACAACTCCCAGAATTCTCAACTCAGCCCCTAGAAGAGGTGTGGACTACAACTCCCAGAATTCTCAAATCAGCCCCTAGAAGAGGTGTGGACTACAACTCCGAGAATTCTCAACTCAGCCCTAGAAGAAGTGTGGACTACAACTCCCAGAATTCTCAAATCAGCCCTAGAAGAAGTGTGGACTACAACTCCCAGAATTCTCAACTCAGCCCTAGAAGAGGTGTGGACTACAACTCCCAGAATTCTCAATTCACCCCCTAGAAGAAGTGTGGACTACAACCCCGAGAATTCTCTAATCAGCCCAAGAAGAGGTGTGGACTACAACTCCCACAATTCTCAACTCAGCCCCTAGAAGAGGTGTGGACTACAACTCCCAGAATTCTCAAATCAGCCGCTAGAAGAGATGTGGACTACAACTCCGAGAATTCTCAATTCACCCCCTAGAAGAAGGGTGGACTACAACTCCCAGAATTCTCAACTCAGCCCAAGAAGTGTGGACTACAACTCCCAGAATTCTCAACTCAGCCCTAGAAGAAGTGTGGACTACAACTCCCAGAATTCTCAAATCCGCCCCTTGGCCTCTTGTAGAGGTGTGGACTACAACTCCCAGAATTCTCAATTCACCCCCTAGAAGAAGTGTGGACTACAACTCCCAGAATTCTCAACTCAGCCCCTAGAAGAGGCGTGGACTACAACTCCCAGAATTCTCAAATCAGCCCCTAGAAGAGGCGTGGACTACAACTCCCAGAATTCTCAACTCAGCCCCTAGAAGAGGCGTGGACTACAACTACCAGAATTCTCAAATCAGCCCCTAGAAGAAGTGTGGACTACAACTCCCAGAATTCTCAACTCCGCACCTAGAAGAAGTGTGGACTACAACTCCCAGAATTCTCAACTCAGCCCTAGAAGAGGTGTGGACTACAAGGTGTGGACTACAATTCTGGGAGTTGTAGTCCACACCTCTTCTAGGGCTGAGTTGAGAATTCTGGGAGTTGTAGTCCACACCTGTTCTAGGTGCCGAGTTGAGAATTCTGGGAGTTGTAGTCCACACCTCTTCTAGGTGCCGAGTTGAGAATTCTGGGAGTTGTAGTCCACACCTCTTCTAGGGCTGAGTTGAGAATTCTGGGAGTTGTAGTCCACACTTCTTCTAGGGGCTGAGTTGAGAATTCTGGGAGTTGTAGTCCACACTTCTTCTAGGTGCCGAGTTGAGAATTCTGGGAGTTGTAGTCCACACCTCTTCTAGGGCTGAGTTGAGAATTCTGGGAGTTGTAGTCCACACCTCTTCTAGGGGCTGAGTTGAGAATTCTGGGAGTTGTAGTCCACACCTTTTCTAGGGGCTGATTTTAGAATTCTGGGAGTTGTAGTCCACACTTCTTCTAGGGCTGAGTTGAGAATTCTGGGAGTTGTAGTCCACACTTCTTCTAGGGGGTGAATTGAGAATTATCGGAGTTGTAGTCCACACCTCTTCTAGGGGCTGATTTGAGAATTCTGGGAGTTGTAGTCCACACCTCTTCTAGGGGCTGAGTTGAGAATTCTGGGAGTTGTAGTCCACACCTCTTCTTGGGCTGACTAGAGAATTCTCGGGGTTGTAGTCCACAGTTCTTCTAGGTGCTGAGTTGAGAATTCTGGGAGTTGTAGTCCACACCTCTTCTAGGGGCTGAGTTGAGAATTCTGGGAGTTGTAGTCCACACCTCTTCTAAGGGTTGAGTTGAGAATTCTGGGAGTTGTAGTCCACACTTCTTCTAGGGGCCGAGTTGAGAAGTCTGGGAGTTGTAGTCCACACCTCTTCTAAGGGTTGAGTTGAGAATTCTGGGAGTTGTAGTCCACACCTCTTCTAGGGGCTGAGTTGAGAATTCTGGGAGTTGTAGTCCACACTTCTTCTAGGTGCCGAGTTGAGAATTCTGGGAGTTGCAGTCCACACCTCTTCTAGGGGCCGAGTTGAGAATTCTGGGAGTTGTAGTCCACACCTCTACAAGAGGCTAAGGGGCGGATTTGAGAATTCTGGGAGTTGTAGTCCACAGTTCTTCTAGGTGCTGAGTTGAGAATTCTGGGAGTTGTAGTCCACACCTCTTCCAGAATTCTCAAAAAAGCCCTAGAAGAACTGTGGACTACAACTCCCAGAATTCTCAACTCAGCCCTAGAAGAAGTGTGGACTACAAATCCTAGAATTCTCAACTCGGCCCCTAGAAGAGGTGTGGACTACAACTCCCAGAATTCTCAAATCAGCCCCTAGAATAGGTGTGGACTACAACTCCCAGACTTCTCAACTCGGCCCCTAGAAGAAGTGTGGACTACAACTCCCAGAATTCTCAACTCAACCCTTAGAAGAGGTGTGGACTACAACTCCCAGAATTCTCAACTCAGCCCCTAGAAGAGGTGTGGACTACAACTCCCAGAATTCTCAAAAAAGCCCTAGAAGAAGTGTGGACTACAACCCCGAGAATTCTCTAGTCAGCCCAAGAAGAGGTGTGGACTACAACTCCCACAATTCTCAACTCAGCCCCTAGAAGAGGTGTGGACTACAACTCCCAGAATTCTCAACTCAGCCCCTAGAAGAGGCGTGGACTACAACTCCCAGAATTCTCAAATCAGCCCCTAGAAGAAGTGTGGACTACAACTCCCAGAATTCTCAACTCGGCACCTAGAAGAAGTGTGGACTACAACTCCCAGAATTCTCAACTCAGCCCTAGAAGAGGTGTGGACTACAACTCCCAGAATTCTCAATTCAGCCCCTAGAAGAAGTGTGGACTACAACTCCCAGAATTCTCAACTCAGCCCTAGAAGAAGTGTGGACTACAAATCCTAGAATTCTCAACTCGGCCCCTAGAAGAGGTGTGGACTGCAACTCCCAGAATTCTCAACTCACCCCTAGAAGAGGTGTGGACTACAACTCCCAGAATTCTCAATTCAGCCCCTAGAAGAAGTGTGGACTACAACTCCCAGAATTCTCAACTCAGCCCTAGAAGAAGTGTGGACTACAAATCCTAGAATTCTCAACTCGGCCCCTAGAAGAGGTGTGGACTACAACTCCCAGAATTCTCAACTCACCCCTAGAAGAGGTGTGGACTACAACTCCCAGAATTCTCAATTCACCCCCTAGAAGAAGTGTGGACTACAACCCCCAGAATTCTCAACTCAGCACCTAGAAGAAGGGTGGACTACAACTCCCAGAATTCTCAAGTCAGCCCCTAGAAGAGGTGTGGACTACAACTCCCAGAATTCTCAAATCCGCCGCTTGGCCTCTTGTAGAGGTGTGGACTACAACTCCCAGAATTCTCAACTCAGCCCCTAGAAGAGGTGTGGACTACAACTCCCAGAATTCTCAAATCAGCCCCTAGAAGAGGTGTGGACTACAACTCCCAGAATTCTCAACTCAGCCCCTAGAAGAGGTGTGGACTACAACTGCCAGAATTCTCAAATCAGCCCCTAGAAGAGGTGTGGACTACAACTCCCAGAATTCTCAACTCAGCCCCTAGAAGAGGTGTGGACTACAACTCCGAGAATTCTCAACTCAGCCCTAGAAGAAGTGTGGACTACAACTCCCAGAATTCTCAACTCAGCCCTAGAAGAAGTGTGGACTACAACTCCCAGAATTCTCAAATCCGCCCCTTGGCCTCTTGTAGAGGTGTGGACTACAACTCCCAGAATTCTCAACTCAGCCCCTAGGAGAAGTGTGGACTACAACTCCCAGAATTCTCAATTCACCCCCTAGAAGAAGTGTGGACTACAACCCCGAGAATTCTCTAGTCAGCCCAAGAAGAGGTGTGGACTACAACTCCCACAATTCTCAACTCAGCCCCTAGAAGAGGTGTGGACTACAACTCCCAGAATTCTCAAATCAGCCCCTAGAAGAGGTGTGGACTACAACTCCGAGAATTCTCAATTCACCCCCTAGAAGAAGTGTGGACTACAACTCCCAGAATTCTCAACTCAGCCCTAGAAGAAGTGTGGACTACAACTCCCAGAATTCTCAACTCAGCCCTAGAAGAAGTGTGGACTACAACTCCAAGAATTCTCAACTCAGCCCTAGAAGAAGTGTGGACTACAACTCCCAGAATTCTCAACTCAGCCCCTAGAAGAGGTGTGGACTACAACTCGCAGAATTCTCAAATCAGCCCCTAGAAGAAGTGTGGACTACAACTCCCAGAATTCTCAATTCACCCCCTAGAAGAAGTGTGGACTACAACTCCCAGAATTCTCAACTCAGCCCTAGAAGAAGTGTGGACTACAACTCCAAGAATTCTCAACTCAGCCCTAGAAGAAGTGTGGACTACAACTCCCAGAATTCTCAACTCAGCCCCTAGAAGAGGTGTGGACTACAACTCCGAGAATTCTCAATTCACCCCCTAGAAGAAGTGTGGACTACAACTCCCAGAATTCTCAACTCAGCCCTAGAAGAAGTGTGGACTACAACTCCCAGAATTCTCAACTCAGCCCTAGAAGAAGTGTGGACTACAACTCCAAGAATTCTCAACTCAGCCCTAGAAGAAGTGTGGACTACAACTCCCAGAATTCTCAACTCAGCCCCTAGAAGAAGTGTGGACTACAAATCCTAGAATTCTCAACTCGGCCCCTAGAAGAGGTGTGGACTACAACTCCCAGAATTCTCAAATCGGCCCCTAGAATAGGTGTGGACTACAACTCCCAGAATTCTCAACTCACCCCTAGAAGAGGTGTGGACTACAACTCCCAGAATTCTCAACTCAGCACCTAGAAGAAGTGTGGACTACAACTCCCAGAATTCTCAACTCAGCCCCTAGAAGAGGCGTGGACTACAACTCCCAGAATTCTCAACTCGGCACCTAGAAGAAGTGTGGACTACAACTCCCAGAATTCTCAACTCAGCCCTAGAAGAAGTGTGGACTACAACTCCCAGAATTCTCAACTCGGCACCTAGAAGAAGTGTGGACTACAACTCCCAGAATTCTCAATTCAGTCCCTAGAAGAAGTGTGGACTACAACTCCCAGAATTCTCAACTCAGCCCTAGAAGAGGTGTGGACTACAACTCCCAGAATTCTCAAATCGGCCCCTAGAATAGGTGTGGACTACAACTCCCAGAATTCTCAACTCAGCACCTAGAAGAAGTGTGGACTACAACTCCCAGAATTCTCAACTCAGCACCTAGAAGAAGTGTGGACTACAACTCCCAGAATTCTCAACTCAGCACCTAGAAGAAGTGTGGACTACAACTCCCAGAATTCTCAAAAAAGCCCTAGAAGAACTGTGGACTACAACTCCCAGAATTCTCAAGTCAGCCCCTAGAAGAGGTGTGGACTACAACTCCCAGAATTCTCAAATCCGCCGCTTGGCCTCTTGTAGAGGTGTGGACTACAACTCCCAGAATTCTCAACTCAGCCCCTAGAAGAGGTGTGGACTACAACTCCCAGAATTCTCAAATCAGCCCCTAGAAGAGGTGTGGACTACAACTCCGAGAATTCTCAACTCAGCCCTAGAAGAAGTGTGGACTACAACTCCCAGAATTCTCAAATCAGCCCTAGAAGAAGTGTGGACTACAACTCCCAGAATTCTCAACTCAGCCCTAGAAGAGGTGTGGACTACAACTCCCAGAATTCTCAATTCACCCCCTAGAAGAAGTGTGGACTACAACCCCGAGAATTCTCTAATCAGCCCAAGAAGAGGTGTGGACTACAACTCCCACAATTCTCAACTCAGCCCCTAGAAGAGGTGTGGACTACAACTCCCAGAATTCTCAAATCAGCCGCTAGAAGAGATGTGGACTACAACTCCGAGAATTCTCAATTCACCCCCTAGAAGAAGGGTGGACTACAACTCCCAGAATTCTCAACTCAGCCCAAGAAGTGTGGACTACAACTCCCAGAATTCTCAACTCAGCCCTAGAAGAAGTGTGGACTACAACTCCCAGAATTCTCAAATCCGCCCCTTGGCCTCTTGTAGAGGTGTGGACTACAACTCCCAGAATTCTCAATTCACCCCCTAGAAGAAGTGTGGACTACAACTCCCAGAATTCTCAACTCAGCCCCTAGAAGAGGCGTGGACTACAACTCCCAGAATTCTCAAATCAGCCCCTAGAAGAGGCGTGGACTACAACTCCCAGAATTCTCAACTCAGCCCCTAGAAGAGGCGTGGACTACAACTACCAGAATTCTCAAATCAGCCCCTAGAAGAAGTGTGGACTACAACTCCCAGAATTCTCAACTCCGCACCTAGAAGAAGTGTGGACTACAACTCCCAGAATTCTCAACTCAGCCCTAGAAGAGGTGTGGACTACAAGGTGTGGACTACAATTCTGGGAGTTGTAGTCCACACCTCTTCTAGGGCTGAGTTGAGAATTCTGGGAGTTGTAGTCCACACCTGTTCTAGGTGCCGAGTTGAGAATTCTGGGAGTTGTAGTCCACACCTCTTCTAGGTGCCGAGTTGAGAATTCTGGGAGTTGTAGTCCACACCTCTTCTAGGGCTGAGTTGAGAATTCTGGGAGTTGTAGTCCACACTTCTTCTAGGGGCTGAGTTGAGAATTCTGGGAGTTGTAGTCCACACTTCTTCTAGGTGCCGAGTTGAGAATTCTGGGAGTTGTAGTCCACACCTCTTCTAGGGCTGAGTTGAGAATTCTGGGAGTTGTAGTCCACACCTCTTCTAGGGGCTGAGTTGAGAATTCTGGGAGTTGTAGTCCACACCTTTTCTAGGGGCTGATTTTAGAATTCTGGGAGTTGTAGTCCACACTTCTTCTAGGGCTGAGTTGAGAATTCTGGGAGTTGTAGTCCACACTTCTTCTAGGGGGTGAATTGAGAATTATCGGAGTTGTAGTCCACACCTCTTCTAGGGGCTGATTTGAGAATTCTGGGAGTTGTAGTCCACACCTCTTCTAGGGGCTGAGTTGAGAATTCTGGGAGTTGTAGTCCACACCTCTTCTTGGGCTGACTAGAGAATTCTCGGGGTTGTAGTCCACAGTTCTTCTAGGTGCTGAGTTGAGAATTCTGGGAGTTGTAGTCCACACCTCTTCTAGGGGCTGAGTTGAGAATTCTGGGAGTTGTAGTCCACACCTCTTCTAAGGGTTGAGTTGAGAATTCTGGGAGTTGTAGTCCACACTTCTTCTAGGGGCCGAGTTGAGAAGTCTGGGAGTTGTAGTCCACACCTCTTCTAAGGGTTGAGTTGAGAATTCTGGGAGTTGTAGTCCACACCTCTTCTAGGGGCTGAGTTGAGAATTCTGGGAGTTGTAGTCCACACTTCTTCTAGGTGCCGAGTTGAGAATTCTGGGAGTTGCAGTCCACACCTCTTCTAGGGGCCGAGTTGAGAATTCTGGGAGTTGTAGTCCACACCTCTACAAGAGGCTAAGGGGCGGATTTGAGAATTCTGGGAGTTGTAGTCCACAGTTCTTCTAGGTGCTGAGTTGAGAATTCTGGGAGTTGTAGTCCACACCTCTTCCAGAATTCTCAAAAAAGCCCTAGAAGAACTGTGGACTACAACTCCCAGAATTCTCAACTCAGCCCTAGAAGAAGTGTGGACTACAAATCCTAGAATTCTCAACTCGGCCCCTAGAAGAGGTGTGGACTACAACTCCCAGAATTCTCAAATCAGCCCCTAGAATAGGTGTGGACTACAACTCCCAGACTTCTCAACTCGGCCCCTAGAAGAAGTGTGGACTACAACTCCCAGAATTCTCAACTCAACCCTTAGAAGAGGTGTGGACTACAACTCCCAGAATTCTCAACTCAGCCCCTAGAAGAGGTGTGGACTACAACTCCCAGAATTCTCAAAAAAGCCCTAGAAGAAGTGTGGACTACAACCCCGAGAATTCTCTAGTCAGCCCAAGAAGAGGTGTGGACTACAACTCCCACAATTCTCAACTCAGCCCCTAGAAGAGGTGTGGACTACAACTCCCAGAATTCTCAACTCAGCCCCTAGAAGAGGCGTGGACTACAACTCCCAGAATTCTCAAATCAGCCCCTAGAAGAAGTGTGGACTACAACTCCCAGAATTCTCAACTCGGCACCTAGAAGAAGTGTGGACTACAACTCCCAGAATTCTCAACTCAGCCCTAGAAGAGGTGTGGACTACAACTCCCAGAATTCTCAATTCAGCCCCTAGAAGAAGTGTGGACTACAACTCCCAGAATTCTCAACTCAGCCCTAGAAGAAGTGTGGACTACAAATCCTAGAATTCTCAACTCGGCCCCTAGAAGAGGTGTGGACTGCAACTCCCAGAATTCTCAACTCACCCCTAGAAGAGGTGTGGACTACAACTCCCAGAATTCTCAATTCAGCCCCTAGAAGAAGTGTGGACTACAACTCCCAGAATTCTCAACTCAGCCCTAGAAGAAGTGTGGACTACAAATCCTAGAATTCTCAACTCGGCCCCTAGAAGAGGTGTGGACTACAACTCCCAGAATTCTCAACTCACCCCTAGAAGAGGTGTGGACTACAACTCCCAGAATTCTCAATTCACCCCCTAGAAGAAGTGTGGACTACAACCCCCAGAATTCTCAACTCAGCACCTAGAAGAAGGGTGGACTACAACTCCCAGAATTCTCAAGTCAGCCCCTAGAAGAGGTGTGGACTACAACTCCCAGAATTCTCAAATCCGCCGCTTGGCCTCTTGTAGAGGTGTGGACTACAACTCCCAGAATTCTCAACTCAGCCCCTAGAAGAGGTGTGGACTACAACTCCCAGAATTCTCAAATCAGCCCCTAGAAGAGGTGTGGACTACAACTCCCAGAATTCTCAACTCAGCCCCTAGAAGAGGTGTGGACTACAACTGCCAGAATTCTCAAATCAGCCCCTAGAAGAGGTGTGGACTACAACTCCCAGAATTCTCAACTCAGCCCCTAGAAGAGGTGTGGACTACAACTCCGAGAATTCTCAACTCAGCCCTAGAAGAAGTGTGGACTACAACTCCCAGAATTCTCAACTCAGCCCTAGAAGAAGTGTGGACTACAACTCCCAGAATTCTCAAATCCGCCCCTTGGCCTCTTGTAGAGGTGTGGACTACAACTCCCAGAATTCTCAACTCAGCCCCTAGGAGAAGTGTGGACTACAACTCCCAGAATTCTCAATTCACCCCCTAGAAGAAGTGTGGACTACAACCCCGAGAATTCTCTAGTCAGCCCAAGAAGAGGTGTGGACTACAACTCCCACAATTCTCAACTCAGCCCCTAGAAGAGGTGTGGACTACAACTCCCAGAATTCTCAAATCAGCCCCTAGAAGAGGTGTGGACTACAACTCCGAGAATTCTCAATTCACCCCCTAGAAGAAGTGTGGACTACAACTCCCAGAATTCTCAACTCAGCCCTAGAAGAAGTGTGGACTACAACTCCCAGAATTCTCAACTCAGCCCTAGAAGAAGTGTGGACTACAACTCCAAGAATTCTCAACTCAGCCCTAGAAGAAGTGTGGACTACAACTCCCAGAATTCTCAACTCAGCCCCTAGAAGAGGTGTGGACTACAACTCGCAGAATTCTCAAATCAGCCCCTAGAAGAAGTGTGGACTACAACTCCCAGAATTCTCAACTCAGCCCTAGAAGAAGTGTGGACTACAACTCCAAGAATTCTCAACTCAGCCCTAGAAGAAGTGTGGACTACAACTCCCAGAATTCTCAACTCAGCCCCTAGAAGAGGTGTGGACTACAACTCCGAGAATTCTCAATTCACCCCCTAGAAGAAGTGTGGACTACAACTCCCAGAATTCTCAACTCAGCCCTAGAAGAAGTGTGGACTACAACTCCCAGAATTCTCAACTCAGCCCTAGAAGAAGTGTGGACTACAACTCCAAGAATTCTCAACTCAGCCCTAGAAGAAGTGTGGACTACAACTCCCAGAATTCTCAACTCAGCCCCTAGAAGAAGTGTGGACTACAAATCCTAGAATTCTCAACTCGGCCCCTAGAAGAGGTGTGGACTACAACTCCCAGAATTCTCAAATCGGCCCCTAGAATAGGTGTGGACTACAACTCCCAGAATTCTCAACTCACCCCTAGAAGAGGTGTGGACTACAACTCCCAGAATTCTCAACTCAGCACCTAGAAGAAGTGTGGACTACAACTCCCAGAATTCTCAAAAAAGCCCTAGAAGAACTGTGGACTACAACTCCCAGAATTCTCAAGTCAGCCCCTAGAAGAGGTGTGGACTACAACTCCCAGAATTCTCAAAAAAGCCCTAGAAGAACTGTGGACTACAACTCCCAGAATTCTCAAGTCAGCCCCTAGAAGAGGTGTGGACTACAACTCCCGGAATTCTCAAATCCGCCGCTTGACCTCTTGTAGAGGTGTGGACTACAACTCCCAGAATTCTCAACTCAGCCCCTAGAAGAGGTGTGGACTACAACTCCGAGAATTCTCAATTCACCCCCTAGAAAAAGTGTGGACTACAACTCCCAGAATTCTCAACTCAGCCCCTAGAAGAGGTGTGGACTACAACTCCCAGAATTCTCAACTCAGCCCTAGAAGAAGTGTGGACTACAACTCCCAGAATTCTCAACTCAGCCCTAGAAGAGGTGTGGACTACAACTCCCAGAATTCTCAACTCAGCCCCTAGAAGAGGTGTGGACTACAACTCCCAGAATTCTCAACTCAGCCCTAGAAGAAGTGTGGACTACAACTCCCAGAATTCTCAACTCAGCCCCTAGGAGAGGTGTGGACTACAACTCCAAGAATTCTCAACTCAGCCCTAGAAGAAGTGTGGACTACAACTCCCAGAATTCTCAACTCGGCACCTAGAAGAAGTGTGGACTACAACTCCCAGAATTCTCAACTCAGCCCTAGAAGAGGTGTGGCCTACAACTCCCAGAATTCTCAACTCGGCCCCTAGAAGAGGTGTGGACTACAACTCCCAGAATTCTCAAATCGGCCCCTAGAATAGGTGTGGACTACAACTCCCAGAATTCTCAACTCACCCCTAGAAGAGGTGTGGACTACAACTCCCAGAATTCTCAACTCAGCACCTAGAAGAAGTGTGGACTACAACTCCCAGAATTCTCAACTCAGCACCTAGAAGAAGTGTGGACTACAACTCCCAGAATTCTCAAAAAAGCCCTAGAAGAACTGTGGACTACAACTCCCAGAATTCTCAAGTCAGCCCCTAGAAGAGGTGTGGACTACAACTCCCGGAATTCTCAAATCCGCCGCTTGACCTCTTGTAGAGGTGTGGACTACAACTCCCAGAATTCTCAACTCAGCCCCTAGAAGAGGTGTGGACTACAACTCCGAGAATTCTCAATTCACCCCCTAGAAAAAGTGTGGACTACAACTCCCAGAATTCTCAACTCAGCCCCTAGAAGAGGTGTGGACTACAACTCCCAGAATTCTCAACTCAGCCCTAGAAGAAGTGTGGACTACAACTCCCAGAATTCTCAATTCACCCCCTAGAAGAAGTGTGGACTACAACTCCCAGAATTCTCAACTCAGCCCCTAGAAGAGGTGTGGACTACAACTCCCAGAATTCTCAATTCACCCCCTAGAAGAAGTGTGGACTACAACTCCCAGAATTCTCAACTCAGCCCCTAGAAGAGGTGTGGACTACAACTCCCAGAATTCTCAACTCAGCCCTAGAAGAACTGTGGACTACAACTCCCAGAATTCTCAAATCAGCCCTAGAAGAAGTGTGGACTACAACTCCCAGAATTCTCAAATCCGCCCCTTGGCCTCTTGTAGAGGTGTGGACTACAACTCCCAGAATTCTCAACTCAGCCCCTAGAAGAGGTGTGGACTACAACTCCCAGAATTCTCAATTCACCCCCTAGAAGAAGTGTGGACTACAACTCCCAGAAATCTCAACTCGGCACCTAGAAGAAGTGTGGACTACAACTCCCAGAATTCTCAACTCAGCCCCTAGAATAGGTGTGGACTACAACTCCCAGAATTCTCAACTCACCACTAGAAGAGGTGTGGACTACAACTCCCAGAATTCTCAACTCAGCACCTAGAAGAAGTGTGGACTACAACTCCCAGAATTCTCAACTCAGCACCTAGAAGAAGTGTGGACTACAACTCCCAGAATTCTCAAAAAAGCCCTAGAAGAACTGTGGACTACAACTCCCAGAATTCTCAAGTCAGCCCCTAGAAGAGGTGTGGACTACAACTCCCAGAATTCTCAAAAAAGCCCTAGAAGAACTGTGGACTACAACTCCCAGAATTCTCAAGTCAGCCCCTAGAAGAGGTGTGGACTACAACTCCCGGAATTCTCAAATCCGCCGCTTGACCTCTTGTAGAGGTGTGGACTACAACTCCCAGAATTCTCAACTCAGCCCCTAGAAGAGGTGTGGACTACAACTCCGAGAATTCTCAATTCACCCCCTAGAAAAAGTGTGGACTACAACTCCCAGAATTCTCAACTCAGCCCCTAGAAGAGGTGTGGACTACAACTCCCAGAATTCTCAACTCAGCCCTAGAAGAAGTGTGGACTACAACTCCCAGAATTCTCAACTCAGCCCTAGAAGAGGTGTGAACTACAACTCCCAGAATTCTCAATTCACCCCCTAGAAGAAGTGTGGACTACAACTCCCAGAATTCTCAACTCAGCCCCTAGAAGAGGTGTGGACTACAACTCCCAGAATTCTCAACTCAGCCCCTAGAAGAGGTGTGGACTACAACTCCCGGAATTCTCAAATCCGCCGCTTGACCTCTTGTAGAGGTGTGGACTACAACTCCCAGAATTCTCAACTCAGCCCCTAGAAGAGGTGTGGACTACAACTCCGAGAATTCTCAATTCACCCCCTAGAAAAAGTGTGGACTACAACTCCCAGAATTCTCAACTCAGCCCCTAGAAGAGGTGTGGACTACAACTCCCAGAATTCTCAACTCAGCCCTAGAAGAAGTGTGGACTACAACTCCCAGAATTCTCAACTCAGCCCTAGAAGAGGTGTGAACTACAACTCCCAGAATTCTCAATTCACCCCCTAGAAGAAGTGTGGACTACAACTCCCAGAATTCTCAACTCAGCCCCTAGAAGAGGTGTGGACTACAACTCCCAGAATTCTCAACTCAGCCCCTAGAAGAGGTGTGGACTACAACTCCGAGAATTCTCAACTCAGCCCTAGAAGAAGTGTGGACTACAACTCCCAGAATTCTCAAATCAGCCCTAGAAGAAGTGTGGACTACAACTCCCAGAATTCTCAAATCCGCCCCTTGGCCTCTTGTAGAGGTGTGGACTACAACTCCCAGAATTCTCAACTCAGCCCCTAGAAGAAGTGTGGACTACAACTCCCAGAATTCTCAACTCAGCCCTAGAAGAAGTATGGACTACAAATCCTAGAATTCTCAACTCGGCCCCTAGAAGAGGTGTGGACTACAACTCCCAGAATTCTCAAATCGGCCCCTAGAATAGGTGTGGACTACAACTCCCAGAATTCTCAACTCACCCCTTGAAGAGGTGTGGACTACAACTCCCAGAATTCTCAACTCGGCACCTAGAAGTGTGGACTACAACTCCCAGAATTCTCAACTCAGCCCTAGAAGAAGTGTGGACTACAACTCCCAGAATTCTCAACTCGGCACCTAGAAGAAGTGTGGACTACAACTCCCAGAATTCTCAATTCAGCCCCTAGAAGAAGTGTGGACTACAACTCCCAGAATTCTCAACTCAGCCCTAGAAGAGGTGTGGACTACAACTCCCAGAATTCTCAAATCGGCCCCTAGAATAGGTGTGGACTACAACTCCCAGAATTCTCAACTCACCCCTAGAAGAAGTGTGGACTACAACTCCCAGAATTCTCAACTCAGCCCTAGAAGAGGTGTGGACTACAACTCCCAGAATTCTCAAATCGGCCCCTAGAATAGGTGTGGACTACAACTCCCAGAATTCTCAACTCAGCACCTAGAAGAAGTGTGGACTACAACTCCCAGAATTCTCAACTCAGCACCTAGAAGAAGTGTGGACTACAACTCCCAGAATTCTCAAAAAAGCCCTAGAAGAACTGTGGACTACAACTCCCAGAATTCTCAAGTCAGCCCCTAGAAGAGGTGTGGACTACAACTCCCAGAATTCTCAAATCCGCCGCTTGGCCTCTTGTAGAGGTGTGGACTACAACTCCCAGAATTCTCAACTCAGCCCCTAGAAGAGGTGTGGACTACAAGTCCCAGAATTCTCAAATCAGCCCCTAGAAGAGGTGTGGACTACAACTCCCAGAATTCTCAAATCAGCCCTAGAAGAAGTGTGGACTACAACTCCCAGAATTCTCAAATCAGCCCTAGAAGAAGTGTGGACTACAACTCCCAGAATTCTCAAATCCGCCCCTTGGCCTCTTGTAGAGGTGTGGACTACAACTCCCAGAATTCTCAACTCAGCCCCTAGAAGAAGTGTGGACTACAACTCCCAGAATTCTCAACTCAGCCCCTAGAAGAGGTGTGGACTACAAGTCCCAGAATTCTCAAATCAGCCCCTAGAAGAGGTGTGGACTACAACTCCCAGAATTCTCAACTCAGCCCCTAGAAGAGGTGTGGACTACAACTCCGAGAATTCTCAACTCAGCCCTAGAAGAAGTGTGGACTACAACTCCCAGAATTCTCAAATCAGCCCTAGAAGAAGTGTGGACTACAACTCCCAGAATTCTCAAATCCGCCCCTTGGCCTCTTGTAGAGGTGTGGACTACAACTCCCAGAATTCTCAACTCAGCCCCTAGAAGAAGTGTGGACTACAACTCCCAGAATTCTCAACTCAGCCCTAGAAGAAGTGTGGACTACAACTCCCAGAATTCTCAAATCCGCCCCTTGGCCTCTTGTAGAGGTGTGGACTACAACTCCCAGAATTCTCAACTCAGCCCCTAGAAGAGGTGTGGACTACAACTCCCAGAATTCTCAATTCACCCCCTAGAAGAAGTGTGGACTACAACTCCCAGAATTCTCAACTCAGCCCCTAGAAGAGGTGTGGACTACAACTCCCAGAATTCTCAACTCAGCCCTAGAAGAAGTATGGACTACAAATCCTAGAATTCTCAACTCGGCCCCTAGAAGAGGTGTGGACTACAACTCCCAGAATTCTCAAATCGGCCCCTAGAATAGGTGTGGACTACAACTCCCAGAATTCTCAACTCACCCCTTGAAGAGGTGTGGACTACAACTCCCAGAATTCTCAACTCGGCACCTAGAAGAAGTGTAGACTACAACTCCCAGAATTCTCAACTCAGCCCTAGAAGAAGTGTGGACTACAACTCCCAGAATTCTCAATTCAGCCCTAGAAGAAGTGTGGACTACAAATCCTAGAATTCTCAACTCGGCCCCTAGAAGAGGTGTGGACTACAACTCCCAGAATTCTCAAATCGGCCCCTAGAATAGGTGTGGACTACAACTCCCAGAATTCTCAAATCCGCCCCTTGGCCTCTTGTAGAGGTGTGGACTACAACTCCCAGAATTCTCAACTCAGCCCCTAGAAGAAGTGTGGACTACAACTCCCAGAATTCTCAACTCAGCCCCTAGAAGAGGTGTGGACTACAAGTCCCAGAATTCTCAAATCAGCCCCTAGAAGAGGTGTGGACTACAACTCCCAGAATTCTCAACTCAGCCCCTAGAAGAGGTGTGGACTACAACTCCGAGAATTCTCAACTCAGCCCTAGAAGAAGTGTGGACTACAACTCCCAGAATTCTCAAATCAGCCCTAGAAGAAGTGTGGACTACAACTCCCAGAATTCTCAAATCCGCCCCTTGGCCTCTTGTAGAGGTGTGGACTACAACTCCCAGAATTCTCAACTCAGCCCCTAGAAGAAGTGTGGACTACAACTCCCAGAATTCTCAACTCAGCCCTAGAAGAAGTGTGGACTACAACTCCCAGAATTCTCAAATCCGCCCCTTGGCCTCTTGTAGAGGTGTGGACTACAACTCCCAGAATTCTCAACTCAGCCCCTAGAAGAGGTGTGGACTACAACTCCCAGAATTCTCAATTCACCCCCTAGAAGAAGTGTGGACTACAACTCCCAGAATTCTCAACTCAGCCCCTAGAAGAGGTGTGGACTACAACTCCCAGAATTCTCAACTCAGCCCTAGAAGAAGTATGGACTACAAATCCTAGAATTCTCAACTCGGCCCCTAGAAGAGGTGTGGACTACAACTCCCAGAATTCTCAAATCGGCCCCTAGAATAGGTGTGGACTACAACTCCCAGAATTCTCAACTCACCCCTTGAAGAGGTGTGGACTACAACTCCCAGAATTCTCAACTCGGCACCTAGAAGAAGTGTAGACTACAACTCCCAGAATTCTCAACTCAGCCCTAGAAGAAGTGTGGACTACAACTCCCAGAATTCTCAATTCAGCCCTAGAAGAAGTGTGGACTACAAATCCTAGAATTCTCAACTCGGCCCCTAGAAGAGGTGTGGACTACAACTCCCAGAATTCTCAAATCGGCCCCTAGAATAGGTGTGGACTACAACTCCCAGAATTCTCAACTCACCCCTAGAAGAGGTGTGGACTACAACTCCCAGAATTCTCAACTCAGCACCTAGAAGAAGTGTGGACTACAACTCCTAGAATTCTCAACTCGGCCCCTAGAAGAGGTGTGGACTACAACTCCCAGAATTCTCAAATCAGCCCATAGAATAGGTGTGGACTACAACTCCCAGACTTCTCAACTCGGCCCCTAGAAGAAGTGTGGACTACAACTCCCAGAATTCTCAACTCAACCCTTAGAAGAGGTGTGGACTACAACTCCCAGAATTCTCAACTCAGCCCCTAGAAGAGGTGTGGACTACAACTCCCAGAATTCTCAAAAAAGCCCTAGAAGAAGTGTGGACTACAACCCCGAGAATTCTCTAGTCAGCCCAAGAAGAGGTGTGGACTACAACTCCCACAATTCTCAACTCAGCCCCTAGAAGAGGTGTGGACTACAACTCCCAGAATTCTCAATTCAGCCCCTAGAAGAAGTGTGGACTACAACTCCCAGAATTCTCAACTCAGCCCTAGAAGAAGTGTGGACTACAACTCCCAGAATTCTCAACTCAGCCCTAGAAGAAGTGTGGACTACAACTCCCAGAATTCTCAACTCAGCCCTAGAAGAGGTGTGAACTACAACTCCCAGAATTCTCAATTCACCCCCTAGAAGAAGTGTGGACTACAACTCCCAGAATTCTCAACTCAGCCCCTAGAAGAGGTGTGGACTACAACTCCCAGAATTCTCAACTCAGCCCCTAGAAGAGGTGTGGACTACAACTCCCGGAATTCTCAAATCCGCCGCTTGACCTCTTGTAGAGGTGTGGACTACAACTCCCAGAATTCTCAACTCAGCCCCTAGAAGAGGTGTGGACTACAACTCCGAGAATTCTCAATTCACCCCCTAGAAAAAGTGTGGACTACAACTCCCAGAATTCTCAACTCAGCCCCTAGAAGAGGTGTGGACTACAACTCCCAGAATTCTCAACTCAGCCCTAGAAGAAGTGTGGACTACAACTCCCAGAATTCTCAACTCAGCCCTAGAAGAGGTGTGAACTACAACTCCCAGAATTCTCAATTCACCCCCTAGAAGAAGTGTGGACTACAACTCCCAGAATTCTCAACTCAGCCCCTAGAAGAGGTGTGGACTACAACTCCCAGAATTCTCAACTCAGCCCCTAGAAGAGGTGTGGACTACAACTCCGAGAATTCTCAACTCAGCCCTAGAAGAAGTGTGGACTACAACTCCCAGAATTCTCAAATCAGCCCTAGAAGAAGTGTGGACTACAACTCCCAGAATTCTCAAATCCGCCCCTTGGCCTCTTGTAGAGGTGTGGACTACAACTCCCAGAATTCTCAACTCAGCCCCTAGAAGAAGTGTGGACTACAACTCCCAGAATTCTCAACTCAGCCCTAGAAGAAGTATGGACTACAAATCCTAGAATTCTCAACTCGGCCCCTAGAAGAGGTGTGGACTACAACTCCCAGAATTCTCAAATCGGCCCCTAGAATAGGTGTGGACTACAACTCCCAGAATTCTCAACTCACCCCTTGAAGAGGTGTGGACTACAACTCCCAGAATTCTCAACTCGGCACCTAGAAGTGTGGACTACAACTCCCAGAATTCTCAACTCAGCCCTAGAAGAAGTGTGGACTACAACTCCCAGAATTCTCAACTCGGCACCTAGAAGAAGTGTGGACTACAACTCCCAGAATTCTCAATTCAGCCCCTAGAAGAAGTGTGGACTACAACTCCCAGAATTCTCAACTCAGCCCTAGAAGAGGTGTGGACTACAACTCCCAGAATTCTCAAATCGGCCCCTAGAATAGGTGTGGACTACAACTCCCAGAATTCTCAACTCACCCCTAGAAGAAGTGTGGACTACAACTCCCAGAATTCTCAACTCAGCCCTAGAAGAGGTGTGGACTACAACTCCCAGAATTCTCAAATCGGCCCCTAGAATAGGTGTGGACTACAACTCCCAGAATTCTCAACTCAGCACCTAGAAGAAGTGTGGACTACAACTCCCAGAATTCTCAACTCAGCACCTAGAAGAAGTGTGGACTACAACTCCCAGAATTCTCAAAAAAGCCCTAGAAGAACTGTGGACTACAACTCCCAGAATTCTCAAGTCAGCCCCTAGAAGAGGTGTGGACTACAACTCCCAGAATTCTCAAATCCGCCGCTTGGCCTCTTGTAGAGGTGTGGACTACAACTCCCAGAATTCTCAACTCAGCCCCTAGAAGAGGTGTGGACTACAAGTCCCAGAATTCTCAAATCAGCCCCTAGAAGAGGTGTGGACTACAACTCCCAGAATTCTCAAATCAGCCCTAGAAGAAGTGTGGACTACAACTCCCAGAATTCTCAAATCAGCCCTAGAAGAAGTGTGGACTACAACTCCCAGAATTCTCAAATCCGCCCCTTGGCCTCTTGTAGAGGTGTGGACTACAACTCCCAGAATTCTCAACTCAGCCCCTAGAAGAAGTGTGGACTACAACTCCCAGAATTCTCAACTCAGCCCCTAGAAGAGGTGTGGACTACAAGTCCCAGAATTCTCAAATCAGCCCCTAGAAGAGGTGTGGACTACAACTCCCAGAATTCTCAACTCAGCCCCTAGAAGAGGTGTGGACTACAACTCCGAGAATTCTCAACTCAGCCCTAGAAGAAGTGTGGACTACAACTCCCAGAATTCTCAAATCAGCCCTAGAAGAAGTGTGGACTACAACTCCCAGAATTCTCAAATCCGCCCCTTGGCCTCTTGTAGAGGTGTGGACTACAACTCCCAGAATTCTCAACTCAGCCCCTAGAAGAAGTGTGGACTACAACTCCCAGAATTCTCAACTCAGCCCTAGAAGAAGTGTGGACTACAACTCCCAGAATTCTCAAATCCGCCCCTTGGCCTCTTGTAGAGGTGTGGACTACAACTCCCAGAATTCTCAACTCAGCCCCTAGAAGAGGTGTGGACTACAACTCCCAGAATTCTCAATTCACCCCCTAGAAGAAGTGTGGACTACAACTCCCAGAATTCTCAACTCAGCCCCTAGAAGAGGTGTGGACTACAACTCCCAGAATTCTCAACTCAGCCCTAGAAGAAGTATGGACTACAAATCCTAGAATTCTCAACTCGGCCCCTAGAAGAGGTGTGGACTACAACTCCCAGAATTCTCAAATCGGCCCCTAGAATAGGTGTGGACTACAACTCCCAGAATTCTCAACTCACCCCTTGAAGAGGTGTGGACTACAACTCCCAGAATTCTCAACTCGGCACCTAGAAGAAGTGTAGACTACAACTCCCAGAATTCTCAACTCAGCCCTAGAAGAAGTGTGGACTACAACTCCCAGAATTCTCAATTCAGCCCTAGAAGAAGTGTGGACTACAAATCCTAGAATTCTCAACTCGGCCCCTAGAAGAGGTGTGGACTACAACTCCCAGAATTCTCAAATCGGCCCCTAGAATAGGTGTGGACTACAACTCCCAGAATTCTCAACTCACCCCTAGAAGAGGTGTGGACTACAACTCCCAGAATTCTCAACTCAGCACCTAGAAGAAGTGTGGACTACAACTCCTAGAATTCTCAACTCGGCCCCTAGAAGAGGTGTGGACTACAACTCCCAGAATTCTCAAATCAGCCCATAGAATAGGTGTGGACTACAACTCCCAGACTTCTCAACTCGGCCCCTAGAAGAAGTGTGGACTACAACTCCCAGAATTCTCAACTCAACCCTTAGAAGAGGTGTGGACTACAACTCCCAGAATTCTCAACTCAGCCCCTAGAAGAGGTGTGGACTACAACTCCCAGAATTCTCAAAAAAGCCCTAGAAGAAGTGTGGACTACAACCCCGAGAATTCTCTAGTCAGCCCAAGAAGAGGTGTGGACTACAACTCCCACAATTCTCAACTCAGCCCCTAGAAGAGGTGTGGACTACAACTCCCAGAATTCTCAATTCAGCCCCTAGAAGAAGTGTGGACTACAACTCCCAGAATTCTCAACTCAGCCCTAGAAGAAGTGTGGACTACAACTCCCAGAATTCTCAAATCAGCCCTAGAAGAAGTGTGGACTACAACTCCCAGAATTCTCAAATCCGCCCCTTGGCCTCTTGTAGAGGTGTGGACTACAACTCCCAGAATTCTCAACTCAGCCCCTAGAAGAAGTGTGGACTACAACTCCCAGAATTCTCAACTCAGCCCCTAGAAGAGGTGTGGACTACAAGTCCCAGAATTCTCAAATCAGCCCCTAGAAGAGGTGTGGACTACAACTCCCAGAATTCTCAACTCAGCCCCTAGAAGAGGTGTGGACTACAACTCCGAGAATTCTCAACTCAGCCCTAGAAGAAGTGTGGACTACAACTCCCAGAATTCTCAAATCAGCCCTAGAAGAAGTGTGGACTACAACTCCCAGAATTCTCAAATCCGCCCCTTGGCCTCTTGTAGAGGTGTGGACTACAACTCCCAGAATTCTCAACTCAGCCCCTAGAAGAAGTGTGGACTACAACTCCCAGAATTCTCAACTCAGCCCTAGAAGAAGTGTGGACTACAACTCCCAGAATTCTCAAATCCGCCCCTTGGCCTCTTGTAGAGGTGTGGACTACAACTCCCAGAATTCTCAACTCAGCCCCTAGAAGAGGTGTGGACTACAACTCCCAGAATTCTCAATTCACCCCCTAGAAGAAGTGTGGACTACAACTCCCAGAATTCTCAACTCAGCCCCTAGAAGAGGTGTGGACTACAACTCCCAGAATTCTCAACTCAGCCCTAGAAGAAGTATGGACTACAAATCCTAGAATTCTCAACTCGGCCCCTAGAAGAGGTGTGGACTACAACTCCCAGAATTCTCAAATCGGCCCCTAGAATAGGTGTGGACTACAACTCCCAGAATTCTCAACTCACCCCTTGAAGAGGTGTGGACTACAACTCCCAGAATTCTCAACTCGGCACCTAGAAGAAGTGTAGACTACAACTCCCAGAATTCTCAACTCAGCCCTAGAAGAAGTGTGGACTACAACTCCCAGAATTCTCAATTCAGCCCTAGAAGAAGTGTGGACTACAAATCCTAGAATTCTCAACTCGGCCCCTAGAAGAGGTGTGGACTACAACTCCCAGAATTCTCAAATCGGCCCCTAGAATAGGTGTGGACTACAACTCCCAGAATTCTCAACTCACCCCTAGAAGAGGTGTGGACTACAACTCCCAGAATTCTCAACTCAGCACCTAGAAGAAGTGTGGACTACAACTCCTAGAATTCTCAACTCGGCCCCTAGAAGAGGTGTGGACTACAACTCCCAGAATTCTCAAATCAGCCCATAGAATAGGTGTGGACTACAACTCCCAGACTTCTCAACTCGGCCCCTAGAAGAAGTGTGGACTACAACTCCCAGAATTCTCAACTCAACCCTTAGAAGAGGTGTGGACTACAACTCCCAGAATTCTCAACTCAGCCCCTAGAAGAGGTGTGGACTACAACTCCCAGAATTCTCAAAAAAGCCCTAGAAGAAGTGTGGACTACAACCCCGAGAATTCTCTAGTCAGCCCAAGAAGAGGTGTGGACTACAACTCCCACAATTCTCAACTCAGCCCCTAGAAGAGGTGTGGACTACAACTCCCAGAATTCTCAATTCAGCCCCTAGAAGAAGTGTGGACTACAACTCCCAGAATTCTCAACTCAGCCCTAGAAGAAGTGTGGACTACAACTCCCAGAATTCTCAACTCAGCCCCTAGAAGAGGCGTGGACTACAACTCCCAGAATTCTCAAAAAAGCCCTAGAAGAACTGTGGACTACAACTCCCAGAATTCTCAAGTCAGCCCCTAGAAGAGGTGTGGACTACAACTCCCAGAATTCTCAAATCCGCCCCTTGGCCTCTTGTAGAGGTGTGGACTACAACTCCCAGAATTCTCAACTCAGCCCCTAGAAGAGGTGTGGACTACAACTCCCAGAATTCTCAATTCACCCCCTAGAAGAAGTGTGGACTACAACTCCCAGAATTCTCAACTCAGCCCCTAGAAGAGGTGTGGACTACAACTCCCAGAATTCTCAACTCACCCCTAGAAGAGGTGTGGACTACAACTCCCAGAATTCTCAACTCAGCACCTAGAAGAAGTGTGGACTACAACTCCCAGAATTCTCAACTCAGCACCTAGAAGAAGTGTGGACTACAACTCCCAGAATTCTCAAAAAAGCCCTAGAAGAACTGTGGACTACAACTCCCAGAATTCTCAAGTCAGCCCCTAGAAGAGGTGTGGACTACAACTCCCAGAATTCTCAAAAAAGCCCTAGAAGAACTGTGGACTACAACTCCCAGAATTCTCAAGTCAGCCCCTAGAAGAGGTGTGGACTACAACTCCCGGAATTCTCAAATCCGCCGCTTGACCTCTTGTAGAGGTGTGGACTACAACTCCCAGAATTCTCAACTCAGCCCCTAGAAGAGGTGTGGACTACAACTCCGAGAATTCTCAATTCACCCCCTAGAAAAAGTGTGGACTACAACTCCCAGAATTCTCAACTCAGCCCCTAGAAGAGGTGTGGACTACAACTCCCAGAATTCTCAACTCAGCCCTAGAAGAAGTGTGGACTACAACTCCCAGAATTCTCAACTCAGCCCTAGAAGAGGTGTGAACTACAACTCCCAGAATTCTCAATTCACCCCCTAGAAGAAGTGTGGACTACAACTCCCAGAATTCTCAACTCAGCCCCTAGAAGAGGTGTGGACTACAACTCCCAGAATTCTCAACTCAGCCCCTAGAAGAGGTGTGGACTACAACTCCGAGAATTCTCAACTCAGCCCTAGAAGAAGTGTGGACTACAACTCCCAGAATTCTCAATTCAGCCCCTAGAAGAAGTGTGGACTACAACTCCCAGAATTCTCAACTCAGCCCTAGAAGAGGTGTGGACTACAACTCCCAGAATTCTCAATTCACCCCCTAGAAGAAGTGTGGACTACAACTCCCAGAATTCTCAACTCAGCCCCTAGAAGAGGCGTGGACTACAACTCCCAAAATTCTCAAATCAGCCCCTAGAAGAGGCGTGGACTACAACTCCCAGAATTCTCAACTCAGCCCCTAGAAGAGGCGTGGACTACAACTCCCAGAATTCTCAAATCAGCCCCTAGAAGAAGTGTGGACTACAAAGTGTGGATGCCTAGAGGGAAGATGGAGGGCTACTCGCTCCGAATCTGACCGGACACAGGTAAGAGCCCATTTACGGACTTACATTGTGGCGCTGAGAGTGGCCAAACGTCATCATTGCGCCACTCTCATAGCATCCGCAGAAAACCGCCCTGCCGCCCTGTTCAGGGTGACCCGTTCCCTCCTGCAACAGAGGGTGCGGGAAGCCCCGCTACAGGGTAGAGCAGAGGAATTTGTGACTTTTCTGCAGGACAAAACCGCTCAGATACGGAACGAGCTAGCCCCCATTCGTGGCCCAGTGGGATGCCACGAGGCCGATCTTGTTTGGGAGGAATTTGACTCCGTTGCTTCCGAGGATATGGACAGGTTACGTGGACGACTGCGAGCCACCACATGTTTATTGGACCCGTGTCCCTCCTGGCTTGTACTGGCATCCTGGGAGGTGACACGAGGCTGGCTCCAAGAGGTTGTCAACGCATCCTTGAGTGAGGGTTCCTTGCCTGCTTCCCTAAAAGAGGCTATGGTGAGGCCCCTCCTTAAGAAGCCCTCTTTGGACCCAGCTCTTTTAACCAACTATCGTCCCGTCTCCAACCTTCCCTTTCTGGCGAAGGTTGTTGAGAGTGTGGTGGCACAACAGTTTCCCCGTCACCTGGAGGAAGTTGATTATCTAGATCTGCGCCAGTCCGGCTTTCGGCCCGGGCATAGCACCGAGACGGCATTGGTCGCGTTGGTGGATGATCTCTGGAGGGCCAGGGATGGGGGTTGTTCCTCCATCCTGGTCCTATTAGACCTCTCGGCGGCTTTCGATACCATCGACCATGGTATCCTATTGCATCGGCTGGGGGGGTTGGGGGTGGGAGGCACCGTTTTACGGTGGTTCTCCTCCTACCTCTCTGGCCGATCGCAATTTGTGTTGGCAGGAGAGCAGAGGTCGACCCCGAGACCCCTCACATGTGGGGTGCCTCAGGGGTCGGTCCTCTCGCCTCTCTTGTTTAATGCATACATGAAGCCGCTGGGTGAGATCATCCGTGGTTTTGGGGTAGAGTACCATCTCTACGCTGATGACACTCAGCTGTATATATCTACCCCAAACCACCCCAACGATGCCGTAGCGGTGATGTGCCAGTGCCTGGAAGCCGTGCGGATCTGGATGGGAAGTAACGGACTCAGGCTCAACCCGACCAAGACCGAGTGGCTGTGGTTTCCGGCTGCCCGATTCAACCAGCTTTCTCCAACGCTGGCCATAGGGGGCGAACATCTTGCCCCTGTGGATGGGGCGCGCAATTTGGGAGTCCTCCTGGATACCCGGCTGTCTATGGAAGAGCAAGTGACAGCCGTGGCCAGGAGGGCGTTTTACCAGGTTCGCCTGGTTCGCCAATTGCGCCCCCTATTGGATCGGGACGCCCTTCGCACAGTCACTCATGCCCTCGTGACATCCCGACTGGACTACTGTAACTCCCTCTACATGGGGCTCCCCTTGAGGTGCACCCGGAGGCTTCAGTTAGTTCAGAATGCAGCCGCGCGAGCAATTATGGGAACCACTAGGTTTACCCATGTAACACCGCTCTTGCGCGAGCTGCACTGGCTGCCTGTCGTCTTCCGGGTGCGCTTCAAGGTGTTGGTTATCATCTTTAAAGCGCTCCATGGCTCGGGACCTAGCTACCTGCGGGATCGGATACTGCCTCACACATCCTCACGGCCGATTCGCTCCCACAGAGAGGGACTTCTCCGGGTGCCGTCCACTAGACTTTGTCAGCGGGCGACGCCCAGGGGAAGGGCTCTCTCTGTGGCGGGCCCGGCCCTCTGGAACGACCTTCCCCCCGATATTAGAACGACCACGGACCTCCGCTCCTTCCGCCTGAAACTAAAGACACATCTTTTCCGCCTGGCCGGCCTAGGGTAGTCTCTCTCTCTATGGGTTTTTTAATTGTTTATGTATATTGAGTGGGGATTTTTAGTTAATGGGATTTTAGCACAGGAGTTTGTTTAATCTGTTTTAAATTGTATGTTTTTGTATATTTATGGTTTTTATTCTCCCTGTGCACCGCCCCGAGTCCCTGTGGGGAGAGGGAGCGGTTAATAAATTCAGCTTTATTATTATTATTATTATTATTAACTCCCAGAATTCTCAACTCGGCACCTAGAAGAAGTGTGGACTACAACTCCCAGAATTCTCAACTCAGCCCTAGAAGAGGTGTGAACTACAAGGTGTGGACTACAATTCTGGGAGTTGTAGTCCACACCTCTTCTAGGGCTGAGTTGAGAATTCTGGGAGTTGTAGTCCACACCTCTTCCAGGTGCCGAGTTGAGAATTCTGGGAGTTGTAGTCCACACCTCTTCTAGGTGCCGAGTTGAGAATTCTGGGAGTTGTAGTCCACACCTCTTCTAGGGCTGAGTTGAGAATTCTGGGAGTTGTAGTCCACACTTCTTCTAGGGGCTGAGTTGAGAATTCTGGGAGTTGTAGTCCACACTTCTTCTAGGTGCCGAGTTGAGAATTCTGGGAGTTGTAGTCCACACCTCTTCTAGGGCTGAGTTGAGAATTCTGGGAGTTGTAGTCCACACCTCTTCTAGGGGCTGAGTTGAGAATTCTGGGAGTTGTAGTCCACACCTTTTCTAGGGGCTGATTTTAGAATTCTGGGAGTTGTAGTCCACACTTCTTCTAGGGCTGAGTTGAGAATTCTGGGAGTTGTAGTCCACACTTCTTCTAGGGGGTGAATTGAGAATTCTCGGAGTTGTAGTCCACACCTCTTCTAGGGGCTGATTTGAGAATTCTGGGAGTTGTAGTCCACACCTCTTCTAGGGGCTGAGTTGAGAATTCTGGGAGTTGTAGTCCACACCTCTTCTTGGGCTGACTAGAGAATTCTCGGGGTTGTAGTCCACAGTTCTTCTAGGTGCTGAGTTGAGAATTCTGGGAGTTGTAGTCCACACCTCTTCTAGGGGCTGAGTTGAGAATTCTGGGAGTTGTAGTCCACACCTCTTCTAAGGGTTGAGTTGTGTGGACACAATTCTCAAATCGGCCCCTAGAATAGGTGTGGACTACAACTCCCAGAATTCTCAACTCAGCCCTAGAAGAAGTGTGGACTACAACTCCCAGAATTCTCAACTCGGCACCTAGAAGAAGTGTGGACTACAACTCCCAGAATTCTCAATTCAGCCCCTAGAAGAAGTGTGGACTACAACTCCCAGAATTCTCAACTCAGCCCTAGAAGAGGTGTGGACTACAACTCCCAGAATTCTCAAATCGGCCCCTAGAATAGGTGTGGACTACAACTCCCAGAATTCTCAACTCACCCCTAGAAGAGGTGTGGACTACAACTCCCAGAATTCTCAACTCAGCACCTAGAAGAAGTGTGGACTACAACTCCCAGAATTCTCAACTCAGCACCTAGAAGAAGTGTGGACTACAACTCCCAGAATTCTCAAAAAAGCCCTAGAAGAACTGTGGACTACAACTCCCAGAATTCTCAAGTCAGCCCCTAGAAGAGGTGTGGACTACAACTCCCAGAATTCTCAAATCCGCCGCTTGGCCTCTTGTAGAGGTGTGGACTACAACTCCCAGAATTCTCAACTCAGCCCCTAGAAGAGGTGTGGACTACAAGTCCCAGAATTCTCAGATCAGCCCCTAGAAGAGGTGTGGACTACAACTCCCAGAATTCTCAACTCAGCCCCTAGAAGAGGTGTGGACTACAACTCCGAGAATTCTCAACTCAGCCCTAGAAGAAGTGTGGACTACAACTCCCAGAATTCTCAAATCAGCCCTAGAAGAAGTGTGGACTACAACTCCCAGAATTCTCAAATCCGCCCCTTGGCCTCTTGTAGAGGTGTGGACTACAACTCCCAGAATTCTCAACTCAGCCCCTAGAAGAAGTGTGGACTACAACTCCCAGAATTCTCAACTCAGCCCCTAGAAGAGGTGTGGACTAAAACTCCGAGAATTCTCAATTCAGCCCCTAGAAGAAGTGTGGACTACAACTCCCAGAATTCTCAACTCAGCCCTAGAAGAAGTGTGGACTACAACTCCCAGAATTCTCAAATCCGCCCCTTGGCCTCTTGTAGAGGTGTGGACTACAACTCCCAGAATTCTCAACTCAGCCCCTAGAAGAGGTGTGGACTAAAACTCCGAGAATTCTCAACTCAGCCCCTAGAAGAAGTGTGGACTACAACTCCCAGAATTCTCAACTCAGCCCTAGAAGAAGTATGGACTACAAATCCTAGAATTCTCAACTCGGCCCCTAGAAGAGGTGTGGACTACAACTCCCAGAATTCTCAACTCAGCACCTAGAAGAAGTGTGGACTACAACTCCCAGAATTCTCAACTCAGCACCTAGAAGAAGTGTGGACTACAACTCCCAGAATTCTCAAAAAAGCCCTAGAAGAGGTGTGGACTACAACTCCCAGAATTCTCAACTCACCCCTTGAAGAGGTGTGGACTACAACTCCCAGAATTCTCAACTCGGCACCTAGAAGAAGTGTGGACTACAACTCCCAGAATTCTCAACTCAGCCCTAGAAGAAGTGTGGACTACAACTCCCAGAATTCTCAACTCAGCCCTAGAAGAGGTGTGGACTACAACTCCCAGAATTCTCAAATCGGCCCCTAGAATAGGTGTGGACTACAACTCCCAGAATTCTCAACTCACCCCTAGAAGAGGTGTGGACTACAACTCCCAGAATTCTCAACTCAGCACCTAGAAGAAGTGTGGACTACAACTCCCAGAATTCTCAACTCAGCACCTAGAAGAAGTGTGGACTACAACTCCCAGAATTCTCAAAAAAGCCCTAGAAGAACTGTGGACTACAACTCCCAGAATTCTCAAGTCAGCCCCTAGAAGAGGTGTGGACTACAACTCCCAGAATTCTCAAATCCGCCGCTTGGCCTCTTGTAGAGGTGTGGACTACAACTCCCAGAATTCTCAACTCAGCCCCTAGAAGAGGTGTGGACTACAACTCCCAGAATTCTCAAATCAGCCCGTAGAAGAGGTGTGGACTACAACTCCCAGAATTCTCAACTCAGCCCCTAGAAGAGGTGTGGACTACAACTCCGAGAATTCTCAACTCAGCCCTAGAAGAAGTGTGGACTACAACTCCCAGAATTCTCAAATCCGCCCCTTGGCCTCTTGTAGAGGTGTGGACTACAACTCCCAGAATTCTCAACTCAGCCCCTAGAAGAAGTGTGGACTACAACTCCCAGAATTCTCAACTCAGCCCCTAGAAGAGGTGTGGACTACAACTCCGAGAATTCTCAATTCAGCCCCTAGAAGAAGTGTGGACTACAACTCCCAGAATTCTCAACTCAGCCCCTAGAAGAAGTGTGGACTACAACTCCCAGAATTCTCAACTCAGCCCCTAGAAGAGGTGTGGACTACAACTCCGAGAATTCTCAATTCAGCCCCTAGAAGAAGTGTGGACTACAACTCCCAGAATTCTCAACTCAGCCCTAGAAGAAGTGTGGACTACAACTCCCAGAATTCTCAAATCCGCCCCTTGGCCTCTTGTAGAGGTGTGGACTACAACTCCCAGAATTCTCAACTCAGCCCCTAGAAGAGGTGTGGACTACAACTCCCAGAATTCTCAATTCACCCCCTAGAAGAAGTGTGGACTACAACTCCCAGAATTCTCAACTCAGCCCCTAGAAGAGGCGTGGACTACAACTCCCAGAATTCTCAAATCAGCCCCTAGAAAAGGCGTGGACTACAACTCCCAGAATTCTCAACTCAGCCCCTAGAAGAGGCGTGGACTACAACTCCCAGAATTCTCAAATCAGCCCCTAGAAGAAGTGTGGACTACAACTCCCAGAATTCTCAACTCAGCCCTAGAAGAAGTGTGGACTACAACTCCCAGAATTCTCAATTCAGCCCCTAGAAGAGGTGTGGACTACAATTCCCAGAATTCTCAACTCAGCCCCTAGAAGAGGTGTGGACTACAACTCCCAGAATTCTCAATTCACCCCCTAGAAGAAGTGTGGACTACAACTCCCAGAAATCTCAACTCGGCACCTAGAAGAAGTGTGGACTACAACTCCCAGAATTCTCAACTCAGCCCCTAGAAGAAGTGTGGACTACAACTCCCAGAATTCTCAATTCAGCCCCTAGAAGAAGTGTGGACTACAACTCCCAGAATTCTCAACTCAGCCCTAGAAGAGGTGTGGACTACAACTCCCAGAATTCTCAAATCGGCCCCTAGAATAGGTGTGGACTACAACTCCCAGAATTCTCAACTCACCCCTAGAAGAAGTGTGGACTACAACTCCCAGAATTCTCAACTCAGCACCTAGAAGAAGTGTGGACTACAACTCCCAGAATTCTCAAAAAAGCCCTAGAAGAACTGTGGACTACAACTCCCAGAATTCTCAAGTCAGCCCCTAGAAGAGGTGTGGACTACAACTCCCAGAATTCTCAAATCCGCCCCTTGGCCTCTTGTAGAGGTGTGGACTACAACTCCCAGAATTCTCAACTCAGCCCCTAGAAGAGGTGTGGACTACAACTCCCAGAATTCTCAATTCACCCCCTAGAAGAAGTGTGGACTACAACTCCCAGAATTCTCAACTCAGCCCCTAGAAGAGGTGTGGACTACAACTCCCAGAATTCTCAACTCAGCACCTAGAATAGGTGTGGACTACAACTCCCAGAATTCTCAACTCACCCCTTGAAGAGGTGTGGACTACAACTCCCAGAATTCTCAACTCGGCACCTAGAAGAAGTGTGGACTACAACTCCCAGAATTCTCAACTCAGCCCTAGAAGAAGTGTGGACTACAACTCCCAGAATTCTCAACTCAGCCCTAGAAGAGGTGTGGACTACAACTCCCAGAATTCTCAAATCGGCCCCTAGAATAGGTGTGGACTACAACTCCCAGAATTCTCAACTCACCCCTAGAAGAGGTGTGGACTACAACTCCCAGAATTCTCAACTCAGCACCTAGAAGAAGTGTGGACTACAACTCCCAGAATTCTCAAATCCGCCCCTTGGCCTCTTCTAGAGGTGTGGACTACAACTCCCAGAATTCTCAATTCACCCCCTAGAAGAAGTGTGGACTACAACTCCCAGAATTCTCAACTCAGCCCTAGAAGAAGTGTGGACTACAACTCCCAGAATTCTCAACTCAGCCCTAGAAGAAGTGTGGACTACAACTCCCAGAATTCTCAAATCCGCCCCTTGGCCTCTTGTAGAGGTGTGGACTACAACTCCCAGAATTCTCAACTCAGCCCATAGAAGAGGTGTGGACTACAACTCCCAGAAATCTCAACTCGGCACCTAGAAGAAGTGTGGACTACAACTCCCAGAATTCTCAACTCAGCCCCTAGAAGAAGTGTGGACTACAACTCCCAGAATTCTCAATTCAGCCCCTAGAAGAAGTGTGGACTACAACTCCCAGAATTCTCAACTCAGCCCTAGAAGAGGTGTGGACTACAACTCCCAGAATTCTCAAATCGGCCCCTAGAATAGGTGTGGACTACAACTCCCAGAATTCTCAACTCACCCCTAGAAGAGGTGTGGACTACAACTCCCAGAATTCTCAACTCAGCACCTAGAAGAAGTGTGGACTACAACTCCCAGAATTCTCAACTCAGCACCTAGAAGAAGTGTGGACTACAACTCCCAGAATTCTCAAAAAAGCCCTAGAAGAACTGTGGACTACAACTCCCAGAATTCTCAAGTCAGCCCCTAGAAGAGGTGTGGACTACAACTCCCAGAATTCTCAAATCCGCCCCTTGGCCTCTTGTAGAGGTGTGGACTACAACTCCCAGAATTCTCAACTCAGCCCCTAGAAGAGGTGTGGACTACAACTCCCAGAATTCTCAATTCACCCCCTAGAAGAAGTGTGGACTACAACTCCCAGAATTCTCAACTCAGCCCCTAGAAGAGGCGTGGACTACAACTCCCAGAATTCTCAAATCAGCCCCTAGAAAAGGCGTGGACTACAACTCCCAGAATTCTCAACTCAGCCCCTAGAAGAGGCGTGGACTACAACTCCCAGAATTCTCAAATCAGCCCCTAGAAGAAGTGTGGACTACAACTCCCAGAATTCTCAACTCAGCCCTAGAAGAAGTGTGGACTACAACTCCCAGAATTCTCAATTCAGCCCCTAGAAGAGGTGTGGACTACAACTCCCAGAATTCTCAACTCAGCCCCTAGAAGAGGTGTGGACTACAACTCCCAGAATTCTCAATTCACCCCCTAGAAGAAGTGTGGACTACAACTCCCAGAAATCTCAACTCGGCACCTAGAAGAAGTGTGGACTACAACTCCCAGAATTCTCAACTCAGCCCCTAGAAGAAGTGTGGACTACAACTCCCAGAATTCTCAATTCAGCCCCTAGAAGAAGTGTGGACTACAACTCCCAGAATTCTCAACTCAGCCCTAGAAGAGGTGTGGACTACAACTCCCAGAATTCTCAAATCGGCCCCTAGAATAGGTGTGGACTACAACTCCCAGAATTCTCAACTCACCCCTAGAAGAAGTGTGGACTACAACTCCCAGAATTCTCAACTCAGCACCTAGAAGAAGTGTGGACTACAACTCCCAGAATTCTCAAAAAAGCCCTAGAAGAACTGTGGACTACAACTCCCAGAATTCTCAACTCAGCCCTAGAAGAGGTGTGGACTACAACTCCCAGAATTCTCAAATCGGCCCCTAGAATAGGTGTGGACTACAACTCCCAGAATTCTCAACTCACCCCTAGAAGAGGTGTGGACTACAACTCCCAGAATTCTCAACTCAGCCCTAGAAGAAGTGTGGACTACAACTCCCAGAATTCTCAAATCCGCCCCTTGGCCTCTTGTAGAGGTGTGGACTACAACTCCCAGAATTCTCAACTCAGCCCATAGAAGAGGTGTGGACTACAACTCCCAGAAATCTCAACTCGGCACCTAGAAGAAGTGTGGACTACAACTCCCAGAATTCTCAACTCAGCCCCTAGAAGAAGTGTGGACTACAACTCCCAGAATTCTCAATTCAGCCCCTAGAAGAAGTGTGGACTACAACTCCCAGAATTCTCAACTCAGCCCTAGAAGAGGTGTGGACTACAACTCCCAGAATTCTCAAATCGGCCCCTAGAATAGGTGTGGACTACAACTCCCAGAATTCTCAACTCACCCCTAGAAGAGGTGTGGACTACAACTCCCAGAATTCTCAACTCAGCACCTAGAAGAAGTGTGGACTACAACTCCCAGAATTCTCAACTCAGCACCTAGAAGAAGTGTGGACTACAACTCCCAGAATTCTCAAAAAAGCCCTAGAAGAACTGTGGACTACAACTCCCAGAATTCTCAAGTCAGCCCCTAGAAGAGGTGTGGACTACAACTCCCAGAATTCTCAAATCCGCCCCTTGGCCTCTTGTAGAGGTGTGGACTACAACTCCCAGAATTCTCAACTCAGCCCCTAGAAGAGGTGTGGACTACAACTCCCAGAATTCTCAATTCACCCCCTAGAAGAAGTGTGGACTACAACTCCCAGAATTCTCAACTCAGCCCCTAGAAGAGGCGTGGACTACAACTCCCAGAATTCTCAAATCAGCCCCTAGAAAAGGCGTGGACTACAACTCCCAGAATTCTCAACTCAGCCCCTAGAAGAGGCGTGGACTACAACTCCCAGAATTCTCAAATCAGCCCCTAGAAGAAGTGTGGACTACAACTCCCAGAATTCTCAACTCAGCCCTAGAAGAAGTGTGGACTACAACTCCCAGAATTCTCAATTCAGCCCCTAGAAGAGGTGTGGACTACAACTCCCAGAATTCTCAACTCAGCCCCTAGAAGAGGTGTGGACTACAACTCCCAGAATTCTCAATTCACCCCCTAGAAGAAGTGTGGACTACAACTCCCAGAAATCTCAACTCGGCACCTAGAAGAAGTGTGGACTACAACTCCCAGAATTCTCAACTCAGCCCCTAGAAGAAGTGTGGACTACAACTCCCAGAATTCTCAATTCAGCCCCTAGAAGAAGTGTGGACTACAACTCCCAGAATTCTCAACTCAGCCCTAGAAGAGGTGTGGACTACAACTCCCAGAATTCTCAAATCGGCCCCTAGAATAGGTGTGGACTACAACTCCCAGAATTCTCAACTCACCCCTAGAAGAAGTGTGGACTACAACTCCCAGAATTCTCAACTCAGCACCTAGAAGAAGTGTGGACTACAACTCCCAGAATTCTCAAAAAAGCCCTAGAAGAACTGTGGACTACAACTCCCAGAATTCTCAACTCAGCCCTAGAAGAGGTGTGGACTACAACTCCCAGAATTCTCAAATCGGCCCCTAGAATAGGTGTGGACTACAACTCCCAGAATTCTCAACTCACCCCTAGAAGAGGTGTGGACTACAACTCCCAGAATTCTCAACTCAGCACCTAGAAGAAGTGTGGACTACAACTCCCAGAATTCTCAACTCAGCACCTAGAAGAAGTGTGGACTACAACTCCCAGAATTCTCAAAAAAGCCCTAGAAGAACTGTGGACTACAACTCCCAGAATTCTCAAGTCAGCCCCTAGAAGAGGTGTGGACTACAACTCCCAGAATTCTCAAATCCGCCCCTTGGCCTCTTGTAGAGGTGTGGACTACAACTCCCAGAATTCTCAACTCAGCCCCTAGAAGAGGTGTGGACTACAACTCCCAGAATTCTCAATTCACCCCCTAGAAGAAGTGTGGACTACAACTCCCAGAATTCTCAACTCAGCCCCTAGAAGAGGCGTGGACTACAACTCCCAGAATTCTCAAATCAGCCCCTAGAAAAGGCGTGGACTACAACTCCCAGAATTCTCAACTCAGCCCCTAGAAGAGGCGTGGACTACAACTCCCAGAATTCTCAAATCAGCCCCTAGAAGAAGTGTGGACTACAACTCCCAGAATTCTCAACTCAGCCCTGGAAGAAGTGTGGACTACAACTCCCAGAATTCTCAATTCAGCCCCTAGAAGAGGCGTGGACTACAACTCCCAGAATTCTCAACTCAGCCCCTAGAAGAGGCGTGGACTACAACTCCCAGAATTCTCAATTCACCCCCTAGAAGAAGTGTGGACTACAACTCCCAGAAATCTCAACTCGGCACCTAGAAGAAGTGTGGACTACAACTCCCAGAATTCTCAACTCAGCCCCTAGAAGAAGTGTGGACTACAACTCCCAGAATTCTCAATTCAGCCCCTAGAAGAAGTGTGGACTACAACTCCCAGAATTCTCAACTCAGCCCTAGAAGAGGTGTGGACTACAACTCCCAGAATTCTCAAATCGGCCCCTAGAATAGGTGTGGACTACAACTCCCAGAATTCTCAACTCACCCCTAGAAGAAGTGTGGACTACAACTCCCAGAATTCTCAACTCAGCACCTAGAAGAAGTGTGGACTACAACTCCCAGAATTCTCAAAAAAGCCCTAGAAGAACTGTGGACTACAACTCCCAGAATTCTCAAGTCAGCCCCTAGAAGAGGTGTGGACTACAACTCCCAGAATTCTCAAATCCGCCCCTTGGCCTCTTGTAGAGGTGTGGACTACAACTCCCAGAATTCTCAACTCAGCCCCTAGAAGAGGTGTGGACTACAACTCCCAGAATTCTCAATTCACCCCCTAGAAGAAGTGTGGACTACAACTCCCAGAATTCTCAACTCAGCCCCTAGAAGAGGTGTGGACTACAACTCCCAGAATTCTCAACTCAGCACCTAGAATAGGTGTGGACTACAACTCCCAGAATTCTCAACTCACCCCTTGAAGAGGTGTGGACTACAACTCCCAGAATTCTCAACTCGGCACCTAGAAGAAGTGTGGACTACAACTCCCAGAATTCTCAACTCAGCCCTAGAAGAAGTGTGGACTACAACTCCCAGAATTCTCAACTCGGCACCTAGAAGAAGTGTGGACTACAACTCCCAGAATTCTCAATTCAGCCCCTAGAAGAAGTGTGGACTACAACTCCCAGAATTCTCAACTCAGCCCTAGAAGAGGTGTGGACTACAACTCCCAGAATTCTCAAATCGGCCCCTAGAATAGGTGTGGACTACAACTCCCAGAATTCTCAACTCACCCCTAGAAGAGGTGTGGACTACAACTCCCAGAATTCTCAACTCAGCACCTAGAAGAAGTGTGGACTACAACTCCCAGAATTCTCAAATCCGCCCCTTGGCCTCTTCTAGAGGTGTGGACTACAACTCCCAGAATTCTCAATTCACCCCCTAGAAGAAGTGTGGACTACAACTCCCAGAATTCTCAACTCAGCCCTAGAAGAAGTGTGGACTACAACTCCCAGAATTCTCAACTCAGCCCTAGAAGAAGTGTGGACTACAACTCCCAGAATTCTCAAATCCGCCCCTTGGCCTCTTGTAGAGGTGTGGACTACAACTCCCAGAATTCTCAACTCAGCCCCTAGAAGAGGTGTGGACTACAACTCCCAGAATTCTCAATTCACCCCCTAGAAGAAGTGTGGACTACAACTCCCAGAAATCTCAACTCGGCACCTAGAAGAAGTGTGGACTACAACTCCCAGAATTCTCAACTCAGCCCCTAGAAGAAGTGTGGACTACAACTCCCAGAATTCTCAATTCAGCCCCTAGAAGAAGTGTGGACTACAACTCCCAGAATTCTCAACTCAGCCCTAGAAGAGGTGTGGACTACAACTCCCAGAATTCTCAAATCGGCCCCTAGAATAGGTGTGGACTACAACTCCCAGAATTCTCAACTCACCCCTAGAAGAGGTGTGGACTACAACTCCCAGAATTCTCAACTCAGCACCTAGAAGAAGTGTGGACTACAACTCCCAGAATTCTCAACTCAGCACCTAGAAGAAGTGTGGACTACAACTCCCAGAATTCTCAAAAAAGCCCTAGAAGAACTGTGGACTACAACTCCCAGAATTCTCAAGTCAGCCCCTAGAAGAGGTGTGGACTACAACTCCCAGAATTCTCAAATCCGCCCCTTGGCCTCTTGTAGAGGTGTGGACTACAACTCCCAGAATTCTCAACTCAGCCCCTAGAAGAGGTGTGGACTACAACTCCCAGAATTCTCAATTCACCCCCTAGAAGAAGTGTGGACTACAACTCCCAGAATTCTCAACTCAGCCCCTAGAAGAGGTGTGGACTACAACTCCCAGAATTCTCAACTCAGCCCTAGAAGAAGTATGGACTACAAATCCTAGAATTCTCAACTCGGCCCCTAGAAGAGGTGTGGACTACAACTCCCAGAATTCTCAAATCGCCCCCTAGAATAGGTGTGGACTACAACTCCCAGAATTCTCAACTCACCCCTTGAAGAGGTGTGGACTACAACTCCCAGAATTCTCAACTCGGCACCTAGAAGAAGTGTGGACTACAACTCCCAGAATTCTCAACTCAGCCCTAGAAGAAGTGTGGACTACAACTCCCAGAATTCTCAACTCGGCACCTAGAAGAAGTGTGGACTACAACTCCCAGAATTCTCAATTCAGCCCCTAGAAGAAGTGTGGACTACAACTCCCAGAATTCTCAACTCAGCCCTAGAAGAGGTGTGGACTACAACTCCCAGAATTCTCAAATCGGCCCCTAGAATAGGTGTGGACTACAACTCCCAGAATTCTCAACTCACCCCTAGAAGAGGTGTGGACTACAACTCCCAGAATTCTCAACTCAGCACCTAGAAGAAGTGTGGACTACAACGCCCAGAATTCTCAACTCAGCACCTAGAAGAAGTGTGGACTACAACTCCCAGAATTCTCAAAAAAGCCCTAGAAGAACTGTGGACTACAACTCCCAGAATTCTCAAGTCAGCCCCTAGAAGAGGTGTGGACTACAACTCCCAGAATTCTCAAATCCGCCGCTTGGCCTCTTGTAGAGGTGTGGACTACAACTCCCAGAATTCTCAACTCAGCCCCTAGAAGAGGTGTGGACTACAACTCCCAGAATTCTCAAATCAGCCCCTAGAAGAGGTGTGGACTACAACTCCCAGAATTCTCAACTCAGCCCCTAGAAGAGGTGTGGACTACAACTCCGAGAATTCTCAACTCAGCCCTAGAAGAAGTGTGGACTACAACTCCCAGAATTCTCAAATCCGCCCCTTGGCCTCTTGTAGAGGTGTGGACTACAACTCCCAGAATTCTCAACTCAGCCCCTAGAAGAAGTGTGGACTACAACTCCCAGAATTCTCAACTCAGCCCCTAGAAGAGGTGTGGACTACAACTCCGAGAATTCTCAATTCAGCCCCTAGAAGAAGTGTGGACTACAACTCCCAGAATTCTCAACTCAGCCCTAGAAGAAGTGTGGACTACAACTCCCAGAATTCTCAAATCCGCCCCTTGGCCTCTTGTAGAGGTGTGGACTACAACTCCCAGAATTCTCAACTCAGCCCCTAGAAGAGGTGTGGACTACAACTCCCAGAATTCTCAATTCACCCCCTAGAAGAAGTGTGGACTACAACTCCCAGAATTCTCAACTCAGCCCCTAGAAGAGGCGTGGACTACAACTCCCAGAATTCTCAAATCAGCCCCTAGAAAAGGCGTGGACTACAACTCCCAGAATTCTCAACTCAGCCCCTAGAAGAGGCGTGGATTACAACTCCCAGAATTCTCAAATCAGCCCCTAGAAGAAGTGTGGACTACAACTCCCAGAATTCTCAACTCAGCCCTAGAAGAAGTGTGGACTACAACTCCCAGAATTCTCAATTCAGCCCCTAGAAGAGGTGTGGACTACAACTCCCAGAATTCTCAACTCAGCCCCTAGAAGAGGTGTGGACTACAACTCCCAGAATTCTCAATTCACCCCCTAGAAGAAGTGTGGACTACAACTCCCAGAAATCTCAACTCGGCACCTAGAAGAAGTGTGGACTACAACTCCCAGAATTCTCAACTCAGCCCCTAGAAGAAGTGTGGACTACAACTCCCAGAATTCTCAATTCAGCCCCTAGAAGAAGTGTGGACTACAACTCCCAGAATTCTCAACTCAGCCCTAGAAGAGGTGTGGACTACAACTCCCAGAATTCTCAAATCGGCCCCTAGAATAGGTGTGGACTACAACTCCCAGAATTCTCAACTCACCCCTAGAAGAAGTGTGGACTACAACTCCCAGAATTCTCAACTCAGCACCTAGAAGAAGTGTGGACTACAACTCCCAGAATTCTCAAAAAAGCCCTAGAAGAACTGTGGACTACAACTCCCAGAATTCTCAAGTCAGCCCCTAGAAGAGGTGTGGACTACAACTCCCAGAATTCTCAAATCCGCCCCTTGGCCTCTTGTAGAGGTGTGGACTACAACTCCCAGAATTCTCAACTCAGCCCCTAGAAGAGGTGTGGACTACAACTCCCAGAATTCTCAATTCACCCCCTAGAAGAAGTGTGGACTACAACTCCCAGAATTCTCAACTCAGCCCCTAGAAGAGGTGTGGACTACAACTCCCAGAATTCTCAACTCAGCCCTAGAAGAAGTATGGACTACAAATCCTAGAATTCTCAACTCGGCCCCTAGAAGAGGTGTGGACTACAACTCCCAGAATTCTCAAATCGGCCCCTAGAATAGGTGTGGACTACAACTCCCAGAATTCTCAACTCACCCCTTGAAGAGGTGTGGACTACAACTCCCAGAATTCTCAACTCGGCACCTAGAAGAAGTGTGGACTACAACTCCCAGAATTCTCAACTCAGCCCTAGAAGAAGTGTGGACTACAACTCCCAGAATTCTCAACTCGGCACCTAGAAGAAGTGTGGACTACAACTCCCAGAATTCTCAATTCAGCCCCTAGAAGAAGTGTGGACTACAACTCCCAGAATTCTCAACTCAGCCCTAGAAGAGGTGTGGACTACAACTCCCAGAATTCTCAAATCGGCCCCTAGAATAGGTGTGGACTACAACTCCCAGAATTCTCAACTCACCCCTAGAAGAGGTGTGGACTACAACTCCCAGAATTCTCAACTCAGCACCTAGAAGAAGTGTGGACTACAACTCCCAGAATTCTCAACTCAGCACCTAGAAGAAGTGTGGACTACAACTCCCAGAATTCTCAAAAAAGCCCTAGAAGAAGTGTGGACTACAACTCCCAGAATTCTCAAGTCAGCCCCTAGAAGAGGTGTGGACTACAACTCCCAGAATTCTCAAATCCGCCGCTTGGCCTCTTGTAGAGGTGTGGACTACAACTCCCAGAATTCTCAACTCAGCCCCTAGAAGAGGTGTGGACTACAACTCCCAGAATTCTCAAATCAGCCCCTAGAAGAGGTGTGGACTACAACTCCCAGAATTCTCAACTCAGCCCCTAGAAGAGGTGTGGACTACAACTCCGAGAATTCTCAACTCAGCCCTAGAAGAAGTGTGGACTACAACTCCCAGAATTCTCAAATCCGCCCCTTGGCCTCTTGTAGAGGTGTGGACTACAACTCCCAGAATTCTCAACTCAGCCCCTAGAAGAGGTGTGGACTACAACTCCCAGAATTCTCAATTCACCCCCTAGAAGAAGTGTGGACTACAACTCCCAGAATTCTCAACTCAGCCCCTAGAAGAGGCGTGGACTACAACTCCCAGAATTCTCAAATCAGCCCCTAGAAAAGGCGTGGACTACAACTCCCAGAATTCTCAACTCAGCCCCTAGAAGAGGCGTGGACTACAACTCCCAGAATTCTCAAATCAGCCCCTAGAAGAAGTGTGGACTACAACTCCCAGAATTCTCAACTCAGCCCTAGAAGAAGTGTGGACTACAACTCCCAGAATTCTCAATTCAGCCCCTAGAAGAGGTGTGGACTACAACTCCCAGAATTCTCAACTCAGCCCCTAGAAGAGGTGTGGACTACAACTCCCAGAATTCTCAATTCACCCCCTAGAAGAAGTGTGGACTACAACTCCCAGAAATCTCAACTCGGCACCTAGAAGAAGTGTGGACTACAACTCCCAGAATTCTCAACTCAGCCCCTAGAAGAAGTGTGGACTACAACTCCCAGAATTCTCAATTCAGCCCCTAGAAGAAGTGTGGACTACAACTCCCAGAATTCTCAACTCAGCCCTAGAAGAGGTGTGGACTACAACTCCCAGAATTCTCAAATCGGCCCCTAGAATAGGTGTGGACTACAACTCCCAGAATTCTCAACTCACCCCTAGAAGAAGTGTGGACTACAACTCCCAGAATTCTCAACTCAGCACCTAGAAGAAGTGTGGACTACAACTCCCAGAATTCTCAAAAAAGCCCTAGAAGAACTGTGGACTACAACTCCCAGAATTCTCAAGTCAGCCCCTAGAAGAGGTGTGGACTACAACTCCCAGAATTCTCAAATCCGCCCCTTGGCCTCTTGTAGAGGTGTGGACTACAACTCCCAGAATTCTCAACTCAGCCCCTAGAAGAGGTGTGGACTACAACTCCCAGAATTCTCAATTCACCCCCTAGAAGAAGTGTGGACTACAACTCCCAGAATTCTCAACTCAGCCCCTAGAAGAGGTGTGGACTACAACTCCCAGAATTCTCAACTCAGCCCTAGAAGAAGTATGGACTACAAATCCTAGAATTCTCAACTCGGCCCCTAGAAGAGGTGTGGACTACAACTCCCAGAATTCTCAAATCGGCCCCTAGAATAGGTGTGGACTACAACTCCCAGAATTCTCAACTCACCCCTTGAAGAGGTGTGGACTACAACTCCCAGAATTCTCAACTCGGCACCTAGAAGAAGTGTGGACTACAACTCCCAGAATTCTCAACTCAGCCCTAGAAGAAGTGTGGACTACAACTCCCAGAATTCTCAACTCGGCACCTAGAAGAAGTGTGGACTACAACTCCCAGAATTCTCAATTCAGCCCCTAGAAGAAGTGTGGACTACAACTCCCAGAATTCTCAACTCAGCCCTAGAAGAGGTGTGGACTACAACTCCCAGAATTCTCAAATCGGCCCCTAGAATAGGTGTGGACTACAACTCCCAGAATTCTCAACTCACCCCTAGAAGAGGTGTGGACTACAACTCCCAGAATTCTCAACTCAGCACCTAGAAGAAGTGTGGACTACAACTCCCAGAATTCTCAACTCAGCACCTAGAAGAAGTGTGGACTACAACTCCCAGAATTCTCAAAAAAGCCCTAGAAGAACTGTGGACTACAACTCCCAGAATTCTCAAGTCAGCCCCTAGAAGAGGTGTGGACTACAACTCCCAGAATTCTCAAATCCGCCGCTTGGCCTCTTGTAGAGGTGTGGACTACAACTCCCAGAATTCTCAACTCAGCCCTAGAAGAAGTGTGGACTACAACTCCCAGAATTCTCAAAAAAGCCCTAGAAGAACTGTGGACTACAACTCCCAGAATTCTCAAGTCAGCCCCTAGAAGAGGTGTGGACTACAACTCCCAGAATTCTCAAATCCGCCGCTTGGCCTCTTGTAGAGGTGTGGACTACAACTCCCAGAATTCTCAACTCAGCCCCTAGAAGAAGTGTGGACTACAACTCCCAGAATTCTCAACTCAGCCCTAGAAGAAGTGTGGACTACAACTCCCAGAAATCTCAACTCGGCACCTAGAAGAAGTGTGGACTACAACTCCCAGAATTCTCAACTCAGCCCCTAGAAGAAGTGTGGACTACAACTCCCAGAATTCTCAACTCAGCCCTAGAAGAGGTGTGGACTACAACTCCCAGAATTCTCAACTCAGCCCTAGAAGAAGTGTGGACTACAACTCCCAGAATTCTCAAATCCGCCCCTTGGCCTCTTGTAGAGGTGTGGACTACAACTCCCAGAATTCTCAACTCAGCCCCTAGAAGAGGTGTGGACTACAACTCCCAGAATTCTCAACTCAGCCCTAGAAGAGGTGTGGACTACAACTCCCAGAATTCTCAAATCGGCCCCTAGAATAGGTGTGGACTACAACTCCCAGAATTCTCAACTCAGCACCTAGAAGAAGTGTGGACTACAACTCCCAGAATTCTCAACTCAGCACCTAGAAGAAGTGTGGACTACAACTCCCAGAATTCTCAACTCAGCACCTAGAAGAAGTGTGGACTACAACTCCCAGAATTCTCAAAAAAGCCCTAGAAGAACTGTGGACTACAACTCCCAGAATTCTCAAGTCAGCCCCTAGAAGAGGTGTGGACTACAACTCCCAGAATTCTCAAATCCGCCGCTTGGCCTCTTGTAGAGGTGTGGACTACAACTCCCAGAATTCTCAACTCAGCCCCTAGAAGAGGTGTGGACTACAACTCCCAGAATTCTCAAATCAGCCCCTAGAAGAGGTGTGGACTACAACTCCGAGAATTCTCAACTCAGCCCCTAGAAGAGGTGTGGACTACAACTCCGAGAATTCTCAAATCAGCCGTAGAAGAAGTGTGGACTACAACTGCCAGAATTCTCAAATCAGCCCTAGAAGAAGTGTGAACTACAACTCCCAGAATTCTCAACTCAGCCCTAGAAGAGGTGTGGACTACAACTCCCAGAATTCTCAATTCACCCCCTAGAAGAAGTGTGGACTACAACCCCGAGAATTCTCTAGTCAGCCCAAGAAGAGGTGTGGACTACAACTCCCACAATTCTCAACTCAGCCCCTAGAAGAGGTGTGGACTACAACTCCCAGAATTCTCAAATCAGCCCCTAGAAGAGATGTGGACTACAACTCCGAGAATTCTCAATTCACCCCCTAGAAGAAGGGTGGACTACAACTCCCAGAATTCTCAACTCAGCCCAAGAAGTGTGGACTACAACTCCCAGAATTCTCAACTCAGCCCTAGAAGAAGTGTGGACTACAACTCCCAGAATTCTCAAATCCGCCCCTTGGCCTCTTGTAGAGGTGTGGACTACAACTCCCAGAATTCTCAATTCACCCCCTAGAAGAAGTGTGGACTACAACTCCCAGAATTCTCAACTCAGCCCCTAGAAGAGGCGTGGACTACAACTCCCAGAATTCTCAAATCAGCCCCTAGAAGAGGCGTGGACTACAACTCCCAGAATTCTCAACTCAGCCCCTAGAAGAGGCGTGGACTACAACTACCAGAATTCTCAAATCAGCCCCTAGAAGAAGTGTGGACTACAACTCCCAGAATTCTCAACTCAGCCCTAGAAGAGGTGTGGACTACAACTCCCAGAATTCTCAAAAAAGCCCTAGAAGAACTGTGGACTACAACTCCCAGAATTCTCAAGTCAGCCCCTAGAAGAGGTGTGGACTACAACTCCCAGAATTCTCAAATCCGCCGCTTGGCCTCTTGTAGAGGTGTGGACTACAACTCCCAGAATTCTCAACTCAGCCCTAGAAGAAGTGTGGACTACAACTCCCAGAATTCTCAAAAAAGCCCTAGAAGAACTGTGGACTACAACTCCCAGAATTCTCAAGTCAGCCCCTAGAAGAGGTGTGGACTACAACTCCCAGAATTCTCAAATCCGCCGCTTGGCCTCTTGTAGAGGTGTGGACTACAACTCCCAGAATTCTCAACTCAGCCCCTAGAAGAAGTGTGGACTACAACTCCCAGAATTCTCAACTCAGCCCTAGAAGAAGTGTGGACTACAACTCCCAGAAATCTCAACTCGGCACCTAGAAGAAGTGTGGACTACAACTCCCAGAATTCTCAAATCCGCCGCTTGGCCTCTTGTAGAGGTGTGGACTACAACTCCCAGAATTCTCAACTCAGCCCCTAGAAGAAGTGTGGACTACAACTCCCAGAATTCTCAACTCAGCCCTAGAAGAAGTGTGGACTACAACTCCCAGAAATCTCAACTCGGCACCTAGAAGAAGTGTGGACTACAACTCCCAGAATTCTCAACTCAGCCCCTAGAAGAAGTGTGGACTACAACTCCCAGAATTCTCAACTCAGCCCTAGAAGAGGTGTGGACTACAACTCCCAGAATTCTCAACTCAGCCCTAGAAGAAATGTGGACTACAACTCCCAGAATTCTCAAATCCGCCCCTTGGCCTCTTGTAGAGGTGTGGACTACAACTCCCAGAATTCTCAACTCAGCCCCTAGAAGAGGTGTGGACTACAACTCCCAGAATTCTCAACTCAGCCCTAGAAGAGGTGTGGACTACAACTCCCAGAATTCTCAAATCGGCCCCTAGAATAGGTGTGGACTACAACTCCCAGAATTCTCAACTCAGCACCTAGAAGAAGTGTGGACTACAACTCCCAGAATTCTCAACTCAGCACCTAGAAGAAGTGTGGACTACAACTCCCAGAATTCTCAACTCAGCACCTAGAAGAAGTGTGGACTACAACTCCCAGAATTCTCAAAAAAGCCCTAGAAGAACTGTGGACTACAACTCCCAGAATTCTCAAGTCAGCCCCTAGAAGAGGTGTGGACTACAACTCCCAGAATTCTCAAATCCGCCGCTTGGCCTCTTGTAGAGGTGTGGACTACAACTCCCAGAATTCTCAACTCAGCCCCTAGAAGAGGTGTGGACTACAACTCCCAGAATTCTCAAATCAGCCCCTAGAAGAGGTGTGGACTACAACTCCGAGAATTCTCAACTCAGCCCCTAGAAGAGGTGTGGACTACAACTCCGAGAATTCTCAAATCAGCCGTAGAAGAAGTGTGGACTACAACTGCCAGAATTCTCAAATCAGCCCTAGAAGAAGTGTGAACTACAACTCCCAGAATTCTCAACTCAGCCCTAGAAGAGGTGTGGACTACAACTCCCAGAATTCTCAATTCACCCCCTAGAAGAAGTGTGGACTACAACCCCGAGAATTCTCTAGTCAGCCCAAGAAGAGGTGTGGACTACAACTCCCACAATTCTCAACTCAGCCCCTAGAAGAGGTGTGGACTACAACTCCCAGAATTCTCAAATCAGCCCCTAGAAGAGATGTGGACTACAACTCCGAGAATTCTCAATTCACCCCCTAGAAGAAGGGTGGACTACAACTCCCAGAATTCTCAACTCAGCCCAAGAAGTGTGGACTACAACTCCCAGAATTCTCAACTCAGCCCTAGAAGAAGTGTGGACTACAACTCCCAGAATTCTCAAATCCGCCCCTTGGCCTCTTGTAGAGGTGTGGACTACAACTCCCAGAATTCTCAATTCACCCCCTAGAAGAAGTGTGGACTACAACTCCCAGAATTCTCAACTCAGCCCCTAGAAGAGGCGTGGACTACAACTCCCAGAATTCTCAAATCAGCCCCTAGAAGAGGCGTGGACTACAACTCCCAGAATTCTCAACTCAGCCCCTAGAAGAGGCGTGGACTACAACTCCCAGAATTCTCAACTCGGCACCTAGAAGAAGTGTGGACTACAACTCCCAGAATTCTCAACTCAGCCCTAGAAGAGGTGTGGACTACAAGGTGTGGACTACAATTCTGGGAGTTGTAGTCCACACCTCTTCTAGGGCTGAGTTGAGAATTCTGGGAGTTGTAGTCCACAACTCTTCTAGGGCTGAGTTGAGAATTCTGGGAGTTGTAGTCCACACTTCTTCTAGGGGCTGAGTTGAGAATTCTGGGAGTTGTAGTCCACACTTCTTCTAGGTGCCGAGTTGAGAATTCTGGGAGTTGTAGTCCACACCTCTTCTAGGGCTGAGTTGAGAATTCTGGGAGTTGTAGTCCACACCTCTTCTAGGGGCTGAGTTGAGAATTCTGGGAGTTGTAGTCCACACCTTTTCTAGGGGCTGATTTTAGAATTCTGGGAGTTGTAGTCCACACTTCTTCTAGGGCTGAGTTGAGAATTCTGGGAGTTGTAGTCCACACTTCTTCTAGGGGGTGAATTGAGAATTATCGGAGTTGTAGTCCACACCTCTTCTAGGGGCTGATTTGAGAATTCTGGGAGTTGTAGTCCACACCTCTTCTAGGGGCTGAGTTGAGAATTCTGGGAGTTGTAGTCCACACCTCTTCTTGGGCTGACTAGAGAATTCTCGGGGTTGTAGTCCACAGTTCTTCTAGGTGCTGAGTTGAGAATTCTGGGAGTTGTAGTCCACACCTCTTCTAGGGGCTGAGTTGAGAATTCTGGGAGTTGTAGTCCACACCTCTTCTAAGGGTTGAGTTGAGAATTCTGGGAGTTGTAGTCCACACTTCTTCTAGGGGCCGAGTTGAGAAGTCTGGGAGTTGTAGTCCACACCTCTTCTAAGGGTTGAGTTGAGAATTCTGGGAGTTGTAGTCCACACTTCTTCTAGGGGCTGAGTTAAGAATTCTGGGAGTTGTAGTCCACACTTCTTCTAGGTGCCGAGTTGAGAATTCTGGGAGTTGCAGTCCACACCTCTTCTAGGGGCCGAGTTGAGAATTCTGGGAGTTGTAGTCCACACCTGTTCTAGGGGCTGAGTTGAGAATTCTGGGAGTTGTAGTCCACACCTGTTCTAGGGGCGGATTTGAGAATTCTGGGAGTTGTAGTCCACAGTTCTTCTAGGTGCTGAGTTGAGAATTCTGGGAGTTGTAGTCCACACCTCTTCCAGAATTCTCAACTCAGCCCTAGAAGAACTGTGGACTACAACTCCCAGAATTCTCAACTCAGCCCTAGAAGAAGTGTGGACTACAAATCCTAGAATTCTCAAATCAGCCCCTAGAATAGGTGTGGACTACAACTCCCAGACTTCTCAACTCGGCCCCTAGAAGAAGTGTGGACTACAACTCCCAGAATTCTCAACTCAACCCTTAGAAGAGGTGTGGACTACAACTCCCAGAATTCTCAACTCAGCCCCTAGAAGAGGTGTGGACTACAACTCCCAGAATTCTCAAAAAAGCCCTAGAAGAAGTGTGGACTACAACTCCCAGAATTCTCAACTCAGCCCTAGAAGAAGTGTGGACTACAACTCCCACAATTCTCAACTCAGCCCCTAGAAGAGGTGTGGACTACAACTCCCAGAATTCTCAATTCAGCCCCTAGAAGAAGTGTGGACTACAACTCCCAGAATTCTCAACTCAGCCCTAGAAGAAGTGTGGACTACAACTCCCAGAATTCTCAACTCAGCCCCTAGAAGAGGCGTGGACTACAACTCCCAGAATTCTCAAATCAGCCCCTAGAAGAAGTGTGGACTACAACTCCCAGAATTCTCAACTCGGCACCTAGAAGAAGTGTGGACTACAACTCCCAGAATTCTCAACTCAGCCCTAGAAGAGGTGTGGACTACAACTCCCAGAATTCTCAATTCAGCCCCTAGAAGAAGTGTGGACTACAACTCCCAGAATTCTCAACTCAGCCCTAGAAGAAGTGTGGACTACAAATCCTAGAATTCTCAACTCGGCCCCTAGAAGAGGTGTGGACTGCAACTCCCAGAATTCTCAAATCGGCCCCTAGAATAGGTGTGGACTACAACTCCCAGAATTCTCAACTCACCCCTAGAAGAGGTGTGGACTACAACTCCCAGAATTCTCAATTCACCCCCTAGAAGAAGTGTGGACTACAACCCCCAGAATTCTCAACTCAGCACCTAGAAGAAGGGTGGACTACAACTCCCAGAATTCTCAAGTCAGCCCCTAGAAGAGGTGTGGACTACAACTCCCAGAATTCTCAAATCCGCCGCTTGGCCTCTTGTAGAGGTGTGGACTACAACTCCCAGAATTCTCAACTCAGCCCCTAGAAGAGGTGTGGACTACAACTCCCAGAATTCTCAAATCAGCCCCTAGAAGAGGTGTGGACTACAACTCCCAGAATTCTCAACTCAGCCCCTAGAAGAGGTGTGGACTACAACTGCCAGAATTCTCAAATCAGCCCCTAGAAGAGGTGTGGACTACAACTCCCAGAATTCTCAACTCAGCCCCTAGAAGAGGTGTGGACTACAACTCCGAGAATTCTCAACTCAGCCCTAGAAGAAGTGTGGACTACAACTCCCAGAATTCTCAACTCAGCCCTAGAAGAAGTGTGGACTACAACTCCCAGAATTCTCAAATCCGCCCCTTGGCCTCTTGTAGAGGTGTGGACTACAACTCCCAGAATTCTCAACTCAGCCCCTAGGAGAAGTGTGGACTACAACTCCCAGAATTCTCAATTCACCCCCTAGAAGAAGTGTGGACTACAACCCCGAGAATTCTCTAGTCAGCCCAAGAAGAGGTGTGGACTACAACTCCCACAATTCTCAACTCAGCCCCTAGAAGAGGTGTGGACTACAACTCCCAGAATTCTCAAATCAGCCCCTAGAAGAGGTGTGGACTACAACTCCGAGAATTCTCAATTCACCCCCTAGAAGAAGTGTGGACTACAACTCCCAGAATTCTCAACTCAGCCCTAGAAGAAGTGTGGACTACAACTCCCAGAATTCTCAACTCAGCCCTAGAAGAAGTGTGGACTACAACTCCAAGAATTCTCAACTCAGCCCTAGAAGAAGTGTGGACTACAACTCCCAGAATTCTCAACTCAGCCCCTAGAAGAGGTGTGGACTACAACTCCCAGAATTCTCAACTCAGCCCCTAGAAGAGGCGTGGACTACAACTCCCAGAATTCTCAACTCAGCCCCTAGAAGAAGTGTGGACTACAACTCCCAGAATTCTCAACTCGGCACCTAGAAGAAGTGTGGACTACAACTCCCAGAATTCTCAAAAAAGCCCTAGAAGAACTGTGGACTACAACTCCCAGAATTCTCAAGTCAGCCCCTAGAAGAGGTGTGGACTACAACTCCCAGAATTCTCAAATCCGCCGCTTGGCCTCTTGTAGAGGTGTGGACTACAACTCCCAGAATTCTCAACTCAGCCCCTAGAAGAGGTGTGGACTACAACTCCCAGAATTCTCAAATCAGCCCCTAGAAGAGGTGTGGACTACAACTCCCAGAATTCTCAACTCAGCCCCTAGAAGAGGTGTGGACTACAACTCCGAGAATTCTCAACTCAGCCCTAGAAGAAGTGTGGACTACAACTCCCAGAATTCTCAAATCCGCCCCTTGGCCTCTTGTAGAGGTGTGGACTACAACTCCCAGAATTCTCAACTCAGCCCCTAGAAGAAGTGTGGACTACAACTCCCAGAATTCTCAACTCAGCCCCTAGAAGAGGTGTGGACTACAACTCCGAGAATTCTCAATTCAGCCCCTAGAAGAAGTGTGGACTACAACTCCCAGAATTCTCAACTCAGCCCTAGAAGAAGTGTGGACTACAACTCCCAGAATTCTCAAATCCGCCCCTTGGCCTCTTGTAGAGGTGTGGACTACAACTCCCAGAATTCTCAACTCAGCCCTAGAAGAGGTGTGGACTACAACTCCCAGAATTCTCAATTCACCCCCTAGAAGAAGTGTGGACTACAACCCCGAGAATTCTCTAGTCAGCCCAAGAAGAGGTGTGGACTACAACTCCCACAATTCTCAACTCAGCCCCTAGAAGAGGTGTGGACTACAACTCCCAGAATTCTCAAATCAGCCCCTAGAAGAGATGTGGACTACAACTCCGAGAATTCTCAATTCACCCCCTAGAAGAAGGGTGGACTACAACTCCCAGAATTCTCAACTCAGCCCAAGAAGTGTGGACTACAACTCCCAGAATTCTCAACTCAGCCCTAGAAGAAGTGTGGACTACAACTCCCAGAATTCTCAAATCCGCCCCTTGGCCTCTTGTAGAGGTGTGGACTACAACTCCCAGAATTCTCAATTCACCCCCTAGAAGAAGTGTGGACTACAACTCCCAGAATTCTCAACTCAGCCCCTAGAAGAGGCGTGGACTACAACTCCCAGAATTCTCAAATCAGCCCCTAGAAGAGGCGTGGACTACAACTCCCAGAATTCTCAACTCAGCCCCTAGAAGAGGCGTGGACTACAACTACCAGAATTCTCAAATCAGCCCCTAGAAGAAGTGTGGACTACAACTCCCAGAATTCTCAACTCGGCACCTAGAAGAAGTGTGGACTACAACTCCCAGAATTCTCAACTCAGCCCTAGAAGAGGTGTGGACTACAAGGTGTGGACTACAATTCTGGGAGTTGTAGTCCACACCTCTTCTAGGGCTGAGTTGAGAATTCTGGGAGTTGTAGTCCACACCTCTTCTAGGTGCCGAGTTGAGAATTCTGGGAGTTGTAGTCCACACCTCTTCTAGGTGCCGTGTTGAGAATTCTGGGAGTTGTAGTCCACAACTCTTCTAGGGCTGAGTTGAGAATTCTGGGAGTTGTAGTCCACACTTCTTCTAGGGGCTGAGTTGAGAATTCTGGGAGTTGTAGTCCACACTTCTTCTAGGTGCCGAGTTGAGAATTCTGGGAGTTGTAGTCCACACCTCTTCTAGGGCTGAGTTGAGAATTCTGGGAGTTGTAGTCCACACCTCTTCTAGGGGCTGAGTTGAGAATTCTGGGAGTTGTAGTCCACACCTTTTCTAGGGGCTGATTTTAGAATTCTGGGAGTTGTAGTCCACACTTCTTCTAGGGCTGAGTTGAGAATTCTGGGAGTTGTAGTCCACACTTCTTCTAGGGGGTGAATTGAGAATTATCGGAGTTGTAGTCCACACCTCTTCTAGGGGCTGATTTGAGAATTCTGGGAGTTGTAGTCCACACCTCTTCTAGGGGCTGAGTTGAGAATTCTGGGAGTTGTAGTCCACACCTCTTCTTGGGCTGACTAGAGAATTCTCGGGGTTGTAGTCCACAGTTCTTCTAGGTGCTGAGTTGAGAATTCTGGGAGTTGTAGTCCACACCTCTTCTAGGGGCTGAGTTGAGAATTCTGGGAGTTGTAGTCCACACCTCTTCTAAGGGTTGAGTTGAGAATTCTGGGAGTTGTAGTCCACACTTCTTCTAGGGGCCGAGTTGAGAAGTCTGGGAGTTGTAGTCCACACCTCTTCTAAGGGTTGAGTTGAGAATTCTGGGAGTTGTAGTCCACACCTCTTCTAGGGGCTGAGTTGAGAATTCTGGGAGTTGTAGTCCACACTTCTTCTAGGTGCCGAGTTGAGAATTCTGGGAGTTGCAGTCCACACCTCTTCTAGGGGCCGAGTTGAGAATTCTGGGAGTTGTAGTCCACACCTGTTCTAGGGGCTGAGTTGAGAATTCTGGGAGTTGTAGTCCACACCTGTTCTAGGGGCGGATTTGAGAATTCTGGGAGTTGTAGTCCACAGTTCTTCTAGGTGCTGAGTTGAGAATTCTGGGAGTTGTAGTCCACACCTCTTCCAGAATTCTCAAAAAAGCCCTAGAAGAACTGTGGACTACAACTCCCAGAATTCTCAACTCAGCCCTAGAAGAAGTGTGGACTACAAATCCTAGAATTCTCAACTCGGCCCCTAGAAGAGGTGTGGACTACAACTCCCAGAATTCTCAAATCAGCCCCTAGAATAGGTGTGGACTACAACTCCCAGACTTCTCAACTCGGCCCCTAGAAGAAGTGTGGACTACAACTCCCAGAATTCTCAACTCAACCCTTAGAAGAGGTGTGGACTACAACTCCCAGAATTCTCAAATCCGCCCCTTGGCCTCTTGTTGAGGTGTGGACTACAACTCCCAGAATTCTCAACTCAGCCCCTAGAAGAGGTGTGGACTACAACTCCCGGAATTCTCAAATCCGCCGCTTGACCTCTTGTAGAGGTGTGGACTACAACTCCCAGAATTCTCAACTCAGCCCCTAGAAGAGGTGTGGACTACAACTCCGAGAATTCTCAATTCACCCCCTAGAAAAAGTGTGGACTACAACTCCCAGAATTCTCAACTCAGCCCCTAGAAGAGGTGTGGACTACAACTCCCAGAATTCTCAACTCAGCCCCTAGAAGAGGTGTGGACTACAACTCCCAGAATTCTCAACTCAGCCCCTAGAAGAGGTGTGGACTACAACTCCGAGAATTCTCAACTCAGCCCTAGAAGAAGTGTGGACTACAACTCCCAGAATTCTCAAATCAGCCCTAGAAGAAGTGTGGACTACAACTCCCAGAATTCTCAAATCCGCCCCTTGGCCTCTTGTAGAGGTGTGGACTACAACTCCCAGAATTCTCAACTCAGCCCCTAGAAGAGGTGTGGACTACAACTCCCAGAATTCTCAATTCACCCCCTAGAAGAAGTGTGGACTACAACTCCCAGAAATCTCAACTCGGCACCTAGAAGAAGTGTGGACTACAACTCCCAGAATTCTCAACTCAGCCCCTAGAAGAAGTGTGGACTACAACTCCCAGAATTCTCAACTCAGCCCTAGAAGAGGTGTGGACTACAACTCCCAGAATTCTCAATTCAGCCCCTAGAAGAGGTGTGGACTACAACTCCCAGAATTCTCAAATCAGCCCCTAGAAGAGGTGTGGACTACAACTCCGAGAATTCTCAATTCACCCCCTAGAAGAAGTGTGGACTACAACTCCCAGAATTCTCAACTCAGCCCTAGAAGAAGTGTGGACTACAACTCCCAGAATTCTCAACTCAGCCCTAGAAGAAGTGTGGACTACAACTCCAAGAATTCTCAACTCAGCCCTAGAAGAAGTGTGGACTACAACTCCCAGAATTCTCAACTCGGCACCTAGAAGAAGTGTGGACTACAACTCCCAGAATTCTCAACTCAGCCCTAGAAGAGGTGTGGCCTACAACTCCCAGAATTCTCAATTCAGCCCCTAGAAGAAGTGTGGACTACAACTCCCAGAATTCTCAACTCAGCACCTAGAAGAAGTGTGGACTACAACTCCCAGAATTCTAAAATCGGCCCCTAGAAGAGGTGTGGACTACAACTCCCAGAATTCTCAACTCACCCCTAGAAGAGGTGTGGACTACAACTCCCAGAATTCTCAACTCAGCACCTAGAAGAAGTGTGGACTACAACTCCCAGAATTCTCAACTCGGCACCTAGAAGAAGTGTGGACTACAACTCCCAGAATTCTCAAAAAAGCCCTAGAAGAACTGTGGACTACAACTCCCAGAATTCTCAAGTCAGCCCCTAGAAGAGGTGTGGACTACAACTCCCGGAATTCTCAAATCCGCCGCTTGACCTCTTGTAGAGGTGTGGACTACAACTCCCAGAATTCTCAACTCAGCCCCTAGAAGAGGTGTGGACTACAACTCCGAGAATTCTCAATTCACCCCCTAGAAAAAGTGTGGACTACAACTCCCAGAATTCTCAATTCACCCCCTAGAAGAAGTGTGGACTACAACTCCCAGAATTCTCAACTCAGCCCTAGAAGAAGTGTGGACTACAACTCCAAGAATTCTCAACTCAGCCCTAGAAGAAGTGTGGACTACAACTCCCAGAATTCTCAACTCAGCCCCTAGAAGAGGTGTGGACTACAACTCCGAGAATTCTCAATTCACCCCCTAGAAGAAGTGTGGACTACAACTCCCAGAATTCTCAACTCAGCCCTAGAAGAAGTGTGGACTACAACTCCCAGAATTCTCAACTCAGCCCCTAGAAGAGGTGTGGACTACAACTCCCAGAATTCTCAAATCAGCCCCTAGAAGAAGTGTGGACTACAACTCCGAGAATTCTCAATTCACCCCCTAGAAGAAGTGTGGACTACAACTCCCAGAATTCTCAACTCAGCCCTAGAAGAAGTGTGGACTACAACTCCAAGAATTCTCAACTCAGCCCTAGAAGAAGTGTGGACTACAACTCCCAGAATTCTCAACTCAGCCCCTAGAAGAGGTGTGGACTACAACTCCGAGAATTCTCAATTCACCCCCTAGAAGAAGTGTGGACTACAACTCCCAGAATTCTCAACTCAGCCCTAGAAGAAGTGTGGACTACAACTCCCAGAATTCTCAACTCAGCCCTAGAAGAAGTGTGGACTACAACTCCAAGAATTCTCAACTCAGCCCTAGAAGAAGTGTGGACTACAACTCCCAGAATTCTCAACTCAGCCCCTAGAAGAAGTGTGGACTACAACTTCCAGAATTCTCAACTCAGCCCTAGAAGAAGTGTGGACTACAAATCCTAGAATTCTCAACTCGGCCCCTAGAAGAGGTGTGGACTACAACTCCCAGAATTCTCAAATCGGCCCCTAGAATAGGTGTGGACTACAACTCCCAGAATTCTCAACTCACCCCTAGAAGAGGTGTGGACTACAACTCCCAGAATTCTCAACTCAGCACCTAGAAGAAGTGTGGACTACAACTCCCAGAATTCTCAACTCGGCACCTAGAAGAAGTGTGGACTACAACTCCCAGAATTCTCAAAAAAGCCCTAGAAGAACTGTGGACTACAACTCCCAGAATTCTCAATTCAGCCCCTAGAAGAAGTGTGGACTACAACTCCCAGAATTCTCAACTCAGCCCTAGAAGAAGTGTGGACTACAAATCCTAGAATTCTCAACTCGGCCCCTAGAAGAGGTGTGGACTGCAACTCCCAGAATTCTCAAATCGGCCCCTAGAATAGGTGTGGACTACAACTCCCAGAATTCTCAACTCACCCCTAGAAGAGGTGTGGACTACAACTCCCAGAATTCTCAATTCACCCCCTAGAAGAAGTGTGGACTACAACCCCCAGAATTCTCAACTCAGCACCTAGAAGAAGGGTGGACTACAACTCCCAGAATTCTCAAGTCAGCCCCTAGAAGAGGTGTGGACTACAACTCCCAGAATTCTCAAATCCGCCGCTTGGCCTCTTGTAGAGGTGTGGACTACAACTCCCAGAATTCTCAACTCAGCCCCTAGAAGAGGTGTGGACTACAACTCCCAGAATTCTCAAATCAGCCCCTAGAAGAGGTGTGGACTACAACTCCCAGAATTCTCAACTCAGCCCCTAGAAGAGGTGTGGACTACAACTGCCAGAATTCTCAAATCAGCCCCTAGAAGAGGTGTGGACTACAACTCCCAGAATTCTCAACTCAGCCCTAGAAGAAGTGTGGACTACAACTCCCAGAATTCTCAACTCAGCCCTAGAAGAAGTGTGGACTACAACTCCCAGAATTCTCAAATCCGCCCCTTGGCCTCTTGTAGAGGTGTGGACTACAACTCCCAGAATTCTCAACTCAGCCCCTAGGAGAAGTGTGGACTACAACTCCCAGAATTCTCAATTCACCCCCTAGAAGAAGTGTGGACTACAACCCCGAGAATTCTCAACTCAGCCCCTAGGAGAAGTGTGGACTACAACTCCCAGAATTCTCAATTCACCCCCTAGAAGAAGTGTGGACTACAACCCCGAGAATTCTCTAGTCAGCCCAAGAAGAGGTGTGGACTACAACTCCCACAATTCTCAACTCAGCCCCTAGAAGAGGTGTGGACTACAACTCCCAGAATTCTCAAATCAGCCCCTAGAAGAGGTGTGGACTACAACTCCGAGAATTCTCAATTCACCCCCTAGAAGAAGTGTGGACTACAACTCCCAGAATTCTCAACTCAGCCCTAGAAGAAGTGTGGACTACAACTCCCAGAATTCTCAACTCAGCCCTAGAAGAAGTGTGGACTACAACTCCAAGAATTCTCAACTCAGCCCTAGAAGAAGTGTGGACTACAACTCCCAGAATTCTCAACTCAGCCCCTAGAAGAGGTGTGGACTACAACTCCCAGAATTCTCAAATCAGCCCCTAGAAGAAGTGTGGACTACAACTCCGAGAATTCTCAATTCACCCCCTAGAAGAAGTGTGGACTACAACTCCCAGAATTCTCAACTCAGCCCTAGAAGAAGTGTGGACTACAACTCCAAGAATTCTCAACTCAGCCCTAGAAGAAGTGTGGACTACAACTCCCAGAATTCTCAACTCAGCCCCTAGAAGAGGTGTGGACTACAACTCCGAGAATTCTCAATTCACCCCCTAGAAGAAGTGTGGACTACAACTCCCAGAATTCTCAACTCAGCCCTAGAAGAAGTGTGGACTACAACTCCCAGAATTCTCAACTCAGCCCTAGAAGAAGTGTGGACTACAACTCCAAGAATTCTCAACTCAGCCCTAGAAGAAGTGTGGACTACAACTCCCAGAATTCTCAACTCAGCCCCTAGAAGAAGTGTGGACTACAACTTCCAGAATTCTCAAATCGGCCCCTAGAAGAGGTGTGGACTACAACTCCCAGAATTCTCAATTCACCCCCTAGAAGAAGTGTGGACTACAACTCCCAGAATTCTCAACTCAGCCCTAGAAGAAGTGTGGACTACAACTCCCAGAATTCTCAACTCAGCCCTAGAAGAAGTGTGGACTACAACTCCCAGAATTCTCAACTCAGCCCTAGAAGAAGTGTGGACTACAACTCCAAGAATTCTCAACTCAGCCCTAGAAGAAGTGTGGACTACAACTCCCAGAATTCTCAACTCGGCCCCTAGAAGAGGTGTGGACTACAACTCCCAGAATTCTCAAATCGGCCCCTAGAATAGGTGTGGACTACAACTCCCAGAATTCTCAACTCACCCCTAGAAGAGGTGTGGACTACAACTCCCAGAATTCTCAACTCAGCACCTAGAAGAAGTGTGGACTACAACTCCCAGAATTCTCAACTCAGCACCTAGAAGAAGTGTGGACTACAACTCCCAGAATTCTCAAAAAAGCCCTAGAAGAACTGTGGACTACAACTCCCAGAATTCTCAAGTCAGCCCCTAGAAGAGGTGTGGACTACAACTCCCAGAATTCTCAAAAAAGCCCTAGAAGAACTGTGGACTACAACTCCCAGAATTCTCAAGTCAGCCCCTAGAAGAGGTGTGGACTACAACTCCCGGAATTCTCAAATCCGCCGCTTGACCTCTTGTAGAGGTGTGGACTACAACTCCCAGAATTCTCAACTCAGCCCCTAGAAGAGGTGTGGACTACAACTCCGAGAATTCTCAATTCACCCCCTAGAAAAAGTGTGGACTACAACTCCCAGAATTCTCAACTCAGCCCCTAGAAGAGGTGTGGACTACAACTCCCAGAATTCTCAACTCAGCCCTAGAAGAAGTTTGGACTACAACTCCCAGAATTCTCAACTCAGCCCTAGAAGAGGTGTGGACTACAACTCCCAGAATTCTCAACTCAGCCCCTAGAAGAGGTGTGGACTACAACTCCCAGAATTCTCAACTCAGCCCCTAGAAGAGGTGTGGACTACAACTCCGAGAATTCTCAACTCAGCCCTAGAAGAAGTGTGGACTACAACTCCCAGAATTCTCAAATCAGCCCTAGAAGAAGTGTGGACTACAACTCCCAGAATTCTCAAATCCGCCCCTTGGCCTCTTGTAGAGGTGTGGACTACAACTCCCAGAATTCTCAACTCAGCCCCTAGAAGAGGTGTGGACTACAACTCCCAGAATTCTCAATTCACCCCCTAGAAGAAGTGTGGACTACAACTCCCAGAAATCTCAACTCGGCACCTAGAAGAAGTGTGGACTACAACTCCCAGAATTCTCAACTCAGCCCCTAGAAGAAGTGTGGACTACAACTCCCAGAATTCTCAACTCAGCCCCTAGAAGAGGTGTGGACTACAACTCCCAGAATTCTCAATTCAGCCCCTAGAAGAGGTGTGGACTACAACTCCCAGAATTCTCAAATCAGCCCCTAGAAGAGGTGTGGACTACAACTCCGAGAATTCTCAATTCACCCCCTAGAAGAAGTGTGGACTACAACTCCCAGAATTCTCAACTCAGCCCTAGAAGAAGTGTGGACTACAACTCCCAGAATTCTCAACTCAGCCCTAGAAGAAGTGTGGACTACAACTCCAAGAATTCTCAACTCAGCCCTAGAAGAAGTGTGGACTACAACTCCCAGAATTCTCAACTCGGCACCTAGAAGAAGTGTGGACTACAACTCCCAGAATTCTCAACTCAGCCCTAGAAGAGGTGTGGCCTACAACTCCCAGAATTCTCAATTCAGCCCCTAGAAGAAGTGTGGACTACAACTCCCAGAATTCTCAACTCAGCCCTAGAAGAAGTGTGGACTACAAATCCTAGAATTCTCAACTCGGCCCCTAGAAGAGGTGTGGACTACAACTCCCAGAATTCTCAAATCGGCCCCTAGAATAGGTGTGGACTACAACTCCCAGAATTCTCAACTCACCCCTAGAAGAGGTGTGGACTACAACTCCCAGAATTCTCAACTCAGCACCTAGAAGAAGTGTGGACTACAACTCCCAGAATTCTCAACTCAGCACCTAGAAGAAGTGTGGACTACAACTCCCAGAATTCTCAAAAAAGCCCTAGAAGAACTGTGGACTACAACTCCCAGAATTCTCAAGTCAGCCCCTAGAAGAGGTGTGGACTACAACTCCCGGAATTCTCAAATCCGCCGCTTGACCTCTTGTAGAGGTGTGGACTACAACTCCCAGAATTCTCAACTCAGCCCCTAGAAGAGGTGTGGACTACAACTCCGAGAATTCTCAATTCACCCCCTAGAAAAAGTGTGGACTACAACTCCCAGAATTCTCAAAAAAGCCCTAGAAGAACTGTGGACTACAACTCCCAGAATTCTCAAGTCAGCCCCTAGAAGAGGTGTGGACTACAACTCCCGGAATTCTCAAATCCGCCGCTTGACCTCTTGTAGAGGTGTGGACTACAACTCCCAGAATTCTCAACTCAGCCCCTAGAAGAGGTGTGGACTACAACTCCGAGAATTCTCAATTCACCCCCTAGAAAAAGTGTGGACTACAACTCCCAGAATTCTCAACTCAGCCCCTAGAAGAGGTGTGGACTACAACTCCCAGAATTCTCAACTCAGCCCCTAGAAGAGGTGTGGACTACAACTCCCAGAATTCTCAACTCAGCCCCTAGAAGAGGTGTGGACTACAACTCCGAGAATTCTCAACTCAGCCCTAGAAGAAGTGTGGACTACAACTCCCAGAATTCTCAAATCAGCCCTAGAAGAAGTGTGGACTACAACTCCCAGAATTCTCAAATCCGCCCCTTGGCCTCTTGTAGAGGTGTGGACTACAACTCCCAGAATTCTCAACTCAGCCCCTAGAAGAGGTGTGGACTACAACTCCCAGAATTCTCAATTCACCCCCTAGAAGAAGTGTGGACTACAACTCCCAGAAATCTCAACTCGGCACCTAGAAGAAGTGTGGACTACAACTCCCAGAATTCTCAACTCAGCCCCTAGAAGAAGTGTGGACTACAACTCCCAGAATTCTCAACTCAGCCCTAGAAGAGGTGTGGACTACAACTCCCAGAATTCTCAATTCAGCCCCTAGAAGAGGTGTGGACTACAACTCCCAGAATTCTCAAATCAGCCCCTAGAAGAGGTGTGGACTACAACTCCGAGAATTCTCAATTCACCCCCTAGAAGAAGTGTGGACTACAACTCCCAGAATTCTCAACTCAGCCCTAGAAGAAGTGTGGACTACAACTCCCAGAATTCTCAACTCAGCCCTAGAAGAAGTGTGGACTACAACTCCAAGAATTCTCAACTCAGCCCTAGAAGAAGTGTGGACTACAACTCCCAGAATTCTCAACTCGGCACCTAGAAGAAGTGTGGACTACAACTCCCAGAATTCTCAACTCAGCCCTAGAAGAGGTGTGGCCTACAACTCCCAGAATTCTCAATTCAGCCCCTAGAAGAAGTGTGGACTACAACTCCCAGAATTCTCAACTCAGCCCTAGAAGAAGTGTGGACTACAAATCCTAGAATTCTCAACTCGGCCCCTAGAAGAGGTGTGGACTACAACTCCCAGAATTCTCAAATCGGCCCCTAGAATAGGTGTGGACTACAACTCCCAGAATTCTCAACTCACCCCTAGAAGAGGTGTGGACTACAACTCCCAGAATTCTCAACTCAGCACCTAGAAGAAGTGTGGACTACAACTCCCAGAATTCTCAACTCAGCACCTAGAAGAAGTGTGGACTACAATTCCCAGAATTCTCAAAAAAGCCCTAGAAGAACTGTGGACTACAACTCCCAGAATTCTCAAGTCAGCCCCTAGAAGAGGTGTGGACTACAACTCCCGGAATTCTCAAATCCGCCGCTTGACCTCTTGTAGAGGTGTGGACTACAACTCCCAGAATTCTCAACTCAGCCCCTAGAAGAGGTGTGGACTACAACTCCGAGAATTCTCAATTCACCCCCTAGAAAAAGTGTGGACTACAACTCCCAGAATTCTCAACTCAGCCCCTAGAAGAGGTGTGGACTACAACTCCCAGAATTCTCAATTCACCCCCTAGAAGAAGTGTGGACTACAACTCCCAGAATTCTCAACTCAGCCCCTAGAAGAGGTGTGGACTACAACTCCCAGAATTCTCAACTCAGCCCCTAGAAGAGGTGTGGACTACAACTCCGAGAATTCTCAACTCAGCCCTAGAAGAAGTGTGGACTACAACTCCCAGAATTCTCAAATCCGCCCCTTGGCCTCTTGTAGAGGTGTGGACTACAACTCCCAGAATTCTCAACTCAGCCCCTAGAAGAGGTGTGGACTACAACTCCCAGAATTCTCAATTCACCCCCTAGAAGAAGTGTGGACTACAACTCCCAGAAATCTCAACTCGGCACCTAGAAGAAGTGTGGACTACAACTCCCAGAATTCTCAACTCAGCCCCTAGAATAGGTGTGGACTACAACTCCCAGAATTCTCAACTCACCACTAGAAGAGGTGTGGACTACAACTCCCAGAATTCTCAACTCAGCACCTAGAAGAAGTGTGGACTACAACTCCCAGAATTCTCAACTCAGCACCTAGAAGAAGTGTGGACTACAACTCCCAGAATTCTCAAAAAAGCCCTAGAAGAACTGTGGACTACAACTCCCAGAATTCTCAAGTCAGCCCCTAGAAGAGGTGTGGACTACAACTCCCAGAATTCTCAAAAAAGCCCTAGAAGAACTGTGGACTACAACTCCCAGAATTCTCAAGTCAGCCCCTAGAAGAGGTGTGGACTACAACTCCCGGAATTCTCAAATCCGCCGCTTGACCTCTTGTAGAGGTGTGGACTACAACTCCCAGAATTCTCAACTCAGCCCCTAGAAGAGGTGTGGACTACAACTCCGAGAATTCTCAATTCACCCCCTAGAAAAAGTGTGGACTACAACTCCCAGAATTCTCAACTCAGCCCCTAGAAGAGGTGTGGACTACAACTCCCAGAATTCTCAACTCAGCCCTAGAAGAAGTGTGGACTACAACTCCCAGAATTCTCAACTCAGCCCTAGAAGAGGTGTGAACTACAACTCCCAGAATTCTCAATTCACCCCCTAGAAGAAGTGTGGACTACAACTCCCAGAATTCTCAACTCAGCGCCTAGAAGAGGTGTGGACTACAACTCCCAGAATTCTCAACTCAGCCCCTAGAAGAGGTGTGGACTACAACTCCGAGAATTCTCAACTCAGCCCTAGAAGAAGTGTGGACTACAACTCCCAGAATTCTCAAATCCGCCCCTTGGCCTCTTGTAGAGGTGTGGACTACAACTCCCAGAATTCTCAACTCAGCCCCTAGAAGAGGTGTGGACTACAACTCCCAGAATTCTCAATTCACCCCCTAGAAGAAGTGTGGACTACAACTCCCAGAAATCTCAACTCGGCACCTAGAAGAAGTGTGGACTACAACTCCCAGAATTCTCAACTCAGCCCTAGAAGAGGTGTGGACTACAACTCCCAGAATTCTCAAATCAGCCCCTAGAAGAGGTGTGGACTACAACTCCGAGAATTCTCAATTCACCCCCTAGAAGAAGTGTGGACTACAACTCCCAGAATTCTCAACTCAGCCCTAGAAGAAGTGTGGACTACAACTCCCAGAATTCTCAACTCAGCCCTAGAAGAAGTGTGGACTACAACTCCAAGAATTCTCAACTCAGCCCTAGAAGAAGTGTGGACTACAACTCCCAGAATTCTCAACTCGGCACCTAGAAGAAGTGTGGACTACAACTCCCAGAATTCTCAACTCAGCCCTAGAAGAGGTGTGGCCTACAACTCCCAGAATTCTCAATTCAGCCCCTAGAAGAAGTGTGGACTACAACTCCCAGAATTCTCAACTCAGCCCTAGAAGAAGTGTGGACTACAAATCCTAGAATTCTCAACTCGGCCCCTAGAAGAGGTGTGGACTACAACTCCCAGAATTCTCAAATCGGCCCCTAGAATAGGTGTGGACTACAACTCCCAGAATTCTCAACTCACCCCTAGAAGAGGTGTGGACTACAACTCCCAGAATTCTCAACTCAGCACCTAGAAGAAGTGTGGACTACAACTCCCAGAATTCTCAACTCAGCACCTAGAAGAAGTGTGGACTACAACTCCCAGAATTCTCAAAAAAGCCCTAGAAGAACTGTGGACTACAACTCCCAGAATTCTCAAGTCAGCCCCTAGAAGAGGTGTGGACTACAACTCCCGGAATTCTCAAATCCGCCGCTTGACCTCTTGTAGAGGTGTGGACTACAACTCCCAGAATTCTCAACTCAGCCCCTAGAAGAGGTGTGGACTACAACTCCGAGAATTCTCAATTCACCCCCTAGAAAAAGTGTGGACTACAACTCCCAGAATTCTCAACTCAGCCCCTAGAAGAGGTGTGGACTACAACTCCCAGAATTCTCAACTCAGCCCTAGAAGAAGTGTGGACTACAACTCCCAGAATTCTCAATTCACCCCCTAGAAGAAGTGTGGACTACAACTCCCAGAATTCTCAACTCAGCCCCTAGAAGAGGTGTGGACTACAACTCCCAGAATTCTCAATTCACCCCCTAGAAGAAGTGTGGACTACAACTCCCAGAATTCTCAACTCAGCCCCTAGAAGAGGTGTGGACTACAACTCCCAGAATTCTCAACTCAGCCCCTAGAAGAGGTGTGGACTACAACTCCGAGAATTCTCAAATCAGCCCTAGAAGAAGTGTGGACTACAACTCCCAGAATTCTCAAATCCGCCCCTTGGCCTCTTGTAGAGGTGTGGACTACAACTCCCAGAATTCTCAACTCAGCCCCTAGAAGAGGTGTGGACTACAACTCCCAGAATTCTCAATTCACCCCCTAGAAGAAGTGTGGACTACAACTCCCAGAAATCTCAACTCGGCACCTAGAAGAAGTGTGGACTACAACTCCCAGAATTCTCAACTCAGCCCCTAGAATAGGTGTGGACTACAACTCCCAGAATTCTCAACTCACCACTAGAAGAGGTGTGGACTACAACTCCCAGAATTCTCAACTCAGCACCTAGAAGAAGTGTGGACTACAACTCCCAGAATTCTCAACTCAGCACCTAGAAGAAGTGTGGACTACAACTCCCAGAATTCTCAAAAAAGCCCTAGAAGAACTGTGGACTACAACTCCCAGAATTCTCAAGTCAGCCCCTAGAAGAGGTGTGGACTACAACTCCCAGAATTCTCAAAAAAGCCCTAGAAGAACTGTGGACTACAACTCCCAGAATTCTCAAGTCAGCCCCTAGAAGAGGTGTGGACTACAACTCCCGGAATTCTCAAATCCGCCGCTTGACCTCTTGTAGAGGTGTGGACTACAACTCCCAGAATTCTCAACTCAGCCCCTAGAAGAGGTGTGGACTACAACTCCGAGAATTCTCAATTCACCCCCTAGAAAAAGTGTGGACTACAACTCCCAGAATTCTCAACTCAGCCCCTAGAAGAGGTGTGGACTACAACTCCCAGAATTCTCAACTCAGCCCTAGAAGAAGTGTGGACTACAACTCCCAGAATTCTCAACTCAGCCCTAGAAGAGGTGTGAACTACAACTCCCAGAATTCTCAATTCACCCCCTAGAAGAAGTGTGGACTACAACTCCCAGAATTCTCAACTCAGCGCCTAGAAGAGGTGTGGACTACAACTCCCAGAATTCTCAATTCACCCCCTAGAAGAAGTGTGGACTACAACTCCCAGAATTCTCAACTCAGCCCCTAGAAGAGGTGTGGACTACAACTCCCAGAATTCTCAACTCAGCCCCTAGAAGAGGTGTGGACTACAACTCCGAGAATTCTCAACTCAGCCCTAGAAGAAGTGTGGACTACAACTCCCAGAATTCTCAAATCAGCCCTAGAAGAAGTGTGGACTACAACTCCCAGAATTCTCAAATCCGCCCCTTGGCCTCTTGTAGAGGTGTGGACTACAACTCCCAGAATTCTCAACTCAGCCCCTAGAAGAGGTGTGGACTACAACTCCCAGAATTCTCAATTCACCCCCTAGAAGAAGTGTGGACTACAACTCCCAGAAATCTCAACTCGGCACCTAGAAGAAGTGTGGACTACAACTCCCAGAATTCTCAACTCAGCCCCTAGAATAGGTGTGGACTACAACTCCCAGAATTCTCAACTCACCACTAGAAGAGGTGTGGACTACAACTCCCAGAATTCTCAACTCAGCACCTAGAAGAAGTGTGGACTACAACTCCCAGAATTCTCAACTCAGCCCTAGAAGAAGTGTGGACTACAACTCCCAGAATTCTCAACTCAGCCCTAGAAGAGGTGTGAACTACAACTCCCAGAATTCTCAATTCACCCCCTAGAAGAAGTGTGGACTACAACTCCCAGAATTCTCAACTCAGCGCCTAGAAGAGGTGTGGACTACAACTCCCAGAATTCTCAACTCAGCCCCTAGAAGAGGTGTGGACTACAACTCCGAGAATTCTCAACTCAGCCCTAGAAGAAGTGTGGACTACAACTCCCAGAATTCTCAAATCCGCCCCTTGGCCTCTTGTAGAGGTGTGGACTACAACTCCCAGAATTCTCAACTCAGCCCCTAGAAGAGGTGTGGACTACAACTCCCAGAATTCTCAATTCACCCCCTAGAAGAAGTGTGGACTACAACTCCCAGAAATCTCAACTCGGCACCTAGAAGAAGTGTGGACTACAACTCCCAGAATTCTCAACTCAGCCCCTAGAAGAAGTGTGGACTACAACTCCCAGAATTCTCAACTCAGCCCTAGAAGAGGTGTGGACTACAACTCCCAGAATTCTCAAATCAGCCCCTAGAAGAGGTGTGGACTACAACTCCGAGAATTCTCAATTCACCCCCTAGAAGAAGTGTGGACTACAACTCCCAGAATTCTCAACTCAGCCCTAGAAGAAGTGTGGACTACAACTCCCAGAATTCTCAACTCAGCCCTAGAAGAAGTGTGGACTACAACTCCAAGAATTCTCAACTCAGCCCTAGAAGAAGTGTGGACTACAACTCCCAGAATTCTCAACTCGGCACCTAGAAGAAGTGTGGACTACAACTCCCAGAATTCTCAAATCCGCCCCTTGGCCTCTTGTAGAGGTGTGGACTACAACTCCCAGAATTCTCAACTCAGCCCCTAGAAGAGGTGTGGACTACAACTCCCAGAATTCTCAATTCACCCCCTAGAAGAAGTGTGGACTACAACTCCCAGAAATCTCAACTCGGCACCTAGAAGAAGTGTGGACTACAACTCCCAGAATTCTCAACTCAGCCCCTAGAATAGGTGTGGACTACAACTCCCAGAATTCTCAACTCACCACTAGAAGAGGTGTGGACTACAACTCCCAGAATTCTCAACTCAGCACCTAGAAGAAGTGTGGACTACAACTCCCAGAATTCTCAACTCAGCACCTAGAAGAAGTGTGGACTACAACTCCCAGAATTCTCAAAAAAAGCCCTAGAAGAACTGTGGACTACAACTCCCAGAATTCTCAAGTCAGCCCCTAGAAGAGGTGTGGACTACAACTCCCAGAATTCTCAAAAAAGCCCTAGAAGAACTGTGGACTACAACTCCCAGAATTCTCAAGTCAGCCCCTAGAAGAGGTGTGGACTACAACTCCCAGAATTCTCAAAAAAGCCCTAGAAGAAGTGTGGACTACAACTCCCAGAATTCTCAAATCAGCCCTAGAAGAAGTGTGGACTACAACTCCCAGAATTCTCAAATCCGCCCCTTGGCCTCTTGTAGAGGTGTGGACTACAACTCCCAGAATTCTCAACTCAGCCCCTAGAAGAGGTGTGGACTACAACTCCCAGAATTCTCAATTCACCCCCTAGAAGAAGTGTGGACTACAACTCCCAGAAATCTCAACTCGGCACCTAGAAGAAGTGTGGACTACAACTCCCAGAATTCTCAACTCAGCCCCTAGAATAGGTGTGGACTACAACTCCCAGAATTCTCAACTCACCACTAGAAGAGGTGTGGACTACAACTCCCAGAATTCTCAACTCAGCACCTAGAAGAAGTGTGGACTACAACTCCCAGAATTCTCAACTCAGCACCTAGAAGAAGTGTGGACTACAACTCCCAGAATTCTCAAAAAAAGCCCTAGAAGAACTGTGGACTACAACTCCCAGAATTCTCAAGTCAGCCCCTAGAAGAGGTGTGGACTACAACTCCCAGAATTCTCAAAAAAGCCCTAGAAGAACTGTGGACTACAACTCCCAGAATTCTCAAGTCAGCCCCTAGAAGAGGTGTGGACTACAACTCCCAGAATTCTCAACTCAGCCCCTAGAAGAGGTGTGGACTACAACTCCCAGAATTCTCAACTCGGCACCTAGAAGAAGTGTGGACTACAACTCCCAGAATTCTCAACTCAGCCCTAGAAGAAGTGTGGACTACAACTCCCAGAATTCTCAACTCGGCACCTAGAAGAAGTGTGGACTACAACTCCCAGAATTCTCAATTCAGCCCCTAGAAGAAGTGTGGACTACAACTCCCAGAATTCTCAACTCAGCCCTAGAAGAGGTGTGGACTACAACTCCCAGAATTCTCAAATCGGCCCCTAGAATAGGTGTGGACTACAACTCCCAGAATTCTCAACTCACCCCTAGAAGAGGTGTGGACTACAACTCCCAGAATTCTCAACTCAGCACCTAGAAGAAGTGTGGACTACAACTCCCAGAATTCTCAACTCAGCACCTAGAAGAAGTGTGGACTACAACTCCCAGAATTCTCAAAAAAGCCCTAGAAGAACTGTGGACTACAACTCCCAGAATTCTCAAGTCAGCCCCTAGAAGAGGTGTGGACTACAACTCCCGGAATTCTCAAATCCGCCGCTTGACCTCTTGTAGAGGTGTGGACTACAACTCCCAGAATTCTCAACTCAGCCCCTAGAAGAGGTGTGGACTACAACTCCGAGAATTCTCAATTCACCCCCTAGAAAAAGTGTGGACTACAACTCCCAGAATTCTCAACTCAGCCCCTAGAAGAGGTGTGGACTACAACTCCCAGAATTCTCAACTCAGCCCTAGAAGAAGTGTGGACTACAACTCCCAGAATTCTCAACTCAGCCCTAGAAGAGGTGTGAACTACAACTCCCAGAATTCTCAATTCACCCCCTAGAAGAAGTGTGGACTACAACTCCCAGAATTCTCAACTCAGCGCCTAGAAGAGGTGTGGACTACAACTCCCAGAATTCTCAACTCAGCCCCTAGAAGAGGTGTGGACTACAACTCCGAGAATTCTCAACTCAGCCCTAGAAGAAGTGTGGACTACAACTCCCAGAATTCTCAAATCCGCCCCTTGGCCTCTTGTAGAGGTGTGGACTACAACTCCCAGAATTCTCAACTCAGCCCCTAGAAGAGGTGTGGACTACAACTCCCAGAATTCTCAATTCACCCCCTAGAAGAAGTGTGGACTACAACTCCCAGAAATCTCAACTCGGCACCTAGAAGAAGTGTGGACTACAACTCCCAGAATTCTCAACTCAGCCCCTAGAAGAAGTGTGGACTACAACTCCCAGAATTCTCAACTCAGCCCTAGAAGAGGTGTGGACTACAACTCCCAGAATTCTCAAATCAGCCCCTAGAAGAGGTGTGGACTACAACTCCGAGAATTCTCAATTCACCCCCTAGAAGAAGTGTGGACTACAACTCCCAGAATTCTCAACTCAGCCCTAGAAGAAGTGTGGACTACAACTCCCAGAATTCTCAACTCAGCCCTAGAAGAAGTGTGGACTACAACTCCAAGAATTCTCAACTCAGCCCTAGAAGAAGTGTGGACTACAACTCCCAGAATTCTCAACTCGGCACCTAGAAGAAGTGTGGACTACAACTCCCAGAATTCTCAACTCAGCCCTAGAAGAGGTGTGGCCTACAACTCCCAGAATTCTCAATTCAGCCCCTAGAAGAAGTGTGGACTACAACTCCCAGAATTCTCAACTCAGCCCTAGAAGAAGTGTGGACTACAAATCCTAGAATTCTCAACTCGGCCCCTAGAAGAAGTGTGGACTACAACTCCCAGAATTCTCAAATCGGCCCCTAGAATAGGTGTGGACTACAACTCCCAGAATTCTCAACTCACCCCTAGAAGAGGTGTGGACTACAACTCCCAGAATTCTCAACTCAGCACCTAGAAGAAGTGTGGACTACAACTCCCAGAATTCTCAACTCAGCACCTAGAAGAAGTGTGGACTACAACTCCCAGAATTCTCAAAAAAGCCCTAGAAGAACTGTGGACTACAACTCCCAGAATTCTCAAGTCAGCCCCTAGAAGAGGTGTGGACTACAACTCCCGGAATTCTCAAATCCGCCGCTTGACCTCTTGTAGAGGTGTGGACTACAACTCCCAGAATTCTCAACTCAGCCCCTAGAAGAGGTGTGGACTACAACTCCGAGAATTCTCAATTCACCCCCTAGAAAAAGTGTGGACTACAACTCCCAGAATTCTCAACTCAGCCCCTAGAAGAGGTGTGGACTACAACTCCCAGAATTCTCAACTCAGCCCTAGAAGAAGTGTGGACTACAACTCCCAGAATTCTCAATTCACCCCCTAGAAGAAGTGTGGACTACAACTCCCAGAATTCTCAACTCAGCCGCTAGAAGAGGTGTGGACTACAACTCCCAGAATTCTCAATTCACCCCCTAGAAGAAGTGTGGACTACAACTCCCAGAATTCTCAACTCAGCCCCTAGAAGAGGTGTGGACTACAACTCCCAGAATTCTCAACTCAGCCCCTAGAAGAGGTGTGGACTACAACTCCGAGAATTCTCAACTCAGCCCTAGAAGAAGTGTGGACTACAACTCCCAGAATTCTCAAATCAGCCCTAGAAGAAGTGTGGACTACAACTCCCAGAATTCTCAAATCCGCCCCTTGGCCTCTTGTAGAGGTGTGGACTACAACTCCCAGAATTCTCAACTCAGCCCCTAGAAGAGGTGTGGACTACAACTCCCAGAATTCTCAATTCACCCCCTAGAAGAAGTGTGGACTACAACTCCCAGAAATCTCAACTCGGCACCTAGAAGAAGTGTGGACTACAACTCCCAGAATTCTCAACTCAGCCCCTAGAATAGGTGTGGACTACAACTCCCAGAATTCTCAACTCACCACTAGAAGAGGTGTGGACTACAACTCCCAGAATTCTCAACTCAGCACCTAGAAGAAGTGTGGACTACAACTCCCAGAATTCTCAACTCAGCACCTAGAAGAAGTGTGGACTACAACTCCCAGAATTCTCAAAAAAGCCCTAGAAGAACTGTGGACTACAACTCCCAGAATTCTCAAGTCAGCCCCTAGAAGAGGTGTGGACTACAACTCCCAGAATTCTCAAAAAAGCCCTAGAAGAACTGTGGACTACAACTCCCAGAATTCTCAAGTCAGCCCCTAGAAGAGGTGTGGACTACAACTCCCGGAATTCTCAAATCCGCCGCTTGACCTCTTGTAGAGGTGTGGACTACAACTCCCAGAATTCTCAACTCAGCCCCTAGAAGAGGTGTGGACTACAACTCCGAGAATTCTCAATTCACCCCCTAGAAAAAGTGTGGACTACAACTCCCAGAATTCTCAACTCAGCCCCTAGAAGAGGTGTGGACTACAACTCCCAGAATTCTCAACTCAGCCCTAGAAGAAGTGTGGACTACAACTCCCAGAATTCTCAACTCAGCCCTAGAAGAGGTGTGAACTACAACTCCCAGAATTCTCAATTCACCCCCTAGAAGAAGTGTGGACTACAACTCCCAGAATTCTCAACTCAGCGCCTAGAAGAGGTGTGGACTACAACTCCCAGAATTCTCAACTCAGCCCCTAGAAGAGGTGTGGACTACAACTCCGAGAATTCTCAACTCAGCCCTAGAAGAAGTGTGGACTACAACTCCCAGAATTCTCAAATCAGCCCTAGAAGAAGTGTGGACTACAACTCCCAGAATTCTCAAATCCGCCCCTTGGCCTCTTGTAGAGGTGTGGACTACAACTCCCAGAATTCTCAACTCAGCCCCTAGAAGAGGTGTGGACTACAACTCCCAGAATTCTCAATTCACCCCCTAGAAGAAGTGTGGACTACAACTCCCAGAAATCTCAACTCGGCACCTAGAAGAAGTGTGGACTACAACTCCCAGAATTCTCAACTCAGCCCCTAGAAGAAGTGTGGACTACAACTCCCAGAATTCTCAACTCAGCCCTAGAAGAGGTGTGGACTACAACTCCCAGAATTCTCAATTCAGCCCCTAGAAGAAGTGTGGACTACAACTCCCAGAATTCTCAACTCAGCCCTAGAAGAAGTATGGACTACAAATCCTAGAATTCTCAACTCGGCCCCTAGAAGAGGTGTGGACTACAACTCCCAGAATTCTCAAATCGGCCCCTAGAATAGGTGTGGACTACAACTCCCAGAATTCTCAACTCACCCCTTGAAGAGGTGTGGACTACAACTCCCAGAATTCTCAACTCGGCACCTAGAAGAAGTGTGGACTACAACTCCCAGAATTCTCAACTCAGCCCTAGAAGAAGTGTGGACTACAACTCCCAGAATTCTCAACTCGGCACCTAGAAGAAGTGTGGACTACAACTCCCAGAATTCTCAATTCAGCCCCTAGAAGAAGTGTGGACTACAACTCCCAGAATTCTCAACTCAGCCCTAGAAGAGGTGTGGACTACAACTCCCAGAATTCTCAAATCGGCCCCTAGAATAGGTGTGGACTACAACTCCCAGAATTCTCAACTCACCCCTAGAAGAGGTGTGGACTACAACTCCCAGAATTCTCAACTCAGCACCTAGAAGAAGTGTGGACTACAACTCCCAGAATTCTCAACTCAGCACCTAGAAGAAGTGTGGACTACAACTCCCAGAATTCTCAAAAAAGCCCTAGAAGAACTGTGGACTACAACTCCCAGAATTCTCAAGTCAGCCCCTAGAAGAGGTGTGGACTACAACTCCCAGAATTCTCAAATCCGCCGCTTGGCCTCTTGTAGAGGTGTGGACTACAACTCCCAGAATTCTCAACTCAGCCCCTAGAAGAGGTGTGGACTACAAGTCCCAGAATTCTCAAATCAGCCCCTAGAAGAGGTGTGGACTACAACTCCCAGAATTCTCAACTCAGCCCCTAGAAGAGGTGTGGACTACAACTCCGAGAATTCTCAACTCAGCCCTAGAAGAAGTGTGGACTACAACTCCCAGAATTCTCAAAAAAGCCCTAGAAGAAGTGTGGACTACAACTCCCAGAATTCTCAAATCAGCCCTAGAAGAAGTGTGGACTACAACTCCCAGAATTCTCAAATCCGCCCCTTGGCCTCTTGTAGAGGTGTGGACTACAACTCCCAGAATTCTCAACTCAGCCCCTAGAAGAGGTGTGGACTACAACTCCCAGAATTCTCAATTCACCCCCTAGAAGAAGTGTGGACTACAACTCCCAGAAATCTCAACTCGGCACCTAGAAGAAGTGTGGACTACAACTCCCAGAATTCTCAACTCAGCCCCTAGAATAGGTGTGGACTACAACTCCCAGAATTCTCAACTCACCACTAGAAGAGGTGTGGACTACAACTCCCAGAATTCTCAACTCAGCACCTAGAAGAAGTGTGGACTACAACTCCCAGAATTCTCAACTCAGCACCTAGAAGAAGTGTGGACTACAACTCCCAGAATTCTCAAAAAAGCCCTAGAAGAACTGTGGACTACAACTCCCAGAATTCTCAAAAAAGCCCCTAGAAGAGGTGTGGACTACAACTCCCGGAATTCTCAAATCCGCCGCTTGACCTCTTGTAGAGGTGTGGACTACAACTCCCAGAATTCTCAACTCAGCCCCTAGAAGAGGTGTGGACTACAACTCCGAGAATTCTCAATTCACCCCCTAGAAAAAGTGTGGACTACAACTCCCAGAATTCTCAACTCAGCCCCTAGAAGAGGTGTGGACTACAACTCCCAGAATTCTCAACTCAGCCCTAGAAGAAGTGTGGACTACAACTCCCAGAATTCTCAACTCAGCCCTAGAAGAGGTGTGAACTACAACTCCCAGAATTCTCAATTCACCCCCTAGAAGAAGTGTGGACTACAACTCCCAGAATTCTCAACTCAGCGCCTAGAAGAGGTGTGGACTACAACTCCCAGAATTCTCAATTCACCCCCTAGAAGAAGTGTGGACTACAACTCCCAGAATTCTCAACTCAGCCCCTAGAAGAGGTGTGGACTACAACTCCCAGAATTCTCAACTCAGCCCCTAGAAGAGGTGTGGACTACAACTCCGAGAATTCTCAACTCAGCCCTAGAAGAAGTGTGGACTACAACTCCCAGAATTCTCAAATCAGCCCTAGAAGAAGTGTGGACTACAACTCCCAGAATTCTCAAATCCGCCCCTTGGCCTCTTGTAGAGGTGTGGACTACAACTCCCAGAATTCTCAACTCAGCCCCTAGAAGAGGTGTGGACTACAACTCCCAGAATTCTCAATTCACCCCCTAGAAGAAGTGTGGACTACAACTCCCAGAAATCTCAACTCGGCACCTAGAAGAAGTGTGGACTACAACTCCCAGAATTCTCAACTCAGCCCCTAGAATAGGTGTGGACTACAACTCCCAGAATTCTCAATTCACCACTAGAAGAGGTGTGGACTACAACTCCCAGAATTCTCAACTCAGCACCTAGAAGAAGTGTGGACTACAACTCCCAGAATTCTCAACTCAGCACCTAGAAGAAGTGTGGACTACAACTCCCAGAATTCTCAAAAAAGCCCTAGAAGAACTGTGGACTACAACTCCCAGAATTCTCAAGTCAGCCCCTAGAAGAGGTGTGGACTACAACTCCCAGAATTCTCAAAAAAGCCCTAGAAGAACTGTGGACTACAACTCCCAGAATTCTCAAGTCAGCCCCTAGAAGAGGTGTGGACTACAACTCCCGGAATTCTCAAATCCGCCGCTTGACCTCTTGTAGAGGTGTGGACTACAACTCCCAGAATTCTCAACTCAGCCCCTAGAAGAGGTGTGGACTACAACTCCGAGAATTCTCAATTCACCCCCTAGAAAAAGTGTGGACTACAACTCCCAGAATTCTCAACTCAGCCCCTAGAAGAGGTGTGGACTACAACTCCCAGAATTCTCAACTCAGCCCTAGAAGAGGTGTGAACTACAACTCCCAGAATTCTCAATTCACCCCCTAGAAGAAGTGTGGACTACAACTCCCAGAATTCTCAACTCAGCGCCTAGAAGAGGTGTGGACTACAACTCCCAGAATTCTCAACTCAGCCCGTAGAAGAGGTGTGGACTACAACTCCGAGAATTCTCAACTCAGCCCTAGAAGAAGTGTGGACTACAACTCCCAGAATTCTCAAATCCGCCCCTTGGCCTCTTGTAGAGGTGTGGACTACAACTCCCAGAATTCTCAACTCAGCCCCTAGAAGAGGTGTGGACTACAACTCCCAGAATTCTCAATTCACCCCCTAGAAGAAGTGTGGACTACAACTCCCAGAAATCTCAACTCGGCACCTAGAAGAAGTGTGGACTACAACTCCCAGAATTCTCAACTCAGCCCCTAGAAGAAGTGTGGACTACAACTCCCAGAATTCTCAACTCAGCCCTAGAAGAGGTGTGGACTACAACTCCCAGAATTCTCAAATCAGCCCCTAGAAGAGGTGTGGACTACAACTCCGAGAATTCTCAATTCACCCCCTAGAAGAAGTGTGGACTACAACTCCCAGAATTCTCAACTCAGCCCTAGAAGAAGTGTGGACTACAACTCCCAGAATTCTCAACTCAGCCCTAGAAGAAGTGTGGACTACAACTCCAAGAATTCTCAACTCAGCCCTAGAAGAAGTGTGGACTACAACTCCCAGAATTCTCAACTCGGCACCTAGAAGAAGTGTGGACTACAACTCCCAGAATTCTCAACTCAGCCCTAGAAGAGGTGTGGCCTACAACTCCCCGAATTCTCAATTCAGCCCCTAGAAGAAGTGTGGACTACAACTCCCAGAATTCTCAACTCAGCCCTAGAAGAAGTGTGGACTACAAATCCTAGAATTCTCAACTCGGCCCCTAGAAGAGGTGTGGACTACAACTCCCAGAATTCTCAAATCGGCCCCTAGAATAGGTGTGGACTACAACTCCCAGAATTCTCAACTCACCCCTAGAAGAGGTGTGGACTACAACTCCCAGAATTCTCAACTCAGCACCTAGAAGAAGTGTGGACTACAACTCCCAGAATTCTCAAAAAAGCCCTAGAAGAACTGTGGACTACAACTCCCAGAATTCTCAAGTCAGCCCCTAGAAGAGGTGTGGACTACAACTCCCGGAATTCTCAAATCCGCCGCTTGACCTCTTGTAGAGGTGTGGACTACAACTCCCAGAATTCTCAACTCAGCCCCTAGAAGAGGTGTGGACTACAACTCCGAGAATTCTCAATTCACCCCCTAGAAAAAGTGTGGACTACAACTCCCAGAATTCTCAACTCAGCCCCTAGAAGAGGTGTGGACTACAACTCCCAGAATTCTCAACTCAGCCCTAGAAGAAGTGTGGACTACAACTCCCAGAATTCTCAATTCACCCCCTAGAAGAAGTGTGGACTACAACTCCCAGAATTCTCAACTCAGCCCCTAGAAGAGGTGTGGACTACAACTCCCAGAATTCTCAATTCACCCCCTAGAAGAAGTGTGGACTACAACTCCCAGAATTCTCAACTCAGCCCCTAGAAGAGGTGTGGACTACAACTCCCAGAATTCTCAACTCAGCCCCTAGAAGAGGTGTGGACTACAACTCCGAGAATTCTCAACTCAGCCCTAGAAGAAGTGTGGACTACAACTCCCAGAATTCTCAAATCAGCCCTAGAAGAAGTGTGGACTACAACTCCCAGAATTCTCAAATCAGCCCTAGAAGAAGTGTGGACTACAACTCCCAGAATTCTCAAATCCGCCCCTTGGCCTCTTGTAGAGGTGTGGACTACAACTCCCAGAATTCTCAACTCAGCCCCTAGAAGAGGTGTGGACTACAACTCCCAGAATTCTCAATTCACCCCCTAGAAGAAGTGTGGAATACAACTCCCAGAAATCTCAACTCGGCACCTAGAAGAAGTGTGGACTACAACTCCCAGAATTCTCAACTCAGCCCCTAGAATAGGTGTGGACTACAACTCCCAGAATTCTCAACTCACCACTAGAAGAGGTGTGGACTACAACTCCCAGAATTCTCAACTCAGCACCTAGAAGAAGTGTGGACTACAACTCCCAGAATTCTCAACTCAGCACCTAGAAGAAGTGTGGACTACAACTCCCAGAATTCTCAAAAAAGCCCTAGAAGAACTGTGGACTACAACTCCCAGAATTCTCAAGTCAGCCCCTAGAAGAGGTGTGGACTACAACTCCCAGAATTCTCAAAAAAGCCCTAGAAGAACTGTGGACTACAACTCCCAGAATTCTCAAGTCAGCCCCTAGAAGAGGTGTGGACTACAACTCCCGGAATTCTCAAATCCGCCGCTTGACCTCTTGTAGAGGTGTGGACTACAACTCCCAGAATTCTCAACTCAGCCCCTAGAAGAGGTGTGGACTACAACTCCGAGAATTCTCAACTCAGCCCTAGAAGAGGTGTGAACTACAACTCCCAGAATTCTCAATTCACCCCCTAGAAGAAGTGTGGACTACAACTCCCAGAATTCTCAACTCAGCGCCTAGAAGAGGTGTGGACTACAACTCCGAGAATTCTCAACTAAGCCCTAGAAGAAGTGTGGACTACAACTCCCAGAATTCTCAAATCAGCCCTAGAAGAAGTGTGGACTACAACTCCCAGAATTCTCAAATCCGCCCCTTGGCCTCTTGTAGAGGTGTGGACTACAACTCCCAGAATTCTCAACTCAGCCCCTAGAAGAGGTGTGGACTACAACTCCCAGAATTCTCAATTCACCCCCTAGAAGAAGTGTGGACTACAACTCCCAGAAATCTCAACTCAGCCCTAGAAGAGGTGTGAACTACAACTCCCAGAATTCTCAATTCACCCCCTAGAAGAAGTGTGGACTACAACTCCCAGAATTCTCAACTCAGCGCCTAGAAGAGGTGTGGACTACAACTCCCAGAATTCTCAACTCAGCCCCTAGAAGAGGTGTGGACTACAACTCCGAGAATTCTCAACTCAGCCCTAGAAGAAGTGTGGACTACAACTCCCAGAATTCTCAAATCCGCCCCTTGGCCTCTTGTAGAGGTGTGGACTACAACTCCCAGAATTCTCAACTCAGCCCCTAGAAGAGGTGTGGACTACAACTCCCAGAATTCTCAATTCACCCCCTAGAAGAAGTGTGGACTACAACTCCCAGAAATCTCAACTCGGCACCTAGAAGAAGTGTGGACTACAACTCCCAGAATTCTCAACTCAGCCCCTAGAAGAAGTGTGGACTACAACTCCCAGAATTCTCAACTCAGCCCTAGAAGAGGTGTGGACTACAACTCCCAGAATTCTCAATTCAGCCCCTAGAAGAAGTGTGGACTACAACTCCCAGAATTCTCAACTCAGCCCTAGAAGAAGTATGGACTACAAATCCTAGAATTCTCAACTCGGCCCCTAGAAGAGGTGTGGACTACAACTCCCAGAATTCTCAAATCGGCCCCTAGAATAGGTGTGGACTACAACTCCCAGAATTCTCAACTCACCCCTTGAAGAGGTGTGGACTACAACTCCCAGAATTCTCAACTCGGCACCTAGAAGAAGTGTGGACTACAACTCCCAGAATTCTCAACTCAGCCCTAGAAGAAGTGTGGACTACAACTCCCAGAATTCTCAACTCGGCACCTAGAAGAAGTGTGGACTACAACTCCCAGAATTCTCAATTCAGCCCCTAGAAGAAGTGTGGACTACAACTCCCAGAATTCTCAACTCAGCCCTAGAAGAGGTGTGGACTACAACTCCCAGAATTCTCAAATCGGCCCCTAGAATAGGTGTGGACTACAACTCCCAGAATTCTCAACTCACCCCTAGAAGAGGTGTGGACTACAACTCCCAGAATTCTCAACTCAGCACCTAGAAGAAGTGTGGACTACAACTCCCAGAATTCTCAACTCAGCACCTAGAAGAAGTGTGGACTACAACTCCCAGAATTCTCAAAAAAGCCCTAGAAGAACTGTGGACTACAACTCCCAGAATTCTCAAGTCAGCCCCTAGAAGAGGTGTGGACTACAACTCCCAGAATTCTCAAATCCGCCGCTTGGCCTCTTGTAGAGGTGTGGACTACAACTCCCAGAATTCTCAACTCAGCCCCTAGAAGAGGTGTGGACTACAAGTCCCAGAATTCTCAAATCAGCCCCTAGAAGAGGTGTGGACTACAACTCCCAGAATTCTCAACTCAGCCCCTAGAAGAGGTGTGGACTACAACTCCGAGAATTCTCAACTCAGCCCTAGAAGAAGTGTGGACTACAACTCCCAGAATTCTCAAATCAGCCCTAGAAGAAGTGTGGACTACAACTCCCAGAATTCTCAAATCCGCCCCTTGGCCTCTTGTAGAGGTGTGGACTACAACTCCCAGAATTCTCAACTCAGCCCCTAGAAGAAGTGTGGACTACAACTCCCAGAATTCTCAACTCAGCCCCTAGAAGAGGTGTGGACTAAAACTCCGAGAATTCTCAAATCCGCCCCTTGGCCTCTTGTAGAGGTGTGGACTACAACTCCCAGAATTCTCAACTCAGCCCCTAGAAGAAGTGTGGACTACAACTCCCAGAATTCTCAACTCAGCCCCTAGAAGAGGTGTGGACTACAAGTCCCAGAATTCTCAAATCAGCCCCTAGAAGAGGTGTGGACTACAACTCCCAGAATTCTCAACTCAGCCCCTAGAAGAGGTGTGGACTACAACTCCGAGAATTCTCAACTCAGCCCTAGAAGAAGTGTGGACTACAACTCCCAGAATTCTCAAATCAGCCCTAGAAGAAGTGTGGACTACAACTCCCAGAATTCTCAAATCCGCCCCTTGGCCTCTTGTAGAGGTGTGGACTACAACTCCCAGAATTCTCAACTCAGCCCCTAGAAGAAGTGTGGACTACAACTCCCAGAATTCTCAACTCAGCCCTAGAAGAAGTGTGGACTACAACTCCCAGAATTCTCAAATCCGCCCCTTGGCCTCTTGTAGAGGTGTGGACTACAACTCCCAGAATTCTCAACTCAGCCCCTAGAAGAGGTGTGGACTACAACTCCCAGAATTCTCAATTCACCCCCTAGAAGAAGTGTGGACTACAACTCCCAGAATTCTCAACTCAGCCCCTAGAAGAGGTGTGGACTACAACTCCCAGAATTCTCAACTCAGCCCTAGAAGAAGTATGGACTACAAATCCTAGAATTCTCAACTCGGCCCCTAGAAGAGGTGTGGACTACAACTCCCAGAATTCTCAAATCGGCCCCTAGAATAGGTGTGGACTACAACTCCCAGAATTCTCAACTCACCCCTTGAAGAGGTGTGGACTACAACTCCCAGAATTCTCAACTCGGCACCTAGAAGAAGTGTGGACTACAACTCCCAGAATTCTCAACTCAGCCCTAGAAGAAGTGTGGACTACAACTCCCAGAATTCTCAACTCAGCCCTAGAAGAAGTGTGGACTACAAATCCTAGAATTCTCAACTCGGCCCCTAGAAGAGGTGTGGACTACAACTCCCAGAATTCTCAAATCGGCCCCTAGAATAGGTGTGGACTACAACTCCCAGAATTCTCAACTCACCCCTAGAAGAGGTGTGGACTACAACTCCCAGAATTCTCAACTCAGCACCTAGAAGAAGTGTGGACTACAACTCCCAGAATTCTCAACTCAGCACCTAGAAGAAGTGTGGACTACAACTCCCAGAATTCTCAAAAAAGCCCTAGAAGAACTGTGGACTACAACTCCCAGAATTCTCAAGTCAGCCCCTAGAAGAGGTGTGGACTACAACTCCCGGAATTCTCAAATCCGCCGCTTGACCTCTTGTAGAGTTGTGGACTACAACTCCCAGAATTCTCAACTCAGCCCCTAGAAGAGGTGTGGACTACAACTCCGAGAATTCTCAATTCACCCCCTAGAAAAAGTGTGGACTACAACTCCCAGAATTCTCAACTCAGCCCTAGAAGAAGTGTGGACTACAACTCCCAGAATTCTCAACTCAGCCCTAGAAGAGGTGTGGACTACAACTCCCAGAATTCTCAATTCATCCCCTAGAAGAAGTGTGGACTACAACTCCCAGAATTCTCAACTCAGCCCCTAGAAGAGGTGTGGACTACAACTCCCAGAATTCTCAACTCAGCCCCTAGAAGAGGTGTGGACTACAACTCCGAGAATTCTCAACTCAGCCCTAGAAGAAGTGTGGACTACAACTCCCAGAATTCTCAAATCAGCCCTAGAAGCAGTGTGGACTACAACTCCCAGAATTCTCAAATCCGCCCCTTGGCCTCTTGTAGAGGTGTGGACTACAACTCCCAGAATTCTCAACTCAGCCCCTAGAAGAGGTGTGGACTACAACTCCCAGAATTCTCAATTCACCCCCTAGAAGAAGTGTGGACTACAACTCCCAGAAATCTCAACTCGGCACCTAGAAGAAGTGTGGACTACAACTCCCAGAATTCTCAACTCAGCCCCTAGAATAGGTGTGGACTACAACTCCCAGAATTCTCAACTCACCCCTAGAAGAGGTGTGGACTACAACTCCCAGAATTCTCAACTCAGCCCTAGAAGAAGTGTGGACTACAACTCCCAGAATTCTCAACTCAGCACCTAGAAGAAGTGTGGACTACAACTCCCAGAATTCTCAAAAAAGCCCTAGAAGAACTGTGGACTACAACTCCCAGAATTCTCAAGTCAGCCCCTAGAAGAGGTGTGGACTACAACTCCCGGAATTCTCAAATCCGCCGCTTGACCTCTTGTAGAGGTGTGGACTACAACTCCCAGAATTCTCAACTCAGCCCCTAGAAGAGGTGTGGACTACAACTCCGAGAATTCTCAATTCACCCCCTAGAAAAAGTGTGGACTACAACTCCCAGAATTCTCAACTCAGCCCCTAGAAGAGGTGTGGACTACAACTCCCAGAATTCTCAACTCAGCCCTAGAAGAAGTGTGGACTACAACTCCCAGAATTCTCAACTCAGCCCTAGAAGAGGTGTGAACTACAACTCCCAGAATTCTCAATTCACCCCCTAGAAGAAGTGTGGACTACAACTCCCAGAATTCTCAACTCAGCCCCTAGAAGAGGTGTGGACTACAACTCCCAGAATTCTCAACTCAGCCCCTAGAAGAGGTGTGGACTACAACTCCGAGAATTCTCAACTCAGCCCTAGAAGAAGTGTGGACTACAACTCCCAGAATTCTCAAATCAGCCCTAGAAGAAGTGTGGACTACAACTCCCAGAATTCTCAAATCCGCCCCTTGGCCTCTTGTAGAGGTGTGGACTACAACTCCCAGAATTCTCAACTCAGCCCCTAGAAGAGGTGTGGACTACAACTCCCAGAATTCTCAATTCACCCCCTAGAAGAAGTGTGGACTACAACTCCCAGAAATCTCAACTCGGCACCTAGAAGAAGTGTGGACTACAACTCCCAGAATTCTCAACTCAGCCCCTAGAAGAAGTGTGGACTACAACTCCCAGAATTCTCAACTCAGCCCTAGAAGAGGTGTGGACTACAACTCCCAGAATTCTCAAATCGGCCCCTAGAATAGGTGTGGACTACAACTCCCAGAATTCTCAACTCACCCCTAGAAGAGGTGTGGACTACAACTCCCAGAATTCTCAACTCAGCACCTAGAAGAAGTGTGGACTACAACTCCCAGAATTCTCAACTCAGCACCTAGAAGAAGTGTGGACTACAACTCCCAGAATTCTCAAAAAAGCCCTAGAAGAACTGTGGACTACAACTCCCAGAATTCTCAAGTCAGCCCCTAGAAGAGGTGTGGACTACAACTCCCAGAATTCTCAAATCCGCCGCTTGGCCTCTTGTAGAGGTGTGGACTACAACTCCCAGAATTCTCAACTCAGCCCCTAGAAGAGGTGTGGACTACAAGTCCCAGAATTCTCAAATCAGCCCCTAGAAGAGGTGTGGACTACAACTCCCAGAATTCTCAACTCAGCCCCTAGAAGAGGTGTGGACTACAACTCCGAGAATTCTCAACTCAGCCCTAGAAGAAGTGTGGACTACAACTCCCAGAATTCTCAAATCAGCCCTAGAAGAAGTGTGGACTACAACTCCCAGAATTCTCAAATCCGCCCCTTGGCCTCTTGTAGAGGTGTGGACTACAACTCCCAGAATTCTCAACTCAGCCCCTAGAAGAAGTGTGGACTACAACTCCCAGAATTCTCAACTCAGCCCCTAGAAGAGGTGTGGACTAAAACTCCGAGAATTCTCAATTCAGCCCCTAGAAGAAGTGTGGACTACAACTCCCAGAATTCTCAACTCAGCCCTAGAAGAAGTGTGGACTACAACTCCCAGAATTCTCAAATCCGCCCCTTGGCCTCTTGTAGAGGTGTGGACTACAACTCCCAGAATTCTCAACTCAGCCCCTAGAAGAGGTGTGGACTACAACTCCCAGAATTCTCAACTCAGCCCTAGAAGAAGTATGGACTACAAATCCTAGAATTCTCAACTCGGCCCCTAGAAGAGGTGTGGACTACAACTCCCAGAATTCTCAAATCGGCCCCTAGAATAGGTGTGGACTACAACTCCCAGAATTCTCAACTCACCCCTTGAAGAGGTGTGGACTACAACTCCCAGAATTCTCAACTCGGCACCTAGAAGAAGTGTGGACTACAACTCCCAGAATTCTCAACTCAGCCCTAGAAGAAGTGTGGACTACAACTCCCAGAATTCTCAACTCGGCACCTAGAAGAAGTGTGGACTACAACTCCCAGAATTCTCAATTCAGCCCCTAGAAGAAGTGTGGACTACAACTCCCAGAATTCTCAACTCAGCCCTAGAAGAGGTGTGGACTACAACTCCCAGAATTCTCAAATCGGCCCCTAGAATAGGTGTGGACTACAACTCCCAGAATTCTCAACTCACCCCTAGAAGAGGTGTGGACTACAACTCCCAGAATTCTCAACTCAGCACCTAGAAGAAGCGTGGACTACAACTCCCAGAATTCTCAACTCAGCACCTAGAAGAAGTGTGGACTACAACTCCCAGAATTCTCAAAAAAGCCCTAGAAGAACTGTGGACTACAAATCCCAGAATTCTCAAGTCAGCCCCTAGAAGAGGTGTGGACTACAACTCCCAGAATTCTCAAATCCGCCGCTTGGCCTCTTGTAGAGGTGTGGACTACAACTCCCAGAATTCTCAACTCAGCCCCTAGAAGAGGTGTGGACTACAACTCCCAGAATTCTCAAATCAGCCCCTAGAAGAGGTGTGGACTACAACTCCCAGAATTCTCAAATCCGCCCCTTGGCCTCTTGTAGAGGTGTGGACTACAACTCCCAGAATTCTCAAATCCGCCCCTTGGCCTCTTGTAGAGGTGTGGACTACAACTCCCAGAATTCTCAACTCAGCCCCTAGAAGAGGTGTGGACTACAACTCCCAGAATTCTCAACTCAGCCCTAGAAGAAGTATGGACTACAAATCCTAGAATTCTCAACTCGGCCCCTAGAAGAGGTGTGGACTACAACTCCCAGAATTCTCAAATCGGCCCCTAGAATAGGTGTGGACTACAACTCCCAGAATTCTCAACTCACCCCTTGAAGAGGTGTGGACTACAACTCCCAGAATTCTCAACTCGGCACCTAGAAGAAGTGTGGACTACAACTCCCAGAATTCTCAACTCAGCCCTAGAAGAAGTGTGGACTACAACTCCCAGAATTCTCAACTCGGCACCTAGAAGAAGTGTGGACTACAACTCCCAGAATTCTCAATTCAGCCCCTAGAAGAAGTGTGGACTACAACTCCCAGAATTCTCAACTCAGCCCTAGAAGAGGTGTGGACTACAACTCCCAGAATTCTCAAATCGGCCCCTAGAATAGGTGTGGACTACAACTCCCAGAATTCTCAACTCACCCCTAGAAGAGGTGTGGACTACAACTCCCAGAATTCTCAACTCAGCACCTAGAAGAAGCGTGGACTACAACTCCCAGAATTCTCAACTCAGCACCTAGAAGAAGTGTGGACTACAACTCCCAGAATTCTCAAAAAAGCCCTAGAAGAACTGTGGACTACAAATCCCAGAATTCTCAAGTCAGCCCCTAGAAGAGGTGTGGACTACAACTCCCAGAATTCTCAAATCCGCCGCTTGGCCTCTTGTAGAGGTGTGGACTACAACTCCCAGAATTCTCAACTCAGCCCCTAGAAGAGGTGTGGACTACAACTCCCAGAATTCTCAAATCAGCCCCTAGAAGAGGTGTGGACTACAACTCCCAGAATTCTCAAATCCGCCCCTTGGCCTCTTGTAGAGGTGTGGACTACAACTCCCAGAATTCTCAACTCAGCCCCTAGAAGAAGTGTGGACTACAACTCCCAGAATTCTCAACTCAGCCCCTAGAAGAGGTGTGGACTAAAACTCCGAGAATTCTCAATTCAGCCCCTAGAAGAAGTGTGGACTACAACTCCCAGAATTCTCAACTCAGCCCTAGAAGAAGTGTGGACTACAACTCCCAGAATTCTCAAATCCGCCCCTTGGCCTCTTGTAGAGGTGTGGACTACAACTCCCAGAATTCTCAACTCAGCCCCTAGAAGAGGTGTGGACTACAACTCCCAGAATTCTCAACTCAGCCCTAGAAGAAGTATGGACTACAAATCCTAGAATTCTCAACTCGGCCCCTAGAAGAGGTGTGGACTACAACTCCCAGAATTCTCAAATCGGCCCCTAGAATAGGTGTGGACTACAACTCCCAGAATTCTCAACTCACCCCTTGAAGAGGTGTGGACTACAACTCCCAGAATTCTCAACTCGGCACCTAGAAGAAGTGTGGACTACAACTCCCAGAATTCTCAACTCAGCCCTAGAAGAAGTGTGGACTACAACTCCCAGAATTCTCAACTCGGCACCTAGAAGAAGTGTGGACTACAACTCCCAGAATTCTCAATTCAGCCCCTAGAAGAAGTGTGGACTACAACTCCCAGAATTCTCAACTCAGCCCTAGAAGAGGTGTGGACTACAACTCCCAGAATTCTCAAATCGGCCCCTAGAATAGGTGTGGACTACAACTCCCAGAATTCTCAAATCGGCCCCTAGAAGAGGTGTGGACTACAACTCCCAGAATTCTCAACTCACCCCTTGAAGAGGTGTGGACTACAACTCCCAGAATTCTCAACTCGGCACCTAGAAGAGGTGTGGACTACAACTCCCAGAATTCTCAACTCAGCCCTAGAAGAAGTATGGACTACAAATCCTAGAATTCTCAACTCGGCCCCTAGAAGAGGTGTGGACTACAACTCCCAGAATTCTCAAATCGGCCCCTAGAATAGGTGTGGACTACAACTCCCAGAATTCTCAACTCACCCCTTGAAGAGGTGTGGACTACAACTCCCAGAATTCTCAACTCGGCACCTAGAAGAAGTGTGGACTACAACTCCCAGAATTCTCAACTCAGCCCTAGAAGAAGTGTGGACTACAACTCCCAGAATTCTCAACTCAGCCCTAGAAGAAGTGTGGACTACAAATCCTAGAATTCTCAACTCGGCCCCTAGAAGAGGTGTGGACTACAACTCCCAGAATTCTCAAATCGGCCCCTAGAATAGGTGTGGACTACAACTCCCAGAATTCTCAACTCACCCCTAGAAGAGGTGTGGACTACAACTCCCAGAATTCTCAACTCAGCACCTAGAAGAAGTGTGGACTACAACTCCCAGAATTCTCAACTCAGCACCTAGAAGAAGTGTGGACTACAACTCCCAGAATTCTCAAAAAAGCCCTAGAAGAACTGTGGACTACAACTCCCAGAATTCTCAAGTCAGCCCCTAGAAGAGGTGTGGACTACAACTCCCGGAATTCTCAAATCCGCCGCTTGACCTCTTGTAGAATTGTGGACTACAACTCCCAGAATTCTCAACTCAGCCCCTAGAAGAGGTGTGGACTACAACTCCGAGAATTCTCAATTCACCCCCTAGAAAAAGTGTGGACTACAACTCCCAGAATTCTCAACTCAGCCCTAGAAGAAGTGTGGACTAAAACTCCCAGAATTCTCAACTCAGCCCTAGAAGAGGTGTGGACTACAACTCCCAGAATTCTCAATTCACCCCCTAGAAGAAGTGTGGACTACAACTCCCAGAATTCTCAACTCAGCCCCTAGAAGAGGTGTGGACTACAACTCCGAGAATTCTCAACTCAGCCCTAGAAGAAGTGTGGACTACAACTCCCAGAATTCTCAAATCAGCCCTAGAAGAAGTGTGGACTACAACTCCCAGAATTCTCAAATCCGCCCCTTGGCCTCTTGTAGAGGTGTGGACTACAACTCCCAGAATTCTCAACTCAGCCCCTAGAAGAGGTGTGGACTACAACTCCCAGAATTCTCAATTCACCCCCTAGAAGAAGTGTGGACTACATCTCCCAGAAATCTCAACTCGGCACCTAGAAGAAGTGTGGACTACAACTCCCAGTATTCTCAACTCAGCCCTAGAAGAGGTGTGGACTACAACTCCCAGAATTCTCAATTCAGCCCCTAGAAGAAGTGTGGACTACAACTCCCAGAATTCTCAATTCAGCCCCTAGAAGAAGTGTGGACTACAACTCCCAGAATTCTCAACTCAGAACTAGAAGAAGTGTGGACTACAACTCCCAGAATTCTCAACTCAGCCCTAGAAGAGGTGTGGACTACAACTCCCAGAATTCTCAAATCGGCCCCTAGAATAGGTGTGGACTACAACTCCCAGAATTCTCAACTCACCCCTAGAAGAGGTGTGGACTACAACTCCCAGAATTCTCAACTCAGCACCTAGAAGAAGTGTGGACTACAACTCCCAGAATTCTCAACTCAGCACCTAGAAGAAGTGTGGACTACAACTCCCAGAATTCTCAAAAAAGCCCTAGAAGAACTGTGGACTACAACTCCCAGAATTCTCAAGTCAGCCCCTAGAAGAGGTGTGGACTACAACTCCCAGAATTCTCAAATCCGCCGCTTGGCCTCTTGTAGAGGTGTGGACTACAACTCCCAGAATTCTCAACTCAGCCCCTAGAAGAGGTGTGGACTACAACTCCCAGAATTCTCAACTCAGCCCTAGAAGAAGTATGGACTACAAATCCTAGAATTCTCAACTCGGCCCCTAGAAGAGGTGTGGACTACAACTCCCAGAATTCTCAAATCGGCCCCTAGAATAGGTGTGGACTACAACTCCCAGAATTCTCAACTCACCCCTTGAAGAGGTGTGGACTACAACTCCCAGAATTCTCAACTCGGCACCTAGAAGAAGTGTGGACTACAACTCCCAGAATTCTCAACTCAGCCCTAGAAGAAGTGTGGACTACAACTCCCAGAATTCTCAACTCGGCACCTAGAAGAAGTGTGGACTACAACTCCCAGAATTCTCAATTCAGCCCCTAGAAGAAGTGTGGACTACAACTCCCAGAATTCTCAACTCAGCCCTAGAAGAGGTGTGGACTACAACTCCCAGAATTCTCAAATCGGCCCCTAGAATAGGTGTGGACTACAACTCCCAGAATTCTCAAATCGGCCCCTAGAAGAGGTGTGGACTACAACTCCCAGAATTCTCAACTCACCCCTTGAAGAGGTGTGGACTACAACTCCCAGAATTCTCAACTCACCCCTTGAAGAGGTGTGGACTACAACTCCCAGAATTCTCAACTCGGCACCTAGAAGAAGTGTGGACTACATCTCCCAGAAATCTCAACTCGGCACCTAGAAGAAGTGTGGACTACAACTCCCAGTATTCTCAACTCAGCCCTAGAAGAGGTGTGGACTACAACTCCCAGAATTCTCAATTCAGCCCCTAGAAGAAGTGTGGACTACAACTCCCAGAATTCTCAATTCAGCCCCTAGAAGAAGTGTGGACTACAACTCCCAGAATTCTCAACTCAGAACTAGAAGAAGTGTGGACTACAACTCCCAGAATTCTCAACTCAGCCCTAGAAGAGGTGTGGACTACAACTCCCAGAATTCTCAAATCGGCCCCTAGAATAGGTGTGGACTACAACTCCCAGAATTCTCAACTCACCCCTAGAAGAGGTGTGGACTACAACTCCCAGAATTCTCAACTCAGCACCTAGAAGAAGTGTGGACTACAACTCCCAGAATTCTCAACTCAGCACCTAGAAGAAGTGTGGACTACAACTCCCAGAATTCTCAAAAAAGCCCTAGAAGAACTGTGGACTACAACTCCCAGAATTCTCAAGTCAGCCCCTAGAAGAGGTGTGGACTACAACTCCCAGAATTCTCAAATCCGCCGCTTGGCCTCTTGTAGAGGTGTGGACTACAACTCCCAGAATTCTCAACTCAGCCCCTAGAAGAGGTGTGGACTACAACTCCCAGAATTCTCAACTCAGCCCTAGAAGAAGTATGGACTACAAATCCTAGAATTCTCAACTCGGCCCCTAGAAGAGGTGTGGACTACAACTCCCAGAATTCTCAAATCGGCCCCTAGAATAGGTGTGGACTACAACTCCCAGAATTCTCAACTCACCCCTTGAAGAGGTGTGGACTACAACTCCCAGAATTCTCAACTCGGCACCTAGAAGAAGTGTGGACTACAACTCCCAGAATTCTCAACTCAGCCCTAGAAGAAGTGTGGACTACAACTCCCAGAATTCTCAACTCGGCACCTAGAAGAAGTGTGGACTACAACTCCCAGAATTCTCAATTCAGCCCCTAGAAGAAGTGTGGACTACAACTCCCAGAATTCTCAACTCAGCCCTAGAAGAGGTGTGGACTACAACTCCCAGAATTCTCAAATCGGCCCCTAGAATAGGTGTGGACTACAACTCCCAGAATTCTCAAATCGGCCCCTAGAAGAGGTGTGGACTACAACTCCCAGAATTCTCAACTCACCCCTTGAAGAGGTGTGGACTACAACTCCCAGAATTCTCAACTCGGCACCTAGAAGAGGTGTGGACTACAACTCCCAGAATTCTCAACTCAGCCCTAGAAGAAGTATGGACTACAAATCCTAGAATTCTCAACTCACCCCTTGAAGAGGTGTGGACTACAACTCCCAGAATTCTCAACTCGGCACCTAGAAGAAGTGTGGACTACAACTCCCAGAATTCTCAACTCAGCCCTAGAAGAAGTGTGGACTACAACTCCCAGAATTCTCAACTCAGCCCTAGAAGAAGTGTGGACTACAAATCCTAGAATTCTCAACTCGGCCCCTAGAAGAGGTGTGGACTACAACTCCCAGAATTCTCAAATCGGCCCCTAGAATAGGTGTGGACTACAACTCCCAGAATTCTCAACTCACCCCTAGAAGAGGTGTGGACTACAACTCCCAGAATTCTCAACTCAGCACCTAGAAGAAGTGTGGACTACAACTCCCAGAATTCTCAACTCAGCACCTAGAAGAAGTGTGGACTACAACTCCCAGAATTCTCAAAAAAGCCCTAGAAGAACTGTGGACTACAACTCCCAGAATTCTCAAGTCAGCCCCTAGAAGAGGTGTGGACTACAACTCCCGGAATTCTCAAATCCGCCGCTTGACCTCTTGTAGAGTTGTGGACTACAACTCCCAGAATTCTCAACTCAGCCCCTAGAAGAGGTGTGGACTACAACTCCGAGAATTCTCAATTCACCCCCTAGAAAAAGTGTGGACTACAACTCCCAGAATTCTCAACTCAGCCCTAGAAGAAGTGTGGACTACAACTCCCAGAATTCTCAACTCAGCCCTAGAAGAGGTGTGGACTACAACTCCCAGAATTCTCAATTCACCCCCTAGAAGAAGTGTGGACTACAACTCCCAGAATTCTCAACTCAGCCCCTAGAAGAGGTGTGGACTACAACTCCCAGAATTCTCAACTCAGCCCCTAGAAGAGGTGTGGACTACAACTCCGAGAATTCTCAACTCAGCCCTAGAAGAAGTGTGGACTACAACTCCCAGAATTCTCAAATCAGCCCTAGAAGAAGTGTGGACTACAACTCCCAGAATTCTCAAATCCGCCCCTTGGCCTCTTGTAGAGGTGTGGACTACAACTCCCAGAATTCTCAACTCAGCCCCTAGAAGAGGTGTGGACTACAACTCCCAGAATTCTCAATTCACCCCCTAGAAGAAGTGTGGACTACAACTCCCAGAAATCTCAACTCGGCACCTAGAAGAAGTGTGGACTACAACTCCCAGAATTCTCAACTCAGCCCCTAGAATAGGTGTGGACTACAACTCCCAGAATTCTCAACTCACCCCTAGAAGAGGTGTGGACTACAACTCCCAGAATTCTCAACTCAGCACCTAGAAGAAGTGTGGACTACAACTCCCAGAATTCTCAACTCAGCACCTAGAAGAAGTGTGGACTACAACTCCCAGAATTCTCAAAAAAGCCCTAGAAGAACTGTGGACTACAACTCCCAGAATTCTCAAGTCAGCCCCTAGAAGAAGTGTGGACTACAACTCCCAGAATTCTCAATTCAGCCCCTAGAAAAAGTGTGGACTACAACTCCCAGAATTCTCAAATCCGCCCCTAGAAGAAGTGTGGACTACAACTCCCAGAATTCTCAACTCACCACTAGAAGAGGTGTGGACTACAACTCCCAGAATTCTCAACTCAGCACCTAGAAGAAGTGTGGACTACAACTCCCAGAATTCTCAACTCAGCACCTAGAAGAAGTGTGGACTACAACTCCCAGAATTCTCAAAAAAGCCCTAGAAGAACTGTGGACTACAACTCCCAGAATTCTCAAGTCAGCCCCTAGAAGAGGTGTGGACTACAACTCCCAGAATTCTCAAAAAAGCCCTAGAAGAACTGTGGACTACAACTCCCAGAATTCTCAAGTCAGCCCCTAGAAGAGGTGTGGACTACAACTCCCGGAATTCTCAAATCCGCCGCTTGACCTCTTGTAGAGGTGTGGACTACAACTCCCAGAATTCTCAACTCAGCCCCTAGAAGAGGTGTGGACTACAACTCCGAGAATTCTCAATTCACCCCCTAGAAAAAGTGTGGACTACAACTCCCAGAATTCTCAACTCAGCCCCTAGAAGAGGTGTGGACTACAACTCCCAGAATTCTCAACTCAGCCCTAGAAGAGGTGTGAACTACAACTCCCAGAATTCTCAATTCACCCCCTAGAAGAAGTGTGGACTACAACTCCCAGAATTCTCAACTCAGCGCCTAGAAGAGGTGTGGACTACAACTCCCAGAATTCTCAACTCAGCCCCTAGAAGAGGTGTGGACTACAACTCCGAGAATTCTCAACTCAGCCCTAGAAGAAGTGTGGACTACAACTCCCAGAATTCTCAAATCCGCCCCTTGGCCTCTTGTAGAGGTGTGGACTACAACTCCCAGAATTCTCAACTCAGCCCCTAGAAGAGGTGTGGACTACAACTCCCAGAATTCTCAATTCACCCCCTAGAAGAAGTGTGGACTACAACTCCCAGAAATCTCAACTCGGCACCTAGAAGAAGTGTGGACTACAACTCCCAGAATTCTCAACTCAGCCCCTAGAAGAAGTGTGGACTACAACTCCCAGAATTCTCAACTCAGCCCTAGAAGAGGTGTGGACTACAACTCCCAGAATTCTCAAATCAGCCCCTAGAAGAGGTGTGGACTACAACTCCGAGAATTCTCAATTCACCCCCTAGAAGAAGTGTGGACTACAACTCCCAGAATTCTCAACTCAGCCCTAGAAGAAGTGTGGACTACAACTCCCAGAATTCTCAACTCAGCCCTAGAAGAAGTGTGGACTACAACTCCAAGAATTCTCAACTCAGCCCTAGAAGAAGTGTGGACTACAACTCCCAGAATTCTCAACTCGGCACCTAGAAGAAGTGTGGACTACAACTCCCAGAATTCTCAACTCAGCCCTAGAAGAGGTGTGGCCTACAACTCCCCGAATTCTCAATTCAGCCCCTAGAAGAAGTGTGGACTACAACTCCCAGAATTCTCAACTCAGCCCTAGAAGAAGTGTGGACTACAAATCCTAGAATTCTCAACTCGGCCCCTAGAAGAGGTGTGGACTACAACTCCCAGAATTCTCAAATCGGCCCCTAGAATAGGTGTGGACTACAACTCCCAGAATTCTCAACTCACCCCTAGAAGAGGTGTGGACTACAACTCCCAGAATTCCCAACTCAGCACCTAGAAGAAGTGTGGACTACAACTCCCAGAATTCTCAACTCAGCACCTAGAAGAAGTGTGGACTACAACTCCCAGAATTCTCAAAAAAGCCCTAGAAGAACTGTGGACTACAACTCCCAGAATTCTCAAGTCAGCCCCTAGAAGAGGTGTGGACTACAACTCCCGGAATTCTCAAATCCGCCGCTTGACCTCTTGTAGAGGTGTGGACTACAACTCCCAGAATTCTCAACTCAGCCCCTAGAAGAGGTGTGGACTACAACTCCGAGAATTCTCAATTCACCCCCTAGAAAAAGTGTGGACTACAACTCCCAGAATTCTCAACTCAGCCCCTAGAAGAGGTGTGGACTACAACTCCCAGAATTCTCAACTCAGCCCTAGAAGAAGTGTGGACTACAACTCCCAGAATTCTCAATTCACCCCCTAGAAGAAGTGTGGACTACAACTCCCAGAATTCTCAACTCAGCCCCTAGAAGAGGTGTGGACTACAACTCCCAGAATTCTCAATTCACCCCCTAGAAGAAGTGTGGACTACAACTCCCAGAATTCTCAACTCAGCCCCTAGAAGAGGTGTGGACTACAACTCCCAGAATTCTCAACTCAGCCCCTAGAAGAGGTGTGGACTACAACTCCGAGAATTCTCAACTCAGCCCTAGAAGAAGTGTGGACTACAACTCCCAGAATTCTCAAATCAGCCCTAGAAGAAGTGTGGACTACAACTCCCAGAATTCTCAAATCAGCCCTAGAAGAAGTGTGGACTACAACTCCCAGAATTCTCAAATCCGCCCCTTGGCCTCTTGTAGAGGTGTGGACTACAACTCCCAGAATTCTCAACTCAGCCCCTAGAAGAGGTGTGGACTACAACTCCCAGAATTCTCAATTCACCCCCTAGAAGAAGTGTGGACTACAACTCCCAGAAATCTCAACTCGGCACCTAGAAGAAGTGTGGACTACAACTCCCAGAATTCTCAACTCAGCCCCTAGAATAGGTGTGGACTCCAACTCCCAGAATTCTCAACTCACCACTAGAAGAGGTGTGGACTACAACTCCCAGAATTCTCAACTCAGCACCTAGAAGAAGTGTGGACTACAACTCCCAGAATTCTCAACTCAGCACCTAGAAGAAGTGTGGACTACAACTCCCAGAATTCTCAAAAAAGCCCTAGAAGAACTGTGGACTACAACTCCCAGAATTCTCAAGTCAGCCCCTAGAAGAGGTGTGGACTACAACTCCCAGAATTCTCAAAAAAGCCCTAGAAGAACTGTGGACTACAACTCCCAGAATTCTCAAGTCAGCCCCTAGAAGAGGTGTGGACTACAACTCCCGGAATTCTCAAATCCGCCGCTTGACCTCTTGTAGAGGTGTGGACTACAACTCCCAGAATTCTCAACTCAGCCCCTAGAAGAGGTGTGGACTACAACTCCGAGAATTCTCAACTCAGCCCTAGAAGAGGTGTGAACTACAACTCCCAGAATTCTCAATTCACCCCCTAGAAGAAGTGTGGACTACAACTCCCAGAATTCTCAACTCAGCGCCTAGAAGAGGTGTGGACTACAACTCCGAGAATTCTCAACTAAGCCCTAGAAGAAGTGTGGACTACAACTCCCAGAATTCTCAAATCAGCCCTAGAAGAAGTGTGGACTACAACTCCCAGAATTCTCAAATCCGCCCCTTGGCCTCTTGTAGAGGTGTGGACTACAACTCCCAGAATTCTCAACTCAGCCCCTAGAAGAGGTGTGGACTACAACTCCCAGAATTCTCAATTCACCCCCTAGAAGAAGTGTGGACTACAACTCCCAGAAATCTCAACTCAGCCCTAGAAGAGGTGTGAACTACAACTCCCAGAATTCTCAATTCACCCCCTAGAAGAAGTGTGGACTACAACTCCCAGAATTCTCAACTCAGCGCCTAGAAGAGGTGTGGACTACAACTCCCAGAATTCTCAACTCAGCCCCTAGAAGAGGTGTGGACTACAACTCCGAGAATTCTCAACTCAGCCCTAGAAGAAGTGTGGACTACAACTCCCAGAATTCTCAAATCAGCCCTAGAAGAAGTGTGGACTACAACTCCCAGAATTCTCAAATCCGCCCCTTGGCCTCTTGTAGAGGTGTGGACTACAACTCCCAGAATTCTCAACTCAGCCCCTAGAAGAGGTGTGGACTACAACTCCCAGAATTCTCAATTCACCCCCTAGAAGAAGTGTGGACTACAACTCCCAGAAATCTCAACTCGGCACCTAGAAGAAGTGTGGACTACAACTCCCAGAATTCTCAACTCAGCCCCTAGAAGAAGTGTGGACTACAACTCCCAGAATTCTCAACTCAGCCCTAGAAGAGGTGTGGACTACAACTCCCAGAATTCTCAATTCAGCCCCTAGAAGAAGTGTGGACTACAACTCCCAGAATTCTCAACTCAGCCCTAGAAGAAGTATGGACTACAAATCCTAGAATTCTCAACTCGGCCCCTAGAAGAGGTGTGGACTACAACTCCCAGAATTCTCAAATCGGCCCCTAGAATAGGTGTGGACTACAACTCCCAGAATTCTCAACTCACCCCTTGAAGAGGTGTGGACTACAACTCCCAGAATTCTCAACTCGGCACCTAGAAGAAGTGTGGACTACAACTCCCAGAATTCTCAACTCAGCCCTAGAAGAAGTGTGGACTACAACTCCCAGAATTCTCAACTCGGCACCTAGAAGAAGTGTGGACTACAACTCCCAGAATTCTCAATTCAGCCCCTAGAAGAAGTGTGGACTACAACTCCCAGAATTCTCAACTCAGCCCTAGAAGAGGTGTGGACTACAACTCCCAGAATTCTCAAATCGGCCCCTAGAATAGGTGTGGACTACAACTCCCAGAATTCTCAACTCACCCCTAGAAGAGGTGTGGACTACAACTCCCAGAATTCTCAACTCAGCACCTAGAAGAAGTGTGGACTACAACTCCCAGAATTCTCAACTCAGCACCTAGAAGAAGTGTGGACTACAACTCCCAGAATTCTCAAAAAAGCCCTAGAAGAACTGTGGACTACAACTCCCAGAATTCTCAAGTCAGCCCCTAGAAGAGGTGTGGACTACAACTCCCAGAATTCTCAAATCCGCCGCTTGGCCTCTTGTAGAGGTGTGGACTACAACTCCCAGAATTCTCAACTCAGCCCCTAGAAGAGGTGTGGACTACAAGTCCCAGAATTCTCAAATCAGCCCCTAGAAGAGGTGTGGACTACAACTCCCAGAATTCTCAACTCAGCCCCTAGAAGAGGTGTGGACTACAACTCCGAGAATTCTCAACTCAGCCCTAGAAGAAGTGTGGACTACAACTCCCAGAATTCTCAAATCAGCCCTAGAAGAAGTGTGGACTACAACTCCCAGAATTCTCAAATCCGCCCCTTGGCCTCTTGTAGAGGTGTGGACTACAACTCCCAGAATTCTCAACTCAGCCCCTAGAAGAAGTGTGGACTACAACTCCCAGAATTCTCAACTCAGCCCCTAGAAGAGGTGTGGACTAAAACTCCGAGAATTCTCAAATCCGCCCCTTGGCCTCTTGTAGAGGTGTGGACTACAACTCCCAGAATTCTCAACTCAGCCCCTAGAAGAAGTGTGGACTACAACTCCCAGAATTCTCAACTCAGCCCCTAGAAGAGGTGTGGACTACAAGTCCCAGAATTCTCAAATCAGCCCCTAGAAGAGGTGTGGACTACAACTCCCAGAATTCTCAACTCAGCCCCTAGAAGAGGTGTGGACTACAACTCCGAGAATTCTCAACTCAGCCCTAGAAGAAGTGTGGACTACAACTCCCAGAATTCTCAAATCAGCCCTAGAAGAAGTGTGGACTACAACTCCCAGAATTCTCAAATCCGCCCCTTGGCCTCTTGTAGAGGTGTGGACTACAACTCCCAGAATTCTCAACTCAGCCCCTAGAAGAAGTGTGGACTACAACTCCCAGAATTCTCAACTCAGCCCTAGAAGAAGTGTGGACTACAACTCCCAGAATTCTCAAATCCGCCCCTTGGCCTCTTGTAGAGGTGTGGACTACAACTCCCAGAATTCTCAACTCAGCCCCTAGAAGAGGTGTGGACTACAACTCCCAGAATTCTCAATTCACCCCCTAGAAGAAGTGTGGACTACAACTCCCAGAATTCTCAACTCAGCCCCTAGAAGAGGTGTGGACTACAACTCCCAGAATTCTCAACTCAGCCCTAGAAGAAGTATGGACTACAAATCCTAGAATTCTCAACTCGGCCCCTAGAAGAGGTGTGGACTACAACTCCCAGAATTCTCAAATCGGCCCCTAGAATAGGTGTGGACTACAACTCCCAGAATTCTCAACTCACCCCTTGAAGAGGTGTGGACTACAACTCCCAGAATTCTCAACTCGGCACCTAGAAGAAGTGTGGACTACAACTCCCAGAATTCTCAACTCAGCCCTAGAAGAAGTGTGGACTACAACTCCCAGAATTCTCAACTCAGCCCTAGAAGAAGTGTGGACTACAAATCCTAGAATTCTCAACTCGGCCCCTAGAAGAGGTGTGGACTACAACTCCCAGAATTCTCAAATCGGCCCCTAGAATAGGTGTGGACTACAACTCCCAGAATTCTCAACTCACCCCTAGAAGAGGTGTGGACTACAACTCCCAGAATTCTCAACTCAGCACCTAGAAGAAGTGTGGACTACAACTCCCAGAATTCTCAACTCAGCACCTAGAAGAAGTGTGGACTACAACTCCCAGAATTCTCAAAAAAGCCCTAGAAGAACTGTGGACTACAACTCCCAGAATTCTCAAGTCAGCCCCTAGAAGAGGTGTGGACTACAACTCCCGGAATTCTCAAATCCGCCGCTTGACCTCTTGTAGAGTTGTGGACTACAACTCCCAGAATTCTCAACTCAGCCCCTAGAAGAGGTGTGGACTACAACTCCGAGAATTCTCAATTCACCCCCTAGAAAAAGTGTGGACTACAACTCCCAGAATTCTCAACTCAGCCCTAGAAGAAGTGTGGACTACAACTCCCAGAATTCTCAACTCAGCCCTAGAAGAGGTGTGGACTACAACTCCCAGAATTCTCAATTCATCCCCTAGAAGAAGTGTGGACTACAACTCCCAGAATTCTCAACTCAGCCCCTAGAAGAGGTGTGGACTACAACTCCCAGAATTCTCAACTCAGCCCCTAGAAGAGGTGTGGACTACAACTCCGAGAATTCTCAACTCAGCCCTAGAAGAAGTGTGGACTACAACTCCCAGAATTCTCAAATCAGCCCTAGAAGCAGTGTGGACTACAACTCCCAGAATTCTCAAATCCGCCCCTTGGCCTCTTGTAGAGGTGTGGACTACAACTCCCAGAATTCTCAACTCAGCCCCTAGAAGAGGTGTGGACTACAACTCCCAGAATTCTCAATTCACCCCCTAGAAGAAGTGTGGACTACAACTCCCAGAAATCTCAACTCGGCACCTAGAAGAAGTGTGGACTACAACTCCCAGAATTCTCAACTCAGCCCCTAGAATAGGTGTGGACTACAACTCCCAGAATTCTCAACTCACCCCTAGAAGAGGTGTGGACTACAACTCCCAGAATTCTCAACTCAGCCCTAGAAGAAGTGTGGACTACAACTCCCAGAATTCTCAACTCAGCACCTAGAAGAAGTGTGGACTACAACTCCCAGAATTCTCAAAAAAGCCCTAGAAGAACTGTGGACTACAACTCCCAGAATTCTCAAGTCAGCCCCTAGAAGAGGTGTGGACTACAACTCCCGGAATTCTCAAATCCGCCGCTTGACCTCTTGTAGAGGTGTGGACTACAACTCCCAGAATTCTCAACTCAGCCCCTAGAAGAGGTGTGGACTACAACTCCGAGAATTCTCAACTCAGCCCTAGAAGAAGTGTGGACTACAACTCCCAGAATTCTCAAATCAGCCCTAGAAGAAGTGTGGACTACAACTCCCAGAATTCTCAAATCCGCCCCTTGGCCTCTTGTAGAGGTGTGGACTACAACTCCCAGAATTCTCAACTCAGCCCCTAGAAGAAGTGTGGACTACAACTCCCAGAATTCTCAACTCAGCCCTAGAAGAAGTGTGGACTACAACTCCCAGAATTCTCAAATCCGCCCCTTGGCCTCTTGTAGAGGTGTGGACTACAACTCCCAGAATTCTCAACTCAGCCCCTAGAAGAGGTGTGGACTACAACTCCCAGAATTCTCAATTCACCCCCTAGAAGAAGTGTGGACTACAACTCCCAGAATTCTCAACTCAGCCCCTAGAAGAGGTGTGGACTACAACTCCCAGAATTCTCAACTCAGCCCTAGAAGAAGTATGGACTACAAATCCTAGAATTCTCAACTCGGCCCCTAGAAGAGGTGTGGACTACAACTCCCAGAATTCTCAAATCGGCCCCTAGAATAGGTGTGGACTACAACTCCCAGAATTCTCAACTCACCCCTTGAAGAGGTGTGGACTACAACTCCCAGAATTCTCAACTCGGCACCTAGAAGAAGTGTGGACTACAACTCCCAGAATTCTCAACTCAGCCCTAGAAGAAGTGTGGACTACAACTCCCAGAATTCTCAACTCAGCCCTAGAAGAAGTGTGGACTACAAATCCTAGAATTCTCAACTCGGCCCCTAGAAGAGGTGTGGACTACAACTCCCAGAATTCTCAAATCGGCCCCTAGAATAGGTGTGGACTACAACTCCCAGAATTCTCAACTCACCCCTAGAAGAGGTGTGGACTACAACTCCCAGAATTCTCAACTCAGCACCTAGAAGAAGTGTGGACTACAACTCCCAGAATTCTCAACTCAGCACCTAGAAGAAGTGTGGACTACAACTCCCAGAATTCTCAAAAAAGCCCTAGAAGAACTGTGGACTACAACTCCCAGAATTCTCAAGTCAGCCCCTAGAAGAGGTGTGGACTACAACTCCCGGAATTCTCAAATCCGCCGCTTGACCTCTTGTAGAGTTGTGGACTACAACTCCCAGAATTCTCAATTCATCCCCTAGAAGAAGTGTGGACTACAACTCCCAGAATTCTCAACTCAGCCCCTAGAAGAGGTGTGGACTACAACTCCCAGAATTCTCAACTCAGCCCCTAGAAGAGGTGTGGACTACAACTCCGAGAATTCTCAACTCAGCCCTAGAAGAAGTGTGGACTACAACTCCCAGAATTCTCAAATCAGCCCTAGAAGCAGTGTGGACTACAACTCCCAGAATTCTCAAATCCGCCCCTTGGCCTCTTGTAGAGGTGTGGACTACAACTCCCAGAATTCTCAACTCAGCCCCTAGAAGAGGTGTGGACTACAACTCCCAGAATTCTCAATTCACCCCCTAGAAGAAGTGTGGACTACAACTCCCAGAAATCTCAACTCGGCACCTAGAAGAAGTGTGGACTACAACTCCCAGAATTCTCAACTCAGCCCCTAGAATAGGTGTGGACTACAACTCCCAGAATTCTCAACTCACCCCTAGAAGAGGTGTGGACTACAACTCCCAGAATTCTCAACTCAGCCCTAGAAGAAGTGTGGACTACAACTCCCAGAATTCTCAACTCAGCACCTAGAAGAAGTGTGGACTACAACTCCCAGAATTCTCAAAAAAGCCCTAGAAGAACTGTGGACTACAACTCCCAGAATTCTCAAGTCAGCCCCTAGAAGAGGTGTGGACTACAACTCCCGGAATTCTCAAATCCGCCGCTTGACCTCTTGTAGAGGTGTGGACTACAACTCCCAGAATTCTCAACTCAGCCCCTAGAAGAGGTGTGGACTACAACTCCGAGAATTCTCAATTCACCCCCTAGAAAAAGTGTGGACTACAACTCCCAGAATTCTCAACTCAGCCCCTAGAAGAGGTGTGGACTACAACTCCCAGAATTCTCAACTCAGCCCTAGAAGAAGTGTGGACTACAACTCCCAGAATTCTCAACTCAGCCCTAGAAGAGGTGTGAACTACAACTCCCAGAATTCTCAATTCACCCCCTAGAAGAAGTGTGGACTACAACTCCCAGAATTCTCAACTCAGCCCCTAGAAGAGGTGTGGACTACAACTCCCAGAATTCTCAACTCAGCCCCTAGAAGAGGTGTGGACTACAACTCCGAGAATTCTCAACTCAGCCCTAGAAGAAGTGTGGACTACAACTCCCAGAATTCTCAAATCAGCCCTAGAAGAAGTGTGGACTACAACTCCCAGAATTCTCAAATCCGCCCCTTGGCCTCTTGTAGAGGTGTGGACTACAACTCCCAGAATTCTCAACTCAGCCCCTAGAAGAGGTGTGGACTACAACTCCCAGAATTCTCAATTCACCCCCTAGAAGAAGTGTGGACTACAACTCCCAGAAATCTCAACTCGGCACCTAGAAGAAGTGTGGACTACAACTCCCAGAATTCTCAACTCAGCCCCTAGAAGAAGTGTGGACTACAACTCCCAGAATTCTCAACTCAGCCCTAGAAGAGGTGTGGACTACAACTCCCAGAATTCTCAAATCGGCCCCTAGAATAGGTGTGGACTACAACTCCCAGAATTCTCAACTCACCCCTAGAAGAGGTGTGGACTACAACTCCCAGAATTCTCAACTCAGCACCTAGAAGAAGTGTGGACTACAACTCCCAGAATTCTCAACTCAGCACCTAGAAGAAGTGTGGACTACAACTCCCAGAATTCTCAAAAAAGCCCTAGAAGAACTGTGGACTACAACTCCCAGAATTCTCAAGTCAGCCCCTAGAAGAGGTGTGGACTACAACTCCCAGAATTCTCAAATCCGCCGCTTGGCCTCTTGTAGAGGTGTGGACTACAACTCCCAGAATTCTCAACTCAGCCCCTAGAAGAGGTGTGGACTACTAGTCCCAGAATTCTCAAATCAGCCCCTAGAAGAGGTGTGGACTACAACTCCCAGAATTCTCAACTCAGCCCCTAGAAGAGGTGTGGACTACAACTCCGAGAATTCTCAACTCAGCCCTAGAAGAAGTGTGGACTACAACTCCCAGAATTCTCAAATCAGCCCTAGAAGAAGTGTGGACTACAACTCCCAGAATTCTCAAATCCGCCCCTTGGCCTCTTGTAGAGGTGTGGACTACAACTCCCAGAATTCTCAACTCAGCCCCTAGAAGAAGTGTGGACTACAACTCCCAGAATTCTCAACTCAGCCCCTAGAAGAGGTGTGGACTAAAACTCCGAGAATTCTCAATTCAGCCCCTAGAAGAAGTGTGGACTACAACTCCCAGAATTCTCAACTCAGCCCTAGAAGAAGTGTGGACTACAACTCCCAGAATTCTCAAATCCGCCCCTTGGCCTCTTGTAGAGGTGTGGACTACAACTCCCAGAATTCTCAACTCAGCCCCTAGAAGAGGTGTGGACTACAACTCCCAGAATTCTCAACTCAGCCCTAGAAGAAGTATGGACTACAAATCCTAGAATTCTCAACTCGGCCCCTAGAAGAGGTGTGGACTACAACTCCCAGAATTCTCAAATCGGCCCCTAGAATAGGTGTGGACTACAACTCCCAGAATTCTCAACTCACCCCTTGAAGAGGTGTGGACTACAACTCCCAGAATTCTCAACTCGGCACCTAGAAGAAGTGTGGACTACAACTCCCAGAATTCTCAACTCAGCCCTAGAAGAAGTGTGGACTACAACTCCCAGAATTCTCAATTCAGCCCTAGAAGAAGTGTGGACTACAACTCCCAGAATTCTCAAATCAGCCCTAGAAGAAGTGTGGACTACAACTCCCAGAATTCTCAAATCCGCCCCTTGGCCTCTTGTAGAGGTGTGGACTACAACTCCCAGAATTCTCAACTCAGCCCCTAGAAGAGGTGTGGACTACAACTCCCAGAATTCTCAATTCACCCCCTAGAAGAAGTGTGGACTACAACTCCCAGAAATCTCAACTCGGCACCTAGAAGAAGTGTGGACTACAACTCCCAGAATTCTCAACTCAGCCCCTAGAATAGGTGTGGACTACAACTCCCAGAATTCTCAACTCACCACTAGAAGAGGTGTGGACTACAACTCCCAGAATTCTCAACTCAGCACCTAGAAGAAGTGTGGACTACAACTCCCAGAATTCTCAACTCAGCACCTAGAAGAAGTGTGGACTACAACTCCCAGAATTCTCAAAAAAGCCCTAGAAGAACTGTGGACTACAACTCCCAGAATTCTCAAGTCAGCCCCTAGAAGAGGTGTGGACTACAACTCCCAGAATTCTCAAAAAAGCCCTAGAAGAACTGTGGACTACAACTCCCAGAATTCTCAAGTCAGCCCCTAGAAGAGGTGTGGACTACAACTCCCGGAATTCTCAAATCCGCCGCTTGACCTCTTGTAGAGGTGTGGACTACAACTCCCAGAATTCTCAACTCAGCCCCTAGAAGAGGTGTGGACTACAACTCCCAGAATTCTCAATTCACCCCCTAGAAGAAGTGTGGACTACAACTCCCAGAATTCTCAACTCAGCGCCTAGAAGAGGTGTGGACTACAACTCCGAGAATTCTCAACTAAGCCCTAGAAGAAGTGTGGACTACAACTCCCAGAATTCTCAAATCAGCCCTAGAAGAAGTGTGGACTACAACTCCCAGAATTCTCAAATCCGCCCCTTGGCCTCTTGTAGAGGTGTGGACTACAACTCCCAGAATTCTCAACTCAGCCCCTAGAAGAGGTGTGGACTACAACTCCCAGAATTCTCAATTCACCCCCTAGAAGAAGTGTGGACTACAACTCCCAGAAATCTCAACTCAGCCCTAGAAGAGGTGTGAACTACAACTCCCAGAATTCTCAATTCACCCCCTAGAAGAAGTGTGGACTACAACTCCCAGAATTCTCAACTCAGCGCCTAGAAGAGGTGTGGACTACAACTCCCAGAATTCTCAACTCAGCCCCTAGAAGAGGTGTGGACTACAACTCCGAGAATTCTCAACTCAGCCCTAGAAGAAGTGTGGACTACAACTCCCAGAATTCTCAAATCAGCCCTAGAAGAAGTGTGGACTACAACTCCCAGAATTCTCAAATCCGCCCCTTGGCCTCTTGTAGAGGTGTGGACTACAACTCCCAGAATTCTCAACTCAGCCCCTAGAAGAGGTGTGGACTACAACTCCCAGAATTCTCAATTCACCCCCTAGAAGAAGTGTGGACTACAACTCCCAGAAATCTCAACTCGGCACCTAGAAGAAGTGTGGACTACAACTCCCAGAATTCTCAACTCAGCCCCTAGAAGAAGTGTGGACTACAACTCCCAGAATTCTCAACTCAGCCCTAGAAGAGGTGTGGACTACAACTCCCAGAATTCTCAATTCAGCCCCTAGAAGAAGTGTGGACTACAACTCCCAGAATTCTCAACTCAGCCCTAGAAGAAGTATGGACTACAAATCCTAGAATTCTCAACTCGGCCCCTAGAAGAGGTGTGGACTACAACTCCCAGAATTCTCAAATCGGCCCCTAGAATAGGTGTGGACTACAACTCCCAGAATTCTCAACTCACCCCTTGAAGAGGTGTGGACTACAACTCCCAGAATTCTCAACTCGGCACCTAGAAGAAGTGTGGACTACAACTCCCAGAATTCTCAACTCAGCCCTAGAAGAAGTGTGGACTACAACTCCCAGAATTCTCAACTCGGCACCTAGAAGAAGTGTGGACTACAACTCCCAGAATTCTCAATTCAGCCCCTAGAAGAAGTGTGGACTACAACTCCCAGAATTCTCAACTCAGCCCTAGAAGAGGTGTGGACTACAACTCCCAGAATTCTCAAATCGGCCCCTAGAATAGGTGTGGACTACAACTCCCAGAATTCTCAACTCACCCCTAGAAGAGGTGTGGACTACAACTCCCAGAATTCTCAACTCAGCACCTAGAAGAAGTGTGGACTACAACTCCCAGAATTCTCAACTCAGCACCTAGAAGAAGTGTGGACTACAACTCCCAGAATTCTCAAAAAAGCCCTAGAAGAACTGTGGACTACAACTCCCAGAATTCTCAAGTCAGCCCCTAGAAGAGGTGTGGACTACAACTCCCAGAATTCTCAAATCCGCCGCTTGGCCTCTTGTAGAGGTGTGGACTACAACTCCCAGAATTCTCAACTCAGCCCCTAGAAGAGGTGTGGACTACAAGTCCCAGAATTCTCAAATCAGCCCCTAGAAGAGGTGTGGACTACAACTCCCAGAATTCTCAACTCAGCCCCTAGAAGAGGTGTGGACTACAACTCCGAGAATTCTCAACTCAGCCCTAGAAGAAGTGTGGACTACAACTCCCAGAATTCTCAAATCAGCCCTAGAAGAAGTGTGGACTACAACTCCCAGAATTCTCAAATCCGCCCCTTGGCCTCTTGTAGAGGTGTGGACTACAACTCCCAGAATTCTCAACTCAGCCCCTAGAAGAAGTGTGGACTACAACTCCCAGAATTCTCAACTCAGCCCCTAGAAGAGGTGTGGACTAAAACTCCGAGAATTCTCAAATCCGCCCCTTGGCCTCTTGTAGAGGTGTGGACTACAACTCCCAGAATTCTCAACTCAGCCCCTAGAAGAAGTGTGGACTACAACTCCCAGAATTCTCAACTCAGCCCCTAGAAGAGGTGTGGACTACAAGTCCCAGAATTCTCAAATCAGCCCCTAGAAGAGGTGTGGACTACAACTCCCAGAATTCTCAACTCAGCCCCTAGAAGAGGTGTGGACTACAACTCCGAGAATTCTCAACTCAGCCCTAGAAGAAGTGTGGACTACAACTCCCAGAATTCTCAAATCAGCCCTAGAGGAAGTGTGGACTACAACTCCCAGAATTCTCAAATCCGCCCCTTGGCCTCTTGTAGAGGTGTGGACTACAACTCCCAGAATTCTCAACTCAGCCCCTAGAAGAAGTGTGGACTACAACTCCCAGAATTCTCAACTCAGCCCTAGAAGAAGTGTGGACTACAACTCCCAGAATTCTCAAATCCGCCCCTTGGCCTCTTGTAGAGGTGTGGACTACAACTCCCAGAATTCTCAACTCAGCCCCTAGAAGAGGTGTGGACTACAACTCCCAGAATTCTCAATTCACCCCCTAGAAGAAGTGTGGACTACAACTCCCAGAATTCTCAACTCAGCCCCTAGAAGAGGTGTGGACTACAACTCCCAGAATTCTCAACTCAGCCCTAGAAGAAGTATGGACTACAAATCCTAGAATTCTCAACTCGGCCCCTAGAAGAGGTGTGGACTACAACTCCCAGAATTCTCAAATCGGCCCCTAGAATAGGTGTGGACTACAACTCCCAGAATTCTCAACTCACCCCTTGAAGAGGTGTGGACTACAACTCCCAGAATTCTCAACTCGGCACCTAGAAGAAGTGTGGACTACAACTCCCAGAATTCTCAACTCAGCCCTAGAAGAAGTGTGGACTACAACTCCCAGAATTCTCAACTCAGCCCTAGAAGAAGTGTGGACTACAAATCCTAGAATTCTCAACTCGGCCCCTAGAAGAGGTGTGGACTACAACTCCCAGAATTCTCAAATCGGCCCCTAGAATAGGTGTGGACTACAACTCCCAGAATTCTCAACTCACCCCTAGAAGAGGTGTGGACTACAACTCCCAGAATTCTCAACTCAGCACCTAGAAGAAGTGTGGACTACAACTCCCAGAATTCTCAACTCAGCACCTAGAAGAAGTGTGGACTACAACTCCCAGAATTCTCAAAAAAGCCCTAAAAGAACTGTGGACTACAACTCCCAGAATTCTCAAGTCAGCCCCTAGAAGAGGTGTGGACTACAACTCCCGGAATTCTCAAATCCGCCGCTTGACCTCTTGTAGAGTTGTGGACTACAACTCCCAGAATTCTCAACTCAGCCCCTAGAAGAGGTGTGGACTACAACTCCGAGAATTCTCAATTCACCCCCTAGAAAAAGTGTGGACTACAACTCCCAGAATTCTCAACTCAGCCCTAGAAGAAGTGTGGACTACAACTCCCAGAATTCTCAACTCAGCCCTAGAAGAGGTGTGGACTACAACTCCCAGAATTCTCAATTCATCCCCTAGAAGAAGTGTGGACTACAACTCCCAGAATTCTCAACTCAGCCCCTAGAAGAGGTGTGGACTACAACTCCCAGAATTCTCAACTCAGCCCCTAGAAGAGGTGTGGACTACAACTCCGAGAATTCTCAACTCAGCCCTAGAAGAAGTGTGGACTACAACTCCCAGAATTCTCAAATCAGCCCTAGAAGCAGTGTGGACTACAACTCCCAGAATTCTCAAATCCGCCCCTTGGCCTCTTGTAGAGGTGTGGACTACAACTCCCAGAATTCTCAACTCAGCCCCTAGAAGAGGTGTGGACTACAACTCCCAGAATTCTCAATTCACCCCCTAGAAGAAGTGTGGACTACAACTCCCAGAAATCTCAACTCGGCACCTAGAAGAAGTGTGGACTACAACTCCCAGAATTCTCAACTCAGCCCCTAGAATAGGTGTGGACTACAACTCCCAGAATTCTCAACTCACCACTAGAAGAGGTGTGGACTACAACTCCCAGAATTCTCAACTCAGCACCTAGAAGAAGTGTGGACTACAACTCCCAGAATTCTCAACTCAGCACCTAGAAGAAGTGTGGACTACAACTCCCAGAATTCTCAAAAAAGCCCTAGAAGAACTGTGGACTACAACTCCCAGAATTCTCAAGTCAGCCCCTAGAAGAGGTGTGGACTACAACTCCCAGAATTCTCAAAAAAGCCCTAGAAGAACTGTGGACTACAACTCCCAGAATTCTCAAGTCAGCCCCTAGAAGAGGTGTGGACTACAACTCCCGGAATTCTCAAATCCGCCGCTTGACCTCTTGTAGAGGTGTGGACTACAACTCCCAGAATTCTCAACTCAGCCCCTAGAAGAGGTGTGGACTACAACTCCCAGAATTCTCAATTCACCCCCTAGAAGAAGTGTGGACTACAACTCCCAGAATTCTCAACTCAGCGCCTAGAAGAGGTGTGGACTACAACTCCGAGAATTCTCAACTAAGCCCTAGAAGAAGTGTGGACTACAACTCCCAGAATTCTCAAATCAGCCCTAGAAGAAGTGTGGACTACAACTCCCAGAATTCTCAAATCCGCCCCTTGGCCTCTTGTAGAGGTGTGGACTACAACTCCCAGAATTCTCAACTCAGCCCCTAGAAGAGGTGTGGACTACAACTCCCAGAATTCTCAATTCACCCCCTAGAAGAAGTGTGGACTACAACTCCCAGAAATCTCAACTCAGCCCTAGAAGAGGTGTGAACTACAACTCCCAGAATTCTCAATTCACCCCCTAGAAGAAGTGTGGACTACAACTCCCAGAATTCTCAACTCAGCGCCTAGAAGAGGTGTGGACTACAACTCCCAGAATTCTCAACTCAGCCCCTAGAAGAGGTGTGGACTACAACTCCGAGAATTCTCAACTCAGCCCTAGAAGAAGTGTGGACTACAACTCCCAGAATTCTCAAATCAGCCCTAGAAGAAGTGTGGACTACAACTCCCAGAATTCTCAAATCCGCCCCTTGGCCTCTTGTAGAGGTGTGGACTACAACTCCCAGAATTCTCAACTCAGCCCCTAGAAGAGGTGTGGACTACAACTCCCAGAATTCTCAATTCACCCCCTAGAAGAAGTGTGGACTACAACTCCCAGAAATCTCAACTCGGCACCTAGAAGAAGTGTGGACTACAACTCCCAGAATTCTCAACTCAGCCCCTAGAAGAAGTGTGGACTACAACTCCCAGAATTCTCAACTCAGCCCTAGAAGAGGTGTGGACTACAACTCCCAGAATTCTCAATTCAGCCCCTAGAAGAAGTGTGGACTACAACTCCCAGAATTCTCAACTCAGCCCTAGAAGAAGTATGGACTACAAATCCTAGAATTCTCAACTCGGCCCCTAGAAGAGGTGTGGACTACAACTCCCAGAATTCTCAAATCGGCCCCTAGAATAGGTGTGGACTACAACTCCCAGAATTCTCAACTCACCCCTTGAAGAGGTGTGGACTACAACTCCCAGAATTCTCAACTCGGCACCTAGAAGAAGTGTGGACTACAACTCCCAGAATTCTCAACTCAGCCCTAGAAGAAGTGTGGACTACAACTCCCAGAATTCTCAACTCGGCACCTAGAAGAAGTGTGGACTACAACTCCCAGAATTCTCAATTCAGCCCCTAGAAGAAGTGTGGACTACAACTCCCAGAATTCTCAACTCAGCCCTAGAAGAGGTGTGGACTACAACTCCCAGAATTCTCAAATCGGCCCCTAGAATAGGTGTGGACTACAACTCCCAGAATTCTCAACTCACCCCTAGAAGAGGTGTGGACTACAACTCCCAGAATTCTCAACTCAGCACCTAGAAGAAGTGTGGACTACAACTCCCAGAATTCTCAACTCAGCACCTAGAAGAAGTGTGGACTACAACTCCCAGAATTCTCAAAAAAGCCCTAGAAGAACTGTGGACTACAACTCCCAGAATTCTCAAGTCAGCCCCTAGAAGAGGTGTGGACTACAACTCCCAGAATTCTCAAATCCGCCGCTTGGCCTCTTGTAGAGGTGTGGACTACAACTCCCAGAATTCTCAACTCAGCCCCTAGAAGAGGTGTGGACTACAAGTCCCAGAATTCTCAAATCAGCCCCTAGAAGAGGTGTGGACTACAACTCCCAGAATTCTCAACTCAGCCCCTAGAAGAGGTGTGGACTACAACTCCGAGAATTCTCAACTCAGCCCTAGAAGAAGTGTGGACTACAACTCCCAGAATTCTCAAATCAGCCCTAGAAGAAGTGTGGACTACAACTCCCAGAATTCTCAAATCCGCCCCTTGGCCTCTTGTAGAGGTGTGGACTACAACTCCCAGAATTCTCAACTCAGCCCCTAGAAGAAGTGTGGACTACAACTCCCAGAATTCTCAACTCAGCCCCTAGAAGAGGTGTGGACTAAAACTCCGAGAATTCTCAAATCCGCCCCTTGGCCTCTTGTAGAGGTGTGGACTACAACTCCCAGAATTCTCAACTCAGCCCCTAGAAGAAGTGTGGACTACAACTCCCAGAATTCTCAACTCAGCCCCTAGAAGAGGTGTGGACTACAAGTCCCAGAATTCTCAAATCAGCCCCTAGAAGAGGTGTGGACTACAACTCCCAGAATTCTCAACTCAGCCCCTAGAAGAGGTGTGGACTACAACTCCGAGAATTCTCAACTCAGCCCTAGAAGAAGTGTGGACTACAACTCCCAGAATTCTCAAATCAGCCCTAGAGGAAGTGTGGACTACAACTCCCAGAATTCTCAAATCCGCCCCTTGGCCTCTTGTAGAGGTGTGGACTACAACTCCCAGAATTCTCAACTCAGCCCCTAGAAGAAGTGTGGACTACAACTCCCAGAATTCTCAACTCAGCCCTAGAAGAAGTGTGGACTACAACTCCCAGAATTCTCAAATCCGCCCCTTGGCCTCTTGTAGAGGTGTGGACTACAACTCCCAGAATTCTCAACTCAGCCCCTAGAAGAGGTGTGGACTACAACTCCCAGAATTCTCAATTCACCCCCTAGAAGAAGTGTGGACTACAACTCCCAGAATTCTCAACTCAGCCCCTAGAAGAGGTGTGGACTACAACTCCCAGAATTCTCAACTCAGCCCTAGAAGAAGTATGGACTACAAATCCTAGAATTCTCAACTCGGCCCCTAGAAGAGGTGTGGACTACAACTCCCAGAATTCTCAAATCGGCCCCTAGAATAGGTGTGGACTACAACTCCCAGAATTCTCAACTCACCCCTTGAAGAGGTGTGGACTACAACTCCCAGAATTCTCAACTCGGCACCTAGAAGAAGTGTGGACTACAACTCCCAGAATTCTCAACTCAGCCCTAGAAGAAGTGTGGACTACAACTCCCAGAATTCTCAACTCAGCCCTAGAAGAAGTGTGGACTACAAATCCTAGAATTCTCAACTCGGCCCCTAGAAGAGGTGTGGACTACAACTCCCAGAATTCTCAAATCGGCCCCTAGAATAGGTGTGGACTACAACTCCCAGAATTCTCAACTCACCCCTAGAAGAGGTGTGGACTACAACTCCCAGAATTCTCAACTCAGCACCTAGAAGAAGTGTGGACTACAACTCCCAGAATTCTCAACTCAGCACCTAGAAGAAGTGTGGACTACAACTCCCAGAATTCTCAAAAAAGCCCTAAAAGAACTGTGGACTACAACTCCCAGAATTCTCAAGTCAGCCCCTAGAAGAGGTGTGGACTACAACTCCCGGAATTCTCAAATCCGCCGCTTGACCTCTTGTAGAGTTGTGGACTACAACTCCCAGAATTCTCAACTCAGCCCCTAGAAGAGGTGTGGACTACAACTCCGAGAATTCTCAATTCACCCCCTAGAAAAAGTGTGGACTACAACTCCCAGAATTCTCAACTCAGCCCTAGAAGAAGTGTGGACTACAACTCCCAGAATTCTCAACTCAGCCCTAGAAGAGGTGTGGACTACAACTCCCAGAATTCTCAATTCATCCCCTAGAAGAAGTGTGGACTACAACTCCCAGAATTCTCAACTCAGCCCCTAGAAGAGGTGTGGACTACAACTCCCAGAATTCTCAACTCAGCCCCTAGAAGAGGTGTGGACTACAACTCCGAGAATTCTCAACTCAGCCCTAGAAGAAGTGTGGACTACAACTCCCAGAATTCTCAAATCAGCCCTAGAAGCAGTGTGGACTACAACTCCCAGAATTCTCAAATCCGCCCCTTGGCCTCTTGTAGAGGTGTGGACTACAACTCCCAGAATTCTCAACTCAGCCCCTAGAAGAGGTGTGGACTACAACTCCCAGAATTCTCAATTCACCCCCTAGAAGAAGTGTGGACTACAACTCCCAGAAATCTCAACTCGGCACCTAGAAGAAGTGTGGACTACAACTCCCAGAATTCTCAACTCAGCCCCTAGAATAGGTGTGGACTACAACTCCCAGAATTCTCAACTCACCCCTAGAAGAGGTGTGGACTACAACTCCCAGAATTCTCAACTCAGCCCTAGAAGAAGTGTGGACTACAACTCCCAGAATTCTCAACTCAGCACCTAGAAGAAGTGTGGACTACAACTCCCAGAATTCTCAAAAAAGCCCTAGAAGAACTGTGGACTACAACTCGCAGAATTCTCAAGTCAGCCCCTAGAAGAGGTGTGGACTACAACTCCCGGAATTCTCAAATCCGCCGCTTGACCTCTTGTAGAGGTGTGGACTACAACTCCCAGAATTCTCAACTCAGCCCCTAGAAGAGGTGTGGACTACAACTCCCAGAATTCTCAATTCACCCCCTAGAAGAGGTGTGGACTACAACTCCGAGAATTCTCAACTCAGCCCTAGAAGAAGTGTGGACTACAACTCCCAGAATTCTCAAATCAGCCCTAGAAGAAGTGTGGACTACAACTCCCAGAATTCTCAAATCCGCCCCTTGGCCTCTTGTAGAGGTGTGGACTACAACTCCCAGAATTCTCAACTCAGCCCCTAGAAGAAGTGTGGACTACAACTCCCAGAATTCTCAACTCAGCCCTAGAAGAAGTGTGGACTACAACTCCCAGAATTCTCAAATCCGCCCCTTGGCCTCTTGTAGAGGTGTGGACTACAACTCCCAGAATTCTCAACTCAGCCCCTAGAAGAGGTGTGGACTACAACTCCCAGAATTCTCAATTCACCCCCTAGAAGAAGTGTGGACTACAACTCCCAGAATTCTCAACTCAGCCCCTAGAAGAGGTGTGGACTACAACTCCCAGAATTCTCAACTCAGCCCTAGAAGAAGTATGGACTACAAATCCTAGAATTCTCAACTCGGCCCCTAGAAGAGGTGTGGACTACAACTCCCAGAATTCTCAAATCGGCCCCTAGAATAGGTGTGGACTACAACTCCCAGAATTCTCAACTCACCCCTTGAAGAGGTGTGGACTACAACTCCCAGAATTCTCAACTCGGCACCTAGAAGAAGTGTGGACTACAACTCCCAGAATTCTCAACTCAGCCCTAGAAGAAGTGTGGACTACAACTCCCAGAATTCTCAACTCAGCCCTAGAAGAAGTGTGGACTACAAATCCTAGAATTCTCAACTCGGCCCCTAGAAGAGGTGTGGACTACAACTCCCAGAATTCTCAAATCGGCCCCTAGAATAGGTGTGGACTACAACTCCCAGAATTCTCAACTCACCCCTAGAAGAGGTGTGGACTACAACTCCCAGAATTCTCAACTCAGCACCTAGAAGAAGTGTGGACTACAACTCCCAGAATTCTCAACTCAGCACCTAGAAGAAGTGTGGACTACAACTCCCAGAATTCTCAAAAAAGCCCTAGAAGAACTGTGGACTACAACTCCCAGAATTCTCAAGTCAGCCCCTAGAAGAGGTGTGGACTACAACTCCCGGAATTCTCAAATCCGCCGCTTGACCTCTTGTAGAGTTGTGGACTACAACTCCCAGAATTCTCAACTCAGCCCCTAGAAGAGGTGTGGACTACAACTCCGAGAATTCTCAATTCACCCCCTAGAAAAAGTGTGGACTACAACTCCCAGAATTCTCAACTCAGCCCTAGAAGAAGTGTGGACTACAACTCCCAGAATTCTCAACTCAGCCCTAGAAGAGGTGTGGACTACAACTCCCAGAATTCTCAATTCATCCCCTAGAAGAAGTGTGGACTACAACTCCCAGAATTCTCAACTCAGCCCCTAGAAGAGGTGTGGACTACAACTCCCAGAATTCTCAACTCAGCCCCTAGAAGAGGTGTGGACTACAACTCCGAGAATTCTCAACTCAGCCCTAGAAGAAGTGTGGACTACAACTCCCAGAATTCTCAAATCAGCCCTAGAAGCAGTGTGGACTACAACTCCCAGAATTCTCAAATCCGCCCCTTGGCCTCTTGTAGAGGTGTGGACTACAACTCCCAGAATTCTCAACTCAGCCCCTAGAAGAGGTGTGGACTACAACTCCCAGAATTCTCAATTCACCCCCTAGAAGAAGTGTGGACTACAACTCCCAGAAATCTCAACTCGGCACCTAGAAGAAGTGTGGACTACAACTCCCAGAATTCTCAACTCAGCCCCTAGAATAGGTGTGGACTACAACTCCCAGAATTCTCAACTCACCCCTAGAAGAGGTGTGGACTACAACTCCCAGAATTCTCAACTCAGCACCTAGAAGAAGTGTGGACTACAACTCCCAGAATTCTCAACTCAGCACCTAGAAGAAGTGTGGACTACAACTCCCAGAATTCTCAAAAAAGCCCTAGAAGAACTGTGGACTACAACTCCCAGAATTCTCAAGTCAGCCCCTAGAAGAGGTGTGGACTACAACTCCCAGAATTCTCAAATCCGCCGCTTGGCCTCTTGTAGAGGTGTGGACTACAACTCCCAGAATTCTCAACTCAGCCCCTAGAAGAGGTGTGGACTACAAGTCCCAGAATTCTCAAATCAGCCCCTAGAAGAGGTGTGGACTACAACTCCCAGAATTCTCAACTCAGCCCCTAGAAGAGGTGTGGACTACAACTCCGAGAATTCTCAACTCAGCCCTAGAAGAAGTGTGGACTACAACTCCCAGAATTCTCAAATCAGCCCTAGAAGAAGTGTGGACTACAACTCCCAGAATTCTCAAATCCGCCCCTTGGCCTCTTGTAGAGGTGTGGACTACAACTCCCAGAATTCTCAACTCAGCCCCTAGAAGAAGTGTGGACTACAACTCCCAGAATTCTCAACTCAGCCCCTAGAAGAGGTGTGGACTAAAACTCCGAGAATTCTCAATTCAGCCCCTAGAAGAAGTGTGGACTACAACTCCCAGAATTCTCAACTCAGCCCTAGAAGAAGTGTGGACTACAACTCCCAGAATTCTCAAATCCGCCCCTTGGCCTCTTGTAGAGGTGTGGACTACAACTCCCAGAATTCTCAACTCAGCCCCTAGAAGAGGTGTGGACTACAACTCCCAGAATTCTCAACTCAGCCCTAGAAGAAGTATGGACTACAAATCCTAGAATTCTCAACTCGGCCCCTAGAAGAGGTGTGGACTACAACTCCCAGAATTCTCAAATCGGCCCCTAGAATAGGTGTGGACTACAACTCCCAGAATTCTCAACTCACCCCTTGAAGAGGTGTGGACTACAACTCCCAGAATTCTCAACTCGGCACCTAGAAGAAGTGTGGACTACAACTCCCAGAATTCTCAACTCAGCCCTAGAAGAAGTGTGGACTACAACTCCCAGAATTCTCAACTCGGCACCTAGAAGAAGTGTGGACTACAACTCCCAGAATTCTCAATTCAGCCCCTAGAAGAAGTGTGGACTACAACTCCCAGAATTCTCAACTCAGCCCTAGAAGAGGTGTGCACTACAACTCCCAGAATTCTCAAATCGGCCCCTAGAATAGGTGTGGACTACAACTCCCAGAATTCTCAACTCACCCCTAGAAGAGGTGTGGACTACAACTCCCAGAATTCTCAACTCAGCACCTAGAAGAAGCGTGGACTACAACTCCCAGAATTCTCAACTCAGCACCTAGAAGAAGTGTGGACTACAACTCCCAGAATTCTCAAAAAAGCCCTAGAAGAACTGTGGACTACAACTCCCAGAATTCTCAAGTCAGCCCCTAGAAGAGGTGTGGACTACAACTCCCAGAATTCTCAAATCCGCCGCTTGGCCTCTTGTAGAGGTGTGGACTACAACTCCCAGAATTCTCAACTCAGCCCCTAGAAGAGGTGTGGACTACAACTCCCAGAATTCTCAAATCAGCCCCTAGAAGAGGTGTGGACTACAACTCCCAGAATTCTCAAATCCGCCCCTTGGCCTCTTGTAGAGGTGTGGACTACAACTCCCAGAATTCTCAACTCAGCCCCTAGAAGAAGTGTGGACTACAACTCCCAGAATTCTCAACTCAGCCCCTAGAAGAGGTGTGGACTAAAACTCCGAGAATTCTCAATTCAGCCCCTAGAAGAAGTGTGGACTACAACTCCCAGAATTCTCAACTCAGCCCTAGAAGAAGTGTGGACTACAACTCCCAGAATTCTCAAATCCGCCCCTTGGCCTCTTGTAGAGGTGTGGACTACAACTCCCAGAATTCTCAACTCAGCCCCTAGAAGAGGTGTGGACTACAACTCCCAGAATTCTCAACTCAGCCCTAGAAGAAGTATGGACTACAAATCCTAGAATTCTCAACTCGGCCCCTAGAAGAGGTGTGGACTACAACTCCCAGAATTCTCAAATCGGCCCCTAGAATAGGTGTGGACTACAACTCCCAGAATTCTCAACTCACCCCTTGAAGAGGTGTGGACTACAACTCCCAGAATTCTCAACTCGGCACCTAGAAGAAGTGTGGACTACAACTCCCAGAATTCTCAACTCAGCCCTAGAAGAAGTGTGGACTACAACTCCCAGAATTCTCAACTCGGCACCTAGAAGAAGTGTGGACTACAACTCCCAGAATTCTCAATTCAGCCCCTAGAAGAAGTGTGGACTACAACTCCCAGAATTCTCAACTCAGCCCTAGAAGAGGTGTGGACTACAACTCCCAGAATTCTCAAATCGGCCCCTAGAATAGGTGTGGACTACAACTCCCAGAATTCTCAAATCGGCCCCTAGAAGAGGTGTGGACTACAACTCCCAGAATTCTCAACTCACCCCTTGAAGAGGTGTGGACTACAACTCCCAGAATTCTCAACTCGGCACCTAGAAGAGGTGTGGACTACAACTCCCAGAATTCTCAACTCAGCCCTAGAAGAAGTATGGACTACAAATCCTAGAATTCTCAACTCGGCCCCTAGAAGAGGTGTGGACTACAACTCCCAGAATTCTCAAATCGGCCCCTAGAATAGGTGTGGACTACAACTCCCAGAATTCTCAACTCACCCCTTGAAGAGGTGTGGACTACAACTCCCAGAATTCTCAACTCGGCACCTAGAAGAAGTGTGGACTACAACTCCCAGAATTCTCAACTCAGCCCTAGAAGAAGTGTGGACTACAACTCCCAGAATTCTCAACTCAGCCCTAGAAGAAGTGTGGACTACAAATCCTAGAATTCTCAACTCGGCCCCTAGAAGAGGTGTGGACTACAACTCCCAGAATTCTCAAATCGGCCCCTAGAATAGGTGTGGACTACAACTCCCAGAATTCTCAACTCACCCCTAGAAGAGGTGTGGACTACAACTCCCAGAATTCTCAACTCAGCACCTAGAAGAAGTGTGGACTACAACTCCCGGAATTCTCAAATCCGCCGCTTGACCTCTTGTAGAATTGTGGACTACAACTCCCAGAATTCTCAACTCAGCCCCTAGAAGAGGTGTGGACTACAACTCCGAGAATTCTCAATTCACCCCCTAGAAAAAGTGTGGACTACAACTCCCAGAATTCTCAACTCAGCCCTAGAAGAAGTGTGGACTAAAACTCCCAGAATTCTCAACTCAGCCCTAGAAGAGGTGTGGACTACAACTCCCAGAATTCTCAATTCACCCCCTAGAAGAAGTGTGGACTACAACTCCCAGAATTCTCAACTCAGCCCCTAGAAGAGGTGTGGACTACAACTCCGAGAATTCTCAACTCAGCCCTAGAAGAAGTGTGGACTACAACTCCCAGAATTCTCAAATCAGCCCTAGAAGAAGTGTGGACTACAACTCCCAGAATTCTCAAATCCGCCCCTTGGCCTCTTGTAGAGGTGTGGACTACAACTCCCAGAATTCTCAACTCAGCCCCTAGAAGAGGTGTGGACTACATCTCCCAGAAATCTCAACTCGGCACCTAGAAGAAGTGTGGACTACAACTCCCAGTATTCTCAACTCAGCCCTAGAAGAGGTGTGGACTACAACTCCCAGAATTCTCAATTCAGCCCCTAGAAGAAGTGTGGACTACAACTCCCAGAATTCTCAATTCAGCCCCTAGAAGAAGTGTGGACTACAACTCCCAGAATTCTCAACTCAGAACTAGAAGAAGTGTGGACTACAACTCCCAGAATTCTCAACTCAGCCCTAGAAGAGGTGTGGACTACAACTCCCAGAATTCTCAAATCGGCCCCTAGAATAGGTGTGGACTACAACTCCCAGAATTCTCAACTCACCCCTAGAAGAGGTGTGGACTACAACTCCCAGAATTCTCAACTCAGCACCTAGAAGAAGTGTGGACTACAACTCCCAGAATTCTCAACTCAGCACCTAGAAGAAGTGTGGACTACAACTCCCAGAATTCTCAAAAAAGCCCTAGAAGAACTGTGGACTACAACTCCCAGAATTCTCAAGTCAGCCCCTAGAAGAGGTGTGGACTACAACTCCCAGAATTCTCAAATCCGCCGCTTGGCCTCTTGTAGAGGTGTGGACTACAACTCCCAGAATTCTCAACTCAGCCCCTAGAAGAGGTGTGGACTACAACTCCCAGAATTCTCAACTCAGCCCTAGAAGAAGTATGGACTACAAATCCTAGAATTCTCAACTCGGCCCCTAGAAGAGGTGTGGACTACAACTCCCAGAATTCTCAAATCGGCCCCTAGAATAGGTGTGGACTACAACTCCCAGAATTCTCAACTCACCCCTTGAAGAGGTGTGGACTACAACTCCCAGAATTCTCAACTCGGCACCTAGAAGAAATGTGGACTACAACTCCCAGAATTCTCAACTCAGCCCTAGAAGAAGTGTGGACTACAACTCCCAGAATTCTCAACTCGGCCCCTAGAAGAAGTGTGGACTACAACTCCCAGAATTCTCAACTCAGCCCTAGAAGAGGTGTGGACTACAACTCCCAGAATTCTCAAATCGGCCCCTAGAAGAAGTGTGGACTACAACTCCCAGAATTCTCAACTCACCCCTAGAAGAGGTGTGGACTACAACTCCCAGAATTCTCAACTCAGCACCTAGAAGAAGTGTGGACTACAACTCCCAGAATTCTCAAAAAAGCCCTAGAAGAACTGGGGACTACAACTCCCAGAATTCTCAAGTCAGCCCCTAGAAGAGGTGTGGACTACAACTCCCAGAATTCTCAAATCCGCCGCTTGGCCTCTTGTAGAGGTGTGGACTACAACTCCCAGAATTCTCAACTCAGCCCCTAGAAGAGGTGTGGACTACAACTCCCAGAATTCTCAAATCAGCCCCTAGAAGAGGTGTGGACTACAACTCCCAGAATTCTCAAATCCGCCCCTTGGCCTCTTGTAGAGGTGTGGACTACAACTCCCAGAATTCTCAACTCAGCCCCTAGAAGAAGTGTGGACTACAACTCCCAGAATTCTCAACTCAGCCCCTAGAAGAGGTGTGGACTAAAACTCCGAGAATTCTCAATTCAGCCCCTAGAAGAAGTGTGGACTACAACTCCCAGAATTCTCAACTCAGCCCTAGAAGAAGTGTGGACTACAACTCCCAGAATTCTCAAATCCGCCCCTTGGCCTCTTGTAGAGGTGTGGACTACAACTCCCAGAATTCTCAACTCAGCCCCTAGAAGAGGTGTGGACTACAACTCCCAGAATTCTCAACTCAGCCCTAGAAGAAGTATGGACTACAAATCCTAGAATTCTCAACTCGGCCCCTAGAAGAGGTGTGGACTACAACTCCCAGAATTCTCAAATCGGCCCCTAGAATAGGTGTGGACTACAACTCCCAGAATTCTCAACTCACCCCTTGAAGAGGTGTGGACTACAACTCCCAGAATTCTCAACTCGGCACCTAGAAGAAGTGTGGACTACAACTCCCAGAATTCTCAACTCAGCCCTAGAAGAAGTGTGGACTACAACTCCCAGAATTCTCAACTCGGCACCTAGAAGAAGTGTGGACTACAACTCCCAGAATTCTCAATTCAGCCCCTAGAAGAAGTGTGGACTACAACTCCCAGAATTCTCAACTCAGCCCTAGAAGAGGTGTGGACTACAACTCCCAGAATTCTCAAATCGGCCCCTAGAATAGGTGTGGACTACAACTCCCAGAATTCTCAAATCGGCCCCTAGAAGAGGTGTGGACTACAACTCCCAGAATTCTCAACTCACCCCTTGAAGAGGTGTGGACTACAACTCCCAGAATTCTCAACTCGGCACCTAGAAGAGGTGTGGACTACAACTCCCAGAATTCTCAACTCAGCCCTAGAAGAAGTATGGACTACAAATCCTAGAATTCTCAACTCGGCCCCTAGAAGAGGTGTGGACTACAACTCCCAGAATTCTCAAATCGGCCCCTAGAATAGGTGTGGACTACAACTCCCAGAATTCTCAACTCACCCCTTGAAGAGGTGTGGACTACAACTCCCAGAATTCTCAACTCGGCACCTAGAAGAAGTGTGGACTACAACTCCCAGAATTCTCAACTCAGCCCTAGAAGAAGTGTGGACTACAACTCCCAGAATTCTCAACTCAGCCCTAGAAGAAGTGTGGACTACAAATCCTAGAATTCTCAACTCGGCCCCTAGAAGAGGTGTGGACTACAACTCCCAGAATTCTCAAATCGGCCCCTAGAATAGGTGTGGACTACAACTCCCAGAATTCTCAACTCACCCCTAGAAGAGGTGTGGACTACAACTCCCAGAATTCTCAACTCAGCACCTAGAAGAAGTGTGGACTACAACTCCCGGAATTCTCAAATCCGCCGCTTGACCTCTTGTAGAATTGTGGACTACAACTCCCAGAATTCTCAACTCAGCCCCTAGAAGAGGTGTGGACTACAACTCCGAGAATTCTCAATTCACCCCCTAGAAAAAGTGTGGACTACAACTCCCAGAATTCTCAACTCAGCCCTAGAAGAAGTGTGGACTAAAACTCCCAGAATTCTCAACTCAGCCCTAGAAGAGGTGTGGACTACAACTCCCAGAATTCTCAATTCACCCCCTAGAAGAAGTGTGGACTACAACTCCCAGAATTCTCAACTCAGCCCCTAGAAGAGGTGTGGACTACAACTCCGAGAATTCTCAACTCAGCCCTAGAAGAAGTGTGGACTACAACTCCCAGAATTCTCAAATCAGCCCTAGAAGAAGTGTGGACTACAACTCCCAGAATTCTCAAATCCGCCCCTTGGCCTCTTGTAGAGGTGTGGACTACAACTCCCAGAATTCTCAACTCAGCCCCTAGAAGAGGTGTGGACTACAACTCCCAGAATTCTCAATTCACCCCCTAGAAGAAGTGTGGACTACATCTCCCAGAAATCTCAACTCGGCACCTAGAAGAAGTGTGGACTACAACTCCCAGTATTCTCAACTCAGCCCTAGAAGAGGTGTGGACTACAACTCCCAGAATTCTCAATTCAGCCCCTAGAAGAAGTGTGGACTACAACTCCCAGAATTCTCAATTCAGCCCCTAGAAGAAGTGTGGACTACAACTCCCAGAATTCTCAACTCAGAACTAGAAGAAGTGTGGACTACAACTCCCAGAATTCTCAACTCAGCCCTAGAAGAGGTGTGGACTACAACTCCCAGAATTCTCAAATCGGCCCCTAGAATAGGTGTGGACTACAACTCCCAGAATTCTCAACTCACCCCTAGAAGAGGTGTGGACTACAACTCCCAGAATTCTCAACTCAGCACCTAGAAGAAGTGTGGACTACAACTCCCAGAATTCTCAACTCAGCACCTAGAAGAAGTGTGGACTACAACTCCCAGAATTCTCAAAAAAGCCCTAGAAGAACTGTGGACTACAACTCCCAGAATTCTCAAGTCAGCCCCTAGAAGAGGTGTGGACTACAACTCCCAGAATTCTCAAATCCGCCGCTTGGCCTCTTGTAGAGGTGTGGACTACAACTCCCAGAATTCTCAACTCAGCCCCTAGAAGAGGTGTGGACTACAACTCCCAGAATTCTCAACTCAGCCCTAGAAGAAGTATGGACTACAAATCCTAGAATTCTCAACTCGGCCCCTAGAAGAGGTGTGGACTACAACTCCCAGAATTCTCAAATCGGCCCCTAGAATAGGTGTGGACTACAACTCCCAGAATTCTCAACTCACCCCTTGAAGAGGTGTGGACTACAACTCCCAGAATTCTCAACTCGGCACCTAGAAGAAGTGTGGACTACAACTCCCAGAATTCTCAACTCAGCCCTAGAAGAAGTGTGGACTACAACTCCCAGAATTCTCAACTCGGCCCCTAGAAGAAGTGTGGACTACAACTCCCAGAATTCTCAACTCAGCCCTAGAAGAGGTGTGGACTACAACTCCCAGAATTCTCAAATCGGCCCCTAGAAGAAGTGTGGACTACAACTCCCAGAATTCTCAACTCACCCCTAGAAGAGGTGTGGACTACAACTCCCAGAATTCTCAACTCAGCACCTAGAAGAAGTGTGGACTACAACTCCCAGAATTCTCAAAAAAGCCCTAGAAGAACTGGGGACTACAACTCCCAGAATTCTCAAGTCAGCCCCTAGAAGAGGTGTGGACTACAACTCCCAGAATTCTCAAATCCGCCGCTTGGCCTCTTGTAGAGGTGTGGACTACAACTCCCAGAATTCTCAACTCAGCCCCTAGAAGAGGTGTGGACTACAACTCCCAGAATTCTCAAATCAGCCCCTAGAAGAGGTGTGGACTACAACTCCCAGAATTCTCAAATCCGCCCCTTGGCCTCTTGTAGAGGTGTGGACTACAACTCCCAGAATTCTCAACTCAGCCCCTAGAAGAAGTGTGGACTAAAACTCCGAGAATTCTCAATTCAGCCCCTAGAAGAAGTGTGGACTACAACTCCCAGAATTCTCAACTCAGCCCTAGAAGAAGTGTGGACTACAACTCCCAGAATTCTCAAATCCGCCCCTTGGCCTCTTGTAGAGGTGTGGACTACAACTCCCAGAATTCTCAACTCAGCCCCTAGAAGAGGTGTGGACTACAACTCCCAGAATTCTCAACTCAGCCCTAGAAGAAGTATGGACTACAAATCCTAGAATTCTCAACTCGGCCCCTAGAAGAGGTGTGGACTACAACTCCCAGAATTCTCAAATCGGCCCCTAGAATAGGTGTGGACTACAACTCCCAGAATTCTCAACTCACCCCTTGAAGAGGTGTGGACTACAACTCCCAGAATTCTCAACTCGGCACCTAGAAGAAGTGTGGACTACAACTCCCAGAATTCTCAACTCAGCCCTAGAAGAGGTGTGGACTACAACTCCCAGATTTCTCAAATCGGCCCCTAGAATAGGTGTGGACTACAACTCCCAGAATTCTCAACTCACCCCTAGAAGAGGTGTGGACTACAACTCCCAGAATTCTCAAATCAGCCCCTAGAAGAGGTGTGGACTACAACTCCCAGAATTCTCAAATCCGCCCCTTGGCCTCTTGTAGAGGTGTGGACTACAACTCCCAGAATTCTCAACTCAGCCCCTAGAAGAAGTGTGGACTACAACTCCCAGAATTCTCAACTCAGCCCCTAGAAGAGGTGTGGACTAAAACTCCGAGAATTCTCAATTCAGCCCCTAGAAGAAGTGTGGACTACAACTCCCAGAATTCTCAACTCAGCCCTAGAAGAAGTGTGGACTACAACTCCCAGAATTCTCAAATCCGCCCCTTGGCCTCTTGTAGAGGTGTGGACTACAACTCCCAGAATTCTCAACTCAGCCCCTAGAAGAGGTGTGGACTACAACTCCCAGAATTCTCAACTCAGCCCTAGAAGAAGTATGGACTACAAATCCTAGAATTCTCAACTCGGCCCCTAGAAGAGGTGTGGACTACAACTCCCAGAATTCTCAAATCGGCCCCTAGAATAGGTGTGGACTACAACTCCCAGAATTCTCAACTCACCCCTTGAAGAGGTGTGGACTACAACTCCCAGAATTCTCAACTCGGCACCTAGAAGAAGTGTGGACTACAACTCCCAGAATTCTCAACTCAGCCCTAGAAGAGGTGTGGACTACAACTCCCAGAATTCTCAAATCGGCCCCTAGAATAGGTGTGGACTACAACTCCCAGAATTCTCAACTCACCCCTAGAAGAGGTGTGGACTACAACTCCCAGAATTCTCAACTCAGCACCTAGAAGAAGCGTGGACTACAACTCCCAGAATTCTCAACTCAGCACCTAGAAGAAGTGTGGACTACAACTCCCAGAATTCTCAAAAAAGCCCTAGAAGAACTGTGGACTACAACTCCCAGAATTCTCAAGTCAGCCCCTAGAAGAGGTGTGGACTACAACTCCCAGAATTCTCAAATCCGCCGCTTGGCCTCTTGTAGAGGTGTGGACTACAACTCCCAGAATTCTCAACTCAGCCCCTAGAAGAGGTGTGGACTACAACTCCCAGAATTCTCAAATCAGCCCCTAGAAGAGGTGTGGACTACAACTCCCAGAATTCTCAACTCAGCCCCTAGAAGAGGTGTGGACTACAACTCCGAGAATTCTCAACTCAGCCCTAGAAGAAGTGTGGACTACAACTCCCAGAATTCTCAAATCCGCCCCTTGGCCTCTTGTAGAGGTGTGGACTACAACTCCCAGAATTCTCAACTCAGCCCCTAGAAGAAGTGTGGACTACAACTCCCAGAATTCTCAACTCAGCCCCTAGAAGAGGTGTGGACTACAACTCCGAGAATTCTCAATTCAGCCCCTAGAAGAAGTGTGGACTACAACTCCCAGAATTCTCAACTCAGCCCTAGAAGAAGTGTGGACTACAACTCCCAGAATTCTCAAATCCGCCCCTTGGCCTCTTGTAGAGGTGTGGACTACAACTCCCAGAATTCTCAACTCAGCCCCTAGAAGAGGTGTGGACTACAACTCCCAGAATTCTCAATTCACCCCCTAGAAGAAGTGTGGACTACAACTCCCAGAATTCTCAACTCAGCCCCTAGAAGAGGCGTGGACTACAACTCCCAGAATTCTCAAATCAGCCCCTAGAAGAGGCGTGGACTACAACTCCCAGAATTCTCAACTCAGCCCCTAGAAGAGGCGTGGACTACAACTCCCAGAATTCTCAAATCAGCCCCTAGAAGAAGTGTGGACTACAACTCCCAGAATTCTCAACTCGGCACCTAGAAGAAGTGTGGACTACAACTCCCAGAATTCTCAACTCAGCCCTAGAAGAAGTGTGGACTACAACTCCCAGAATTCTCAACTCGGCACCTAGAAGAAGTGTGGACTACAACTCCCAGAATTCTCAATTCAGCCCCTAGAAGAAGTGTGGACTACAACTCCCAGAATTCTCAACTCAGCCCTAGAAGAGGTGTGGACTACAACTCCCAGAATTCTCAAATCGGCCCCTAGAATAGGTGTGGACTACAACTCCCAGAATTCTCAACTCAGCACCTAGAAGAAGTGTGGACTACAACTCCCAGAATTCTCAACTCAGCACCTAGAAGAAGTGTGGACTACAACTCCCAGAATTCTCAACTCAGCACCTAGAAGAAGTGTGGACTACAACTCCCAGAATTCTCAAAAAAGCCCTAGAAGAACTGTGGACTACAACTCCCAGAATTCTCAAGTCAGCCCCTAGAAGAGGTGTGGACTACAACTCCCAGAATTCTCAAATCCGCCGCTTGGCCTCTTGTAGAGGTGTGGACTACAACTCCCAGAATTCTCAACTCAGCCCCTAGAAGAGGTGTGGACTACAACTCCCAGAATTCTCAAATCAGCCCCTAGAAGAGGTGTGGACTACAACTCCCAGAATTCTCAACTCAGCCCTAGAAGAAGTGTGGACTACAACTCCCAGAATTCTCAAATCAGCCCTAGAAGAAGTGTGGACTACAACTCCCAGAATTCTCAACTCAGCCCTAGAAGAGGTGTGGACTACAACTCCCAGAATTCTCAATTCACCCCCTAGAAGAAGTGTGGACTACAACCCCGAGAATTCTCTAGTCAGCCCAAGAAGAGGTGTGGACTACAACTCCCACAATTCTCAACTCAGCCCCTAGAAGAGGTGTGGACTACAACTCCCAGAATTCTCAAATCAGCCCCTAGAAGAGGTGTGGACTACAACTCCGAGAATTCTCAATTCACCCCCTAGAAGAAGTGTGGACTACAACTCCCAGAATTCTCAAAAAAGCCCTAGAAGAACTGTGGACTACAACTCCCAGAATTCTCAAGTCAGCCCCTAGAAGAGGTGTGGACTACAACTCCCGGAATTCTCAAATCCTTCGCTTGACCTCTTGTAGAATTGTGGACTACAACTCCCAGAATTCTCAACTCAGCCCCTAGAAGAGGTGTGGACTACAACTCCGAGAATTCTCAATTCACCCCCTAGAAAAAGTGTGGACTACAACTCCCAGAATTCTCAACTCAGCCCTAGAAGAAGTGTGGACTACAACTCCCAGAATTCTCAACTCAGCCCTAGAAGAGGTGTGGACTACAACTCCCAGAATTCTCAATTCACCCCCTAGAAGAAGTGTGGACTACAACTCCCAGAATTCTCAACTCAGCCCCTAGAAGAGGTGTGGACTACAACTCCGAGAATTCTCAACTCAGCCCTAGAAGAAGTGTGGACTACAACTCCCAGAATTCTCAAATCAGCCCTAGAAGAAGTGTGGACTACAACTCCCAGAATTCTCAAATCCGCCCCTTGGCCTCTTGTAGAGGTGTGGACTACAACTCCCAGAATTCTCAACTCAGCCCCTAGAAGAGGTGTGGACTACAACTCCCAGAATTCTCAATTCACCCCCTAGAAGAAGTGTGGACTACATCTCCCAGAAATCTCAACTCGGCACCTAGAAGAAGTGTGGACTACAACTCCCAGTATTCTCAACTCAGCCCCTAGTAGAAATGTGGACTACAACTCCCAGAATTCTCAACTCAGCCCTAGAAGAGGTGTGGACTACAACTCCCAGAATTCTCAAATCGGCCCCTAGAATAGGTGTGGACTACAACTCCCAGAATTCTCAACTCAGCCCTAGAAGAAGTGTGGACTACAACTCCCAGAATTCTCAACTCGGCACCTAGAAGAAGTGTGGACTACAACTCCCAGAATTCTCAATTCAGCCCCTAGAAGAAGTGTGGACTACAACTCCCAGAATTCTCAACTCAGCCCTAGAAGAGGTGTGGACTACAACTCCCAGAATTCTCAAATCGGCCCCTAGAATAGGTGTGGACTACAACTCCCAGAATTCTCAACTCACCCCTAGAAGAGGTGTGGACTACAACTCCCAGAATTCTCAACTCAGCACCTAGAAGAAGTGTGGACTACAACTCCCAGAATTCTCAACTCAGCACCTAGAAGAAGTGTGGACTACAACTCCCAGAATTCTCAAAAAAACCCTAGAAGAACTGTGGACTACAACTCCCAGAATTCTCAAGTCAGCCCCTAGAAGAGGTGTGGACTACAACTCCCAGAATTCTCAAATCCGCCGCTTGGCCTCTTGTAGAGGTGTGGACTACAACTCCCAGAATTCTCAACTCAGCCCCTAGAAGAGGTGTGGACTACAACTCCCAGAATTCTCAACTCAGCCCTAGAAGAAGTATGGACTACAAATCCTAGAATTCTCAACTCGGCCCCTAGAAGAGGTGTGGACTACAACTCCCAGAATTCTCAAATCGGCCCCTAGAATAGGTGTGGACTACAACTCCCAGAATTCTCAACTCACCCCTTGAAGAGGTGTGGACTACAACTCCCAGAATTCTCAACTCGGCACCTAGAAGAAGTGTGGACTACAACTCCCAGAATTCTCAACTCAGCCCTAGAAGAAGTGTGGACTACAACTCCCAGAATTCTCAACTCGGCACCTAGAAAAAGTGTGGACTACAACTCCCAGAATTCTCAACTCAGCCCTAGAAGAAGTGTGGACTACAACTCCCAGAATTCTCAACTCAGCCCTAGAAGAGGTGTGGACTACAACTCCCAGAATTCTCAATTCACCCCCTAGAAGAAGTGTGGACTACAACTCCCAGAATTCTCAACTCAGCCCCTAGAAGAGGTGTGGACTACAACTCCGAGAATTCTCAACTCAGCCCTAGAAGAAGTGTGGACTACAACTCCCAGAATTCTCAAATCAGCCCTAGAAGAAGTGTGGACTACAACTCCCAGAATTCTCAAATCCGCCCCTTGGCCTCTTGTAGAGGTGTGGACTACAACTCCCAGAATTCTCAACTCAGCCCCTAGAAGAGGTGTGGACTACAACTCCCAGAATTCTCAATTCACCCCCTAGAAGAAGTGTGGACTACATCTCCCAGAAATCTCAACTCGGCACCTAGAAGAAGTGTGGACTACAACTCCCAGTATTCTCAACTCAGCCCCTAGTAGAAATGTGGACTACAACTCCCAGAATTCTCAACTCAGCCCTAGAAGAGGTGTGGACTACAACTCCCAGAATTCTCAATTCAGCCCCTAGAAGAAGTGTGGACTACAACTCCCAGAATTCTCAACTCAGCCCTAGAAGAAGTATGGACTACAAATCCTAGAATTCTCAACTCGGCCCCTAGAAGAGGTGTGGACTACAACTCCCAGAATTCTCAAATCGGCCCCTAGAATAGGTGTGGACTACAACTCCCAGAATTCTCAACTCAGCCCTAGAAGAAGTGTGGACTACAACTCCCAGAATTCTCAACTCGGCACCTAGAAGAAGTGTGGACTACAACTCCCAGAATTCTCAATTCAGCCCCTAGAAGAAGTGTGGACTACAACTCCCAGAATTCTCAACTCAGCCCTAGAAGAGGTGTGGACTAAGACTCCCAGAATTCTCAAATCGGCCCCTAGAATAGGTGTGGACTACAACTCCCAGAATTCTCAACTCACCCCTAGAAGAGGTGTGGACTACAACTCCCAGAATTCTCAACTCAGCACCTAGAAGAAGTGTGGACTACAACTCCCAGAATTCTCAACTCAGCACCTAGAAGAAGTGTGGACTACAACTCCCAGAATTCTCAAAAAAGCCCTAGAAGAACTGTGGACTACAACTCCCAGAATTCTCAAGTCAGCCCCTAGAAGAGGTGTGGACTACAACTCCCAGAATTCTCAAATCCGCCGCTTGGCCTCTTGTAGAGGTGTGGACTACAACTCCCAGAATTCTCAACTCAGCCCCTAGAAGAGGTGTGGACTACAACTCCCAGAATTCTCAACTCAGCCCTAGAAGAAGTATGGACTACAAATCCTAGAATTCTCAACTCGGCCCCTAGAAGAGGTGTGGACTACAACTCCCAGAATTCTCAAATCGGCCCCTAGAATAGGTGTGGACTACAACTCCCAGAATTCTCAACTCACCCCTTGAAGAGGTGTGGACTACAACTCCCAGAATTCTCAACTCGGCACCTAGAAGAAGTGTGGACTACAACTCCCAGAATTCTCAACTCAGCCCTAGAAGAAGTGTGGACTACAACTCCCAGAATTCTCAACTCGGCACCTAGAAGAAGTGTGGACTACAACTCCCAGAATTCTCAACTCAGCCCTAGAAGAAGTGTGGACTACAACTCCCAGAATTCTCAACTCAGCCCTAGAAGAGGTGTGGACTACAACTCCCAGAATTCTCAATTCACCCCCTAGAAGAAGTGTGGACTACAACTCCCAGAATTCTCAACTCAGCCCCTAGAAGAGGTGTGGACTACAACTCCGAGAATTCTCAACTCAGCCCTAGAAGAAGTGTGGACTACAACTCCCAGAATTCTCAAATCAGCCCTAGAAGAAGTGTGGACTACAACTCCCAGAATTCTCAAATCCGCCCCTTGGCCTCTTGTAGAGGTGTGGACTACAACTCCCAGAATTCTCAACTCAGCCCCTAGAAGAGGTGTGGACTACAACTCCCAGAATTCTCAATTCACCCCCTAGAAGAAGTGTGGACTACATCTCCCAGAAATCTCAACTCGGCACCTAGAAGAAGTGTGGACTACAACTCCCAGTATTCTCAACTCAGCCCCTAGTAGAAATGTGGACTACAACTCCCAGAATTCTCAACTCAGCCCTAGAAGAGGTGTGGACTACAACTCCCAGAATTCTCAATTCAGCCCCTAGAAGAAGTGTGGACTACAACTCCCAGAATTCTCAACTCAGCCCTAGAAGAAGTATGGACTACAAATCCTAGAATTCTCAACTCGGCCCCTAGAAGAGGTGTGGACTACAACTCCCAGAATTCTCAAATCGGCCCCTAGAATAGGTGTGGACTACAACTCCCAGAATTCTCAACTCAGCCCTAGAAGAAGTGTGGACTACAACTCCCAGAATTCTCAACTCGGCACCTAGAAGAAGTGTGGACTACAACTCCCAGAATTCTCAATTCAGCCCCTAGAAGAAGTGTGGACTACAACTCCCAGAATTCTCAACTCAGCCCTAGAAGAGGTGTGGACTACAACTCCCAGAATTCTCAAATCGGCCCCTAGAATAGGTGTGGACTACAACTCCCAGAATTCTCAACTCACCCCTAGAAGAGGTGTGGACTACAACTCCCAGAATTCTCAACTCAGCACCTAGAAGAAGTGTGGACTACAACTCCCAGAATTCTCAACTCAGCACCTAGAAGAAGTGTGGACTACAACTCCCAGAATTCTCAAAAAAGCCCTAGAAGAACTGTGGACTACAACTCCCAGAATTCTCAAGTCAGCCCCTAGAAGAGGTGTGGACTACAACTCCCAGAATTCTCAAATCCGCCGCTTGGCCTCTTGTAGAGGTGTGGACTACAACTCCCAGAATTCTCAACTCAGCCCCTAGAAGAGGTGTGGACTACAACTCCCAGAATTCTCAACTCAGCCCTAGAAGAAGTATGGACTACAAATCCTAGAATTCTCAACTCGGCCCCTAGAAGAGGTGTGGACTACAACTCCCAGAATTCTCAAATCGGCCCCTAGAATAGGTGTGGACTACAACTCCCAGAATTCTCAACTCACCCCTTGAAGAGGTGTGGACTACAACTCCCAGAATTCTCAACTCGGCACCTAGAAGAAGTGTGGACTACAACTCCCAGAATTCTCAACTCAGCCCTAGAAGAAGTGTGGACTACAACTCCCAGAATTCTCAACTCGGCACCTAGAAGAAGTGTGGACTACAACTCCCAGAATTCTCAATTCAGCCCCTAGAAGAAGTGTGGACTACAACTCCCAGAATTCTCAACTCAGCCCTAGAAGAAGTGTGGACTACAAATCCTAGAATTCTCAACTCGGCCCCTAGAAGAGGTGTGGACTGCAACTCCCAGAATTCTCAAATCGGCCCCTAGAATAGGTGTGGACTACAACTCCCAGAATTCTCAACTCACCCCTTGAAGAGGTGTGGACTACAACTCCCAGAATTCTCAACTCGGCACCTAGAAGAAGTGTGGACTACAACTCCCAGAATTCTCAACTCAGCCCTAGAAGAGGTGTGGACTACAACTCCCAGAATTCTCAAATCGGCCCCTAGAATAGGTGTGGACTACAACTCCCAGAATTCTCAACTCACCCCTAGAAGAGGTGTGGACTACAACTCCCAGAATTCTCAACTCAGCACCTAGAAGAAGCGTGGACTACAACTCCCAGAATTCTCAACTCAGCACCTAGAAGAAGTGTGGACTACAACTCCCAGAATTCTCAAAAAAGCCCTAGAAGAACTGTGGACTACAACTCCCAGAATTCTCAAGTCAGCCCCTAGAAGAGGTGTGGACTACAACTCCCAGAATTCTCAAATCCGCCGCTTGGCCTCTTGTAGAGGTGTGGACTACAACTCCCAGAATTCTCAACTCAGCCCCTAGAAGAGGTGTGGACTACAACTCCCAGAATTCTCAAATCAGCCCCTAGAAGAGGTGTGGACTACAACTCCCAGAATTCTCAACTCAGCCCCTAGAAGAGGTGTGGACTACAACTCCGAGAATTCTCAACTCAGCCCTAGAAGAAGTGTGGACTACAACTCCCAGAATTCTCAAATCCGCCCCTTGGCCTCTTGTAGAGGTGTGGACTACAACTCCCAGAATTCTCAACTCAGCCCCTAGAAGAAGTGTGGACTACAACTCCCAGAATTCTCAACTCAGCCCCTAGAAGAGGTGTGGACTACAACTCCGAGAATTCTCAATTCAGCCCCTAGAAGAAGTGTGGACTACAACTCCCAGAATTCTCAACTCAGCCCTAGAAGAAGTGTGGACTACAACTCCCAGAATTCTCAAATCCGCCCCTTGGCCTCTTGTAGAGGTGTGGACTACAACTCCCAGAATTCTCAACTCAGCCCCTAGAAGAGGTGTGGACTACAACTCCCAGAATTCTCAATTCACCCCCTAGAAGAAGTGTGGACTACAACTCCCAGAATTCTCAACTCAGCCCCTAGAAGAGGCGTGGACTACAACTCCCAGAATTCTCAAATCAGCCCCTAGAAGAGGCGTGGACTACAACTCCCAGAATTCTCAACTCAGCCCCTAGAAGAGGCGTGGACTACAACTCCCAGAATTCTCAAATCAGCCCCTAGAAGAAGTGTGGACTACAACTCCCAGAATTCTCAACTCGGCACCTAGAAGAAGTGTGGACTACAACTCCCAGAATTCTCAACTCAGCCCTAGAAGAAGTGTGGACTACAACTCCCAGAATTCTCAACTCGGCACCTAGAAGAAGTGTGGACTACAACTCCCAGAATTCTCAATTCAGCCCCTAGAAGAAGTGTGGACTACAACTCCCAGAATTCTCAACTCAGCCCTAGAAGAGGTGTGGACTACAACTCCCAGAATTCTCAAATCGGCCCCTAGAATAGGTGTGGACTACAACTCCCAGAATTCTCAACTCAGCACCTAGAAGAAGTGTGGACTACAACTCCCAGAATTCTCAACTCAGCACCTAGAAGAAGTGTGGACTACAACTCCCAGAATTCTCAACTCAGCACCTAGAAGAAGTGTGGACTACAACTCCCAGAATTCTCAAAAAAGCCCTAGAAGAACTGTGGACTACAACTCCCAGAATTCTCAAGTCAGCCCCTAGAAGAGGTGTGGACTACAACTCCCAGAATTCTCAAATCCGCCGCTTGGCCTCTTGTAGAGGTGTGGACTACAACTCCCAGAATTCTCAACTCAGCCCCTAGAAGAGGTGTGGACTACAACTCCCAGAATTCTCAAATCAGCCCCTAGAAGAGGTGTGGACTACAACTCCCAGAATTCTCAACTCAGCCCTAGAAGAAGTGTGGACTACAACTCCCAGAATTCTCAAATCAGCCCTAGAAGAAGTGTGGACTACAACTCCCAGAATTCTCAACTCAGCCCTAGAAGAGGTGTGGACTACAACTCCCAGAATTCTCAATTCACCCCCTAGAAGAAGTGTGGACTACAACCCCGAGAATTCTCTAGTCAGCCCAAGAAGAGGTGTGGACTACAACTCCCACAATTCTCAACTCAGCCCCTAGAAGAGGTGTGGACTACAACTCCCAGAATTCTCAAATCAGCCCCTAGAAGAGGTGTGGACTACAACTCCGAGAATTCTCAATTCACCCCCTAGAAGAAGTGTGGACTACAACTCCCAGAATTCTCAAAAAAGCCCTAGAAGAACTGTGGACTACAACTCCCAGAATTCTCAAGTCAGCCCCTAGAAGAGGTGTGGACTACAACTCCCGGAATTCTCAAATCCGCCGCTTGACCTCTTGTAGAATTGTGGACTACAACTCCCAGAATTCTCAACTCAGCCCCTAGAAGAGGTGTGGACTACAACTCCGAGAATTCTCAATTCACCCCCTAGAAAAAGTGTGGACTACAACTCCCAGAATTCTCAACTCAGCCCTAGAAGAAGTGTGGACTACAACTCCCAGAATTCTCAACTCAGCCCTAGAAGAGGTGTGGACTACAACTCCCAGAATTCTCAATTCACCCCCTAGAAGAAGTGTGGACTACAACTCCCAGAATTCTCAACTCAGCCCCTAGAAGAGGTGTGGACTACAACTCCGAGAATTCTCAACTCAGCCCTAGAAGAAGTGTGGACTACAACTCCCAGAATTCTCAAATCAGCCCTAGAAGAAGTGTGGACTACAACTCCCAGAATTCTCAAATCCGCCCCTTGGCCTCTTGTAGAGGTGTGGACTACAACTCCCAGAATTCTCAACTCAGCCCCTAGAAGAGGTGTGGACTACAACTCCCAGAATTCTCAATTCACCCCCTAGAAGAAGTGTGGACTACATCTCCCAGAAATCTCAACTCGGCACCTAGAAGAAGTGTGGACTACAACTCCCAGTATTCTCAACTCAGCCCCTAGTAGAAATGTGGACTACAACTCCCAGAATTCTCAACTCAGCCCTAGAAGAGGTGTGGACTACAACTCCCAGAATTCTCAATTCAGCCCCTAGAAGAAGTGTGGACTACAACTCCCAGAATTCTCAACTCAGCCCTAGAAGAAGTATGGACTACAAATCCTAGAATTCTCAACTCGGCCCCTAGAAGAGGTGTGGACTACAACTCCCAGAATTCTCAAATCGGCCCCTAGAATAGGTGTGGACTACAACTCCCAGAATTCTCAACTCAGCCCTAGAAGAAGTGTGGACTACAACTCCCAGAATTCTCAACTCGGCACCTAGAAGAAGTGTGGACTACAACTCCCAGAATTCTCAATTCAGCCCCTAGAAGAAGTGTGGACTACAACTCCCAGAATTCTCAACTCAGCCCTAGAAGAGGTGTGGACTACAACTCCCAGAATTCTCAAATCGGCCCCTAGAATAGGTGTGGACTACAACTCCCAGAATTCTCAACTCACCCCTAGAAGAGGTGTGGACTACAACTCCCAGAATTCTCAACTCAGCACCTAGAAGAAGTGTGGACTACAACTCCCAGAATTCTCAACTCAGCACCTAGAAGAAGTGTGGACTACAACTCCCAGAATTCTCAAAAAAGCCCTAGAAGAACTGTGGACTACAACTCCCAGAATTCTCAAGTCAGCCCCTAGAAGAGGTGTGGACTACAACTCCCAGAATTCTCAAATCCGCCGCTTGGCCTCTTGTAGAGGTGTGGACTACAACTCCCAGAATTCTCAACTCAGCCCTAGAAGAAGTATGGACTACAAATCCTAGAATTCTCAACTCGGCCCCTAGAAGAGGTGTGGACTACAACTCCCAGAATTCTCAAATCGGCCCCTAGAATAGGTGTGGACTACAACTCCCAGAATTCTCAACTCACCCCTTGAAGAGGTGTGGACTACAACTCCCAGAATTCTCAACTCGGCACCTAGAAGAAGTGTGGACTACAACTCCCAGAATTCTCAACTCAGCCCTAGAAGAAGTGTGGACTACAACTCCCAGAATTCTCAACTCGGCACCTAGAAGAAGTGTGGACTACAACTCCCAGAATTCTCAATTCAGCCCCTAGAAGAAGTGTGGACTACAACTCCCAGAATTCTCAACTCAGCCCTAGAAGAGGTGTGGACTACAACTCCCAGAATTCTCAAATCGGCCCCTAGAATAGGTGTGGACTACAACTCCCAGAATTCTCAAATCGGCCCCTAGAAGAGGTGTGGACTACAACTCCCAGAATTCTCAACTCACCCCTTGAAGAGGTGTGGACTACAACTCCCAGAATTCTCAACTCGGCACCTAGAAGAGGTGTGGACTACAACTCCCAGAATTCTCAACTCAGCCCTAGAAGAAGTATGGACTACAAATCCTAGAATTCTCAACTCGGCCCCTAGAAGAGGTGTGGACTACAACTCCCAGAATTCTCAAATCGGCCCCTAGAATAGGTGTGGACTACAACTCCCAGAATTCTCAACTCACCCCTTGAAGAGGTGTGGACTACAACTCCCAGAATTCTCAACTCGGCACCTAGAAGAAGTGTGGACTACAACTCCCAGAATTCTCAACTCAGCCCTAGAAGAAGTGTGGACTACAACTCCCAGAATTCTCAACTCAGCCCTAGAAGAAGTGTGGACTACAAATCCTAGAATTCTCAACTCGGCCCCTAGAAGAGGTGTGGACTACAACTCCCAGAATTCTCAAATCGGCCCCTAGAATAGGTGTGGACTACAACTCCCAGAATTCTCAACTCACCCCTAGAAGAGGTGTGGACTACAACTCCCAGAATTCTCAACTCAGCACCTAGAAGAAGTGTGGACTACAACTCCCAGAATTCTCAACTCAGCACCTAGAAGAAGTGTGGACTACAACTCCCAGAATTCTCAAAAAAGCCCTAGAAGAACTGTGGACTACAACTCCCAGAATTCTCAAGTCAGCCCCTAGAAGAGGTGTGGACTACAACTCCCGGAATTCTCAAATCCGCCGCTTGACCTCTTGTAGAGTTGTGGACTACAACTCCCAGAATTCTCAACTCAGCCCCTAGAAGAGGTGTGGACTACAACTCCGAGAATTCTCAATTCACCCCCTAGAAAAAGTGTGGACTACAACTCCCAGAATTCTCAACTCAGCCCTAGAAGAAGTGTGGACTACAACTCCCAGAATTCTCAACTCAGCCCTAGAAGAGGTGTGGACTACAACTCCCAGAATTCTCAATTCACCCCCTAGAAGAAGTGTGGACTACAACTCCCAGAATTCTCAACTCAGCCCCTAGAAGAGGTGTGGACTACAACTCCCAGAATTCTCAAATCCGCCGCTTGGCCTCTTGTAGAGGTGTGGACTACAACTCCCAGAATTCTCAACTCAGCCCTAGAAGAAGTGTGGACTACAACTCCCAGAATTCTCAAATCAGCCCTAGAAGAAGTGTGGACTACAACTCCCAGAATTCTCAAATCCGCCCCTTGGCCTCTTGTAGAGGTGTGGACTACAACTCCCAGAATTCTCAACTCAGCCCCTAGAAGAGGTGTGGACTACAACTCCCAGAATTCTCAATTCACCCCCTAGAAGAAGTGTGGACTACAACTCCCAGAAATCTCAACTCGGCACCTAGAAGAAGTGTGGACTACAACTCCCAGAATTCTCAACTCAGCCCCTAGAATAGGTGTGGACTACAACTCCCAGAATTCTCAACTCACCCCTAGAAGAGGTGTGGACTACAACTCCCAGAATTCTCAACTCAGCACCTAGAAGAAGTGTGGACTACAACTCCCAGAATTCTCAACTCAGCACCTAGAAGAAGTGTGGACTACAACTCCCAGAATTCTCAAAAAAGCCCTAGAAGAACTGTGGACTACAACTCCCAGAATTCTCAAGTCAGCCCCTAGAAGAGGTGTGGACTACAACTCCCGGAATTCTCAAATCCGCCGCTTGACCTCTTGTAGAGGTGTGGACTACAACTCCCAGAATTCTCAACTCAGCCCCTAGAAGAGGTGTGGACTACAACTCCGAGAATTCTCAATTCACCCCCTAGAAAAAGTGTGGACTACAACTCCCAGAATTCTCAACTCAGCCCCTAGAAGAGGTGTGGACTACAACTCCCAGAATTCTCAACTCAGCCCTAGAAGAAGTGTGGACTACAACTCCCAGAATTCTCAACTCAGCCCTAGAAGAGGTGTGAACTACAACTCCCAGAATTCTCAATTCACCCCCTAGAAGAAGTGTGGACTACAACTCCCAGAATTCTCAACTCAGCCCCTAGAAGAGGTGTGGACTACAACTCCCAGAATTCTCAACTCAGCCCCTAGAAGAGGTGTGGACTACAACTCCGAGAATTCTCAACTCAGCCCTAGAAGAAGTGTGGACTACAACTCCCAGAATTCTCAAATCAGCCCTAGAAGAAGTGTGGACTACAACTCCCAGAATTCTCAAATCCGCCCCTTGGCCTCTTGTAGAGGTGTGGACTACAACTCCCAGAATTCTCAACTCAGCCCCTAGAAGAGGTGTGGACTACAACTCCCAGAATTCTCAATTCACCCCCTAGAAGAAGTGTGGACTACAACTCCCAGAAATCTCAACTCGGCACCTAGAAGAAGTGTGGACTACAACTCCCAGAATTCTCAACTCAGCCCCTAGAAGAAGTGTGGACTACAACTCCCAGAATTCTCAACTCAGCCCTAGAAGAGGTGTGGACTACAACTCCCAGAATTCTCAATTCAGCCCCTAGAAGAAGTGTGGACTACAACTCCCAGAATTCTCAACTCAGCCCTAGAAGAAGTATGGACTACAAATCCTAGAATTCTCAACTCGGCCCCTAGAAGAGGTGTGGACTACAACTCCCAGAATTCTCAAATCGGCCCCTAGAATAGGTGTGGACTACAACTCCCAGAATTCTCAACTCAGCCCTAGAAGAAGTGTGGACTACAACTCCCAGAATTCTCAACTCGGCACCTAGAAGAAGTGTGGACTACAACTCCCAGAATTCTCAATTCAGCCCCTAGAAGAAGTGTGGACTACAACTCCCAGAATTCTCAACTCAGCCCTAGAAGAGGTGTGGACTACAACTCCCAGAATTCTCAAATCGGCCCCTAGAATAGGTGTGGACTACAACTCCCAGAATTCTCAACTCACCCCTAGAAGAGGTGTGGACTACAACTCCCAGAATTCTCAACTCAGCACCTAGAAGAAGTGTGGACTACAACTCCCAGAATTCTCAACTCAGCACCTAGAAGAAGTGTGGACTACAACTCCCAGAATTCTCAAAAAAGCCCTAGAAGAACTGTGGACTACAACTCCCAGAATTCTCAAGTCAGCCCCTAGAAGAGGTGTGGACTACAACTCCCAGAATTCTCAAATCCGCCGCTTGGCCTCTTGTAGAGGTGTGGACTACAACTCCCAGAATTCTCAACTCAGCCCCTAGAAGAGGTGTGGACTACAAGTCCCAGAATTCTCAAATCAGCCCCTAGAAGAGGTGTGGACTACAACTCCCAGAATTCTCAACTCAGCCCCTAGAAGAGGTGTGGACTACAACTCCGAGAATTCTCAACTCAGCCCTAGAAGAAGTGTGGACTACAACTCCCAGAATTCTCAAATCAGCCCGAGAAGAAGTGTGGACTACAACTCCCAGAATTCTCAAATCCGCCCCTTGGCCTCTTGTAGAGGTGTGGACTACAACTCCCAGAATTCTCAAATCAGCCCCTAGAAGAAGTGTGGACTACAACTCCCAGAATTCTCAACTCAGCCCCTAGAAGAGGTGTGGACTAAAACTCCGAGAATTCTCAATTCAGCCCCTAGAAGAAGTGTGGACTACAACTCCCAGAATTCTCAACTCAGCCCTAGAAGAAGTGTGGACTACAACTCCCAGAATTCTCAAATCCGCCCCTTGGTCTCTTGTAGAGGTGTGGACTACAACTCCCAGAATTCTCAACTCAGCCCCTAGAAGAGGTGTGGACTACAACTCCCAGAATTCTCAACTCAGCCCTAGAAGAAGTATGGACTACAAATCCTAGAATTCTCAACTCGGCCCCTAGAAGAGGTGTGGACTACAACTCCCAGAATTCTCAAATCGGCCCCTAGAATAGGTGTGGACTACAACTCCCAGAATTCTCAACTCACCCCTTGAAGAGGTGTGGACTACAACTCCCAGAATTCTCAACTCGGCACCTAGAAGAAGTGTGGACTACAACTCCCAGAATTCTCAACTCAGCCCTAGAAGAAGTGTGGACTACAACTCCCAGAATTCTCAACTCGGCACCTAGAAGAAGTGTGGACTACAACTCCCAGAATTCTCAATTCAGCCCCTAGAAGAAGTGTGGACTACAACTCCCAGAATTCTCAACTCAGCCCTAGAAGAGGTGTGGACTACAACTCCCAGAATTCTCAAATCGGCCCCTAGAATAGGTGTGGACTACAACTCCCAGAATTCTCAACTCACCCCTAGAAGAGGTGTGGACTACAACTCCCAGAATTCTCAACTCAGCACCTAGAAGAAGCGTGGACTACAACTCCCAGAATTCTCAACTCAGCACCTAGAAGAAGTGTGGACTACAACTCCCAGAATTCTCAAAAAAGCCCTAGAAGAACTGTGGACTACAACTCCCAGAATTCTCAAGTCAGCCCCTAGAAGAGGTGTGGACTACAACTCCCAGAATTCTCAAATCCGCCACTTGGCCTCTTGTAGAGGTGTGGACTACAACTCCCAGAATTCTCAACTCAGCCCCTAGAAGAGGTGTGGACTACAACTCCCAGAATTCTCAAATCAGCCCCTAGAAGAGGTGTGGACTACAACTCCCAGAATTCTCAAATCCGCCCCTTGGCCTCTTGTAGAGGTGTGGACTACAACTCCCAGAATTCTCAACTCAGCCCCTAGAAGAAGTGTGGACTAAAACTCCGAGAATTCTCAATTCAGCCCCTAGAAGAAGTGTGGACTACAACTCCCAGAATTCTCAACTCAGCCCTAGAAGAAGTGTGGACTACAACTCCCAGAATTCTCAAATCCGCCCCTTGGCCTCTTGTAGAGGTGTGGACTACAACTCCCAGAATTCTCAACTCAGCCCCTAGAAGAGGTGTGGACTACAACTCCCAGAATTCTCAACTCAGCCCTAGAAGAAGTATGGACTACAAATCCTAGAATTCTCAACTCGGCCCCTAGAAGAGGTGTGGACTACAACTCCCAGAATTCTCAAATCGGCCCCTAGAATAGGTGTGGACTACAACTCCCAGAATTCTCAACTCACCCCTTGAAGAGGTGTGGACTACAACTCCCAGAATTCTCAACTCGGCACCTAGAAGAAGTGTGGACTACAACTCCCAGAATTCTCAACTCAGCCCTAGAAGAGGTGTGGACTACAACTCCCAGATTTCTCAAATCGGCCCCTAGAATAGGTGTGGACTACAACTCCCAGAATTCTCAACTCACCCCTAGAAGAGGTGTGGACTACAACTCCCAGAATTCTCAAATCAGCCCCTAGAAGAGGTGTGGACTACAACTCCCAGAATTCTCAAATCCGCCCCTTGGCCTCTTGTAGAGGTGTGGACTACAACTCCCAGAATTCTCAACTCAGCCCCTAGAAGAGGTGTGGACTACAACTCCCAGAATTCTCAACTCAGCCCTAGAAGAAGTATGGACTACAAATCCTAGAATTCTCAACTCGGCCCCTAGAAGAGGTGTGGACTACAACTCCCAGAATTCTCAAATCGGCCCCTAGAATAGGTGTGGACTACAACTCCCAGAATTCTCAACTCACCCCTTGAAGAGGTGTGGACTACAACTCCCAGAATTCTCAATTCGGCACCTAGAAGAAGTGTGGACTACAACTCCCAGAATTCTCAACTCAGCCCCTAGAAGAGGTGTGGACTACAACTCCCAGAATTCTCAACTCAGCCCCTAGAAGAGGTGTGGACTACAACTCCGAGAATTCTCAATTCACCCCCTAGAAAAAGTGTGGACTACAACTCCCAGAATTCTCAACTCAGCCCCTAGAAGAGGTGTGGACTACAACTCCCAGAATTCTCAAATCGGCCCCTAGAATAGGTGTGGACTACAACTCCCAGAATTCTCAACTCACCCCTAGAAGAGGTGTGGACTACAACTCCCAGAATTCTCAACTCAGCACCTAGAAGAAGCGTGGACTACAACTCCCAGAATTCTCAACTCAGCACCTAGAAGAAGTGTGGACTACAACTCCCAGAATTCTCAAAAAAGCCCTAGAAGAACTGTGGACTACAACTCCCAGAATTCTCAAGTCAGCCCCTAGAAGAGGTGTGGACTACAACTCCCAGAATTCTCAAATCCGCCGCTTGGCCTCTTGTAGAGGTGTGGACTACAACTCCCAGAATTCTCAACTCAGCCCCTAGAAGAGGTGTGGACTACAACTCCCAGAATTCTCAAATCAGCCCCTAGAAGAGGTGTGGACTACAACTCCCAGAATTCTCAACTCAGCCCCTAGAAGAGGCGTGGACTACAACTCCCAGAATTCTCAAATCAGCCCCTAGAAGAAGTGTGGACTACAACTCCCAGAATTCTCAACTCGGCACCTAGAAGAAGTGTGGACTACAACTCCCAGAATTCTCAACTCAGCCCTAGAAGAAGTGTGGACTACAACTCCCAGAATTCTCAACTCGGCACCTAGAAGAAGTGTGGACTACAACTCCCAGAATTCTCAATTCAGCCCCTAGAAGAAGTGTGGACTACAACTCCCAGAATTCTCAACTCAGCCCTAGAAGAGGTGTGGACTACAACTCCCAGAATTCTCAACTCAGCACCTAGAAGAAGCGTGGACTACAACTCCCAGAATTCTCAACTCAGCACCTAGAAGAAGTGTGGACTACAACTCCCAGAATTCTCAAAAAAGCCCTAGAAGAACTGTGGACTACAACTCCCAGAATTCTCAAGTCAGCCCCTAGAAGAGGTGTGGACTACAACTCCCAGAATTCTCAAATCCGCCGCTTGGCCTCTTGTAGAGGTGTGGACTACAACTCCCAGAATTCTCAACTCAGCCCCTAGAAGAGGTGTGGACTACAACTCCCAGAATTCTCAAATCAGCCCCTAGAAGAGGTGTGGACTACAACTCCCAGAATTCTCAAATCCGCCCCTTGGCCTCTTGTAGAGGTGTGGACTACAACTCCCAGAATTCTCAACTCAGCCCCTAGAAGAAGTGTGGACTAAAACTCCGAGAATTCTCAATTCAGCCCCTAGAAGAAGTGTGGACTACAACTCCCAGAATTCTCAACTCAGCCCTAGAAGAAGTGTGGACTACAACTCCCAGAATTCTCAAATCCGCCCCTTGGCCTCTTGTAGAGGTGTGGACTACAACTCCCAGAATTCTCAACTCAGCCCCTAGAAGAGGTGTGGACTACAACTCCCAGAATTCTCAACTCAGCCCTAGAAGAAGTATGGACTACAAATCCTAGAATTCTCAACTCGGCCCCTAGAAGAGGTGTGGACTACAACTCCCAGAATTCTCAAATCGGCCCCTAGAATAGGTGTGGACTACAACTCCCAGAATTCTCAACTCACCCCTTGAAGAGGTGTGGACTACAACTCCCAGAATTCTCAACTCGGCACCTAGAAGAAGTGTGGACTACAACTCCCAGAATTCTCAACTCAGCCCTAGAAGAGGTGTGGACTACAACTCCCAGATTTCTCAAATCGGCCCCTAGAATAGGTGTGGACTACAACTCCCAGAATTCTCAACTCACCCCTAGAAGAGGTGTGGACTACAACTCCCAGAATTCTCAAATCAGCCCCTAGAAGAGGTGTGGACTACAACTCCCAGAATTCTCAAATCCGCCCCTTGGCCTCTTGTAGAGGTGTGGACTACAACTCCCAGAATTCTCAACTCAGCCCCTAGAAGAGGTGTGGACTACAACTCCCAGAATTCTCAACTCAGCCCTAGAAGAAGTATGGACTACAAATCCTAGAATTCTCAACTCGGCCCCTAGAAGAGGTGTGGACTACAACTCCCAGAATTCTCAAATCGGCCCCTAGAATAGGTGTGGACTACAACTCCCAGAATTCTCAACTCACCCCTTGAAGAGGTGTGGACTACAACTCCCAGAATTCTCAATTCGGCACCTAGAAGAAGTGTGGACTACAACTCCCAGAATTCTCAACTCAGCCCCTAGAAGAGGTGTGGACTACAACTCCCAGAATTCTCAACTCAGCCCCTAGAAGAGGTGTGGACTACAACTCCGAGAATTCTCAATTCACCCCCTAGAAAAAGTGTGGACTACAACTCCCAGAATTCTCAACTCAGCCCCTAGAAGAGGTGTGGACTACAACTCCCAGAATTCTCAAATCGGCCCCTAGAATAGGTGTGGACTACAACTCCCAGAATTCTCAACTCACCCCTAGAAGAGGTGTGGACTACAACTCCCAGAATTCTCAACTCAGCACCTAGAAGAAGCGTGGACTACAACTCCCAGAATTCTCAACTCAGCACCTAGAAGAAGTGTGGACTACAACTCCCAGAATTCTCAAAAAAGCCCTAGAAGAACTGTGGACTACAACTCCCAGAATTCTCAAGTCAGCCCCTAGAAGAGGTGTGGACTACAACTCCCAGAATTCTCAAATCCGCCGCTTGGCCTCTTGTAGAGGTGTGGACTACAACTCCCAGAATTCTCAACTCAGCCCCTAGAAGAGGTGTGGACTACAACTCCCAGAATTCTCAAATCAGCCCCTAGAAGAGGTGTGGACTACAACTCCCAGAATTCTCAACTCAGCCCCTAGAAGAGGCGTGGACTACAACTCCCAGAATTCTCAAATCAGCCCCTAGAAGAAGTGTGGACTACAACTCCCAGAATTCTCAACTCGGCACCTAGAAGAAGTGTGGACTACAACTCCCAGAATTCTCAACTCAGCCCTAGAAGAAGTGTGGACTACAACTCCCAGAATTCTCAACTCGGCACCTAGAAGAAGTGTGGACTACAACTCCCAGAATTCTCAATTCAGCCCCTAGAAGAAGTGTGGACTACAACTCCCAGAATTCTCAACTCAGCCCTAGAAGAGGTGTGGACTACAACTCCCAGAATTCTCAAATCGGCCCCTAGAATAGGTGTGGACTACAACTCCCAGAATTCTCAACTCAGCACCTAGAAGAAGTGTGGACTACAACTCCCAGAATTCTCAACTCAGCACCTAGAAGAAGTGTGGACTACAACTCCCAGAATTCTCAACTCAGCACCTAGAAGAAGTGTGGACTACAACTCCCAGAATTCTCAAAAAAGCCCTAGAAGAACTGTGGACTACAACTCCCAGAATTCTCAAGTCAGCCCCTAGAAGAGGTGTGGACTACAACTCCCAGAATTCTCAAATCCGCCGCTTGGCCTCTTGTAGAGGTGTGGACTACAACTCCCAGAATTCTCAACTCAGCCCCTAGAAGAGGTGTGGACTACAACTCCCAGAATTCTCAAATCAGCCCCTAGAAGAGGTGTGGACTACAACTCCCAGAATTCTCAACTCAGCCCTAGAAGAAGTGTGGACTACAACTCCCAGAATTCTCAAATCAGCCCTAGAAGAAGTGTGGACTACAACTCCCAGAATTCTCAACTCAGCCCTAGAAGAGGTGTGGACTACAACCCCGAGAATTCTCTAGTCAGCCCAAGAAGAGGTGTGGACTACAACTCCCACAATTCTCAACTCAGCCCCTAGAAGAGGTGTGGACTACAACTCCCAGAATTCTCAAATCAGCCCCTAGAAGAGGTGTGGACTACAACTCCGAGAATTCTCAATTCACCCCCTAGAAGAAGTGTGGACTACAACTCCCAGAATTCTCAACTCAGCCCCTAGAAGAAGTGTGGACTACAACTCCCAGAATTCTCAACTCAGCCCTAGAAGAAGTGTGGACTACAACTCCCAGAATTCTCAACTCAGCCCCTAGAAGAGGTGTGGACTACAACTCCCAGAATTCTCAATTCACCCCCTAGAAGAAGTGTGGACTACAACTCCCAGAAATCTCAACTCGGCACCTAGAAGAAGTGTGGACTACAACTCCCAGAATTCTCAACTCAGCCCCTAGAATAGGTGTGGACTACAACTCCCAGAATTCTCAACTCACCCCTAGAAGAGGTGTGGACTACAACTCCCAGAATTCTCAACTCAGCACCTAGAAGAAGTGTGGACTACAACTCCCAGAATTCTCAACTCAGCACCTAGAAGAAGTGTGGACTACAACTCCCAGAATTCTCAAAAAAGCCCTAGAAGAACTGTGGACTACAACTCCCAGAATTCTCAAGTCAGCCCCTAGAAGAGGTGTGGACTACAACTCCCGGAATTCTCAAATCCGCCGCTTGACCTCTTGTAGAGGTGTGGACTACAACTCCCAGAATTCTCAACTCAGCCCCTAGAAGAGGTGTGGACTACAACTCCGAGAATTCTCAATTCACCCCCTAGAAAAAGTGTGGACTACAACTCCCAGAATTCTCAACTCAGCCCCTAGAAGAGGTGTGGACTACAACTCCCAGAATTCTCAACTCAGCCCTAGAAGAAGTGTGGACTACAACTCCCAGAATTCTCAACTCAGCCCTAGAAGAGGTGTGAACTACAACTCCCAGAATTCTCAATTCACCCCCTAGAAGAAGTGTGGACTACAACTCCCAGAATTCTCAACTCAGCCCCTAGAAGAAGTGTGGACTACAACTCCCAGAATTCTCAACTCAGCCCCTAGAAGAGGTGTGGACTACAACTCCCAGAATTCTCAACTCAGCCCCTAGAAGAGGTGTGGACTACAACTCCGAGAATTCTCAACTCAGCCCTAGAAGAAGTGTGGACTACAACTCCCAGAATTCTCAAATCAGCCCTAGAAGAAGTGTGGACTACAACTCCCAGAATTCTCAAATCCGCCCCTTGGCCTCTTGTAGAGGTGTGGACTACAACTCCCAGAATTCTCAACTCGGCACCTAGAAGAAGTGTGGACTACAACTCCCAGAATTCTCAATTCAGCCCCTAGAAGAAGTGTGGACTACAACTCCCAGAATTCTCAACTCAGCCCTAGAAGAGGTGTGGACTACAACTCCCAGAATTCTCAAATCGGCCCCTAGAATAGGTGTGGACTACAACTCCCAGAATTCTCAACTCACCCCTAGAAGAGGTGTGGACTACAACTCCCAGAATTCTCAACTCAGCACCTAGAAGAAGTGTGGACTACAACTCCCAGAATTCTCAACTCAGCACCTAGAAGAAGTGTGGACTACAACTCCCAGAATTCTCAAAAAAGCCCTAGAAGAACTGTGGACTACAACTCCCAGAATTCTCAAGTCAGCCCCTAGAAGAGGTGTGGACTACAACTCCCAGAATTCTCAAATCCGCCGCTTGGCCTCTTGTAGAGGTGTGGACTACAACTCCCAGAATTCTCAACTCAGCCCTAGAAGAAGTATGGACTACAAATCCTAGAATTCTCAACTCGGCCCCTAGAAGAGGTGTGGACTACAACTCCCAGAATTCTCAAATCGGCCCCTAGAATAGGTGTGGACTACAACTCCCAGAATTCTCAACTCACCCCTTGAAGAGGTGTGGACTACAACTCCCAGAATTCTCAACTCGGCACCTAGAAGAAGTGTGGACTACAACTCCCAGAATTCTCAACTCAGCCCTAGAAGAAGTGTGGACTACAACTCCCAGAATTCTCAACTCGGCACCTAGAAGAAGTGTGGACTACAACTCCCAGAATTCTCAATTCAGCCCCTAGAAGAAGTGTGGACTACAACTCCCAGAATTCTCAACTCAGCCCTAGAAGAGGTGTGGACTACAACTCCCAGAATTCTCAAATCGGCCCCTAGAATAGGTGTGGACTACAACTCCCAGAATTCTCAAATCGGCCCCTAGAAGAGGTGTGGACTACAACTCCCAGAATTCTCAACTCACCCCTTGAAGAGGTGTGGACTACAACTCCCAGAATTCTCAACTCGGCACCTAGAAGAGGTGTGGACTACAACTCCCAGAATTCTCAACTCAGCCCTAGAAGAAGTATGGACTACAAATCCTAGAATTCTCAACTCGGCCCCTAGAAGAGGTGTGGACTACAACTCCCAGAATTCTCAAATCGGCCCCTAGAATAGGTGTGGACTACAACTCCCAGAATTCTCAACTCACCCCTTGAAGAGGTGTGGACTACAACTCCCAGAATTCTCAACTCGGCACCTAGAAGAAGTGTGGACTACAACTCCCAGAATTCTCAACTCAGCCCTAGAAGAAGTGTGGACTACAACTCCCAGAATTCTCAACTCAGCCCTAGAAGAAGTGTGGACTACAAATCCTAGAATTCTCAACTCGGCCCCTAGAAGAGGTGTGGACTACAACTCCCAGAATTCTCAAATCGGCCCCTAGAATAGGTGTGGACTACAACTCCCAGAATTCTCAACTCACCCCTAGAAGAGGTGTGGACTACAACTCCCAGAATTCTCAACTCAGCACCTAGAAGAAGTGTGGACTACAACTCCCAGAATTCTCAACTCAGCACCTAGAAGAAGTGTGGACTACAACTCCCAGAATTCTCAAAAAAGCCCTAGAAGAACTGTGGACTACAACTCCCAGAATTCTCAAGTCAGCCCCTAGAAGAGGTGTGGACTACAACTCCCGGAATTCTCAAATCCGCCGCTTGACCTCTTGTAGAGTTGTGGACTACAACTCCCAGAATTCTCAACTCAGCCCCTAGAAGAGGTGTGGACTACAACTCCGAGAATTCTCAATTCACCCCCTAGAAAAAGTGTGGACTACAACTCCCAGAATTCTCAACTCAGCCCTAGAAGAAGTGTGGACTACAACTCCCAGAATTCTCAACTCAGCCCTAGAAGAGGTGTGGACTACAACTCCCAGAATTCTCAATTCACCCCCTAGAAGAAGTGTGGACTACAACTCCCAGAATTCTCAACTCAGCCCCTAGAAGAGGTGTGGACTACAACTCCCAGAATTCTCAAATCCGCCGCTTGGCCTCTTGTAGAGGTGTGGACTACAACTCCCAGAATTCTCAACTCAGCCCTAGAAGAAGTGTGGACTACAACTCCCAGAATTCTCAAATCAGCCCTAGAAGAAGTGTGGACTACAACTCCCAGAATTCTCAAATCCGCCCCTTGGCCTCTTGTAGAGGTGTGGACTACAACTCCCAGAATTCTCAACTCAGCCCCTAGAAGAGGTGTGGACTACAACTCCCAGAATTCTCAATTCACCCCCTAGAAGAAGTGTGGACTACAACTCCCAGAAATCTCAACTCGGCACCTAGAAGAAGTGTGGACTACAACTCCCAGAATTCTCAACTCAGCCCCTAGAATAGGTGTGGACTACAACTCCCAGAATTCTCAACTCACCCCTAGAAGAGGTGTGGACTACAACTCCCAGAATTCTCAACTCAGCACCTAGAAGAAGTGTGGACTACAACTCCCAGAATTCTCAACTCAGCACCTAGAAGAAGTGTGGACTACAACTCCCAGAATTCTCAAAAAAGCCCTAGAAGAACTGTGGACTACAACTCCCAGAATTCTCAAGTCAGCCCCTAGAAGAGGTGTGGACTACAACTCCCGGAATTCTCAAATCCGCCGCTTGACCTCTTGTAGAGGTGTGGACTACAACTCCCAGAATTCTCAACTCAGCCCCTAGAAGAGGTGTGGACTACAACTCCGAGAATTCTCAATTCACCCCCTAGAAAAAGTGTGGACTACAACTCCCAGAATTCTCAACTCAGCCCCTAGAAGAGGTGTGGACTACAACTCCCAGAATTCTCAACTCAGCCCTAGAAGAAGTGTGGACTACAACTCCCAGAATTCTCAACTCAGCCCTAGAAGAGGTGTGAACTACAACTCCCAGAATTCTCAATTCACCCCCTAGAAGAAGTGTGGACTACAACTCCCAGAATTCTCAACTCAGCCCCTAGAAGAGGTGTGGACTACAACTCCCAGAATTCTCAACTCAGCCCCTAGAAGAGGTGTGGACTACAACTCCGAGAATTCTCAACTCAGCCCTAGAAGAAGTGTGGACTACAACTCCCAGAATTCTCAAATCAGCCCTAGAAGAAGTGTGGACTACAACTCCCAGAATTCTCAAATCCGCCCCTTGGCCTCTTGTAGAGGTGTGGACTACAACTCCCAGAATTCTCAACTCAGCCCCTAGAAGAGGTGTGGACTACAACTCCCAGAATTCTCAATTCACCCCCTAGAAGAAGTGTGGACTACAACTCCCAGAAATCTCAACTCGGCACCTAGAAGAAGTGTGGACTACAACTCCCAGAATTCTCAACTCAGCCCCTAGAAGAAGTGTGGACTACAACTCCCAGAATTCTCAACTCAGCCCTAGAAGAGGTGTGGACTACAACTCCCAGAATTCTCAATTCAGCCCCTAGAAGAAGTGTGGACTACAACTCCCAGAATTCTCAACTCAGCCCTAGAAGAAGTATGGACTACAAATCCTAGAATTCTCAACTCGGCCCCTAGAAGAGGTGTGGACTACAACTCCCAGAATTCTCAAATCGGCCCCTAGAATAGGTGTGGACTACAACTCCCAGAATTCTCAACTCAGCCCTAGAAGAAGTGTGGACTACAACTCCCAGAATTCTCAACTCGGCACCTAGAAGAAGTGTGGACTACAACTCCCAGAATTCTCAATTCAGCCCCTAGAAGAAGTGTGGACTACAACTCCCAGAATTCTCAACTCAGCCCTAGAAGAGGTGTGGACTACAACTCCCAGAATTCTCAAATCGGCCCCTAGAATAGGTGTGGACTACAACTCCCAGAATTCTCAACTCACCCCTAGAAGAGGTGTGGACTACAACTCCCAGAATTCTCAACTCAGCACCTAGAAGAAGTGTGGACTACAACTCCCAGAATTCTCAACTCAGCACCTAGAAGAAGTGTGGACTACAACTCCCAGAATTCTCAAAAAAGCCCTAGAAGAACTGTGGACTACAACTCCCAGAATTCTCAAGTCAGCCCCTAGAAGAGGTGTGGACTACAACTCCCAGAATTCTCAAATCCGCCGCTTGGCCTCTTGTAGAGGTGTGGACTACAACTCCCAGAATTCTCAACTCAGCCCCTAGAAGAGGTGTGGACTACAAGTCCCAGAATTCTCAAATCAGCCCCTAGAAGAGGTGTGGACTACAACTCCCAGAATTCTCAACTCAGCCCCTAGAAGAGGTGTGGACTACAACTCCGAGAATTCTCAACTCAGCCCTAGAAGAAGTGTGGACTACAACTCCCAGAATTCTCAAATCAGCCCGAGAAGAAGTGTGGACTACAACTCCCAGAATTCTCAAATCCGCCCCTTGGCCTCTTGTAGAGGTGTGGACTACAACTCCCAGAATTCTCAAATCAGCCCCTAGAAGAAGTGTGGACTACAACTCCCAGAATTCTCAACTCAGCCCCTAGAAGAGGTGTGGACTAAAACTCCGAGAATTCTCAATTCAGCCCCTAGAAGAAGTGTGGACTACAACTCCCAGAATTCTCAACTCAGCCCTAGAAGAAGTGTGGACTACAACTCCCAGAATTCTCAAATCCGCCCCTTGGTCTCTTGTAGAGGTGTGGACTACAACTCCCAGAATTCTCAACTCAGCCCCTAGAAGAGGTGTGGACTACAACTCCCAGAATTCTCAACTCAGCCCTAGAAGAAGTATGGACTACAAATCCTAGAATTCTCAACTCGGCCCCTAGAAGAGGTGTGGACTACAACTCCCAGAATTCTCAAATCGGCCCCTAGAATAGGTGTGGACTACAACTCCCAGAATTCTCAACTCACCCCTTGAAGAGGTGTGGACTACAACTCCCAGAATTCTCAACTCGGCACCTAGAAGAAGTGTGGACTACAACTCCCAGAATTCTCAACTCAGCCCTAGAAGAAGTGTGGACTACAACTCCCAGAATTCTCAACTCGGCACCTAGAAGAAGTGTGGACTACAACTCCCAGAATTCTCAATTCAGCCCCTAGAAGAAGTGTGGACTACAACTCCCAGAATTCTCAACTCAGCCCTAGAAGAGGTGTGGACTACAACTCCCAGAATTCTCAAATCGGCCCCTAGAATAGGTGTGGACTACAACTCCCAGAATTCTCAACTCACCCCTAGAAGAGGTGTGGACTACAACTCCCAGAATTCTCAACTCAGCACCTAGAAGAAGCGTGGACTACAACTCCCAGAATTCTCAACTCAGCACCTAGAAGAAGTGTGGACTACAACTCCCAGAATTCTCAAAAAAGCCCTAGAAGAACTGTGGACTACAACTCCCAGAATTCTCAAGTCAGCCCCTAGAAGAGGTGTGGACTACAACTCCCAGAATTCTCAAATCCGCCGCTTGGCCTCTTGTAGAGGTGTGGACTACAACTCCCAGAATTCTCAACTCAGCCCCTAGAAGAGGTGTGGACTACAACTCCCAGAATTCTCAAATCAGCCCCTAGAAGAGGTGTGGACTACAACTCCCAGAATTCTCAAATCCGCCCCTTGGCCTCTTGTAGAGGTGTGGACTACAACTCCCAGAATTCTCAACTCAGCCCCTAGAAGAAGTGTGGACTAAAACTCCGAGAATTCTCAATTCAGCCCCTAGAAGAAGTGTGGACTACAACTCCCAGAATTCTCAACTCAGCCCTAGAAGAAGTGTGGACTACAACTCCCAGAATTCTCAAATCCGCCCCTTGGCCTCTTGTAGAGGTGTGGACTACAACTCCCAGAATTCTCAACTCAGCCCCTAGAAGAGGTGTGGACTACAACTCCCAGAATTCTCAACTCAGCCCTAGAAGAAGTATGGACTACAAATCCTAGAATTCTCAACTCGGCCCCTAGAAGAGGTGTGGACTACAACTCCCAGAATTCTCAAATCGGCCCCTAGAATAGGTGTGGACTACAACTCCCAGAATTCTCAACTCACCCCTTGAAGAGGTGTGGACTACAACTCCCAGAATTCTCAACTCGGCACCTAGAAGAAGTGTGGACTACAACTCCCAGAATTCTCAACTCAGCCCTAGAAGAGGTGTGGACTACAACTCCCAGATTTCTCAAATCGGCCCCTAGAATAGGTGTGGACTACAACTCCCAGAATTCTCAACTCACCCCTAGAAGAGGTGTGGACTACAACTCCCAGAATTCTCAAATCAGCCCCTAGAAGAGGTGTGGACTACAACTCCCAGAATTCTCAAATCCGCCCCTTGGCCTCTTGTAGAGGTGTGGACTACAACTCCCAGAATTCTCAACTCAGCCCCTAGAAGAGGTGTGGACTACAACTCCCAGAATTCTCAACTCAGCCCTAGAAGAAGTATGGACTACAAATCCTAGAATTCTCAACTCGGCCCCTAGAAGAGGTGTGGACTACAACTCCCAGAATTCTCAAATCGGCCCCTAGAATAGGTGTGGACTACAACTCCCAGAATTCTCAACTCACCCCTTGAAGAGGTGTGGACTACAACTCCCAGAATTCTCAATTCGGCACCTAGAAGAAGTGTGGACTACAACTCCCAGAATTCTCAACTCAGCCCCTAGAAGAGGTGTGGACTACAACTCCCAGAATTCTCAACTCAGCCCCTAGAAGAGGTGTGGACTACAACTCCGAGAATTCTCAATTCACCCCCTAGAAAAAGTGTGGACTACAACTCCCAGAATTCTCAACTCAGCCCCTAGAAGAGGTGTGGACTACAACTCCCAGAATTCTCAAATCGGCCCCTAGAATAGGTGTGGACTACAACTCCCAGAATTCTCAACTCACCCCTAGAAGAGGTGTGGACTACAACTCCCAGAATTCTCAACTCAGCACCTAGAAGAAGCGTGGACTACAACTCCCAGAATTCTCAACTCAGCACCTAGAAGAAGTGTGGACTACAACTCCCAGAATTCTCAAAAAAGCCCTAGAAGAACTGTGGACTACAACTCCCAGAATTCTCAAGTCAGCCCCTAGAAGAGGTGTGGACTACAACTCCCAGAATTCTCAAATCCGCCGCTTGGCCTCTTGTAGAGGTGTGGACTACAACTCCCAGAATTCTCAACTCAGCCCCTAGAAGAGGTGTGGACTACAACTCCCAGAATTCTCAAATCAGCCCCTAGAAGAGGTGTGGACTACAACTCCCAGAATTCTCAACTCAGCCCCTAGAAGAGGCGTGGACTACAACTCCCAGAATTCTCAAATCAGCCCCTAGAAGAAGTGTGGACTACAACTCCCAGAATTCTCAACTCGGCACCTAGAAGAAGTGTGGACTACAACTCCCAGAATTCTCAACTCAGCCCTAGAAGAAGTGTGGACTACAACTCCCAGAATTCTCAACTCGGCACCTAGAAGAAGTGTGGACTACAACTCCCAGAATTCTCAATTCAGCCCCTAGAAGAAGTGTGGACTACAACTCCCAGAATTCTCAACTCAGCCCTAGAAGAGGTGTGGACTACAACTCCCAGAATTCTCAAATCGGCCCCTAGAATAGGTGTGGACTACAACTCCCAGAATTCTCAACTCAGCACCTAGAAGAAGTGTGGACTACAACTCCCAGAATTCTCAACTCAGCACCTAGAAGAAGTGTGGACTACAACTCCCAGAATTCTCAACTCAGCACCTAGAAGAAGTGTGGACTACAACTCCCAGAATTCTCAAAAAAGCCCTAGAAGAACTGTGGACTACAACTCCCAGAATTCTCAAGTCAGCCCCTAGAAGAGGTGTGGACTACAACTCCCAGAATTCTCAAATCCGCCGCTTGGCCTCTTGTAGAGGTGTGGACTACAACTCCCAGAATTCTCAACTCAGCCCCTAGAAGAGGTGTGGACTACAACTCCCAGAATTCTCAAATCAGCCCCTAGAAGAGGTGTGGACTACAACTCCCAGAATTCTCAACTCAGCCCTAGAAGAAGTGTGGACTACAACTCCCAGAATTCTCAAATCAGCCCTAGAAGAAGTGTGGACTACAACTCCCAGAATTCTCAACTCAGCCCTAGAAGAGGTGTGGACTACAACCCCGAGAATTCTCTAGTCAGCCCAAGAAGAGGTGTGGACTACAACTCCCACAATTCTCAACTCAGCCCCTAGAAGAGGTGTGGACTACAACTCCCAGAATTCTCAAATCAGCCCCTAGAAGAGGTGTGGACTACAACTCCGAGAATTCTCAATTCACCCCCTAGAAGAAGTGTGGACTACAACTCCCAGAATTCTCAACTCAGCCCCTAGAAGAAGTGTGGACTACAACTCCCAGAATTCTCAACTCAGCCCTAGAAGAAGTGTGGACTACAACTCCCAGAATTCTCAACTCAGCCCCTAGAAGAGGTGTGGACTACAACTCCCAGAATTCTCAATTCACCCCCTAGAAGAAGTGTGGACTACAACTCCCAGAAATCTCAACTCGGCACCTAGAAGAAGTGTGGACTACAACTCCCAGAATTCTCAACTCAGCCCCTAGAATAGGTGTGGACTACAACTCCCAGAATTCTCAACTCACCCCTAGAAGAGGTGTGGACTACAACTCCCAGAATTCTCAACTCAGCCCCTAGAAGAGGTGTGGACTACAACTCCCAGAATTCTCAAATCCGCCGCTTGGCCTCTTGTAGAGGTGTGGACTACAACTCCCAGAATTCTCAACTCAGCCCCTAGAAGAGGTGTGGACTACAACTCCCAGAATTCTCAAATCAGCCCCTAGAAGAGGTGTGGACTACAACTCCCAGAATTCTCAACTCAGCCCCTAGAAGAGGCGTGGACTACAACTCCCAGAATTCTCAAATCAGCCCCTAGAAGAAGTGTGGACTACAACTCCCAGAATTCTCAACTCGGCACCTAGAAGAAGTGTGGACTACAACTCCCAGAATTCTCAACTCAGCCCTAGAAGAAGTGTGGACTACAACTCCCAGAATTCTCAACTCGGCACCTAGAAGAAGTGTGGACTACAACTCCCAGAATTCTCAATTCAGCCCCTAGAAGAAGTGTGGACTACAACTCCCAGAATTCTCAACTCAGCCCTAGAAGAGGTGTGGACTACAACTCCCAGAATTCTCAAATCGGCCCCTAGAATAGGTGTGGACTACAACTCCCAGAATTCTCAACTCAGCACCTAGAAGAAGTGTGGACTACAACTCCCAGAATTCTCAACTCAGCACCTAGAAGAAGTGTGGACTACAACTCCCAGAATTCTCAACTCAGCACCTAGAAGAAGTGTGGACTACAACTCCCAGAATTCTCAAAAAAGCCCTAGAAGAACTGTGGACTACAACTCCCAGAATTCTCAAGTCAGCCCCTAGAAGAGGTGTGGACTACAACTCCCAGAATTCTCAAATCCGCCGCTTGGCCTCTTGTAGAGGTGTGGACTACAACTCCCAGAATTCTCAACTCAGCCCCTAGAAGAGGTGTGGACTACAACTCCCAGAATTCTCAAATCAGCCCCTAGAAGAGGTGTGGACTACAACTCCCAGAATTCTCAACTCAGCCCTAGAAGAAGTGTGGACTACAACTCCCAGAATTCTCAAATCAGCCCTAGAAGAAGTGTGGACTACAACTCCCAGAATTCTCAACTCAGCCCTAGAAGAGGTGTGGACTACAACCCCGAGAATTCTCTAGTCAGCCCAAGAAGAGGTGTGGACTACAACTCCCACAATTCTCAACTCAGCCCCTAGAAGAGGTGTGGACTACAACTCCCAGAATTCTCAAATCAGCCCCTAGAAGAGGTGTGGACTACAACTCCGAGAATTCTCAATTCACCCCCTAGAAGAAGTGTGGACTACAACTCCCAGAATTCTCAACTCAGCCCCTAGAAGAAGTGTGGACTACAACTCCCAGAATTCTCAACTCAGCCCTAGAAGAAGTGTGGACTACAACTCCCAGAATTCTCAACTCAGCCCCTAGAAGAGGTGTGGACTACAACTCCCAGAATTCTCAATTCACCCCCTAGAAGAAGTGTGGACTACAACTCCCAGAAATCTCAACTCGGCACCTAGAAGAAGTGTGGACTACAACTCCCAGAATTCTCAACTCAGCCCCTAGAATAGGTGTGGACTACAACTCCCAGAATTCTCAACTCACCCCTAGAAGAGGTGTGGACTACAACTCCCAGAATTCTCAACTCAGCACCTAGAAGAAGTGTGGACTACAACTCCCAGAATTCTCAACTCAGCACCTAGAAGAAGTGTGGACTACAACTCCCAGAATTCTCAAAAAAGCCCTAGAAGAACTGTGGACTACAACTCCCAGAATTCTCAAGTCAGCCCCTAGAAGAGGTGTGGACTACAACTCCCGGAATTCTCAAATCCGCCGCTTGACCTCTTGTAGAGGTGTGGACTACAACTCCCAGAATTCTCAACTCAGCCCCTAGAAGAGGTGTGGACTACAACTCCGAGAATTCTCAATTCACCCCCTAGAAAAAGTGTGGACTACAACTCCCAGAATTCTCAACTCAGCCCCTAGAAGAGGTGTGGACTACAACTCCCAGAATTCTCAACTCAGCCCTAGAAGAAGTGTGGACTACAACTCCCAGAATTCTCAACTCAGCCCTAGAAGAGGTGTGAACTACAACTCCCAGAATTCTCAATTCACCCCCTAGAAGAAGTGTGGACTACAACTCCCAGAATTCTCAACTCAGCCCCTAGAAGAAGTGTGGACTACAACTCCCAGAATTCTCAACTCAGCCCCTAGAAGAGGTGTGGACTACAACTCCCAGAATTCTCAACTCAGCCCCTAGAAGAGGTGTGGACTACAACTCCGAGAATTCTCAACTCAGCCCTAGAAGAAGTGTGGACTACAACTCCCAGAATTCTCAAATCAGCCCTAGAAGAAGTGTGGACTACAACTCCCAGAATTCTCAAATCCGCCCCTTGGCCTCTTGTAGAGGTGTGGACTACAACTCCCAGAATTCTCAACTCAGCCCCTAGAAGAGGTGTGGACTACAACTCCCAGAATTCTCAACTCAGCCCTAGAAGAAGTATGGACTACAAATCCTAGAATTCTCAACTCGGCCCCTAGAAGAGGTGTGGACTACAACTCCCAGAATTCTCAAATCGGCCCCTAGAATAGGTGTGGACTACAACTCCCAGAATTCTCAACTCACCCCTTGAAGAGGTGTGGACTACAACTCCCAGAATTCTCAACTCGGCACCTAGAAGAAGTGTGGACTACAACTCCCAGAATTCTCAACTCAGCCCTAGAAGAAGTGTGGACTACAACTCCCAGAATTCTCAACTCGGCACCTAGAAGAAGTGTGGACTACAACTCCCAGAATTCTCAATTCAGCCCCTAGAAGAAGTGTGGACTACAACTCCCAGAATTCTCAACTCAGCCCTAGAAGAGGTGTGGACTACAACTCCCAGAATTCTCAAATCGGCCCCTAGAATAGGTGTGGACTACAACTCCCAGAATTCTCAACTCACCCCTAGAAGAGGTGTGGACTACAACTCCCAGAATTCTCAACTCAGCACCTAGAAGAAGCGTGGACTACAACTCCCAGAATTCTCAACTCAGCACCTAGAAGAAGTGTGGACTACAACTCCCAGAATTCTCAAAAAAGCCCTAGAAGAACTGTGGACTACAACTCCCAGAATTCTCAAGTCAGCCCCTAGAAGAGGTGTGGACTACAACTCCCAGAATTCTCAAATCCGCCGCTTGGCCTCTTGTAGAGGTGTGGACTACAACTCCCAGAATTCTCAACTCAGCCCCTAGAAGAGGTGTGGACTACAACTCCCAGAATTCTCAAATCAGCCCCTAGAAGAGGTGTGGACTACAACTCCCAGAATTCTCAAATCCGCCCCTTGGCCTCTTGTAGAGGTGTGGACTACAACTCCCAGAATTCTCAACTCAGCCCCTAGAAGAAGTGTGGACTACAACTCCCAGAATTCTCAACTCAGCCCCTAGAAGAGGTGTGGACTAAAACTCCGAGAATTCTCAATTCAGCCCCTAAAAGAAGTGTGGACTACAACTCCCAGAATTCTCAACTCAGCCCTAGAAGAAGTGTGGACTACAACTCCCAGAATTCTCAAATCCGCCCCTTGGCCTCTTGTAGAGGTGTGGACTACAACTCCCAGAATTCTCAACTCAGCCCCTAGAAGAGGTGTGGACTACAACTCCCAGAATTCTCAACTCAGCCCTAGAAGAAGTATGGACTACAAATCCTAGAATTCTCAACTCGGCCCCTAGAAGAGGTGTGGACTACAACTCCCAGAATTCTCAAATCGGCCCCTAGAATAGGTGTGGACTACAACTCCCAGAATTCTCAACTCACCCCTTGAAGAGGTGTGGACTACAACTCCCAGAATTCTCAACTCGGCACCTAGAAGAAGTGTGGACTACAACTCCCAGAATTCTCAACTCAGCCCTAGAAGAAGTGTGGACTACAACTCCCAGAATTCTCAACTCAGCCCCTAGAAGAGGTGTGGATTACAACTCCCAGAATTCTCAATTCACCCCCTAGAAGAAGTGTGGACTACAACTCCCAGAAATCTCAACTCGGCACCTAGAAGAAGTGTGGACTACAACTCCCAGAATTCTCAACTCAGCCCCTAGAATAGGTGTGGACTACAACTCCCAGAATTCTCAACTCACCCCTAGAAGAGGTGTGGACTACAACTCCCAGAATTCTCAACTCAGCACCTAGAAGAAGTGTGGACTACAACTCCCAGAATTCTCAACTCAGCACCTAGAAGAAGTGTGGACTACAACTCCCAGAATTCTCAAAAAAGCCCTAGAAGAACTGTGGACTACAACTCCCAGAATTCTCAAGTCAGCCCCTAGAAGAGGTGTGGACTACAACTCCCGGAATTCTCAAATCCGCCGCTTGACCTCTTGTAGAGGTGTGGACTACAACTCCCAGAATTCTCAACTCAGCCCCTAGAAGAGGTGTGGACTACAACTCCGAGAATTCTCAATTCACCCCCTAGAAAAAGTGTGGACTACAACTCCCAGAATTCTCAACTCAGCCCCTAGAAGAGGTGTGGACTACAACTCCCAGAATTCTCAACTCAGCCCTAGAAGAAGTGTGGACTACAACTCCCAGAATTCTCAACTCAGCCCTAGAAGAGGTGTGAACTACAACTCCCAGAATTCTCAATTCACCCCCTAGAAGAAGTGTGGACTACAACTCCCAGAATTCTCAACTCAGCCCCTAGAAGAGGTGTGGACTACAACTCCCAGAATTCTCAACTCAGCCCCTAGAAGAGGTGTGGACTACAACTCCGAGAATTCTCAACTCAGCCCTAGAAGAAGTGTGGACTACAACTCCCAGAATTCTCAAATCAGCCCTAGAAGAAGTGTGGACTACAACTCCCAGAATTCTCAAATCCGCCCCTTGGCCTCTTGTAGAGGTGTGGACTACAACTCCCAGAATTCTCAACTCAGCCCCTAGAAGAGGTGTGGACTACAACTCCCAGAATTCTCAATTCACCCCCTAGAAGAAGTGTGGACTACAACTCCCAGAAATCTCAACTCGGCACCTAGAAGAAGTGTGGACTACAACTCCCAGAATTCTCAACTCAGCCCTAGAAGAAGTGTGGACTACAACTCCCAGAATTCTCAACTCGGCACCTAGAAGAAGTGTGGACTACAACTCCCAGAATTCTCAATTCAGCCCCTAGAAGAAGTGTGGACTACAACTCCCAGAATTCTCAACTCAGCCCTAGAAGAGGTGTGGACTACAACTCCCAGAATTCTCAAATCGGCCCCTAGAATAGGTGTGGACTACAACTCCCAGAATTCTCAACTCACCCCTAGAAGAGGTGTGGACTACAACTCCCAGAATTCTCAACTCAGCACCTAGAAGAAGTGTGGACTACAACTCCCAGAATTCTCAACTCAGCACCTAGAAGAAGTGTGGACTACAACTCCCAGAATTCTCAAAAAAGCCCTAGAAGAACTGTGGACTACAACTCCCAGAATTCTCAAGTCAGCCCCTAGAAGAGGTGTGGACTACAACTCCCAGAATTCTCAAATCCGCCCCTTGGCCTCTTGTAGAGGTGTGGACTACAACTCCCAGAATTCTCAACTCAGCCCCTAGAAGAAGTGTGGACTACAACTCCCAGAATTCTCAACTCAGCCCTAGAAGAAGTGTGGACTACAACTCCCAGAATTCTCAAATCCGCCCCTTGGCCTCTTGTAGAGGTGTGGACTACAACTCCCAGAATTCTCAACTCAGCCCCTAGAAGAGGTGTGGACTACAACTCCCAGAATTCTCAACTCAGCCCTAGAAGAAGTATGGACTACAAATCCTAGAATTCTCAACTCGGCCCCTAGAAGAGGTGTGGACTACAACTCCCAGAATTCTCAAATCGGCCCCTAGAATAGGTGTGGACTACAACTCCCAGAATTCTCAACTCACCCCTTGAAGAGGTGTGGACTACAACTCCCAGAATTCTCAACTCGGCACCTAGAAGAAGTGTGGACTACAACTCCCAGAATTCTCAACTCAGCCCTAGAAGAAGTGTGGACTACAACTCCCAGAATTCTCAACTCGGCACCTAGAAGAAGTGTGGACTACAACTCCCAGAATTCTCAATTCAGCCCCTAGAAGAAGTGTGGACTACAACTCCCAGAATTCTCAACTCAGCCCTAGAAGAGGTGTGGACTACAACTCCCAGAATTCTCAAATCGGCCCCTAGAATAGGTGTGGACTACAACTCCCAGAATTCTCAACTCACCCCTAGAAGAGGTGTGGACTACAACTCCCAGAATTCTCAACTCAGCACCTAGAAGAAGCGTGGACTACAACTCCCAGAATTCTCAACTCAGCACCTAGAAGAAGTGTGGACTACAACTCCCAGAATTCTCAAAAAAGCCCTAGAAGAACTGTGGACTACAACTCCCAGAATTCTCAAGTCAGCCCCTAGAAGAGGTGTGGACTACAACTCCCAGAATTCTCAAATCCGCCGCTTGGCCTCTTGTAGAGGTGTGGACTACAACTCCCAGAATTCTCAACTCAGCCCCTAGAAGAGGTGTGGACTACAACTCCCAGAATTCTCAAATCAGCCCCTAGAAGAGGTGTGGACTACAACTCCCAGAATTCTCAAATCCGCCCCTTGGCCTCTTGTAGAGGTGTGGACTACAACTCCCAGAATTCTCAACTCAGCCCCTAGAAGAAGTGTGGACTACAACTCCCAGAATTCTCAACTCAGCCCCTAGAAGAGGTGTGGACTAAAACTCCGAGAATTCTCAATTCAGCCCCTAAAAGAAGTGTGGACTACAACTCCCAGAATTCTCAACTCAGCCCTAGAAGAAGTGTGGACTACAACTCCCAGAATTCTCAAATCCGCCCCTTGGCCTCTTGTAGAGGTGTGGACTACAACTCCCAGAATTCTCAACTCAGCCCCTAGAAGAGGTGTGGACTACAACTCCCAGAATTCTCAACTCAGCCCTAGAAGAAGTATGGACTACAAATCCTAGAATTCTCAACTCGGCCCCTAGAAGAGGTGTGGACTACAACTCCCAGAATTCTCAAATCGGCCCCTAGAATAGGTGTGGACTACAACTCCGAGAATTCTCAATTCACCCCCTAGAAAAAGTGTGGACTACAACTCCCAGAATTCTCAACTCAGCCCCTAGAAGAGGTGTGGACTACAACTCCCAGAATTCTCAACTCAGCCCTAGAAGAAGTGTGGACTACAACTCCCAGAATTCTCAATTCACCCCCTAGAAGAAGTGTGGACTACAACTCCCAGAATTCTCAACTCAGCCCCTAGAAGAGGTGTGGACTACAACTCCCAGAATTCTCAATTCACCCCCTAGAAGAAGTGTGGACTACAACTCCCAGAATTCTCAACTCAGCCCCTAGAAGAGGTGTGGACTACAACTCCCAGAATTCTCAACTCAGCCCCTAGAAGAGGTGTGGACTACAACTCCGAGAATTCTCAACTCAGCCCTAGAAGAAGTGTGGACTACAACTCCCAGAATTCTCAAATCAGCCCTAGAAGAAGTGTGGACTACAACTCCCAGAATTCTCAAATCCGCCCCTTGGCCTCTTGTAGAGGTGTGGACTACAACTCCCAGAATTCTCAACTCAGCCCCTAGAAGAGGTGTGGACTACAACTCCCAGAATTCTCAATTCACCCCCTAGAAGAAGTGTGGACTACAACTCCCAGAAATCTCAACTCGGCACCTAGAAGAAGTGTGGACTACAACTCCCAGAATTCTCAACTCAGCCCCTAGAATAGGTGTGGACTACAACTCCCAGAATTCTCAACTCACCACTAGAAGAGGTGTGGACTACAACTCCCAGAATTCTCAACTCAGCACCTAGAAGAAGTGTGGACTACAACTCCCAGAATTCTCAACTCAGCACCTAGAAGAAGTGTGGACTACAACTCCCAGAATTCTCAAAAAAGCCCTAGAAGAACTGTGGACTACAACTCCCAGAATTCTCAAGTCAGCCCCTAGAAGAGGTGTGGACTACAACTCCCAGAATTCTCAAAAAAGCCCTAGAAGAACTGTGGACTACAACTCCCAGAATTCTCAAAAAAGCCCTAGAAGAACTGTGGACTACAACTCCCAGAATTCTCAAGTCAGCCCCTAGAAGAGGTGTGGACTACAACTCCCAGAATTCTCAAATCCGCCGCTTGGCCTCTTGTAGAGGTGTGGACTACAACTCCCAGAATTCTCAACTCAGCCCCTAGAAGAGGTGTGGACTACAACTCCCAGAATTCTCAAATCAGCCCCTAGAAGAGGTGTGGACTACAACTCCCAGAATTCTCAACTCAGCCCCTAGAAGAGGTGTGGACTACAACTCCGAGAATTCTCAACTCAGCCCTAGAAGAAGTGTGGACTACAACTCCCAGAATTCTCAAATCCGCCCCTTGGCCTCTTGTAGAGGTGTGGACTACAACTCCCAGAATTCTCAACTCAGCCCCTAGAAGAAGTGTGGACTACAACTCCCAGAATTCTCAACTCAGCCCCTAGAAGAGGTGTGGACTACAACTCCCAGAATTCTCAATTCAGCCCCTAGAAGAAGTGTGGACTACAACTCCCAGAATTCTCAACTCAGCCCTAGAAGAGGTGTGAACTACAACTCCCAGAATTCTCAATTCACCCCCTAGAAGAAGTGTGGACTACAACTCCCAGAATTCTCAACTCAGCCCCTAGAAGAGGTGTGGACTACAACTCCCAGAATTCTCAACTCAGCCCCTAGAAGAGGTGTGGACTACAACTCCGAGAATTCTCAACTCAGCCCTAGAAGAAGTGTGGACTACAACTCCCAGAATTCTCAAATCAGCCCTAGAAGAAGTGTGGACTACAACTCCCAGAATTCTCAAATCCGCCCCTTGGCCTCTTGTAGAGGTGTGGACTACAACTCCCAGAATTCTCAACTCAGCCCCTAGAAGAGGTGTGGACTACAACTCCCAGAATTCTCAATTCACCCCCTAGAAGAAGTGTGGACTACAACTCCCAGAAATCTCAACTCGGCACCTAGAAGAAGTGTGGACTACAACTCCCAGAATTCTCAACTCAGCCCTAGAAGAAGTGTGGACTACAACTCCCAGAATTCTCAACTCGGCACCTAGAAGAAGTGTGGACTACAACTCCCAGAATTCTCAAATCCGCCCCTTGGCCTCTTGTAGAGGTGTGGACTACAACTCCCAGAATTCTCAACTCAGCCCCTAGAAGAGGTGTGGACTACAACTCCCAGAATTCTCAATTCACCCCCTAGAAGAAGTGTGGACTACAACTCCCAGAAATCTCAACTCGGCACCTAGAAGAAGTGTGGACTACAACTCCCAGAATTCTCAACTCAGCCCCTAGAATAGGTGTGGACTACAACTCCCAGAATTCTCAACTCACCCCTAGAAGAGGTGTGGACTACAACTCCCAGAATTCTCAACTCAGCACCTAGAAGAAGTGTGGACTACAACTCCCAGAATTCTCAACTCAGCACCTAGAAGAAGTGTGGACTACAACTCCCAGAATTCTCAAAAAAGCCCTAGAAGAACTGTGGACTACAACTCCCAGAATTCTCAAGTCAGCCCCTAGAAGAGGTGTGGACTACAACTCCCGGAATTCTCAAATCCGCCGCTTGACCTCTTGTAGAGGTGTGGACTACAACTCCCAGAATTCTCAACTCAGCCCCTAGAAGAGGTGTGGACTACAACTCCGAGAATTCTCAATTCACCCCCTAGAAAAAGTGTGGACTACAACTCCCAGAATTCTCAACTCAGCCCCTAGAAGAGGTGTGGACTACAACTCCCAGAATTCTCAACTCAGCCCTAGAAGAAGTGTGGACTACAACTCCCAGAATTCTCAACTCAGCCCTAGAAGAGGTGTGAACTACAACTCCCAGAATTCTCAATTCACCCCCTAGAAGAAGTGTGGACTACAACTCCCAGAATTCTCAACTCAGCCCCTAGAAGAAGTGTGGACTACAACTCCCAGAATTCTCAACTCAGCCCCTAGAAGAGGTGTGGACTACAACTCCCAGAATTCTCAACTCAGCCCCTAGAAGAGGTGTGGACTACAACTCCGAGAATTCTCAACTCAGCCCTAGAAGAAGTGTGGACTACAACTCCCAGAATTCTCAAATCAGCCCTAGAAGAAGTGTGGACTACAACTCCCAGAATTCTCAAATCCGCCCCTTGGCCTCTTGTAGAGGTGTGGACTACAACTCCCAGAATTCTCAACTCAGCCCCTAGAAGAAGTGTGGACTACAACTCCCAGAATTCTCAACTCAGCCCTAGAAGAAGTGTGGACTACAACTCCCAGAATTCTCAAATCCGCCCCTTGGCCTCTTGTAGAGGTGTGGACTACAACTCCCAGAATTCTCAACTCAGCCCCTAGAAGAGGTGTGGACTACAACTCCCAGAATTCTCAACTCAGCCCTAGAAGAAGTATGGACTACAAATCCTAGAATTCTCAACTCGGCCCCTAGAAGAGGTGTGGACTACAACTCCCAGAATTCTCAAATCGGCCCCTAGAATAGGTGTGGACTACAACTCCCAGAATTCTCAACTCACCCCTTGAAGAGGTGTGGACTACAACTCCCAGAATTCTCAACTCGGCACCTAGAAGAAGTGTGGACTACAACTCCCAGAATTCTCAACTCAGCCCTAGAAGAAGTGTGGACTACAACTCCCAGAATTCTCAACTCGGCACCTAGAAGAAGTGTGGACTACAACTCCCAGAATTCTCAATTCAGCCCCTAGAAGAAGTGTGGACTACAACTCCCAGAATTCTCAACTCAGCCCTAGAAGAGGTGTGGACTACAACTCCCAGAATTCTCAAATCGGCCCCTAGAATAGGTGTGGACTACAACTCCCAGAATTCTCAACTCACCCCTAGAAGAGGTGTGGACTACAACTCCCAGAATTCTCAACTCAGCACCTAGAAGAAGCGTGGACTACAACTCCCAGAATTCTCAACTCAGCACCTAGAAGAAGTGTGGACTACAACTCCCAGAATTCTCAAAAAAGCCCTAGAAGAACTGTGGACTACAACTCCCAGAATTCTCAAGTCAGCCCCTAGAAGAGGTGTGGACTACAACTCCCAGAATTCTCAAATCCGCCGCTTGGCCTCTTGTAGAGGTGTGGACTACAACTCCCAGAATTCTCAACTCAGCCCCTAGAAGAGGTGTGGACTACAACTCCCAGAATTCTCAAATCAGCCCCTAGAAGAGGTGTGGACTACAACTCCCAGAATTCTCAAATCCGCCCCTTGGCCTCTTGTAGAGGTGTGGACTACAACTCCCAGAATTCTCAACTCAGCCCCTAGAAGAAGTGTGGACTACAACTCCCAGAATTCTCAACTCAGCCCCTAGAAGAGGTGTGGACTAAAACTCCGAGAATTCTCAATTCAGCCCCTAAAAGAAGTGTGGACTACAACTCCCAGAATTCTCAACTCAGCCCTAGAAGAAGTGTGGACTACAACTCCCAGAATTCTCAAATCCGCCCCTTGGCCTCTTGTAGAGGTGTGGACTACAACTCCCAGAATTCTCAACTCAGCCCCTAGAAGAGGTGTGGACTACAACTCCCAGAATTCTCAACTCAGCCCTAGAAGAAGTATGGACTACAAATCCTAGAATTCTCAACTCGGCCCCTAGAAGAGGTGTGGACTACAACTCCCAGAATTCTCAAATCGGCCCCTAGAATAGGTGTGGACTACAACTCCCAGAATTCTCAACTCACCCCTTGAAGAGGTGTGGACTACAACTCCCAGAATTCTCAACTCGGCACCTAGAAGAAGTGTGGACTACAACTCCCAGAATTCTCAACTCAGCCCTAGAAGAAGTGTGGACTACAACTCCCAGAATTCTCAACTCAGCCCCTAGAAGAGGTGTGGATTACAACTCCCAGAATTCTCAATTCACCCCCTAGAAGAAGTGTGGACTACAACTCCCAGAAATCTCAACTCGGCACCTAGAAGAAGTGTGGACTACAACTCCCAGAATTCTCAACTCAGCCCCTAGAATAGGTGTGGACTACAACTCCCAGAATTCTCAACTCACCCCTAGAAGAGGTGTGGACTACAACTCCCAGAATTCTCAACTCAGCACCTAGAAGAAGTGTGGACTACAACTCCCAGAATTCTCAACTCAGCACCTAGAAGAAGTGTGGACTACAACTCCCAGAATTCTCAAAAAAGCCCTAGAAGAACTGTGGACTACAACTCCCAGAATTCTCAAGTCAGCCCCTAGAAGAGGTGTGGACTACAACTCCCGGAATTCTCAAATCCGCCGCTTGACCTCTTGTAGAGGTGTGGACTACAACTCCCAGAATTCTCAACTCAGCCCCTAGAAGAGGTGTGGACTACAACTCCGAGAATTCTCAATTCACCCCCTAGAAAAAGTGTGGACTACAACTCCCAGAATTCTCAACTCAGCCCCTAGAAGAGGTGTGGACTACAACTCCCAGAATTCTCAACTCAGCCCTAGAAGAAGTGTGGACTACAACTCCCAGAATTCTCAACTCAGCCCTAGAAGAGGTGTGAACTACAACTCCCAGAATTCTCAATTCACCCCCTAGAAGAAGTGTGGACTACAACTCCCAGAATTCTCAACTCAGCCCCTAGAAGAGGTGTGGACTACAACTCCCAGAATTCTCAACTCAGCCCCTAGAAGAGGTGTGGACTACAACTCCGAGAATTCTCAACTCAGCCCTAGAAGAAGTGTGGACTACAACTCCCAGAATTCTCAAATCAGCCCTAGAAGAAGTGTGGACTACAACTCCCAGAATTCTCAAATCCGCCCCTTGGCCTCTTGTAGAGGTGTGGACTACAACTCCCAGAATTCTCAACTCAGCCCCTAGAAGAGGTGTGGACTACAACTCCCAGAATTCTCAATTCACCCCCTAGAAGAAGTGTGGACTACAACTCCCAGAAATCTCAACTCGGCACCTAGAAGAAGTGTGGACTACAACTCCCAGAATTCTCAACTCAGCCCTAGAAGAAGTGTGGACTACAACTCCCAGAATTCTCAACTCGGCACCTAGAAGAAGTGTGGACTACAACTCCCAGAATTCTCAATTCAGCCCCTAGAAGAAGTGTGGACTACAACTCCCAGAATTCTCAACTCAGCCCTAGAAGAGGTGTGGACTACAACTCCCAGAATTCTCAAATCGGCCCCTAGAATAGGTGTGGACTACAACTCCCAGAATTCTCAACTCACCCCTAGAAGAGGTGTGGACTACAACTCCCAGAATTCTCAACTCAGCACCTAGAAGAAGTGTGGACTACAACTCCCAGAATTCTCAACTCAGCACCTAGAAGAAGTGTGGACTACAACTCCCAGAATTCTCAAAAAAGCCCTAGAAGAACTGTGGACTACAACTCCCAGAATTCTCAAGTCAGCCCCTAGAAGAGGTGTGGACTACAACTCCCAGAATTCTCAAATCCGCCCCTTGGCCTCTTGTAGAGGTGTGGACTACAACTCCCAGAATTCTCAACTCAGCCCCTAGAAGAAGTGTGGACTACAACTCCCAGAATTCTCAACTCAGCCCTAGAAGAAGTGTGGACTACAACTCCCAGAATTCTCAAATCCGCCCCTTGGCCTCTTGTAGAGGTGTGGACTACAACTCCCAGAATTCTCAACTCAGCCCCTAGAAGAGGTGTGGACTACAACTCCCAGAATTCTCAACTCAGCCCTAGAAGAAGTATGGACTACAAATCCTAGAATTCTCAACTCGGCCCCTAGAAGAGGTGTGGACTACAACTCCCAGAATTCTCAAATCGGCCCCTAGAATAGGTGTGGACTACAACTCCCAGAATTCTCAACTCACCCCTTGAAGAGGTGTGGACTACAACTCCCAGAATTCTCAACTCGGCACCTAGAAGAAGTGTGGACTACAACTCCCAGAATTCTCAACTCAGCCCTAGAAGAAGTGTGGACTACAACTCCCAGAATTCTCAACTCGGCACCTAGAAGAAGTGTGGACTACAACTCCCAGAATTCTCAATTCAGCCCCTAGAAGAAGTGTGGACTACAACTCCCAGAATTCTCAACTCAGCCCTAGAAGAGGTGTGGACTACAACTCCCAGAATTCTCAAATCGGCCCCTAGAATAGGTGTGGACTACAACTCCCAGAATTCTCAACTCACCCCTAGAAGAGGTGTGGACTACAACTCCCAGAATTCTCAACTCAGCACCTAGAAGAAGCGTGGACTACAACTCCCAGAATTCTCAACTCAGCACCTAGAAGAAGTGTGGACTACAACTCCCAGAATTCTCAAAAAAGCCCTAGAAGAACTGTGGACTACAACTCCCAGAATTCTCAAGTCAGCCCCTAGAAGAGGTGTGGACTACAACTCCCAGAATTCTCAAATCCGCCGCTTGGCCTCTTGTAGAGGTGTGGACTACAACTCCCAGAATTCTCAACTCAGCCCCTAGAAGAGGTGTGGACTACAACTCCCAGAATTCTCAAATCAGCCCCTAGAAGAGGTGTGGACTACAACTCCCAGAATTCTCAAATCCGCCCCTTGGCCTCTTGTAGAGGTGTGGACTACAACTCCCAGAATTCTCAACTCAGCCCCTAGAAGAAGTGTGGACTACAACTCCCAGAATTCTCAACTCAGCCCCTAGAAGAGGTGTGGACTAAAACTCCGAGAATTCTCAATTCAGCCCCTAAAAGAAGTGTGGACTACAACTCCCAGAATTCTCAACTCAGCCCTAGAAGAAGTGTGGACTACAACTCCCAGAATTCTCAAATCCGCCCCTTGGCCTCTTGTAGAGGTGTGGACTACAACTCCCAGAATTCTCAACTCAGCCCCTAGAAGAGGTGTGGACTACAACTCCCAGAATTCTCAACTCAGCCCTAGAAGAAGTATGGACTACAAATCCTAGAATTCTCAACTCGGCCCCTAGAAGAGGTGTGGACTACAACTCCCAGAATTCTCAAATCGGCCCCTAGAATAGGTGTGGACTACAACTCCCAGAATTCTCAACTCACCCCTTGAAGAGGTGTGGACTACAACTCCCAGAATTCTCAACTCGGCACCTAGAAGAAGTGTGGACTACAACTCCCAGAATTCTCAACTCAGCCCTAGAAGAAGTGTGGACTACAACTCCCAGAATTCTCAACTCGGCACCTAGAAGAAGTGTGGACTACAACTCCCAGAATTCTCAATTCAGCCCCTAGAAGAAGTGTGGACTACAACTCCCAGAATTCTCAACTCAGCCCTAGAAGAGGTGTGGACTACAACTCCCAGAATTCTCAAATCGGCCCCTAGAATAGGTGTGGACTACAACTCCCAGAATTCTCAACTCACCCCTAGAAGAGGTGTGGACTACAACTCCCAGAATTCTCAACTCAGCACCTAGAAGAAGCGTGGACTACAACTCCCAGAATTCTCAACTCAGCACCTAGAAGAAGTGTGGACTACAACTCCCAGAATTCTCAAAAAAGCCCTAGAAGAACTGTGGACTACAACTCCCAGAATTCTCAAGTCAGCCCCTAGAAGAGGTGTGGACTACAACTCCCAGAATTCTCAAATCCGCCGCTTGGCCTCTTGTAGAGGTGTGGACTACAACTCCCAGAATTCTCAACTCAGCCCCTAGAAGAGGTGTGGACTACAACTCCCAGAATTCTCAAATCAGCCCCTAGAAGAGGTGTGGACTACAACTCCCAGAATTCTCAAATCAGCCCCTAGAAGAGGTGTGGACTACAACTCCGAGAATTCTCAACTCAGCCCTAGAAGAAGTGTGGACTACAACTCCCAGAATTCTCAAATCCGCCCCTTGGCCTCTTGTAGAGGTGTGGACTACAACTCCCAGAATTCTCAACTCAGCCCCTAGAAGAAGTGTGGACTACAACTCCCAGAATTCTCAACTCAGCCCCTAGAAGAGGTGTGGACTACAACTCCGAGAATTCTCAATTCAGCCCCTAGAAGAAGTGTGGACTACAACTCCCAGAATTCTCAACTCAGCCCTAGAAGAAGTGTGGACTACAACTCCCAGAATTCTCAAATCCGCCCCTTGGCCTCTTGTAGAGGTGTGGACTACAACTCCCAGAATTCTCAACTCAGCCCCTAGAAGAGGTGTGGACTACAACTCCCAGAATTCTCAACTCAGCCCCTAGAAGAGGTGTGGACTACAACTCCGAGAATTCTCAATTCACCCCCTAGAAAAAGTGTGGACTACAACTCCCAGAATTCTCAACTCAGCCCCTAGAAGAGGTGTGGACTACAACTCCCAGAATTCTCAACTCAGCCCTAGAAGAAGTGTGGACTACAACTCCCAGAATTCTCAATTCACCCCCTAGAAGAAGTGTGGACTACAACTCCCAGAATTCTCAACTCAGCCCCTAGAAGAGGTGTGGACTACAACTCCCAGAATTCTCAATTCACCCCCTAGAAGAAGTGTGGACTACAACTCCCAGAATTCTCAACTCAGCCCCTAGAAGAGGTGTGGACTACAACTCCCAGAATTCTCAACTCAGCCCCTAGAAGAGGTGTGGACTACAACTCCGAGAATTCTCAACTCAGCCCTAGAAGAAGTGTGGACTACAACTCCCAGAATTCTCAAATCAGCCCTAGAAGAAGTGTGGACTACAACTCCCAGAATTCTCAAATCCGCCCCTTGGCCTCTTGTAGAGGTGTGGACTACAACTCCCAGAATTCTCAACTCAGCCCCTAGAAGAGGTGTGGACTACAACTCCCAGAATTCTCAATTCACCCCCTAGAAGAAGTGTGGACTACAACTCCCAGAAATCTCAACTCGGCACCTAGAAGAAGTGTGGACTACAACTGCCAGAATTCTCAACTCAGCCCCTAGAATAGGTGTGGACTACAACTCCCAGAATTCTCAACTCACCACTAGAAGAGGTGTGGACTACAACTCCCAGAATTCTCAACTCAGCACCTAGAAGAAGTGTGGACTACAACTCCCAGAATTCTCAAAAAAGCCCTAGAAGAACTGTGGACTACAACTCCCAGAATTCTCAAGTCAGCCCCTAGAAGAGGTGTGGACTACAACTCCCAGAATTCTCAAAAAAGCCCTAGAAGAACTGTGGACTACAACTCCCAGAATTCTCAAAAAAGCCCTAGAAGAACTGTGGACTACAACTCCCAGAATTCTCAAGTCAGCCCCTAGAAGAGGTGTGGACTACAACTCCCAGAATTCTCAAATCCGCCGCTTGGCCTCTTGTAGAGGTGTGGACTACAACTCCCAGAATTCTCAACTCAGCCCCTAGAAGAGGTGTGGACTACAACTCCCAGAATTCTCAAATCAGCCCCTAGAAGAGGTGTGGACTACAACTCCCAGAATTCTCAACTCAGCCCCTAGAAGAGGTGTGGACTACAACTCCGAGAATTCTCAACTCAGCCCTAGAAGAAGTGTGGACTACAACTCCCAGAATTCTCAAATCCGCCCCTTGGCCTCTTGTAGAGGTGTGGACTACAACTCCCAGAATTCTCAACTCAGCCCCTAGAAGAAGTGTGGACTACAACTCCCAGAATTCTCAACTCAGCCCCTAGAAGAGGTGTGGACTACAACTCCCAGAATTCTCAATTCAGCCCCTAGAAGAAGTGTGGACTACAACTCCCAGAATTCTCAACTCAGCCCTAGAAGAAGTGTGGACTACAACTCCCAGAATTCTCAAATCCGCCCCTTGGCCTCTTGTAGAGGTGTGGACTACAACTCCCAGAATTCTCAACTCAGCCCCTAGAAGAGGTGTGGACTACAACTCCCAGAATTCTCAATTCACCCCCTAGAAGAAGTGTGGACTACAACTCCCAGAATTCTCAACTCAGCCCCTAGAAGAGGCGTGGACTACAACTCCCAGAATTCTCAAATCAGCCCCTAGAAGAGGCGTGGACTACAACTCCCAGAATTCTCAACTCAGCCCCTAGAAGAGGCGTGGACTACAACTCCCAGAATTCTCAAATCAGCCCCTAGAAGAAGTGTGGACTACAACTCCCAGAATTCTCAACTCGGCACCTAGAAGAAGTGTGGACTACAACTCCCAGAATTCTCAACTCAGCCCTAGAAGAAGTGTGGACTACAACTCCCAGAATTCTCAACTCGGCACCTAGAAGAAGTGTGGACTACAACTCACAGAATTCTCAATTCAGCCCCTAGAAGAAGTGTGGACTACAACTCCCAGAATTCTCAACTCAGCCCTAGAAGAGGTGTGGACTACAACTCCCAGAATTCTCAAATCGGCCCCTAGAATAGGTGTGGACTACAACTCCCAGAATTCTCAACTCAGCACCTAGAAGAAGTGTGGACTACAACTCCCAGAATTCTCAACTCAGCACCTAGAAGAAGTGTGGACTACAACTCCCAGAATTCTCAACTCAGCACCTAGAAGAAGTGTGGACTACAACTCCCAGAATTCTCAAAAAAGCCCTAGAAGAACTGTGGACTACAACTCCCAGAATTCTCAAGTCAGCCCCTAGAAGAGGTGTGGACTACAACTCCCAGAATTCTCAAATCCGCCGCTTGGCCTCTTGTAGAGGTGTGGACTACAACTCCCAGAATTCTCAACTCAGCCCCTAGAAGAGGTGTGGACTACAACTCCCAGAATTCTCAAATCAGCCCCTAGAAGAGGTGTGGACTACAACTCCCAGAATTCTCAACTCAGCCCTAGAAGAAGTGTGGACTACAACTCCCAGAATTCTCAAATCAGCCCTAGAAGAAGTGTGGACTACAACTCCCAGAATTCTCAACTCAGCCCTAGAAGAGGTGTGGACTACAACTCCCAGAATTCTCAATTCACCCCCTAGAAGAAGTGTGGACTACAACCCCGAGAATTCTCTAGTCAGCCCAAGAAGAGGTGTGGACTACAACTCCCACAATTCTCAACTCAGCCCCTAGAAGAGGTGTGGACTACAACTCCCAGAATTCTCAAATCCGCCCCTTGGCCTCTTGTAGAGGTGTGGACTACAACTCCCAGAATTCTCAATTCACCCCCTAGAAGAAGTGTGGACTACAACTCCCAGAATTCTCAACTCAGCCCCTAGAAGAGGCGTGGACTACAACTCCCAAAATTCTCAAATCAGCCCCTAGAAGAGGCGTGGACTACAACTCCCAGAATTCTCAACTCAGCCCCTAGAAGAGGCGTGGACTACAACTCCCAGAATTCTCAAATCAGCCCCTAGAAGAAGTGTGGACTACAAAGTGTGGATGCCTAGAGGGAAGATGGAGGGCTACTCGCTCCGAATCTGACCGGACACAGGTAAGAGCCCATTTACGGACTTACATTGTGGCGCTGAGAGTGGCCAAACGTCATCATTGCGCCACTCTCATAGCATCCGCAGAAAACCGCCCTGCCGCCCTGTTCAGGGTGACCCGTTCCCTCCTGCAACAGAGGGTGCGGGAAGCCCCGCTACAGGGTAGAGCAGAGGAATTTGTGACTTTTCTGCAGGACAAAACCGCTCAGATACGGAACGAGCTAGCCCCCATTCGTGGCCCAGTGGGATGCCACGAGGCCGATCTTGTTTGGGAGGAATTTGACTCCGTTGCTTCCGAGGATATGGACAGGTTACGTGGACGACTGCGAGCCACCACATGTTTATTGGACCCGTGTCCCTCCTGGCTTGTACTGGCATCCTGGGAGGTGACACGAGGCTGGCTCCAAGAGGTTGTCAACGCATCCTTGAGTGAGGGTTCCTTGCCTGCTTCCCTAAAAGAGGCTATGGTGAGGCCCCTCCTTAAGAAGCCCTCTTTGGACCCAGCTCTTTTAACCAACTATCGTCCCGTCTCCAACCTTCCCTTTCTGGCGAAGGTTGTTGAGAGTGTGGTGGCACAACAGTTTCCCCGTCACCTGGAGGAAGTTGATTATCTAGATCTGCGCCAGTCCGGCTTTCGGCCCGGGCATAGCACCGAGACGGCATTGGTCGCGTTGGTGGATGATCTCTGGAGGGCCAGGGATGGGGGTTGTTCCTCCATCCTGGTCCTATTAGACCTCTCGGCGGCTTTCGATACCATCGACCATGGTATCCTATTGCATCGGCTGGGGGGGTTGGGGGTGGGAGGCACCGTTTTACGGTGGTTCTCCTCCTACCTCTCTGGCCGATCGCAATTTGTGTTGGCAGGAGAGCAGAGGTCGACCCCGAGACCCCTCACATGTGGGGTGCCTCAGGGGTCGGTCCTCTCGCCTCTCTTGTTTAATGCATACATGAAGCCGCTGGGTGAGATCATCCGTGGTTTTGGGGTAGAGTACCATCTCTACGCTGATGACACTCAGCTGTATATATCTACCCCAAACCACCCCAACGATGCCGTAGCGGTGATGTGCCAGTGCCTGGAAGCCGTGCGGATCTGGATGGGAAGTAACGGACTCAGGCTCAACCCGACCAAGACCGAGTGGCTGTGGTTTCCGGCTGCCCGATTCAACCAGCTTTCTCCAACGCTGGCCATAGGGGGCGAACATCTTGCCCCTGTGGATGGGGCGCGCAATTTGGGAGTCCTCCTGGATACCCGGCTGTCTATGGAAGAGCAAGTGACAGCCGTGGCCAGGAGGGCGTTTTACCAGGTTCGCCTGGTTCGCCAATTGCGCCCCCTATTGGATCGGGACGCCCTTCGCACAGTCACTCATGCCCTCGTGACATCCCGACTGGACTACTGTAACTCCCTCTACATGGGGCTCCCCTTGAGGTGCACCCGGAGGCTTCAGTTAGTTCAGAATGCAGCCGCGCGAGCAATTATGGGAACCACTAGGTTTACCCATGTAACACCGCTCTTGCGCGAGCTGCACTGGCTGCCTGTCGTCTTCCGGGTGCGCTTCAAGGTGTTGGTTATCATCTTTAAAGCGCTCCATGGCTCGGGACCTAGCTACCTGCGGGATCGGATACTGCCTCACACATCCTCACGGCCGATTCGCTCCCACAGAGAGGGACTTCTCCGGGTGCCGTCCACTAGACTTTGTCAGCGGGCGACGCCCAGGGGAAGGGCTCTCTCTGTGGCGGGCCCGGCCCTCTGGAACGACCTTCCCCCCGATATTAGAACGACCACGGACCTCCGCTCCTTCCGCCTGAAACTAAAGACACATCTTTTCCGCCTGGCCCGCCTAGGGTAGTCTCTCTCTCTATGGGTTTTTTAATTGTTTATGTATATTGAGTGGGGATTTTTAGTTAATGGGATTTTAGCACAGGAGTTTGTTTAATCTGTTTTAAATTGTATGTATTTTTGTATATTTATGGTTTTTATTCTCCCTGTGCACCGCCCCGAGTCCCTGTGGGGAGAGGGAGCGGTTAATAAATTCAGCTTTATTATTATTATTATTATTATTAACTCCCAGAATTCTCAACTCGGCACCTAGAAGAAGTGTGGACTACAACTCCCAGAATTCTCAACTCAGCCCTAGAAGAGGTGTGAACTACAAGGTGTGGACTACAATTCTGGGAGTTGTAGTCCACACCTCTTCTAGGGCTGAGTTGAGAATTCTGGGAGTTGTAGTCCACACCTCTTCTAGGTGCCGAGTTGAGAATTCTGGGAGTTGTAGTCCACACCTCTTCTAGGTGCCGAGTTGAGAATTCTGGGAGTTGTAGTCCACACCTCTTCTAGGGCTGAGTTGAGAATTCTGGGAGTTGTAGTCCACACTTCTTCTAGGGGCTGAGTTGAGAATTCTGGGAGTTGTAGTCCACACTTCTTCTAGGTGCCGAGTTGAGAATTCTGGGAGTTGTAGTCCACACCTCTTCTAGGGCTGAGTTGAGAATTCTGGGAGTTGTAGTCCACACCTCTTCTAGGGGCTGAGTTGAGAATTCTGGGAGTTGTAGTCCACACCTTTTCTAGGGGCTGATTTTAGAATTCTGGGAGTTGTAGTCCACACTTCTTCTAGGGCTGAGTTGAGAATTCTGGGAGTTGTAGTCCACACTTCTAGGGGGTGAATTGAGAATTCTCGGAGTTGTAGTCCACACCTCTTCTAGGGGCTGATTTGAGAATTCTGGGAGTTGTAGTCCACACCTCTTCTAGGGGCTGAGTTGAGAATTCTGGGAGTTGTAGTCCACACCTCTTCTTGGGCTGACTAGAGAATTCTCGGGGTTGTAGTCCACAGTTCTTCTAGGTGCTGAGTTGAGAATTCTGGGAGTTGTAGTCCACACCTCTTCTAGGGGCTGAGTTGAGAATTCTGGGAGTTGTAGTCCACACCTCTTCTAAGGGTTGAGTTGAGAATTCTGGGAGTTGTAGTCCACACTTCTTCTAGGGGCCGAGTTGAGAAGTCTGGGAGTTGTAGTCCACACCTCTTCTAAGGGTTGAGTTGAGAATTCTGGGAGTTGTAGTCCACACCTCTTCTAGGGGCTGAGTTGAGAATTCTGGGAGTTGTAGTCCACACTTCTTCTAGGTGCCGAGTTGAGAATTCTGGGAGTTGCAGTCCACACCTCTTCTAGGGGCCGAGTTGAGAATTCTGGGAGTTGTAGTCCACACCTGTTCTAGGGGCTGAGTTGAGAATTCTGGGAGTTGTAGTCCACACCTCTACAAGAGGCTAAGGGGCGGATTTGAGAATTCTGGGAGTTGTAGTCCACAGTTCTTCTAGGTGCTGAGTTGAGAATTCTGGGAGTTGTAGTCCACACCTCTTCCAGAATTCTCAAAAAAGCCCTAGAAGAACTGTGGACTACAACTCCCAGAATTCTCAACTCAGCCCTAGAAGAAGTGTGGACTACAAATCCTAGAATTCTCAACTCGGCCCCTAGAAGAGGTGTGGACTACAACTCCCAGAATTCTCAAATCAGCCCCTAGAATAGGTGTGGACTACAACTCCCAGACTTCTCAACTCGGCCCCTAGAAGAAGTGTGGACTACAACTCCCAGAATTCTCAACTCAACCCTTAGAAGAGGTGTGGACTACAACTCCCAGAATTCTCAACTCAGCCCCTAGAAGAGGTGTGGACTACAACTCCCAGAATTCTCAAAAAAGCCCTAGAAGAAGTGTGGACTACAACCCCGAGAATTCTCTAGTCAGCCCAAGAAGAGGTGTGGACTACAACTCCCACAATTCTCAACTCAGCCCCTAGAAGAGGTGTGGACTACAACTCCCAGAATTCTCAATTCAGCCCCTAGAAGTGTGGACTACAACTCCCAGAATTCTCAACTCAGCCCTAGAAGAAGTGTGGACTACAACTCCCAGAATTCTCAACTCAGCCCCTAGAAGAGGCGTGGACTACAACTCCCAGAATTCTCAAATCAGCCCCTAGAAGAAGTGTGGACTACAACTCCCAGAATTCTCAACTCGGCACCTAGAAGAAGTGTGGACTACAACTCCCAGAATTCTCAACTCAGCCCTAGAAGAGGTGTGGACTACAACTCCCAGAATTCTCAATTCAGCCCCTAGAAGTGTGGACTACAACTCCCAGAATTCTCAACTCAGCCCTAGAAGAAGTGTGGACTACAAATCCTAGAATTCTCAACTCGGCCCCTAGAAGAGGTGTGGACTGCAACTCCCAGAATTCTCAAATCGGCCCCTAGAATAGGTGTGGACTACAACTCCCAGAATTCTCAACTCACCCCTAGAAGAGGTGTGGACTACAACTCCCAGAATTCTCAATTCACCCCCTAGAAGAAGTGTGGACTACAACCCCCAGAATTCTCAACTCAGCCCTAGAAGAAGTGTGGGCTACAACTCCCAGAATTCTCAAATCCGCCCCTTGGCCTCTTGTAGAGGTGTGGACTACAACTCCCAGAATTCTCAACTCAGCCCCTAGAAGAGGTGTGGACTACAACTCCCAGAATTCTCAATTCACCCCCTAGAAGAAGTGTGGACTACAACTCCCAGAATTCTCAAATCAGCCCCTAGAAGAGGCGTGGACTACAACTCCCAGAATTCTCAAATCAGCCCCTAGAAGAGGCGTGGACTACAACTCCCAGAATTCTCAACTCAGCCCCTAGAAGAGGCGTGGACTACAACTCCCAGAATTCTCAAATCAGCCCCTAGAAGAGGTGTGGACTACAACTCCCAGAATTCTCAACTCAACCCTTAGAAGAGGTGTGGACTACAACTCCCAGACTTCTCAACTCGGCCCCTAGAAGAAGTGTGGACTACAACTCCCAGAATTCTCAACTCAACCCTTAGAAGAGGTGTGGACTACAACTCCCAGAATTCTCAACTCAGCCCCTAGAAGAGGTGTGGACTACAACTACCAGAATTCTCAACTCAGCACCTAGAAGAACTGTGGACTACAACTCCCAGAATTCGGAAATAGGGAATTTCCGAATTCCGAAATAGGGAAACGGAGGAAGGGGAGGGGGGGGTCATTTCCTCGGTGGCTTTTTCCATCGATTCGGTCTTGGGGAGGGGCAGGGGCGGAGGGAGACGAAATGGCCATCATCGGTTGGAAGACCGTGGCCGCTGGATTCAGGCGGTCACGTGCTCCAACTCTCCGCTCTCCCATCGCAGACTAGGTGGGCAGGAATCACAGACCCGGGGCCCGAGGCTGATGTTATGCAACGCCAGGTCCGTGGTTCAAAAAGCCCCCCTCATTCGTGACCTTGTGTCAGAGGGGGACCCGGACCTGGTGGGTATAACGGAAACCTGGTTGGGCCACGAAGGGGGTATGCCCCTCGTGGACATGTGCCCACCAGGTTACCGTGCCTTCCATCAGCCAAGGGCCCTAGGGAGGGGTGGGGGGGTGGCGATTATCGTAAAGGAAGGTCTTGAACCGAAGGAGACCACAGTCCCTCAGACAACCGGGTGTGAATCTCTCTGCGTGAGATGGGGCCTAGGGAGGCAGTTGGGCGTGTTAGTTGTATACCTGGCTCCTCGCTATGCAACAACAGCCCTGCCCGAGCTCCTAGAGGTGATAGCCGAGGCGGCAGTTGAGACCCCCAGACTGTTAGTCATGGGGGACTTTAACTTGCCGTCGGCAGGCGAAGCCTCTGGAGCAGCTCGGGAGTTCATGGCCTCCATGACGGCCATGGACCTGACCCAGGTAGTTTTAGGCCCCACTCACGAGGGAGGAAACACACTGGATTTCATCTTTGTCTCGGGACAGTGGAGTTGTGATCTGGGAATAGGGGACCTAGCCATCACTCCCTTGTCATGGACAGATCACGCTCTCCTTCGGCTGGACTTTCCAATCGCTACACCTCACCGCGGGGAGGCGGAACCGGATATTCCTATATGGTTCCGCCCCAGGCTTCTAATGGACCCGGAAAGGTTCCAGAGGGAGCTTGGGCCAATTCCTGTGACCCTGCCCCGCGACTCGACTGAGGACCTAGTGGCCGCATGGTTAAGTGCGGCCGCGGGGGCCTTGGACCGAGTCGCGCCCTTGCGGCCTCTCTTGCGGCGGCGAATCACCCAGGCTCCTTGGTTTACCGAGGAGCTTCGGGGGATGAAACGCCACAAGAGATGCCTAGAGAGCAGATGGAGATCCTCTCGCTCCGAAGCCGACCGAACACTAGTGAGAACCCATATTAGGGCTTACTTAGTGGCGATAAGGGTGGCCAAACGTGAGTATTGTGCCACCCTTATTGCATCCGCAGATAACCGCCCTGCCGCCCTGTTTGGGGTGACCCGCTCCCTCCTTCATCAGAGGCCGCGGGAAGCCCCTCTGCAAGGGCGAGCAGAGGAATTTGGGATTTATCTGCAGGAGAAAATCACTCGGATTCGGAATGAGCTACCCTCCATCGACAGTGGTCCTGTGGGACTGTCCGAGACTAGTCTTGAGGTTCCTTCTTGGGAGGAGTTTGACTTTGTTACCACCGAGGATATGGACAGGTTGTCAAGGAAACTTAGGGCGACCACATGTTTATTGGACCCGTGTCCCTCCTGGCTTGTACTGGCATCCTGGGAGACGACACGAGGCTGGCTCCAGGGCATTGTCAACGCATCTTTGAGTGAGGGGTCCTTGCCTGCCGTCTTGAAAGAGGCGGTAGTGAGGCCCCTCCTCAAGAAGCCGTCCCTGGACCCAGCTTTATTAGAGAACTATCGTTCGGTCTCCAACCTTCACTTTTTGGTGAAGGTTGTCGAGAGTGTGGTAGCCCAACAGTTTCCGCGACACCTGGAGGAAGTTGATTATCTAGACCCGCGCCAGTCCGGCTTCCGACCCGGTCACAGCACCGAGACGGCATTGGTCGCGTTGGTTGATGATCTCTGGAGGGCGCGGGATAGAGGTTATTCCTCTATCCTAGTCCTATTAGACCTCTCGGCGGCTTTTGATACCATCGACCATGGTATCCTATTGCACCGACTGGGGGGGTTGGGGTTGGGAGGCACCGTTTTGCGGTGGTTCTCATCCTACCTCTCTGGTCGGTCGCAATATGTGTTGACGGGAGGGCAGAGGTCGACCTCGAGGCCTCTCTTATGTGGGGTTCCTCAGGGGTCGGTCCTCTCGCCCCTCCTTTTCAACACATATATGAAGCCGCTGGGTGAGATCATCCGTGGTTTTGGGGTGGAGTACCATCTGTACGCTGATGACACCCAGCTGTACATATCCACCCCAAACCACCCCAACGATGCCGCCGAAGTGCTGTCCCGGTGTTTGGAGGCCGTACGGATCTGGATGGGTGGTAACAAACTCAAGCTCAACCCTGCCAAGACTGAGTGGCTGTGGTTTCCGGCACCCCGGTTCAGCCAGATTACACCAACTCTGGCCATTGGGGGCGAAACACTGGCCCCCGTGGAGAGGGCGCGCAATTTGGGTGTCCTCCTGGATTCCCGGCTGTCCATGGAGGACCATGTGGCGGCCGTGGCCAGGGGGGCGTTTCATCAGGTACGCCTGATGCGCCAATTGCGCCCCTTACTGGACCGGGCTGCCCTTCGCACAGTCACTCAAGCTCTCGTGACGTCCCGACTCGACTACTGTAATGCTCTCTACATGGGGCTTCCCTTGAGGTGCACTCGAAAGCTACAGCTAGTCCAAAACGCAGCCGCGCGGGTGATTATGGGAGCCACTAGATGCTCTCACATAACACCGATCCTGCGCGAGCTGCATTGGCTTCCTGTGGTTTTTCGAGTGCGCTTCAAGGTTTTGACAACTATCTTTAAAGCGCTCCATGGCTCGGGGCCTAGTTATATGCGAGACCGCCTCCTGCCCCATACATCCCTTAGACCGATACGCTCCCACAGAGAGGGCCTTCTCAGGGTGCCGTCGGCCGGACAATGCCGACTGGCGACACCCAGGGGAAGAGCCTTCTCTGTGGCGGGCCCAGCCCTTTGGAATGACCTACCCCCTGAATTACGTACCATCACCGACCTCCGCCTCTTCCGCCAATGTCTTAAGACATATTTGTTTCAACAAGCCGGCCTAGCCTAACCTCCCATGGGGGACTTTTAGGTAGTTTTAAATTGGGTTTTTAAATTTTGATTTTAGCGCAGGATAGGTTATTTAATAGTTTTTTAAATTATATTTATTGTATTTTGTATGTTTTTAAATTTTCCTGTGCGCCGCCCTGGGTCCTTCGTGGAGAAGGGCGGGATATAAATTTAAAAAATAAAAAATAAAAATTCTCAAATCCGCCCCTTAGCCTCTTGTAGAGGTGTGGACTACAACTCCCAGAATTCTCAACTCAGCCCCTAGAACAGGTGTGGACTACAACTCCCAGAATTCTCAACTCAGCCCTAGAATAGGTGTGGACTACAACTCCCAGAATTCTCAACTCAGCCCTAGAACAACTGTGGACTACAACTCCCAGAATTCTCAAATCCGCCCCTTGGCCTCTTGTAGAGGTGTGGACTACAACTCCCAGAATTCTCAACTCAGCCCTAGAAGAAGTGTGGACTACAAATCCTAGAATTCTCAACTCGGCCCCTAGAAGAGGTGTGGACTACAACTCCCAGAATTCTCAACTCAGCCCCTAGAAGAGGTGTGGACTACAACTGAGCCCGTCTGACTCAGCTCGAGCCACACTACCTGATTATGACTATTGGCTGATGACATCTGTTTTAAGGCAGCTCTCCTCTCCAGACTCATGGACTAGCCAATTTATTCCGCAGCTGACCTCCTCACCCTGCGAGAGTCCACCCCTCTCACAGGTCTGGCCCTCTGCTCTAACGAGGGCCCGCCTCGATGACGGATTTCTTAATCTTGAGAGGTGGCGGAAAAGGAAATTGAGGGGTTTTTTAGGAGTTTTTTTAATTCGGTTTTTAGGAGGTTCCAGGGAGGGGGGAGGGCCTTCTGGGTTAAGGGTTGTTGATGAGGGAAGCAGCCCAACAAGAGACATTTCCAGGCCGACCGATGGTTCCGACGGGGAGGCTTCAGGTTCGGATTTTGGGGGGGGGGGGGGGGCTATGGTCCATTCTATAGAGGGTTACAGTATTAGGACAGCCGGGGGGGTGGGGTAGATATGGCGGGAGCCGGAGGTTCCATCATGGTTCGGGATGGCGCACCCGCTGTTTACAGGTGGTTGCGCGCTCCGATCCACACGGCTCCTCCTGCAACCCAGGAGGTCAGGGTGTTCAGAGCCGGGGCCCTAGGCTGATGTTATGCAACGCCAGGTCCGTGGTCAACAAAGCCCCCCTCATCTACGACTTGGTGTCGGAGGGGGAGCCGGACCTGGTGGGCATTACGGAGACCTGGCTGGGCCATGAGGGGGGAGTTCCCCTTGTGGAAATGTGCCCGCCAGGTTACCGAGCATTTTATTAGCCGCGGGCCCAAGGTCAGGGTGGGTGGGGGGGTGGCGGTTGTTATCAAGGAAAGTCTTGGACCGAGGGAGGATGTCAGCCTCTGCTTTTGCCTGCATAGTCTTGTCATTTTGAAACGGGAGGGAGGGCTGGGGTTGCTAAGTTACTAAGGGGGCAGGAGGGAGAGTGACGGCCACAGTTGTTATCACCTCAGCTAATGACCTGCATTCCATTCTGATGATGACCCTGGGAAGGAACTGCACCTGATGTCGTGGCCGGCTTCGCATTGGACAATATGCTGGGGTCAATGAGACTAAGGGGTTGGGTTATGCTTTGTTACGTATGTTGCGCGCCTAAGTGTTTCATTCCTTGCTTGACTTTCGCTGCAGTCTCATCATTTTCAGTAAAAGTAGCCTTAAACTTTCCAAATGAGTTTAAGTGTGTTCTTTCTTGATTTATGATGGAAGCAGTCATGACAATAAAGCAAGGAAAGCATTTAACTCGTCTCTGAGCTAACTGCTTCAGCAGCGAGTGAGAAAATAAAACTTCAAAATGTCAGACGCGGGGAAAGAAGATTTACTGGGAGCCACGGCTCCTAATACAGCCTCCGTTTCCAGTCCAGATGCCCAGAAAACCAAAACTAAAGAACCCACACAGATCAAAGATAACACCAGATCAGTCGTTGAACTTTTAAAGGATCTTAGCCTGGGAGGTGAACCTGAAGATAAATCAGTTCACCGATGGTCAGAGGGAGTGGGCAGGAAAGGAATGTTTGAAGAAACCCCTTGGGGAGTAAATACTAGACGCAGACGGGCCCTCTCCCCCCCCCCGGGAGGTGCCAGAGGAGGAATTTCTTCTAAGACAAAGAGCACAGAAACTAATTTCAGAAGCTGATAACTTGAAACGCAGCAGAGAGAGAGAGGGAAAAGTCCCCCCCGACCCTCTGGATTGGGTGTTACCAAAAAGGGAGGAAGAGAAACCCTGAACGGGAAGAAACCTGGCCGAGAAAGATGAGCATACACAGCGGCTAGCGACAGCCAGGGCAGTTTCCCCCCCACCCCCCCAACGCCGAAGGAGGGAGGAAAGTCCTAGAAGGGAAGCAGCCCCCCCCCCCCTAGAATGACCACTGTTCCTCCATTGGGAGTAAAATTTGGGGGTGAAGCAAAGGAATTAGGAATTTTCCTTCTGCATGTCAGCAATTATATGAGACAGGCTACAACTGATTTGCCAAGTGATGAAGCAAAGATTAGAGTTGTTTGTCTGGCTTTGGAAAATAAAGCGGCAGATTGGATCGTGTCTCTACATAACGATAACTCCCCTCTGATGAGAAATTTCGACAGATTTATGTTTGCCCTCAGAAGGCGATTCGAAGACCCTCACATAGAACGTAAGGCCCACTACGAATTGAGGACATTACACCAGAATAATCAGCCAGTCCAAGAGTATTCCCAGCGTTTTCGGGAATTATCTGTTTACATGAGGGGTTGGAGTGAAGACGCTCTTATCGACATTTTCATTGAGGGCTTGCATCCGGATCTATATCAGAGCTGTATCAACAGACACAACCCGCGAACGCTCGAAGATTGGTACGACTTGGCTGCTGATGTAGAACTTGATTTAATCAGACATACTAATATTCATTCCACTGATAGAGGTTTTAAAGCCCCCCCACCCCGTCGCGACAGCGTAAGAGAAGGGTGGGGTGAACCCTGCAACAAACCCCGCAGTACGACTTGTTTTAAATGCGGGAAGGAGGGGCATTGGGCGAATGCTTGCAAAATGACATCGAGACCCCGCCCCAAGCCAGCCAATGAAATGGGCAAAAGCACCAGAAGACCTGACCTTCGTACCAGACCAGCTATGTCGGGAATGGAGCCACTGGACCTCACTACCACCTATGGCACACCAGGGGAGGAGCCGAATGACTGGGAGAAGAAGGCCGGATCGGACGAGGAGACGGATAAACACTGGGTGAGTTCCCGGTCAGGCCCCATGACTATTCCCCTTAAACTGAAAACTCCCTCTAGTAGCCATTTCTCAGAATCATTAGCCCTCTTAGATTCTGGGTGTTCACGCTACCTTATAAGCCAAGATCTAGTACAAACACTAGGAATTCGCCTTAAGACACACACTGGACCTAATTTTTGTCTCCGGCCAGTGGATGAGTGATCTTGGATTAGGGGAACTAGCCATCGAACCCCAGTCATGGTCAGATCACTCCCTCCTTCGGCTTGACTTTCCAACCGCTACACCCCACCGCGGGGAGGTGGAACCTGATATTCCAAGATGCTTCCGCCCCAGGCGCCTGATGGACCCAGAGAGGTTCCAGACGGAGCTTGGGCCAATACCTGACTCCCTGGCCCGCGACCCGACTGAGGACCTAGTGACCGCCTGGAATCATGCGGCCGCAGGAGCCCTGGACCGGGTCGCGCCGCTGCGGCCTCTCACTCGGCGTCGCTCTACCTTGGCTCCTTGGTTTTCCGAGGAGCTAAGGGAAATGAAACGCCGGAAGAGATGCCTGGAGAGCATTTGGAGGTCTACACGCACCAAATCTGACCGGACACGGGTGAGGTCGCATTTGCGGACCTACCTCGTGGCGTTGAGAGTGGCGAAACGGGATCATCTCGCCACTCTCATCGCATCCGCAGATAACCGCCCTGCCGCCCTGTTTAGGGTGACCCGCTCCCTCCTTCAACAGAGGCCGCGGGAAGCTCCCTTGCAGGGTAGGGCACAGGAATTTGGATGTTATCTGAAGGATAAAATCGCTCAGATCAGGGGCGAATTGGCCTCCAATTGGGTTAGTCCGGACGAGATGACAGAGACAGGTCTTGAGACCGTTATTTGGGCTGAGTTTGATCCCGTGACACCCGATGGCATGGACAGGATACTGCGGCAACTAAATGCCACCACATGTTTATTGTACCCGTGTCCCTACTGGCTTGTACTGGCCTCCCAGGAGGTTACACGAGACTGGCTCCAGGGAATTGTTAACGCTTCTTTGAGTGAGGGGTTTGTGCCAGCCGTCTTGAAAGAGGCGGTGGTGAGACCCCTCTTCAAGAAGCCCTCCCTGGACCCAGATGTTTTATCTAATTATCGTCCGGTCTCCAACCTTCGCTTTGTGGCGAAGGTTGTTGAGAGTGTGGTGGCACGACAGTTCCCCCAGCACCTGGAGGAAACTGCCTATCTAGACTCGCGCCAGTCCCGCTTCTGACCTGGGTACAGCACGGAGACGGCATTGGTTGCGTTGGTAGATGATCTCTGGAAGGCCCGGGATAGGGGTTACTCCTCTATCCTGGTCCTGTTAGTCCTCTCAGCCGCTTTCGATACCATCGACCATGGTATCCTACTGCGCCGGTTGGGGGGGGTTGGGATTGGGAGGCACCGTATTACGGTGGTTCTCCTCCTCCCTCTCCGACCGGTCGCAGTTTGTGTTGGCAGGGGGGCAGAGGTCGATGTCGAGGCCCCTTACTTATGAGGTGCCTCAGGGGTCGGTCCTCTCGCCCTTCCTGTTCAACATTTACATGAAGCCGCTGGGCGAGATCATCCGTGGTTTTGGGGTAGAATTCCATCTGTACGCTGATGACACCCAGCTGTACATCTCTACCCCTAACCACCCCAACGATGCCGCCGACGTGATGTCCCGGTGTTTGGAAGCCGTGCGGGTCTGGATGGGGAGGAACAGGCTCCGACTCAACCCGTCCAAGACCAAGTGGCTGTGGTTTCCGGCGCCGCAACATAGCCAGTTAGTTCCATCTCTGGCTATCGGGGGGGGGGGGGGGGAATTGCTAGCCCCTGCAGAAAGGGCCCGCAACTTGGGTGTTCTCCTGGACTCCCAGCTGTCCTTAGATGACCATCTGACAGCCGTGGCCAGGGGGGCCTTCTATGAGGTTCACCTGATACGCCAGTTGCACCCCTTTCTGGATCGTGGTGCCCTACATACAGTCACTCAAGCTCTTGTCATTTCTCGCCTGGACTATTGTAATGCTCTCTACATGAGGCTTCCCTTGAGATGCACCCGGAGGCTCCAGTTGGTGTAGAATGCGGCCGCACGGGGGATCTTGGGAGTTTCAAAATACTCCCATGTAACACCTCTCCTGCGTGAGCTGCACTGGCTGCCGGTAGCCTTCCGGGTGAGTTTCAAGGTTTTAGTGACCATCTTTAAAGCGCTCAGTGGCAGCGGGCCTGGTTATTTGCAGGACCGCCTACTACCACATACCTCCATTCGACCTGTCCGCTCCCACAGGGAGGGTCTCCTTAGGGTGCCGTCCACCGGACACTGCCGGCTGGCGACGCCCAGGGGAAGAGCCTTCTCTGTGGCAGGCCCCGCACTCTGGAATGACCTCCCCTCAGGCCTTCGTACTATCACCGACTTTCGCCTCTTCCGCCGGATACTAAAAACATATCTCTTCCATATGGCCTGGCATAGCTGCTACAGCTATGTTATTATTAGAGTTGGGTTTTAAATTAATTGTTTTCTTTTTTAGCACGGGCTAAATTATTTAATTTTAGTTTTAACTTTTGTAGAATTTTGTATTGTTTGTATTTTTAGATTTTTAAATTCCTGTGCGCCGCCCTGAGTCCCATTTTGGGAGATAGGGTGGGATAGAAATCTAATAAAAGTTAAGTTAAAGTTAACTCCCAGAATTCTCAACTCAGCCCCTAGAAGAAGTGTGGACTACAACTCCCAGAATTCTCAAGTCAGCCCCTAAAAGAGGTGTGGACTACAACTCCCAGAATTCTCAAGTCAGCCCCTAGAAGTGGTGTGGGCTACAACTCCCAGAATTCCCCAAGGCTGGTGAAGAAATTCCAGGAATGACCATTGGCTTACCTGAAGGGTCCTTCTCTGTTCACTTCCGTAGCGTCCAACAAAGAGTTAATTCCATCCCACTGCCCATGGACAGGATTGAAAAGACTTCTTAGTCACGCCTCTTTTCCCATGATCCTCAGTTTTTTCAATGCAAAGGTAAACCATCGAGATCGATGCTCTTTAGGTGGTACTTGGTCTGCGCAATTGTCGGCAGAAAAAAACAATAACAACGAAAACAACCGGAACCCTAACAACCTTAACTAACTCAGGGGGGGTTTGGACACTACGGAAGTGCAGAGAGAAGGACCCTTCAGGTAAGCCAATGGTCATTCTCCTGTGCACTTCCTTTAGTGTCCAACAAAGGGACATGGCCAAGCAAAATGTCACTGGGGCGGGCACCCGTCATCATCTGAAGGCTGCAATCAAGAGTCCGATGAAACCGCGCTCTGCAGAACGCGGCGCCCGAAGGCGGCCTCAGCGGACCCGTACTTGTCCAACTTGTAGTGTCTTGCGAATAGAGAGGCAGTCACCCAGGTAGCGGCTCTGCAGATCTCCTCAATCGGTGCCTGTGAGGCCCAGGCTGCCGTAGTCGCTGCGCTCCTCGTTGAGTGAGCTGTGAGCCCCGTTGGCCTGGGGCGACCTTGATGTTCGTAAGCCAGGCAAATGCAAGACTTGATCCAACGGGCGACCGTGGCCAATGACACCTTGGGGCCCATGGTCTCTGGGAGAAAGGAAATGAACAGGGCCTCGGAACGGCGGAAGGGAGCCGTACTTTTGATGTAACGCTTGAGTCTTCCGGACGTCGAGGGTGTGCCAGCGGCGGTCCCTGGGATGGGTGGGCCGCAAGCAGAAGTTGGGGAGCACGACTTCCTGCGCTCTGTGGAAGTGAGAGTTCACCTTGGGAATGAAGCTCGGGTCGAGTTTCAGAACCACCCTGTCGCTGTGAATCACGCACAACTCTCCTCTGACTGAGAGGGCGGCCAGCTCCGATACTCTCCTTGCTGAGGTGATGGCGACAAGGAAGGCCGTCTTGAACGACAGGTGCCGGATGGAGGAGGATTTGAGAGGCTCGAACGGCGGATCCGACAAGGCTCTGAGTACGACAGACAGATCCCAAGAGGGGAATCGGTGGACGACCGGGGGTCGGAGATTCGAGGCTCCCTTCAGGAAGGCCCGCACGCTGGGGTGGCGACTGAGCGGTTGGCCGGAACTGAGTGAGAGGCCGGTCGTTAGGGCGGCAATCTGACGCTTCAAGGTGTTGGGAGCAAGGCCCTTGTCCAGCCCATGCTGGAGGAAGTCCAGGATGTGTGGTAGTGACGTGGAGATCGGGGCAAGCTGCCTCTGGGCACACCAGGTGGAGAATGTCAACCAGGTAGCTCCATAGATCCTGGTCGTAGATGGTTGTCTGGCCGCCTGTATGGTCCTGATGACCTGAGAAGAGAACTGCGCCCGAGTCAGTAGATCCCTTTCAAGACCCAGCTTGAGCCACTGGGGCTCTGGGTGTTGAACGGCGCCCTGGATGAGGGAGACCTGGTCCGCCGAGATCCTCCAAGGCTGTCGAACTGAGAGGCTGCATAGGTCGGCGAACCAGGACCGTCGAGGCCAGTGGGGGGCTACTAGGAGCAGGGCTGCCCGTTCCTTCAGGAGTTTCCTGATGACCCGGGGTAGGAAGGGTATCGGAGGGAAGGCGTAGAGTAGGCCCGCAGGCCAAGGAGAGTTGAGGGCATCCACCCCCTCTGCCTGGGGAGACTGGTACCTGGTGAAGAATCGTGGGAGCTGGGCGTTTCCCGGCACGGCGAAGAGGTCCACCAGGGGGGTGCTGAACCGGAGGCACATCTGCTAGAACAGGTCCGGATGGAGTTGCCACTCCGATGGGTCTAGGGTGGACCGGCTCAGCCAGTCCGCCCGAATTTTGTCCACCCCTGATATGTGCTCCGCCCGAATGGAGCCGAGATGACGTTCCGCCCACCTCCCCAGGGCCTCTGCTTCCATCATCAGCTTGCTGGATCTGGTGCCGCCCTGGTGGTTGATGTGCGCCTTTGCTGCGACATTGTCCGTGCGCACCAGAACATGCTGGCCCTGAATCTCCGGCAGAAGGTGGCGCAGGGCCAGGCGAATCGCCCGTAACTCCAGCCAGTTGATGTTGTGGGCCAGTTCGCGCTCGGACCATCTGCCCTGCACCATCCTGTCGTCGAGGTGGGCGCCCCAGCTGAACAGGCTTGCATCTGACGTGAGGATCCTCCTGCCGGCTCCCTGAACAGAGATCCCCTTGTCAAGGCGGGGGTCAGCCACCACTTCAGGGAACGTAGCACCCTCGGTGGCAGCCGGACAGAAATTGTCGCGTTGCTTGCGTTGGCCCTCTGTGAGGGAAGGAGGAACCATTGCAACTCCCTGGTGTGCAACCTTGCCCAGGGAACGATCGACAGACAGGAGATCATTTTCCCCAGTAGTTGGGACAGCTGCAGCACCGGGGCGGTTGGTGCCTTCTGGACCTGCCGGGCCAGTTTCTGGAGGTGATCTGGGGACAGCCGGACGATGCCAGAGGAGGTGTTGATCACTGCCCCCAGGTGCAGGAGTTCCGTCGAGGGAAGAAAGTGGCTTTTCTCCCGGTTGATGGAGAATCTGTGGTATTGCAGAGATGACATGGTGTTGTGGAGGTTGCGGAGCGCCCGATCCCGCGACGGTGACTGTATCAGGATGTCGTTTTTGTCTCCGGCCAGTGGATGAATGATCTCGGATTAGGGGAACTAGTCATTACACCCCTGACATGGACAGATCATTCTCTCCTTCGGCTTGACTTCCCAACCGCTACACCTCACTGCGGGGAGGCGGAACCTGATATAACGAGATGGTTCTGCCCCAGGCGCCTGATGGACCCTGAGAGGTTCCAGACGGAGCTTGGGCCAATGCCTGAGACCCTGACCCACGACTCGTCTGAGGACCTAGTGGCCGCCTGGAATAATGCGGCCACGGGGGCCCTGGATCGGGTCGTGCCCTTGCGGCCTCTCACTCGGCGCCGATCCACCTTAGCTCCTTGGTTCTCTGAGGAGCTGAGGGTGATGAAGCGCCGAAAGAGACTCCTAGAGAGCATTTGGAGGTCCACTCGGTCCGAATCTGACCGAACACGGGTAAGGTCTCATTTGAAGACCTACCTTGTGGCGATAAGAGTGGCAAAACGTGGCAAAACGTACATATCTCTCCGCTCTTATTGCATCCGCAGATAACCGCCCTGCAACAGAGACCGCGGGAAGCTCCGCTGCAGGGTCGTGCAGAGGAATTTGGAGGTTACCTACAGGATAAAATCGCTCAGATCCGGGACGAACCGGCCTCCAATGAGGTTAGTCCTGGCGGGTGGGCGGAGGCAGGTCCTGAGACTGTTTTATGGGAAGAGTTCGACCTTGTTACTCCAGATGACATGGACAGGGTGCTGGGGAGGTTGAATGCTACCACATGTTTATTGGACCCGTGTCCCTCCTGGCTTGTACTGGCCTCCCTGGAGGTGACACGAGGCTGGCTCCAGGAAATAGTGAACGCTTTGTTGAGTGAGGGGTCTTTTCCAGCCGTCTTGAAAGAGGCGGTGGTGAGACTCCTCCTCAAAAAGCCTTCTCTGGACCCAGCGGTGTTAGTAAACTATCATCCGGTCTCCAACCTTCCCTTCTTGGCGAAGGTTGTTGAGAGTGTGGTGGCATGTCAATTCCCCCAGCACCTGGAGGAAACTGTCTATCTAGACTCGCGCCAGTCCGGTTTCCGACCTGGGCACAGCACAGAGGCGGCATTGGTCGCGTTGGTAGATGATCTCTGGAGGGCTCGGGATAGAGGTCATTCCTCTATCCTGGTCCTATTAGACCTCTCAGCGGCTTTTTTTTTTTATATTGAAAAAGTTTTATTGGTTTTACATTTTTTAACAGGATAAGGTAATGGTTACAAAGAAATTTTGAGAGCATTCACGTCAGAGTCATCGGACCTTCCGAGACCTCAAAATACACATTAAAAAAGTTAACATAGAAAACATTTTCCATACCACTACAAGTTGAAAGCAAGTACATTTACCTAAATTCTCCCTTCCATGCTGTCAGACATTTACAAAAAGTCCGGATAGAAATATTATGCAAAATTGTTCAGGAAAAAATCAAGGCAAAGTTATTTTTTTGATCTAAGTCTTTTGGCTATTGTATCTTCTTTCTCTCCTCCCTGGCCCCCCGCAGGCGGAGCCGTGGCCCCCTCCGTCCCCCCTGGATCTTCCCCCAGGGCAGAGGAATGTTTTTTAAGAAAGGCTTCCGCCTCAGCAACTGTTTTAATCCTCACTCTTCCTCCTTCCCAGAACACCAGCATCCCTTCAGGTGTCATCCACTTGAACCAAATCCCGTGATCAAACAAGGTTTTAGACAAGAAGGAAAATTTCCTTCTTGAATCTCTAATTTTTCTAGGGATCTGCTTCAAGATAGTGACCGTTTCTCGATGATAAGTTAAAGGTTTCTCTCTCTGCGCTTTCAGGATTTCCTCTCTGGTTGACCTTCTAACAAATTTCACATGTATCTCTCTAGGCACTTCATTCATCCTGGCATATGCAGAATTAATTCTATAGGCTAGGTCAATGTCCCCCCTGATCTCATCCTTAGGTTTTTGTAAATAGTCTGCTAAAATTGTACTCATAAGATCAGGCAGGCATTCACCAGAATCCTCAAGAACATTCTGAAATCTCAAAAAATATGTCATTCTTTCCATATCTATCCTAGACACATGCCCATTTATTTCCCCCACCTCATTAGAAACATTTTTAATCTCTCCCTTAGCCCCCTCCAACCCTCCTTCCAATTCTTCATTCTTCTGTGTATTCTCCAACACTTGCTTCCGGGTATCCAATAGTTCCTTTTTGAAAGTACTATTTTCAGCCCTCTGGGCCTTTATTTCTGATATCAAAGTCTGCATAGAGGTTTCAAGAGAAGCCATCCTTTGTTCCAAATTTACAAGTGCTGCTTCTTGTGCCATGGTTAAAAGTTAGAGTCACTGCCACCAAGATGGCGTTTTCCGGGTGGGGCTGGTGGGGCAGATCAGGAGCTCAGTTCAGTTCAGGGCCGTGAAGTTGCAAACAATTCAGAAACCAAAAGAGACACAATTTCCCAAGTCAGCAAATAGTAATAACGAAGGTATTCCAAAGAAGAAATCACAAATCCATCAAGAATTTTTTTTTTTCCAAAAATCCAGAGAGAGTCCTGCTTTCAAAGAGACGCTGGAAATTTTCCTTAGTTGAAATAATCAGGCAGGGACAAAGAGAAGCCACTTCCACCGCCCATCTCAGCCAGAGGGAGAGAGTAGCAAAAAAAGAATTTTTTTTAAACTCAGCCAGACCTAGAAACAATGTTGCAAAAAGTCACATTCCACTTTCCCTTGTTAGAGACCGTCCGGAGTGAAAGTTTCCGCTTTCCCTTTGCAGAGAAGCCATTTTAACGTGCCGCTTAAATCCGAGGGGGGTTTTTTTAAAAATAAACACCCCCCTCCCAGTCCGTTCAGTCTGGCTGGCAGCAGGAAAAAAAGTTTTTTAAAGACTCACTCTCTCCTCGCAGCTGAAGCCTCGGGAGTCCTTCTGACTGAGCCGATCAGCCCTCCTCATAATTGTGAATGGCGCCGTCTTCCTTGGGCGAAGGGAGAACCCCCCGCTAGCATGTTCTCCCTCACCTGAGCCGCGCCGGGAGCCGCTTCCTCCACCGTCGTGGGGGACGCGCCCCCCGACGAGCCGGCCCTACGGGAGACCCTCAAACAAGAGGAGTCTCGCCCCCGTTGGGGGGCAGAAGAAGAAACAAAGCGGCGAGCGAGCGCTAGGCTCGCCCGTCGCCGCAGGAGCCGGAACCGGTAGATGATCTCTGGAGGGCCAGAGATGGGGGTTGTTCCTCCATCCTGGTCCTATTAGACCTCTCAGCGGCTTTTGATACCATCGACCATGGTATCTTATTGCACCGGCTGGGGGAGTTGGGATTGGGAGACACCGTTCTGCGGTGGTTCCCTTCCTACCTCTCCGGCCGGTCGCAATTCGTGTTGGCAGGAGGGCAGAGGTTGACCTCAAGGCCCCTTACATGTGGGGTGCCTCAGGGGTCGTTCCTCTCGCGCCTCCTGTTTAACACCTATATGAAGCCGCTGGGTGAGATCATCCGTGGTTTTGGGGTAGAATTCCATCAGTACGCTAATAATAATAATAATAATAATAATAATAATAATAATAATTTAATTTGTAGACCGCTCCCTCTCCCCATAGGGACTCGGAGCGGTGCACAGGCAGAATAAAAACAACAAGTATACAAACATATTTAAAAACGAATTAAACCTTATTCCTGTGCTAAAAATTCCCCATTAAAACTAAAACTAAACTAAACTAAAATTCCCAATAAATTAAATATAATAAAACCCCATAGAAAGAGAGACTACCCTAGGCCGGCCAGGCAGAAAAGATGTGTTTTTAATTTTAGACGGAAGGAGCGGAGGTCCGTGGTCGTTCTAATGTCGGGGGGAAGGTCGTTCCAGAGGGCTGGGCCCGCCACAGAGAGAGCCCTTCCCCTGGGCGCCGGCCGCTGACAAAGTCTAGTGGACGGCACCCGGAGAAGTCCCTCTCTGTGGGAGCGAATCGGCCGTGAGGAAGTATGAGGCAGGATCCGATCCCGCAGATAGCTAGGTCCCGAGCCATGGAGCGCTTTAAAGATGATGACTAACACCTTGAAGCGCACCCGGAAGACGACAGGCAGCCAGTGCAGCTCGCGCAAGAGCGGTGTTATGTGGGTAAACCTTGAGGTTCCCATAATTGCTCGCGCGGCTGCATTCTGGACCAGCTGAAGTCTCCGGGTGCACCTCAAGGGGAGCCCCATGTAGAGAGAGTTACAATAGTCCAGTCGGGATGTCACGAGCGCATGAGTGACTGTGCGAAGGGCGTCCCGATCCAATAGGGGGCGCAATTGGCGAACCAGGCGAACCTGGTAAAACGCCCTCCTGGCCACGGCTGTCACTTGATCTTCCATGGACAGCCGGGCATCCAGGAGGACACCCAAATTGCGCGCCCCATCCACAGGGGCAAGATGTTCGCCCCCTATGGCCAGCGATGGAGTCAGCTGGTTGAATCGGGCAGCCGGAAACCACAGCCACTCGGTCTTGGTCGGGTTGAGCCTGAGTCCGTTACTTCCCATCCAGATCCGCACGGCTTCCAGGCACTGGCACATCACCGCTACGGCATTGTTGGGGTGGTTTGGGGTAGATATATACAACTGCGTATCATCAGCGTAGAGATGGTACTCTACCCCAAAACCACGGATGATCTCACCCAGCGGCTTCATATATGTGTTGAACAGGAGAGGCGAGAGGACCGACCCCTGAGGCACCCCACATGTGAGGGGTCTCGAGGTCGACCTCTGCTCTCCTGCCAACACAAATTGCGATCGGCCAGAGAGGTAGGAGAACCACCGTAAAACGGTGCCTCCCACCCCCAACCCCCCCAGCCGATGCAATAGGATACCATGGTCGATGGTATCGAAAGCCGCCGAGAGGTCTAATAGGACCAGGATGGAGGAACAACCCCCATCTCTGGCCCTCCAGAGATCATCGACCAACGCAACCAATGCCGTCTCGGTGCTATGCCCGGGCCGAAAGCCGGACTGGCGCGGGTCTAGATAATCAACTTCCTCCAGGTGACGGGGAAACTGTTGTGCCACCACACTCTCAACAACCTTCGCCAAGAAGGGAAGGTTGGAGACTGGACGATAGTTGGTTAATAGAGCTGGATCCAAAGAGGGCTTCTTAAGGAGGGGCCTCACCATAGCCTCTTTTAGGGAAGCAGGCAAGGAACCCTCACTTAAGGATGCGTTGATAACCTCTTGGAGCCAGCCTCGTGTCACCTCCCAGGATGCCAGTACAAGCCAGGAGGGACATGGGTCCAATAAACATGTGGTGGCTCGCAGTCGCCCACGTAACCTGTCCATATCCTCGGAAGTAACGGAGTCGAACTCCTCCCAACCAAGATCTGTCTGGTGGCCTCCCACTGGACCATCAATGGAGACTAACTCGTTATGGATCTGAGCGATTTTCTCCTGCAGAAAAATCACAAATTCCTCTGCTCTACCCTGTAACGGGGCTTCCCGCACCCTCTGTTGAAGGAGGGAGCGGGTCACCCTAAACAGGGCGGCAGGGCGGTTGTCTGCGGATGCTATGAGAGTAGCACAATGATGACGTTTGGCCACTCTCAGCGCCACAATGTAAGTCCGTAAATGGGCTCTTACCTGTGTCCGGTCAGATTCAGATCGGGTAGACCTCCATCTTCTCTCTAGGCATCTCTTGCGGCGTTTCATCACCCTCAGCTCCTAGGTAAACCAAGGAGCCAGGGTGGTTCGCCGCCGCAAGAGAGGCCGCAAGGGCGCGACCCGATCCAAGGCTCCCGCGGTCGCAGTATTCCATGCGGCCACGAGGTCCTCCATCGGGGCGCGGGTCAGGGGTACAGGAAGTGGCCCAAGCGCCGTCTGGAACCCATCAGGGTCCATCAGGCGCCTGGGGCGGAACCAGATTGGTGACTCAGGTTCCGCCTCCCCGCGGAGGGGAGTAGCGGTCGGAAAGTCGAGCCGGAGAAGTGAGTGGTCTGACCATGACAAGGGCGTGATGACTATATCCCCTATACCCAGATCACTCTTCCATTGGCCTGAGACAAAGATGAGGTCCGGTGTATGTCCACCCTCGTGGGTGGGGCCTTGAATTAGTTGGGTCAGGTCCATGGCCGTCATGGAAGCCATGAACTCCCGAGCTACCTCGGATGATTCGCCCAACGATGGCAGATTAAAGTCCCCCATGACTAAAAGTCTGGGGGTCTCAACTGCCACCGTAGCGATCACCTCCAGGAGCTCGGGCAGGGCTGCTGCTACATAGCGGGGAGCCAGGTATACAACCAGCAAGCCCAACTGCCTCCCTAGGCCCCACTTCACGCAGAGGGACTCACAACCGGTGGTCTGTGGCACAATGGTCTCTCTCGGCTCAAGACCTTCCTTGACAATGACCGCTACCCCACCGCCCCTACCTAGGGCCCGGGGCTGATGAAAAGCGCGGTAGTTTAAAGCGGCACTTGAAAATGGCTCCTCGCTGCGAGGAAGCGGATATCTTCAATCCGGATTGTTTGCAACAAGGGAAAGTGATCTGCGGCTTGTATTGCAACAAAGTTTCTAGGTCTGGCTGGCTTGAAACAATTTTTTTTTCCACTCTCTCCTTCTGGCTTTGAGCTTGGGCGGTGGAAGATGGCTGCCCTTTGTCCCTGAATGACTATTTTACTTATGGAAAATTCCCAGCGTCTCTTTGTGATTTGGACTTCCTCTTGTTACTAAAGAAGAAGAAAAATTTTTTTTGGATTTGTGATCTCTTTTCTGGAGTGCCTTCGTTATTATAATTATTGATCTGGAAAACTGTTTCTCTCTTGGTTCCTGAACTTTACAATCCTGATTTGAACTTTTGGCTCCTGATTTGCCTCAACAGCCCCACCCAAAAAACGCCATTTTAGTGGCATTGACTTTAACAGCTAATCATGGCACAAGAATCAGCACTGGCAAGCTTAGAATTAAGGATGGCTTCTCTTGAATCTGTTTTACAAACTTTGGTACAAGAAATCAAGGCCCAGAGAGAAGAAAATATCAACTTTAAAAAGGAGCTATTGGACACACGGAAACAAGTGCTGGAGAACACACAGAAGAATGAAGAGTTGGAAGGGGGGCTGGCGGGGGCTAAGGGAGAGATTAAAAATGTTACCAATGAGGTTGTGGAAATAAACGGGCATGTGTCTAGGATTGATATGGAAAGAATGACATATTTTTTGAGATTTCAGAATGTTTCTGAGGAACCTGGTGAATGTCTCCCTGAACTCATGAGCACAATTATAGCAGACTATTTACATAAACCTAAGGATGAGATCAGGGGGGACATTGACCTAGCCTACAGAATAAACTCTGCATATGCCAGGATAAATGAAGTACCCAGAGAGATACATGTTAAATTTGTTAGAAGGTCAACCAGAGAGGAAATCTTGAAAGCGCAAAGAGGAGGTCCGTTAATTTACCAACAAAAGGAGGTTGCCATCCTGAAGCAGATCCCAAGAAAGATTAGAGAAGCGAGAAGGAAATTTTCCTTCTTGTCCAAAAGATTGTTTGATCACGGGATCTGGTTCAGGTGGGTGACGCCCGAAGGGATGCTGGTGTTCTGGGAAGGAGGAAGAGTGAGGATCAAAACAGTTGTTGAGGCGGAAGCCTTTCTTAAAAAACATTCCTCTGTCCTGGGGGAAGATCCAGGGGGGGCAGGGGGGGCCACGGCCCCGCCCGCTGGGGGCCTGGAAGGAGAGATAGAAGATACAATTGCCAAGAGACTTAGATCTAAAAAATAACTTTGCTTTGATTTTTTGAGTAATATTGTATAACATGTGTATCTGGATTTTTGTAAATGACTGACAGCATAGAACTGAGAACTTAGAAATATGTACTTGCTTTCACTTTGTAGTGTATGAAAAATGTTTTTTGTTAATGATCTATTTTGAAGTCCCGGAAGGGCCGACGACTTTGACGTGAATGCTCTCAAAATTTCTTTGTATCCCTTACCCCACCCTATTGAAAAACTGTAAAACCAATAAAACTTTTTCAATATAAAAAAAAAAGAAAAGCGCGGTAGCCTGGTGGGCACATTTCAACGAGGGGGAGTCCTCCCTCGTGGCCCAACCAGGTCTCCGCAATTCCAACCAGGTCCGGCTCCCCCTCTGACACCAAGTCACTGATGAGGGGGGCTTTGTTGACCACGGACCTGGCGTTACAGAACATCAGCCGCAGGCCCTGGCTCTGTACTCCCTGACCACCTACCCTGCGGGGGTTGTGGCACCCGACCGTTTGTAACCAACGGCTACGTGCAACCAACCGGGAGGCTGGAACTTGTCTCCCCTCGGCCCTGCCCCTCCCCACGACCCTCTGGATTGGTATGCCCTCCAACGGAACGACTCGTGTTTCCCCCCTCCTGTCGGATCCTTCCGCTTCCCTCCGTCGGCTGCTGGTCCGGCCCTTTTTTCCATTTTGTTCTTCCGTCTCTATCTGTCTATGCCCACCCCCCTCCCTGGTACCCCCTAAAAAAGACAATAATTTACATACTAAAAACCCCCTAAGGCCGCGCTTCGCCCATCTCTCCGGATTAATAAATCCCTCATCAAGACGGGCCCTCGATAGAGCAGAGGGCCAAACCTGTGAGAGCGGGGACTCTCACAGTAACACAAGATTCGCTCTAGAGTACATTGTGCTATAAATAAATAACTAAAAACTAATTATCAATAAATAGGCAATGTAAGGTGGAATTCATCAGTGGGTCATGGGTTAAAATACAATAGATTTTAAAAACATCGTTGGCCATGATTTAAAATAGATTTCATCAATTGATATTAAAAATGAAATAAAGTGCATCAATGAGGATTAGTTCGCAATGAGGATTAGTTCGCAGTGTCAATTAGGGTATCCATTTGTTATTCCCGTCCATAGGTCTTTAGGACAAATCAAGGTCTTTCAGGATCTTAACATGGCTCAATTCTCTCGATCTTAAGAGACCATAGGGAGAGGATTTCAAAGTTGGTCAGCATGGCCGTCCGCGACCGCTTCGGCGCTCCCACCGCCGCCATCTCCTGCGCCACCGCCTTCGCCACCGGCCTCTCGGCGCTCCCACCGCCGTCGGCCTGGCTTCCAGCGGCCGCCTCGCCACTCCCTCCACCTCTCTCTCCGACCTCCCGGCTCTCTCACCGCCGCCATCTTCTCTCCGCACCATTGTCGCCATCTCCTGCGCCACCACCTTCACCATCGGCCTCCCGGCGCTCCCACCGCCGTCGGCCTGGCTTCCAGCGGTCGCCTCGCCACTCCCTCCGCCTCTCTCTCCGACCTCCCAGCGCTCTCACCGCCGCCATCTTCTTCTCTCCGCCACCATTGTCGCCGTCGCCGCTGGCCTCCCGGCACTCTCACCGCCGTCTCACCCCCATGGCGAGCCGCAGCCAACATCGGGAACTCCTAGGCGCAGCCGGCATCCCCGCCCTTACTAAAACGCCAGGGACGCCGGCCTCCGCTCCGGCCTCCGCTCCGACGGCCTTCGCTCCGACGCTCTCACCGTCTCAGCGTCCCCCGTCGCCGGCGCCGTATTCGCTCCCGACTCACCCATCGACATCGCGAACCTCACCCTGAAATGCCAGGGTGGACTCCTCATCGATCCCAAGCCCTCCGAGCCATAAAGAGAGGGCTGGGAGCACTTAAAAAGCCAACGACCTCCACAGCCCACACGGAGCTCCAGAGCTAGCCCGCCATCTTCGCGCAAGCGCAAACCAGTTAATGATACTCAGCTGTACATTTCTACCCCAGACCACCCCAACGATGCCGTCGAAGTGATGTCCCGGTGTTTGGAGGCCGTGCGGGCCTGGATGGGGAGTAACAAACTTCGACTCAACCCATCCAAGACCGAGTGGCTGTGGTTTCCGGCGTCACGATATAGCCAGCTGGCTCCATCTCTGGCTATTGGGGGCGAGTCATTAGCCCCCGTGGAAAGGGTTCGCAACTTGGGTGTCCTCCTGGATTCTCAGCTGTCCTTGGATGACCATGTGACAGCCGTGGCCAGGGGGTCTTTCTATCAGGTCTACCTGATACGCCAGTTGCGTCACTTTCTAGATCGTGATGCCCTACGCACAGTCACTCAAGCCCTCGTCATTTCCCGACTCGACTACTGTAATGCTCTCTACATGGGGCTTCCCTTGAGGTGCACCCAGAGGCTCCAGCTAGTACAGAACGCGGCCGTGTGGGGGATTATGGGAGTTTCTAGATACTCCCATGTAACACCTCTCCTGCGCGGGCTGCACTGGCTGCCTGTGGCCTTCCAGGTACGCGTCAAGGTGCTAGTAACTATCTTTAAAGCGCTCCATGGCTCAGGACCTGGTTATCTGCGGGAGCGCCTCCTACCACATACCTCCCTTCGACCTGTCCGCTCCCACAGAGAGGTCCTCCTCAGGGTACCGTCTGCCGGACAATGCCGGCTGGCAACCCCCAGTGGGAGAGCCTTCTCTGTGGCAGGCCCTGCCCTCTGGAACGACCTGCCCCCCGATCTTCGCACCATCACAGACCATCTTCCGTTGAACTTTAAAAACACACCTATTCCATGTCGCTGGCTTAGCATAGCTTTTGTGATAGTCCCAATTATAATAATTTTAACTGTTTTTAAGTATACGTTTTAGCACAGGCCCATTGTATTTAATGTAATTTTAACTTTTACATTATTATTGTGTTTACTACTTTTTATCCTTTCTGTGCACCGCCCTGAGTCCCTTTTGGGAGATAAGGCGGTATAAAAATCCGATTAAATAAATAAATAAATAAGAAAGAGGTGGAAGGAGCGGAGGCTGCCTGGGTGTTAGTTGACCTAAACGATTGCTTGCGAAAGGAGGAGTTCCTCCGGTTGGATTTGCGGGACACCGAAGGCATGACCTTACATTTGTCCTTGTTCTCAACCAGTACAGAGTCCAGAGCGTCACCAAATAGCTTATCCCCTTTAAAGGGGGCAGACGCCAGCTTCCACTTGGAGCGCATGTCGGCATTCCAATGGCGAAGCCAAAGGAGGCGACGCAAGGTAACGTTGGAAGCCATTGCGTGGGAAGCGAACTTTGCGGCATTCAGGGAGGCGTCTGCGGTGTACTCAACTGCCGCCATGATCTTGTGAACATCCTGCCATAGGCGGGAGTCGCTCTGGGGGATACGTCTAAGTAGTTGGCGGAGCCAGGCAATGGACGCTCTGCTGAAAAAGGAGGATGAGGTGGAGGCCCTAATGGCCCAGGTTACGGCCTGATGGGTCTTGTGACAAGCACGTTCAGCTCTTTTGTCCTCCGCCTTGAGACCCTCTAACAGGTCGGGCGGCAGGATGGAGTTGGAGGTCATAGCCACCACTGGAGGGTGTACCTCGGGGAGCTTGAGCAGGTCCTCCATGCTGGAATCCACCAAATAGAGACGCTTGTCATTGGCACTAGGGGTGGTCCAGTTTGCAGGTTGTGCCCACTGGCGTTGCACAATGGCCCTAGATAATTTGGGAGCCGGGATCAGATCCTGAGTCTGAACTTCCTCATCAAAAAGGCCCCCGCTGGGATCGTCAGGATCAAGCGGTTCCTGAGGGACGGAAGGTGAGGGGGGGGCAGGTTGGGTAGTTTCCATGTGGGTGATCTTAGCCTTGTAGAGCAAGGATTTAAATACATCAGGCTTAAAGAGCCCGGAAAAGGCGGGCTTATCTGTGGCCCTCCCCTCATCCTCAGAGAGCTCAGGCTCTGCTAAGTCATCAATCTCAGAAACTGATTCTGCGGTTGCCACAGAGGGATGAGGCGATGGCTCTCTGGTGGCTCTGGCACCCTGGGAAGTTGACTCTGCCCGTTCTGAGGCCTTGGGCAATGCCCTGAAAGATGGCAGAGTTGATGACCTCTCTCATTTCGTCGGAAAGAGAGGGCCCCCGATCCTCCACTGGGCGAACCTGGGTCCCCGAGCCCCCCGGGGGGGGGGGGAGGGGGGGAGGACCAGTGGTGACCTGGTAGGTTGAACCTTCATCCCCGGACTCTTCGCAGTCGAAGAGATCCGTTCCACCCCCTATGGAGGGAGAGGGGGACCTGGATCCCTCGCTGGGCAGGTGAGGATGGATATCCTCATGCTCTTGGGTGGCCTCGGTTAATGGCTGAGTGGCCTCCTGGTGCACGAGTGCCTGTGAGGTCGTGGCCTGGTGGATCTGAGCCACAGTGGTAATGAGCCTCTGGGCTCTGTCGAAGTGGTGATCCAAGGCTCTCTGGCTTCTGGCCTCTACTCTGTCTAGGGCGGATGAGGCCTTTCTGGGGTAGGGGCCCTTGCTAATCCCCCTAATGGCCTCACGCGCGGCCCTCCCCGCATTCCTATAGTAGGGCCTGTCCTCCCTGGGAAAAGGGGCCTGCTCTGGAAGCTCCTCAATGAGGTCTTCCTCCCTGCTAGGCCCTGTTGTGGCCATGGTTGCTCCCCCCAATTAATCTGGGGCCGCGGGGGCAGCAGCAAGGGGCCGAAGGAGGAGAGGGGGAGCGGAATCCCAGGAGAAGGAAGGGGGGGGGGGCGTGGAGGATGGCCGAAACCAAGGCCTCCGAATGCCCCAAGCACTTGCCCAGTCCCGCGGCTGTTGCGGAGGTCTGCCTCTTCTTCCTCTGGCCTGGAGCGGTGGAGAGGCGATTGTTGGCTTCAGCGGAAGCTTTTTGGCTTGTGGCCTGCTGTAGCGTGGCCGAGGGAAGCGCTCCGACGCTCTACGAGGCTAGCGATGGAATGCTCCGACTGTTGGCTTCAGCGGGAGCGTCTTCGCGCCAAAATTTATTTATTTATTTTATTCGACTTATTAACCGCCCCCTCTCCCCGAAGGGACTCGGGGCAGTGCACAGGAAATGTAAAAAGCATAATATATCACAAAATAAATACATAAATACTTAAAACTATATTAAATTAACACCCTGTGCTAAAATCTACCCCATTAAAACTAACCCATAAAACCAATGTTAAAATTTCTCTACTAAAAACTAAGGCTAGGTACGGTAGGTTAGGCCAGGCCGGCCTGTTGGAAAAGATAGGTCTTTAGTTGCTGGCGGAAGGAGCGGAGGTTCGTGGTAGATCTACGTTCGGGGGGGTAGGTCGTTCCAGAGGGTAGGGCCCACCACAGAGAAGGCCCTTCCCCTGGGCGTCACCCGCTGGCATTGCCTAGTGGACGGCACCCGGAGAAGTCCCTCTCTGTGGGAGCGAATCGGCCGAAGAGATGTGTGGGGTAGGATACGATCCCGCAGATAACTAGGTCCCGTGCCATGGAGCGCTTTGAAGATGGTAACCAACACCTTGGTCACCCAAAATCTCACTGCGCATGCCCAAGATGGCCACGCCCAGGAGATCCACGTTGTGGCGCGCCAGCGGCGCAAAACGCTGCAGCCACTCTGTCTCGCTGCGGCGAGGAAACCTCCTTGAGTGCCGGACGGGCCACCGACGGATCGGACCATCCCGCCAGTGAAGATCCAGCTGGCGACGGTCCCACGGAGGGGCAGAAGCGCCCAGGAGGCAGATGAGCGCACCGCTCGTTCCTGAGCGAACTGGCTCCCCAGGGCAAGGCTGAAAATCAATGAGAGTGCCGATCGTAAAAGCCAGGAGAAGGTAAAAAAGGGTCTGACTAGCTACACTAAAAAAAAGGGGAAAGAGGCTGCAACAAAAAAATACTATTTGACTAAGAAGTGCCCAAATTGATAAGAGAGGTAAAATTCCATCCGATGGGCTTGGACTGGATTGAAAAAAACTGAGGATCATGGAAAAAAGAGGCGTGACTAAGAAGTCTTTTCAATCCAGTCCATGGGCAGTGGGATTGAATTAACCCTTTGTTGGACACTAAAGGAAGTGCACAGAAGAATTGAAGTCTACCCATCTTCTAGTGTCCAGGATGAAGAAACATGACTTTGAAGGATGATATGGAATTAATAACAATTATTGTTTCCCAGCAAAAAATCCTACGAATGGCTGGACATTTTATTGAATCGGTGCTGCAAATTCTATTAGGATCCCCATATTCAAACTCGGTTTTTTTCAAAGCACCAAGAATGCTCTCATTAACATATGGAGGTCACAAGATCCCAAATCAAACTGCTGAAGGATCCGCTTTTGCGACCTTCTGACAAGCAAAGTCAATGGAGAAAGCCAAATTCACTTTAACAACCGGGTGACTTAACTTATCAACTGCAGTGATTCATTTGACCACTGTGGCAACAAAAGCTGTAAAATGGGGCAAAACTCATTTCTCGCTTTACAACAGAAAGTTTCGGTTCAGCTGTGGTCATAAATTGAGGACTTTCTAGAGTGATTCCCCATAATCTCTGCCAAATCATCATCTCCATTTAATGGCCCCATAATCCCTTGCGGGGTGGAGTCTGGGCAACTGAATGGCGCTAGTGGAGTGTTTTAATGGCCAGATGCCCTTCCTGTCGCCAATGCGGAGTTTTCCCCCCCAGCAGATATATTCTCAGTGTGCCTCGAGAAAAATATCTGCCTCTACCTGGGATCAAACTCACAGCTTCCTGATTGTGAGGCAAGAACTCCACCTCTAGGCCACAGCACCACTCTCCCATAATCTTTGCCAAGTGTTTATTCCAATATCTGATGCTAATATACAAGAATCTCTCCTATAACTACAATTCTATTATCAGAGGGGGGCAGCCTTTCAAGCCTGAATTTGATTGGGGTGTGGGATTGTTTGTATCCTTGGGCATTCTGATATGAATTCAGTTTGGCACAGGTTGGGGCTGAAGGCTCCATCCAATTATATTATACTATAATATAATGTCCAATGGGTATCTGAAAGTTCATTCCTCAGGGTCTAAATATCGAAGCAAAAACTTCTGAATGGACAGGAAGCTATCAAAGTATTACACTCACTGCCTATCTTTTAGGACCCATATTTCAAAACAACCATTTTTGTAACATAATGGATACCGTCATAATATTCTCCATTTCTTTTCTTCTCTTAAATTTTTGTTGTTCCCTCCTCCAACCTGTTTTGTGATTACTGAATTTGTGTGATGCTTTCTTGCGTGAGTCATCGAAGCAAAGAAAGGATGAGAAATTCAGCAAAGACTACAGCTATTATTTTTTTGGAAAATGCCAATGTGTTTCTGGAATATTTTTCAACAACCCCCAATTTATATTTGGAATATCATTCATAAAATCTGGACTGCATAATATGTATACATCAAGAAAACCAGAAGAGGGTAGAGGTGAGAGAAGTGCTTAGAATGAACAGCCAAGAAGCAGATGAAGATAAAAGATTTAAGAGAGGAATTGGGGAGGCAAGTCAATAGAAAAAGCATAGCAATTAAAGTATTGAAGCGGGCAAGAGACGATGGATAGATGATTTTTCTTTTGTCTTATTGTTCTGATTTGCTTTTCCTTCTCTCTCTCTCTCCCTCTTTCTTTTAAAGCGTAGCAATTAAAATATTGAAGCGGGCAAGTGATGATGGATGGATGATCCTTCTATTTGTCGTTGTTCTTATTTGCTTTTGATTTTCTCTCTTTCAAGCACAGGTTTTCTTAATTTCTACTGGCTGGGATCCGTTGCAATGTTTGACTGTGAAAGTTGGACCATAAGAAAGGCTGAGTGCCAAAGAATTGAGGCCTTTGAATTCTGGTGCTGGAGAAGATTCCTGTGAGTCCCTTGGACTGCAAGGCGATCAAACTGGTCAGTCCTAGAGGGGATCAACCCAGGAAGAAGTCAAAAATCAACATAATGAAAGTATACAGACTCATCCATCTTTCTGGCCCAATGTCTATAGGAAAACTAGGTCCATACAAACCTAGTTTATATGGTGGTATATGGTCATGCAGCCAAGAAATTATAAGACGCTTGCTCATGGGGAGGAAAGCTATGGCTAATCTAGACAGCATGCTAAAAAACAGAGACATCACCCTGCCAACAAAAGCGCATATAGTCAAGGCTCTGGTTTTCTCAGTTGCAATGGATGGTTGTGAAGGTTGGACCATAAGAAAGGCTGCGCGCCAAAGAATGGAGGCCTTTGAACTATGGTGCTGGAGAAGACTCCTGCGAGTCCCTTGGACTGCAAGGGGATTCAACCAGTCAGTCCTAGAGATCAACCCTGACTGCTCTTTAGAAGGCCAGATCCTGAAGAGGAAACTCAAATACTTTGGCTACCTAATGAGAAGGAAGGACTCCCTGGAGAAGAGCCTAATGCTGGGAAAGATTGAGGGAAAAAGAAGAAGGGGACGACAGAGAATGAGGAGGCTGGATGGAGTCACTGATGTAGTAGGCGGGAGCTTAAATGGACTCCAGACGATGGTAGAGGACAGGAAGGCCTGGAGGAACATTGTCCATGGGATCGTGATGGGTCGGACATGACTTAGCAACTAACAACACTGGCTGAGAGAAAATTTTGTTTTTTAAATCACTAATATTAGAACTACCGGTAAGTTGCTGGACTAATATTTAATATTTTTAATAATAATAATATTTTATTTTTATATACCGCGTCCTCTCCCCAAGGGGACTCGGAGCGGTGTACAGGGAAAAATTAAAACACATAAAAATATACAAAAATAGATACAATAAATAAAAACAAATTAAATTTAATTGTCCGTGCACTAAAATCCCCATATTAAAACTAATATTCCCTACACCCTAAAAAGGTAGAGACTAACCTAGGCCGGCCAAGCAGAAAAAGTATGTTTTTAATTTCTGACGGAAGGAGCGGAGGTCCATGGTTGTTCTAATGTCGGGGGGAAGGTCGTTCCAGAGGGCTGGGCCCGCCACAGAGAAGGCCCTTCCCCTGGGCGTCGCCCGCTGACAAAGTCTAGTGGACGGCACCCGGAGAAGTCCCTCTCTGTGGGAGCGAATCGGCCGGGAGGATGTATGGGGCAGGATCCGATCCCGCAGATAGCTAGGTCCCGAGCCATGGAGCGCTTTAAAGATGATAACTAACACCTTGAAGCGCACCCGAAAGACGACAGGCAGCCAGTGCAGCTCGCGCAAGAGAGGTGTTATATGGGTGTACCTTGCGGTCCCCATTATTGCTCGCGCGGCTGCATTCTAGACCAGTCTTCGGGTGCACCTCAAGGGGAGCCCCATGTAGAGAGAGTTACAATAGTCCAGTCGGGATGTCACGAGGGCATGAGTGACTGTGCAAAGGGCATCCCGATCCAATAGGGGGCGCAACTGGCGTACCAGGCGGACCTGGTAAAACGCCCTCCTGGCCACGGCTGTCACTTGATCTTCCATGGACAGCCGGGTATCCAGGAGGACACGTAAGTTGCGCGCCCCATCCACAGGGGCAAGGTGTTCGCCCCCTATGGCCAGTGATGGAATCAACTGGTTGAATCGGGCGGCCGGAAACCACAGCCACTCGGTCTTGGCCGGGTTGAGCCTGAGTCTGTTACTTCCCATCCAGATCCGCACGGCTTCCAGGCACTGGCACATCACCGCTACGGCATTGTTGGGGTGGTTTGGGGTAGATATATACAACTGCGTATCATCAGCGTAGAGGTGGTACTCTACCCCAAAACCACGGATGATCTCACCCAGCGGCTTCATATATGTGTTGAACAGGAGAGGCGAGAGGACCGACCTCTGAGGCACCCCACATGTGAGGGGTCTCGAGGTCGACCTCTGCTCTCCTGCCAACACAAATTGCGATCGACCAGAGAGGTAGGAGGAGAACCACCGTAAAACGGTGCCTCCCACCCCCAACCCCCCCAGCCGATGCAATAGGATACCATGGTCGATGGTATCAAAAGCCGCTGAGAGGTCTAATAGGACCAGGATGGAGGAACAACCCCCATCTCTGGCCCTCCAGAGATCATCTACCAACGCGACCAATGCCGTCTCGGTGCTATGCCCGGGCCGAAAGCCGGACTGGCGCGGGTCTAGATAATCAACTTCCTCCAGGTGACGGGGAAACTGTTGTGCCACCACACTCTCTACAACCTTCGCCAAAAAGGGAAGGTTGGAGACGGGACGATAGTTGGCTAATAAAGCTGGGTCCAAAGAGGGCTTCTTCAGGAGGGGCCTCACCATAGCCTCTTTAAGGGAGGCAGGCAAGAAACCCTCGCTTAAAGAAGCGTTGACAACCTCTTGGAGCCAGCCTCGTGTCACCTCCCAGGATGCCAGTACAAGCCAGGGGTCCAATAAACATGTGGTGGCTCGCAGTCGCCCACGTAACCTGTCCATATCCTCGGAAGTAACAGAGTCGAACTCCTCCCAACCAAGATCCGCCTCGTGGCCTCCCACTGGACCATCAATGGAGACTAACTCGTTATGGATCTGAGCGATTTTCTCCTGCAGATAATGACCATTGGTCTTACCTGTGAATGGTCTTTCTCTGGATGCTGCGGAGTGTCCAAACGCGGGTTATCCTCAGCTTGCTGCCCATTGGACTGAGTTTCACTTTGATGTGTAGCCACGCCTCTTGCCTCTGCATAGGGCCAGTTCTAAAAACGAAGGTAGACCAGAAAAAACGCAGAACAACTGGAACAACACTAGTCTTAACCTTCAACTAAACATGGGACCAGTTCCCACCACGCCTAGGGTGGGATTTGGACACTCCGCAGCATCCAGAGAAAGACCATTCACAGGTAAGACCAATGGTCATTCTCCTAGATGCTGCTTGGAGTGTCCAAACGCGGGACATGCCAACGCTATGCTGTCCCAGGGAGGGGAGATTCGTCTGAGTGGGAACTGGGAGCATCAAGGACCCTCTGGAGAACACGTCTGCCGAAGGAGGCCTCCGAGGATGCAAATACGTCCAGCTTGTAGTGTCTGATAAACGGCACAGGCGAGGACCACGTAGCGGCCCTGCAGATCTCGTCTATGGGGGCCTGGGTGGCCCAAGCAGCCGTGGTTGCAGCGCTCCTGGTGGAGTGAGCGGTAATACGTGGAGGTACAGCTCTGGACCGGTGCTCATATGCCAGTGTAATGCAGGCACGCAGCCAGCGCCCAATCGTGGTAGACGTGACCTTGCGACCCATGGACACCGGCTGAAAGGAAACGAAGAAGGATTCTGACTTGCGGAATTCAGCCGTTCTCTTCTTGTACATCCGCACCGCCCTGCGAACGTCCAACTTGTGCCACCTCCGTTCCCTGGGGTGAGAGGGGCGCGGACAAAAGTCAGGTAGGACGATCTCCTGGGATCTGTGAAACAAGGAGTTGACCTTGGGCACAAAGGTTGGGTCTAGTCTGAGAACCACCCTGTTCGCGTGGACCACGCACAAGTCCTCCCGTACGGAGAGGGCCGAGAGTTCCGAAATTCGCCTTGCAGATGTGATTGCTATGAGGAACACCGTCTTCAAGGTCAGGTGGCGCAGTGACACGGAGCGCAATGGTTCGAATGGCGCCTCAGTCAGGGCCTGGAGGACGAAGGGTAAGTCCCAGGTCGGATACCTATGGACTGTTTGGGGCCGAATGTTCGAGGCCCCTTTCAGGAAACCACGCACCCCTGGATGTCTGCTGAGCGGCAGGGACCCACCGGGCGACAGGATGGTAGCGAGAGCAGCCACCTGCCTTCTCAGGGTATTGGGGGCGAGCCCCTTGTCCAAACCCTCCTGCAAGAAGTCCATCACCTGAGGTGTGGAGGCCTCAGCCGCAGCGATGTGCCTGGCACGGCACCAGGTAGAGAAGGTGGACCATGTAGTCTCGTAAATGCGAACGGTGGCAGGACGCCTGGAAGCCTGGATCGTTCTTATCACCTTGTCCGAATAGCCCATTCGTCTCAGAACGATCCCCTCAAGTGCCAGACGGCTAGTTGGAAGCACTGAGGGTCCGGGTGACGAATGGCCCCTTGTATTAGCGACACCTGGTTCGGAGGAATGCGCCAGGCCTTCTCTACGGACAGTCCCACTAGATCGGCGAACCAGGACCGTCTGGGCCAATGGGGAGCGACCAGGATGACTTCCGCCCCCTCCGAGATGATTTTCCGGACTACCTGAGGAAGCAGCGGGAGAGGAGGGAAGGCGTATAGCAGGCCTGCGGGCCAACGACACCGGAGGGCGTTTGTCCCCTCTGCTTGCGGGCACCGGAAACGGGTGAAGAACCTTGGCAGGTGCGTGTTCTGCGGGCTGGCGAACAGGTCCAGGACGGGCAGGCCGAATCTCCGGGAAATCTGCTGGAAAAGATCCGGGTGCAGCTGCCACTCTGAGGTGTTGATGGTGGTCCTGCTCAACCAGTCCGCCGTCACGTTCTCCTCGCCCGCGATGTGGTCCGCTCTCAGGGACAGGAGATGCCTCTCTGCCCACCTGCCCAGAGCCTCCGCCTCCGTCATGAGCGCCCTCGACTGTGTGCCTCCCTGGTGGTTCACGTATGCTCTGGTGGCGATGTTGTCCGTCAGGAGAAGGACATGGGACCCTTCTACGAGATTGCCGAAATGCCGCAGAGCCAGCCTGGCCGCCCGGAGCTCCAGCCAGTTGATGTTGTGGGCGAGCTCCCGTTGAGACCATCTGCCCTGGGCCACATGGTGATGCAGATGAGCCCCCCAGCCGTAAAGGCTGGCGTCCGTCGTGATGGTGACACGGTCTGGCTCCTTGAAGGGCGACCCCTCTCTTAGGGCGGGAGACCTCCACCACCTGAGGGACCGAAGCACTGGGGGTGGAACTGTCACCCGTCTCCTGGAGTTGCTGATCTTGCGTCGTTGAAAAGGAAGCAGAAACCATTGTAGCTCCCGTGCGTGCAGGCGGGCCCAGGGAACAATGGCTATGCACGAGATCAGCTTCCCCAACAGTTGGGAAAGCGTCACAAGTGGGACCAGTCTGGAATTCTGGACCAACCCCACCAACTTCACAATGCTGCAGATGCGCTCCTGTGAAAGAAAGACTTTGCAGGTCTTCGAGTCGATGACGGCACCCAGATGAAGTATGGAGAGGGTGGGCTGCATGTGACTCTTCTCCCGATTCACCGAGAACCCGTGGTCCTCCAGGGAGAGGATGGTGCAGTCCAAGTCCTTCAGGGCCTGGTCCCTGGAAGGTGACATCAACAGGATATCGTCCAAGTAACAAACCAAACGCACAGGTCTGGATCGAAGATGCGCCGCCACTACGGAGAGGACCTTCGTGAAGGTCCTTGGAGCCGATGACAAGCCGAAAGGTAGGGCCTTGTACTGGAAGTGCTGGCCGGCGAACTGAAACCTCAAGTATCTGCGATGCGCCGGGTGGATGGGAATGTGCAGATACGCCTCCTTCAGATCTATCGAGGTCAGGAAGTCGTTCTGTCGTATGCATCCCAGGATCGTCTGGAGGGATTGCATCTTGAAGCGCTTGTATTGCAGATACCGGTTCAGCTTCTTCAAGTCCAGAATGGCCCTGACCCCCCCCCGATGACTTGGGGACTAGGAAGAGGATGGAATAAAACCCCTTGCCCTCCTGCCCCCCCGGCACTGCTTCTATGGCCGCTATCTCCAGTAGGTGACCGATCTCCGCCCTCATGAGCTGTTGCTTGTGCGGGGACCTGGGAAGGGGGCAGCGGATGAATCTCCGCGGGGGAAATGATAGGAAGTCGAGGGTGAGGCCGTGTCGGACCACATTCCGGACCCAGGCGTCCGTCGTGGTCGCCTCCCACGTGGACGCATATTGCTGTAGGCGTCCCCCTATGGGAGGGATCCCCCAGGGGTCACTTGCCCTTCTTGAAGGGACGGTTGGCCTGACCACCCTTGAAGGGCCTACGCTGACCTTGGAACCTGGACCTGTCCCTGTAGGCCGGCCTGTCCTGGGAACGATCTTGGGCCTGGGGGTAGGTTCTGGAGGCCCCACCCGAGGTAGAGGGAGCCTCCGCAGACCGAAAGGGCTGTCTACGGTAGGAAGACTGATTCTTCCGGTCCTGCTTCTTGGTGACAGCCGGCAGAATCTTCCGCTTGTCCTTGGACTCGATTAGGAAGGAGTCCAAGGCCTCGCCGAAGAGCTTGCCACCCTTGAAGGGGGCCGACGCCAACTTCCACTTAGCCTTCATGTCCGCCTGCCAATGGCGGAGCCACAGCAGACGGCGTGAGGTGACATTGGATGCTAGAGCCCTGGATGAAAACTTTGTGGAATTGAGCGATGCGTCGCAAGAATATTCCACCGCAGCGATGATCTTATTGACCCTTTGTCTCGATCTAACCTGTCTCTCAGGCAAGGAGGCCAATAGCTTCCTGAGCCAGAATAGGGCTGCCCTACTAAAGTACGACGCAGAGGACGAGGCCTTCATGGCCCAGGCAGTGGCCTGGTGTGTCTTGTGACAAGACTTCTCCATCCGCCTGTCCTCCGCCTTAAGCCCCTCCACCAGCTCGGCCGGGAGAGAGGATGTGGAGGTCAAAGACACAATGGGGTCATCAACCTGCGGGAGAGCCAGAATGGTCTCCATAGCGTCCTCAACAGCGTACAGCTTTTTATCCACGCCGCTGGGGTGTGCCATAGTAGCGGGCTGAACCCACTGGCGCTGAATAATGTCGAGGAACAACTGAGGGGCCGGCACCAATTCTTGGGGAGGAGTAGGTTCCCTAAAGAGACCCGCCCCAGGGTGTCCAGGACCGATGACGATGGCATTGTCCTGATCAGAGGCCTTCTTATCAGATTGAGCCGGTAGACCCATCTGCACGGCCGACTCCCTAGCCTTGGTCAAGATAGCCTTGAACATGATGGGGTTAAACAGCCCCTTGGAAGCGGGAGCCTCCGGGGTGGAGCTCTCATCCCCTGAAAGGTCGGGAGCCCCCTGGGTAACCACCTCCTCATCATCCTCCCCCTCGGATGCCTCGCTGACTGCAGAAGAGGCAGAAGGGGAAACGCCACCCCCCTGGGCAGGAACCACCTTCCTAGGTGCCCTGGGTTTGGGGGTAGAAAGGAGGGGCAAGGAAGCCACTAATTGCTTCATGCAATCCGTGATGCCCTGCGAAATGGCCTTGGACACAACCTCCTGCATGGCCGCGGGCAAGGCAGTCTCAGCGGGTGCAGAAATGGGAGTGGCCGGAGCCTCCTCTTCCTCATCCACTGACTCCTCCCCCTCCCCCACCATGGAGGACTCCTCCTCCACTGGTTCCTCCTCCTCTAGCTCCACTTCCATTGAGGGGACTGGAGAGGCAAGGGAAACCCTTGAGTGATTGGGAGAAAACCCAAAATCCCCATCACCAGTGGGAATGGATTGGGTCTCCCTACGAAGCTGCGGGGCAGGGGGGGTCTTATCTGTCACAGCCTTGTCCCGGGCAGAGAGAGCCTTCTGGAATTGCTGCTCTAGAATCCTCAGCCGTCTATCCGCCAGTCTCTCATCAGCCTTGGTGGCCTTGGCTGCAGGCCTCTTCCCCTTGTCAGGACAGGGTGCAGAATCGCCCTTGGCAGCAGGGTTGGTCTTGCTACGCTTGGAGGCAGGTTCTCCTGTTTGCTCACTGGGATCAGCCATGGAGTGGCTGAAAGAACAAGAACAAACAATTAAATCCAGTCAAGGCACCCCAATCCCACCAGGGAAGAAACAATATACACTTTAAAACAAGAAGAAACTGGAACCTGGTTTTGGCGCCAAAATCAGACCCAAAAGTCTCAGGCGTTGCAGATCTGCGCTGGAGTAGACCAGGGAATGGCAACTGAATCTGCCAATCTCCCTGCAGCCGCTGGGAAGGATCTCTTCTGCTGCCCCAGGGGATCCTGTCCGGGACTCCCAGAACTAGAACCGCCCCAGGAACGAAGCAGCGGCGATCTGCGGAGAGGAGTCGGGCTGCGGCAGAAAAATGGCGGCAAGTTTAAAACGCGCGCCTTTTTTCCTTTGCGAACCGGGTTCCTAAGCTCAAACCGGCACTGGGGAAACAACGGGCTGAAGAACCTCAGTAGAGGCTTCCCTAGGGAGGAAACCCCCCGATAGTCAAGTTGGGGGGTCCTAACTAGCTACCTAGCCCCCTTAGAAACTTACCAGCAGCCGCTGGCAAGCCCTCCCAGTGCCAAGCCGCTCCGCAGAAAAAGCGGGAAACGGCCGCGGTTTGAACAGCCCGCTCCGCGCAACGAAGACAACGAAGACAGGAACTAAAACAAAAAATCACCTATCTAACACAACTACACACAAAAATAACAACAAAGGCTACACTAACTCACTGCTGGGGAGGTCAGATTGCTGGCAAAGGACTGCAGACTCCCCAGACGCGTCCGATAAGGGCGACTGAGTTTTTAGAACTGGCCCTATGCAGAGGCAAGAGGCGTGGCTACACATCAAAGTGAAACTCAGTCCAATGGGCAGCAAGCTGAGGATAACCCGCGTTTGGACACTCCAAGCAGCATCTAGGAGAAATCACAAATTCCTCTGCTCTACCCTGTAATGGGGCTTCCCGCACCCTCTGTTGAAGGAGGGAACGGGTCACCCTAAACAGGGCGGCAGGGCGGTTATCTGCGGATGCTATGAGAGTGGCACAATGATGGCGTTTGGCCACTCTCAGCGCCACAATGTAAGTCCGTAAATGGGCTCTTACCTGTGTTCGGTCGGATTCAGATCGAGTAGACCTCCATCTTCTCTCTAGGCATCTCTTGTGGCGCTTCATCACCCTTAGCTCCTCGGTAAACCAAGGAGCCAGGGTGGCTCGCTGCCGCAAGAGAGGCCGCAAGGGCGCGACCCGATCCAAGGCTCCCGTGGTCGCAGTATTCCATGCGGCCACGAGGTCCTCCATCGGGGCGCGGGTCAGGGGTACAGGAAGTGGCCCAAGCGCCGCCTGGAACCCATCGGGGTCCATCAGGCGCCTGGGGCGGAACCAAATAGATGACTCAGGTTCCGCCTCCCCGCGGTGGGGGGTAGCGGTCGGAAAGTCGAGCCGGAGAAGTGAGTGGTCTGACCATGACAAGGGCGTGATGACTATATCCCCTATACCCAGATCACTCTTCCATTGGCCTGAGACAAAGATGAGATCCGGTGTCTGTCCACCCTCGTGGGTGGGGCCTTGAATTAATTGGGTCAGGTCCATGGCCGTCATGGAAGCCATGAACTCCCGAGCTACCCCGGATGATTCGCCCGCCGATGGCAGATTAAAGTCCCCCATGACTAAAAGTCTGGGGGTCTCAACTGCCATCGTAGCGATCACCTCGAGGAGCTCGGGCAGGGCTGCTGTTACATAGCGGGGAGCCAGGTATACAACCAGCAAGCCCAACTGCCTCCCTAGGCACCACTTCACACAGAGGGACTCACAACCGGTGGTCTGTGGCACAATGGTCTCTCTCGGCTCCAGACCTTCCCTAATAATAACCGCTACCCCACCACCCCTGCCTAGGGCCCGGGGCTGATGAAAAGCGCGGTAACCTGGTGGGCACATTTCAACGAGGGGGAGTCCTCCCTCGTGGCCCAACCAGGTCTCCGCAATTCCTACCAGGTCCAGCTCCCCCTCTGACACAAGGTCATGGATGAGGGGGGCTTTGTTGACCACGGACCTGGCGTTGCAAAACATCAGCCGCAGGCCCTGGCTCTGTACTCCCTGACCACCTAGCCTGCGGGGGTTGTGGCACTTGACCGTTTGTAACCATCGGCCTCGTGCCCCCAACCAGGAGGATGGAACTTGTCTCCCCTCGGACCTGCCTCTCCCTGCCACCCTCTCGATGGGTAGGCCCTCCATGGAAACAACGCATGTATCCCCCCTCTTAGCGGAACCATCCGCCTCCTTCCGTAGTCTGCTGGCTCGGCCCGTTCCCTTCTTGCTAGTCTCAACCTGTCTATACCCTCCCCCCTCCCTGGTACCCCCTAAAATAGACAACAAATTTCTTACTAAAAAACCCCTGAGGCCGCGCTTTGCCCACTATTGGCAATCTTACTAGCAGAACACCATCTCATTTTCCTGCTCCTTGCATTTGAAAATAGCAGAAACGAGAAATCTCACTCTAGTTCTAAATGTGTTCATCTAAGGCCAATTCACTCAGTTTACTCAAAACTATAAAACTAGCGTCCTTGCAGAATTCTTCAACATCTTGAAGAATTTATGAAAAAAGGTGTTGAAGCAAGAGTCAGAAAGTTTAAGGATTAATATCCAGTAATATTAGAGATAGGTTTTTTTTAATATCAATGGAATTCAACATTTGAGATGGAACCTACATGGTTGAGAAGGTTGCCATTTATTTTTTTTCTAGAATTGGAACCTCGGGTTTTTATTTTTTTCCCAGTTCAAAAGCTTTTGTGCCCAAATCGCAACCTCTTTCTTCTTACAATACAATACAATAGCAGAGTTGGAAGGGACCTTGGAGGTCGTCTAGTCCAACCCCCTGCCTAGGCAGGAAGCCCTATACCGTTTCAGACAAATGGCTATCCAACATCTTCTTAAAGACTTCCAGTGTTGGGGCATTCACAACTTCTGGAGGCAACTTCTGTTCCACTGGTTAATTGTTCTGTCAGGAAATTCCTCCTCAGTTCTAAGTTGCTTCTCTCCTTGATTAGTTTCCACCCATTGCTTCTTGTTTGACTCCCTCTTCTTTGTGACAACCCCTGAGATATTGGAACACTGCTATCATGCCTCCCCTAGTCCTTCTTTTCATTAAACTAGACATTCTCTCCCTGTTTATGCAGCTTAGAACTGTGTTGGCTTTTTTGGCAGCTGCCGCACACAGCTGGCTCCTATTTAAATGGCTGTCCACTAGGACTCCAAGATCCCCCTCACAGCTGCTACTATTGAGCAAGGTACCACCTATGCTGTACCTCTGCATTTCGATTTTCTTGCCTAAATGTAGAACCTGACTTTTTCCACCATTGAATTTCATTTTATTAGATAGTGCCCAATGTTCAAGTTTTTCAAGATCCTTCTGTATCTTAAGCCTATCTTTTATGTACGTGGCACCCCTAACCCCAAGGATAAAACCGGCCACTGTGAAAAGGGGAATGCGCAGGTTCCAGGTTGCCTACAAAGGGATATCCATGAGAAAATCATCTACACAAGGTGGAATCATCTGCATTCTACCTGGCTAAAAAAATAGCAATAGATTTATATGCTGCTTCACAGTTCTTTACAGCCCCTCTCTAAGTGGTTTACAGAGTCAGCCTATTTCCCCCCTCAACAATCTGTGTCCTCGTTGAGAATAACAACATTGGAAGGGACATACAATAGCAGAGTTGGAAGGGACCTTGGAGGTCTTCTAGTCCAACCCCCCCTGCTCAAGCAGGAGACCCTAAACCATTTCAGACAAATGTTTTTCCAATCTCTTTTTTAAAATAAGAGTTTAAATGAACTGCATTTTTACCATTAAACCACGCCTGATCTCGAGGGAGTTAAATGCGAGAGGTTTAGAAACACTATTTCTAACATTCCTCAGAATAAAATACTAGTTTTTCAATTGTCTTTAAGATCTTGGCCCTGTTGATCTAGGGACACGAACAACCTTGGGTAAGAAACCAGCCCGATCCCTCCCCTTCCCACGGGGTCCACCGCTTGCTATCCGTTCTCCATTCTGCTGCCCATCGTGACCCACCCCCCTGCCCCCAGGTTATTTCTTCCGGCTGTCCTTTCAGCCTAGATGTTTGATTTTTCCTCGCTTCAACACTTCCTCCTGATGACGCTACCTAGTTTGGCTCATGAAACGTCTGCGAGAAAACCGCCGAGATCCAAGAGCGCCCAGGATTCCCTCGCAGTTCAACCTCGAGCGACCCGATATTCGTCTTGCGTTTCCAGAACCCTGGTCCCACATCCAGGAAACCTGTGGTGGTCAGTAGCTTTTTCTGCTTATAACCACGGCGGGGGCTGTTTTCTCCTTTATATTTCCATAATTTTCATGGAAAATGCATTGGGGTGGGTGGGAGGGAGGCATATCCATTCCTCCTCAATATCCCCCTCTCCACTGCCTGGCCTGGCAGTTACTCCACACTCACACCTTCCTCTATATCCAGGGGCCCCCTTCCTCTTTCCACCTGCAGCCCAGCCACCCTCCCCACATCCTCTTCCTCCTCTTTTCTTCCCTTAATCCTCATCCACTCAATGGGAGGGGGGGAATCCGTCACTCCCCTCCGGTGTCTCTTCCACCTTCCCGGCCCCTGCCATGCACGCTCTGTCTCTCTCTCCCCCCTTCTTCGCCACGAAGCTGCCACCTCTCCTTCCTTCCCCACCCCCCCAAACCTCACCTGCTGTCGTTAACATCCTTCCCCTTCACCCCAATGAAATCAGTATGCACCATTCCTTCCCCAATGCCGCCGCCCAGCTTTGCTGGGAAGGAGGCCCCACCCTCTAATTTCCCTCGCTTACCAAGCTCTCATCTTCTGCATTTTGCCTGCTCCTTCCTTCTCACCCGCCCCTCCCGTTCCCCTTTTCGCTGGATGTTGCTTTCTTTCTACTCCCGCCTGCCTTGCCCTCAAGGTCTCCCACCAACCCAAGAGCAGGGATCCCGGATACTACCCAAGCCTGGTTAGCAGCAGCAGCAGCTCCTCCTCTGAGCCTCCGGGCAGGCTCCCGCACACAGCACAAGGAGGAGGGAAGAGAGGAGGAGCTGGGTCCTGCCAGTACTCTTCCCCCCCCCCCCCAAACACACACACGCCAGCTAGCCAGACACAAGTATATGCCAGCTGGCCAACCAACCTTCTTCCCGGGCTCCTTGCAATGGGGGGGGGGGGGGGCTTTACCCCCTCCTCTTTGCATTCTTTCATCTCATTCCCTGCATGTCATTTTTGCCAGAGCTGCTTGGGGACTGAAGTGAGCAGGCGCTCCAAGGTACACACAAAAGAACAGCAAAAAAACCTACCCCAAACATCCTATATACCTACGGATATGCGAGTGTGTTATTATTGTGCAAAGAGCTTGCCTGCCCACCACCTTCTTTCTCTCCCACTCAGCTGCACCAGCTCTTCCTTTATTAAATAAATGAATGAATGAATGAATGAATGAATGAATGAATGAATGAATGAATGAATGAATGAATGAATACAAATTCTCACTCCTCTGCCCCTCTCTGTGCTTTCTTGATGCAGGGTTTATTTTTGGGGGTGGGGGTGGAGGTTGTAACCCCATTAACGTTTAATAACTACATGTTATTAAACTTTAATAACATGGAGACACATGGGGAGTATCACTTTGAGACAGGCCAGGCCACTTTCTTAAGATCATATTGAAAAATTGCTACCCAAGGGAAAAAAAGGATTTTTTTCTAAATGAACTCTTGTTAATTCCCTTTTTCATAAACATTTTTATTAAATTTCTTCTGCATCCCTAAGGTTAAATTGAAGGAGTCTTTTAGCTGATTAAAAACAATTGAGCCCATGTCAGTCTCTATCCAACCAACCACCCACCTGCTATCTATCTATCTATCTATCTATCTATCTATCTATCTATCTATCTATCTATCTATCTATCTATCTATCACCTACCTACCTACCTACCTACCTACCTACCTACCTACCTACCAGTATCTCTATCTATGTATGTATCTATGTATCTACCTACCTACCTACCGGTATATCTATCTATGTATCTATCTACCTACCTACCTACCTACCGGTAACTGTATGTATGTATGTATGTATGTATGTATGTATGTATGTATGCATGTATGTATGTATGTATCTACCTGCCTGCCTGCCTGCCTGCCTGCCTGCCTGCCTGCCTGCCTACCTAACGGTAACTATATGTATGTATGTATGTATGTATGTATGTATGTATGTATGTATGTATGTATGTATGTATGTATGTACCTACCTATCTACCTACCGGTATATGTATCTATGTACGTATCGAGGTATGTACTTACCTGCCTACCTACTGTATTTCTCCCTCTCTCTCTATCCCCCTACCTACCTACCTACCTACCTACTGGTATCTCTATCTATGTATGTATCTATGTATGTATCTACCTACCTACCTACCTACCTACCTACCGGTAACTATATGTATGTATGTATGTATGTATGTATGTATGTATGTATGTATGTATGTATGTACGTACCTACCTACCTACCTACCTACCTACCTACCGGTATATGTATCTATGTATGTATCTATGTACGTATCTAGGTATGTACGTACCTACCTACCTACTGAATTTCTCCCTCTCTCCCTCCACTACCTACCTACCGGTATCTCTATGTATGTTATCTATGTACGAATCTAGGTATGTACGTACCTACCTACCTACTGTATTTCTCCCTCTCTCTCTCTCTCTATCCCTCTACCTACCTACCTACCTACCTACCTACCTACCTACCTACCTACCAGTAACTATATGTATGTACGTACCTACCTACCTACCTACCTACCTACCTGTATATGTATCTATGTATGTATCTATGTACGTATCTAGGTATGTACGTACCTACCTACCTACTGTATTTCTCCCTCTATCCCTCTACTTACCTACTTACCTACCTACCTACCTAGAGAGAGAAAAGAGAGAGGCCACTGACTCGGCAGCTGCCTTGTGAAGGGGGGAGTTGGCAGAGGGGGGGCATGGCGGCGGAGAGGGAGACCACTGAGGAGGCGGATATGACGCAGACCTCTCCACCGCTCGTGCAAGTGATGTGAGCTGAAAAGCGGCTGGGTGGGAGGGGCCGAAAAGGGGAGGGGGGCGAATGAGCAAGTGAGGGAAACGACCGTTGACTTACCTGAACGGTCCTTCTATGTGTGCTGCGAAGGGGAATCCAAAGCCTGGGTTTAACTTAGCCCTTTAGCCTAGAGAACTGAGTTATTAAACTGTAGACCACGCCTCCTCCTTCTGGGCATGCTCAGTTTTGTACGAAGGAAAGCCGTCCAGGAGCACAGAAGCCCGATGTGGAAGACTAGAGTCCGGTGAAAGGAACAGTCACAATCAAGGTAAGAAACAGTCACAATCATTGTAGGTAAGTAGTGATGAGCCTGAACAGCCGAAGCCGAACGGGCGGGGTTGGATTCCCCTTCGCAGCACACATAGAAGGACCGTTCAGGTAAGTCAACGGTCGTTCTCCTGTGTGCTGCTTTGGGGAATCCAAAGCCTGGGATATACCCAAGCAATGAACCTTTAGGGGTGGGAGCGAGGCTGGTCAGGGTCTGGAGTCGTGGTCGCAACCCTCTGAAGCACCCGCCGCCCAAATGCTGCCTCAGCCGAGGCGAAAGTGTCAATCCGGTAATGCCGTATGAACGGTGATGGGGACGACCAAGTCGACGCCCTACAAATGTCTTCGACAGACGCCTGGGTCGCCCAGGCCGCAGACGTGGCGGCGCTCCTGGTAGTGTGGGGAACAATCCTCCTGGGAGCTGGCCGGGAGCGGCTGTCATAAGCTAGCGAGATACAGGCCTTCAGCCAGCGTCCTATAGTGTTGGAGGATACCTTCTGGCCCATAGACGTGGGCTGGAACGACACGAAAAGCGCCTCTGAACGGCGAAAGGAAGCCGTCCTCTTGATATAACACCGCAACAGTCTTCGGACGTCCAAATGATGCCAGCGTCGCTCCTGGGGATGCGATGGATGCGGGCAAAAATCCAGTAGAATCAGCTCTTGAGCCCTGTGAAACAGGGAGTTAATCTTTGGAATGAAGGCCGGATCAAGGCGAAGGATGACTCTGTTCGGTTGGAAGATACAGAGGTCCTCCTTCACCGATAGCGCGGCCAGCTCAGACACCCGTCGAGCCGAGTTAATGGCTACTAGGAACGCTGTCTTGAGAGTTAGGAGTCGCAGACTAATAGACCTTATTGGTTCAAAAGGCGCTGATGTGAGGGCCTGGAGTACTAGCGCCAGATCCCATGTGGGATAACGATGCACGACCGGTGGACAGATGTTAATGGCACCCCTCAGAAATGAACGTATCCTGGGATGACGAGCCAGGGAGCGCGACCGGCCACATGCCACCACTGTAGACAGTGCAGCCGCCTGTCTACGGAGCGTGTTGGGCGCCAGCCCCTTGTCCAGTCCGAGTTGCAGGAAGTCCAATACCTGCGGGATGGAAGCCTTCAGAGGGTCCACGTCACTTGTGCGGCACCAGTTGCAAAACGCCCTCCAGGTGACTTCGTAAACACGGTCGGCGGGCCGCCTGGATCGTATCAATGACCCTGTTGGAGAAGTGTTGTCTTAAGAGAATAGTCCGCTCACATGCCACACGGCTAGTTGCAGAAGCTGAGGGTTCGGATGAACAAGAGGCCCCTGGGAAAGGCTGATCCGATCGTCCGGAATTCGCCACGGCCGGGACACGGACAGATGTACGAGGTCTGCGTACCACGGACATCTGGGCCACATGGGGGCGACGAGGAGCACCTCCGCCCGTTCCGCCAGGATCTTTCGGATGACCACCGGGACTAACGGCAGCGGCGGAAAGGCGTAGAGCAGACCTTCCAGCCATGGGCTGCGGAGCGCATCCGTGGCCTCCGCCCCTGGAGTCTGAAACCTCGTGAAGAATCTCGCCAGTTGCGCATTGTGTGGTTGAGCAAATAGGTCCACGAGAGGTGGTCCGAATCTGTGGGAGAGTTCCCGAAACAGGGAAGGGTGTAGTTGCCACTCCGCCTGGTCCACCGTGGCTCTGCTCAGCCAGTCCGCCTGCACGTTGGACACTCCGGAGATGTGCTCCGCCCGGATGGATAGAAGATGCCTCTCCGCCCAATGAAGAAGGAGGTCTGCTTCCTGTGACAGGGCCCTGGATCGGGTGCCCCCTTGGCGGTTCACATGTGCCTTGGAGGCCACATTGTCCGTCAGGACGAGGACATGTGTGGCAGCCACCGCTGACCGAAAGCTGCGGAGGCCCAGACGAATTGCGCGAAGCTCCAGCCAGTTGATGCTGTTGCGCAGCTCCTGAGGGGTCCACCTGCCCTGTGCAACCAGACCGTCGGAGTGAGCTCCCCACCCGAAGAGACTGGCGTCGGTCGTGATCACGACCCTCTCGGGTTCCTTGAACAGGCAGCCTTTGACGAGGTTGGTCGGTTTCCACCACCGCAGGGACAACAACACCTTGGTAGGAAGACGAACCCTGATGTGAGAGTGGCTGGTGTGATTTCGCTGGTGAGGAAGAAGGAACCATTGAAGAGGTCGGGCATGGAAGCAGTTGAGAGAGAGAAGCCAGGGAGGGCGACCTCAGACGTAGGATCTGCGTGACCAGACGACAAATGCTGTGCTGCCTCTCCGGTGAAATGGAGACCATGCAACTGTCCGAATTGATGACCGTCCCGAGGTGTAGCAGGGACCTGGTCGGGTGGAGGTGGCTCTTCGGGAAGTTCAAAACGAACCCGTGGAGTTGCAGGGCCTCGACGGTGTACTGGAGGTCCCTGATCGCCTGGTCCCGGGTCGACGAAAGAAGCAAGATGTCGTCTAGGTAACAATTTACCCGTACGGGCACTGACCGCAGGGAAGCAGCGACCACCGCCAGTAGCTTGGTGAAGGTACGCGGAGCTGATGATAGTCCGAACGGGAGCGCTCGGTACTGGAAATGACGACCAGCAAAGTGGAATCTCAGGAACCGTCAATGTGCCGGATGAATGGGCACGTGTAGATAAGCTTCCTTTATGTCTATAGATGACATCAAATCTCCTTGGCGTATAGACAAAAGAATGCCCTTTAATGATTGCATTTTGAATTTTTGGTATTTTAAATAATAATTGAGCCTTTTCAAATCGAGAATAGCTCGCCATTCCCCCGAGGGCTTTGGGACCAGAAACAGAATGGAATAGAACCCTAGCCCTTCTTGCCCTGGTGGCACCTGCTCGATGGCTTTGATGTCTAACAAATGAGTGATCTCAGCGTCCATAAGGCGCCGTTTGGTCGGGCACCCGGGCACCGGGCAACGAATAAAGCGTCTCGGGGGAAGAGAGAGAAATTTCAGAGTAAGACCCTGGGACACGGTTTGAAGAGCCCAGGCGTCCGAGGTGGTTAAGGCCCATTGATGTGCGAACGCTGTAAGTCGCCCGCCAATAGGGCCCACCCCCAAGGAGTCATCGGTAACGACGAAAGGAACGGGTTCCGGAGCCACGAAATGGCCTCCGATTCTGCGCCTGATTGGTCTGCTGTCGGTTCCTATCCCTGGTAGCCGGTCTGTCCTGAGCCCTGTCCTGCGCTGGAACGTACGGTCTGGCAAACCGCTGGGTGTAAGGGGCGGTTGTGAAACCGGAATCCCCGGCCCGAAAGGAGTGTCTCCTAAGGTAGGGTTGATGTCTACGCTCAGAACGTCTTGCTACCGAGGGAAGCACCTTCCTCTTATCCCTCGTTTCGACCAAAATGGGGTCGAGAGCGGCCCCAAATAGAGACCCCCCCTTTGAAGGGGGTGGAGGCCAGGCGCCACTTTGAGCGAACATCCGCCTGCCAGTGGCGAAGCCACAGGAGGCAACGGGAGGCTATGTTAGAGGCAATGCCTGGCGCGAAAACATCGGCCAATGGCTGCCTCCACCGTCCCAAAGCGGCGCCAAGTTTAAAATGTATCCAAAATGGCCGCGCCAAAACGCGCGCCAAGCCGCGGCTTGAAATGCCGACCCCTGCAAGACGCCTCGCCATCTCCCAACGAAGCGCCGATACGCGACCCTGCGCACTCTCCACGGTCGATCCCACGCCGGAACGTTCAAGGCACGGAGAAGGCAAGACGAGACCGGGGGGGGGACGGGGGGGGGGGGACGGGCGCCGGAGCGCGACCCGCAAAAACGCTTTCCCCCAGCCACCACCAACAAAGCGACCGAGCCTCTCCCGTCACGAAGGCGGCGAACCTGCCTTCAACTGCGGAAACAACTTGCGTGCAGGCGGCGAACCAACCTGAGCGGCAATCTCCAAGTCACGACTCTACTTCCCTGGCCACTGGAGCCGATAGGAGTAGAAAACAACTTTAAACACTTACATCAGTGAAGAAGAGAGAATCCAAGGTACGAAGGAAAATAAAAAACTTTAAAATTTTGAAAATCCTCCTAGAGAGGAACTGAAGTGTGTCTCTTTAGGCTGAACTGAGTTAAAAAACTGAGCATGCCCAGAAGGAGGAGGCGTAGTCTACAGTTTAATAACTCAGTTCTCTAGGCTAAAGGGCTAAGTTAAACCCAGGCTTTGGATTCCCCAAAGCAGCACACAGAACACACAGAAGAGCTGCAGTTTTACATTTGTGTGGCGTGTGCCATCCACACAATCTGTACGTATCATTGGTGCTGAACTTGTAAAGAACGTTGTGTGAAAATTTGGTGGCGATCAGTGCAGTAGTTTCTGAGATTAGCGGTTCTGAACAAACTCATAGTTAACTTTTTTTTTTTTAAAGATAGTGATATAGATGAACGTACCTATTCTCTCTCCCAAAACTATCTGCTGTATGTCTCTCTTTCTCTCTCTATCCCTCTACCTACCTACCTACGTACACTCTCTCTCTCTCCCCCTACCTACCTGTTATTTCTCTCTCTCCCTCCATCCTTCCCTCCCTCTACCTCCCTCCCTACTCTCTCTCTCTCCTAACTACCTACTGTATTTCTCTCTCTTTCTCTCCCTCTCTATCCCTCTATCTGCCTACCTACTTTTTTAAAAAAATTGCATCTTCAAAACATGGGTGCGTCTTATACTCTGGTGCGTCTTATAATCCGAAAAATATGGTATGTATGAATCTATGTACGTACCTACCTACATAACTACCATCCGGTATCTCTATCTATGTATGTATGTATCTATGTATCTATACACCTACCAGTATCTGTATGTATGTATGTACCTATCTACCTACCTATCTACCTACCAGTATCTCTATGTATGTATGTATGTATGTATGTATGTATGTATGTATGTATGTATGTATGTATGTATGTATGTATGTACCTATCTACCTACCGGTATCTGTATATATGTATGTATGTACGTACGTACGTACGTACGTACGTACGTACCTACCTACCTACCTACCTACCTACCTACCTACCTACCTACCTACCTACCTACCTACCTACCTACCTACCAGTATCTCTATCTACGAATGTATCTATGTATCTATCTACCTACCGGTATCTGTATGTATGTATGTATGTATTTATTTTATTTATTATTTATTTATTAAATTTATACCCCACCCTTCTCCTTGTTAGGACCCAGGGCGGCGCACAGGGATGTTAAAATACATACAAAATATATAAAATATATGAAATTTAAAATACTTATTCTAATAAATAAACCCTGCGCTAAAAACCGAATTAAAATCCCAAGTTTAGAGACTTCCGGTTCCGGCTCCTGCGGCGACGAGCGAGCCTAGCGCTCGCTCGCCGTTTTGTTGCTTCTTCTGCCCCCCCACGGGGGCGAGACGCCCCTTTTTTGGGGGTCTCCCGTAGGGCCGGCTCGGCAGGGACGCCCCCCCTCACGGCGGTGGGGGAGGCGACCCTTTTGCCGCGGCCTAGGTGAAGGAGAACATGCTGCGGGGGGTTCTCCCTTCGCCAACGGCTGTCGGCGCCATTCACTTTAATGAAGAGGGCTGAGCGGAAGAGATCGGAAGGTCTGCCGAGGCTTCAGCTGCGAGGGAGAGTGAGTTTAAAAAAAGACTTTTTTTCCTTGCTGCCAGCCAGGCTGAATGGACTGGGAGGGGGGTGTTTGTTTTCAAAAAAAAACCCTCGGACTTAAGCGGCACTTAAAAATGGCTTCTCTGGAAGAGAAAGCGGAAATCTTAAATCCGGACTGTCTTTAACAAGGGAAAGTGGAATGCGGCTATTTGCAACATTGTTTCTAGGTCTGGCTGGTTAAAAAAAATTTTATTTTACTACTCTCTCCTCTGGGCTCTGAGATGGGCGGTGAAAAGTGGCTTCTCTTTGTCCCTGCCTGACTATTTTAACTATGGAAAATTCCCAGCGTCTCTTTATAAGTGGGACTCTCTCTGGATATTAATGAAGAATTTTTTTCTGTTGGATTTGTGGTTCCTTTCTGGATTACCTTCGTTATTATAACTATTGAGTTGGAAAATTGGCTCTCTCTTGGTTCCTGAACTTTACAACGTTCCAACCTTGATCTGAACTTTTGGCTCCCGGTTAGTCTCACCAACCCCACCCTGAAAACGCCATTTTGGTGGCACTGACTTTAACAGTTAATCATGGCTCAAGAAACAGCACTGGCAAGTTTAGAACAACGGATGGCTTCTCTTGAAACTGTTATACAAACTTTGGTAAACGAAATTCAGGCCCAGAGGGCTGAAAACATCAATTTCAAGAAGGAGCTATTGGACATAAGGAAGCAAACGCTGGAAATTACACAGAAGACTGAAGAATTGGAAGGGGGGTTGGTGGGGGTTAAGGGAGAGATTAAAAATGTTACTAAAGAGGTTGAGGAAACAAGTGGGCATGTGTCTAGGATTGATATGGAAAGAATGACATATTTTTTGAGATTTCAGAATGTTTTTGAGCAACCTGGTGAATGCCTCCCTGATCTTATGAGCACAATTTTAGCAGACTATTTACAAAAACCTAAGGATGAGATCAGGGGGGACATTGACCTAGCCTATAGAATTAACTCAGCATATGCCAGGATAAATGAAGTGCCTAGAGAGATACATGTGAAATTTGTTAGAAGGTCAACCAGAGAGGAAATTTTGAAGGCGCAGAGAGGGAACCCCTTAATTTACCAACAAAAAACGGTCACTATCTTGAAGCAGATTCCTAGAAAGATTCGAGAAGCAAGACGGAAATTTTCCTTCTTGTCTAAAATTTTATTTGATCATGGGATTTGGTTCAAGTGGGTGACACCCGAAGGGATGCTGGTGTTCTGGGAAGGAGGAAGAGTGAGGATTAAAACAGTTGTTGAGGCGGAAGCCTTTCTTAAAAAACATTCCTCTATCCTGGGGGAAGATCCAGGGGGGACAGAGGGGGCCACGGCCCCGCCCGTTCGGGGCCAGGGAGGAGAAAAAGAAGATACAATAGCCAAGAGACTTAGATCTAAAAAATAACTTTGCCTTGATTTTCCTGAACAATTTTGCATAATATTTTCTGGATTTTTTGTAAATGTCTGACAGCATGGAATTGAGAATTTAGGTATATGTACTTGCTTTTACCTTGTAGTGTTATGAAAAATGTTTTTTTTTGGTTATTTTTTTATTGTGTATTTTGAGGTCTCGGAAGGGCCGACGACTCTGACGTGAATGCTCTCAAAATTTCTTTGTATCCCTTACCCTACCCTATAGAAAAAATGTAAAACCAATAAAACTTTTTCAATATAAAAAAAAAATCCCAAGTTTAAAAACTATCTAATAGTCAGTATGGAGGTTACGCTAGGCCGGCTAGATGAAATAGGTGTGTCTTCAGACACTTGCGGAAGAGGCGGAGGTCGGAGATGGTGCGGAGTTCAGGGGGTAAGTCGTTCCAGAGGGCTGGGCCCGCCACAGAGAAGGCTCTCCCCCTGGGTGTCGCCAGTCGGCATTGTCCAGCCGACGGCACCCTGAGCAGGCCCTCTCTGTGGGAGCGTATCGGTCTGAGGGATGTATGGGGCAGGAGGCGGTCTCGCATATGTAAGTATGTATGTATGTACCTACCTACCGGTATGAATGTTTGTTTGTTTACCTACCTACCTACCTACCTACCTACCTACCTACCTACCTGTATCTCTATCTAAGTACGTACCTATGTATGTACCTACCTACCTACCGGTATCTCTATCTATGTATGCATCTATGTATGTATGCAACTACCTACCTATCTACCTTCCAGTATCTCTATCTTTGTATGCATCTATGTATGTATGTATGTATGTATGTATGTATGTATGTATGTATGTATCTATATATGTATGTATGTATGTATCTAACTACCTACCTGCCGGTATCTCTATCTATGTACGTACCTACCTACGTACCTACCTACCGGTATCTCTATGTATGTATGTATCTATCTATCTATCTATCTATCGGCATCTGTATGTATGTATGTATGTATGTATGTATGTATGTATGTATGTATGTATGTATGTACGTACCTACCTACCTACCTACCTACCTACCTACCTACCTACCTACCTACCTACCTACCTACCTACCTACCTACCTACCTACCTACCTACCTACCTACCGGTATGTCTGTCTATGTATGTATCTATGTATCTATGTATCTATCTACCTACCGGTATATGTATGTAGGTAGGTAGGTAGGTAGGTAGGTCGGTAGGTAGGTATATATGTATGTATGTATCTACCTACCTACCTACCGGTATCTCTATCTATGTAAGTACGTACATACCTACCTACCTACCTACCGATATCTCTATCTATGTATGTATCTATGTATCTATCTACCTACCGGTAGTGTGTGTGTGTATGTATGTATGTACCTACCTACCTACCTACCTACCGGTATCTCTATCTATGCATATATCTATGTATGTATCTATGTATCTACCTACCTACCAGTATATGTATATATCTATGTATGTATGTATGTATGTATGTATGTATCTACCTACCTACCGGTATCTCTATCTATGTATGTATCTATGTATCTATCTACCTACCGGTATCTGTATGTATGTATGTATGTATGTATGTATGTATGTATGTATGTATGTATGTATGTATGTATGTACCTACCTACCTACCGGTATGAATGTTTGTTTGTTTGTTTGTTTACCTACCTACCTGTACCTGTATGTATGTATTTATGTATCTACCTACCTACCTACCTGTATCTCTATCTAAGTACGTACCTATGTATGTACCTACCTATCTACCGGTATCTCTATCTATGTATGCATCTATGTATGTATGCAACTACCTACCTATCTACCTTCCAGTATCTCTTATCTTTGTATGCATCTATGCATCTATGCATCTATGCATCTATGCATCTATGCATGTATCTATCTATCTATCTATCTATCTATCTATCTATCTATCTATCTATCTATCTATCTATCTACTGGCATCTGTATGTATGTATGTATGTATGTATGTATGTATGTATGTATGTATGTATGTATGTACCTACCTACCTACCGGTATCTCTATGTATGTATCTATCTATCTACCTACCGGTATCTGTATGTATGTATGTATGTATGTATGTATGTATGTATGTACGTACCTACCTACCTACCTACCTACCTACCTACCTACCTACCTACCTACCTACCTACCTACCTACCGGTATGTCTGTCTATGTATGTATCTATGTATCTATCTACCTACCGGTATATGTATGTATGTAGGAAACACACAAAAGAGCTGCAGTTTTACATTTCTGTGGCGTGTACCTGGCACTGGTGTGCCATCCACACAATCTGTACATATCATTGGTGCTGTGTGAAAATTTGGTGGCGATCAGTGCAGTAGTTTCTGACATTAGTGGTTTTGAACAAACTCATAGTTAACTTTTTATTTATATAGATATGTATGTATGTATGTACCTACCTCCCTACCTACCTACCTACCAGTATCTCTATCTATATATGTATCTATGTATGTATGTACGTAACTACCTGCCGGTATATGTATGTATCTATGTATGTATGTATGTATGTATGTATGCATGTATGTATGTATGTACGTACCTGTATGTCTATGTATGTATCTATGTATGTATGTATCTACCTACCTACCGTATTATTTGGAGTAAGACGCACTTTTTTTCATCTAAAAAGAGGCTGAAAATCTGGGTGTGTCTTATACATAGAATACAGAATTTTTTGGCTCCCGAAACCCCGCCCCCTTCACCAAAATGGCTGTGTGTAGCCTTATGGAGGCTTCCAGAGAGCTCCTGGGGGCTGGGGAGGGAGAAATACAGTAGGTAGGTAGGTAGGTTGGTAGGTAGGTAGGTAGAGGGATAGAGAGAGAGGGGGAGAAATATGGTAGGTAGGTAGGTAGGTAGGTAGGTAGAGGGAGAGAGGGAGAAATACAGTAGGTAGGTAGGTAGGTAGAGGGACAGAGAGAGAGAGAAAAATACAGTAGGTAGGTAGGTAGGGGATAAAGAGAGAGAGGGACAAATACAGTAGGTAGGTAGATAGGTAGAGGGAGAGAGGGAGAAATACAGTAGGTAGGTAGGTAGGTAGAGGGATAGAGAGAGAGAAATACAGTAGGTAGGTAGGTAGATAGATAGGGGATAAAGAGAGAGAGGGACAAATACAGTAGGTAGGTAGATAGGTAGAGGGATAGAGAGAGAGAGGGGGAGAAATACAGTAGGTAGGTAAGTATTTATTTATTTATTATTCAAATTTATAAGCCACACCCATCTCACCACATAGGGACTCGGGGCGGCGCACAGGGAATATAAAATATAAATATACAAAAATAAAACATTCTTAAAACTAAATTAAATTAACCCACCCTGCGCTAAAACCCATATTAAAACCCCTGAATTAAAACTTTGGTAACTAAAAGCAGTACGGTGTTCGAGTAGGATCATGCCAGGCCGGCTTGTTGGAAGAAGTGCGTTTTTAACCGCTGGTGGAACAGGTGGAAGTCCGAGATGACACGGAGGTCGGGGGGAAGAGCGTTCCAGAGGGTTGGGCCCATCACAGAGAAGGCTCTTCCCCTGGGCGTCACCAACCGGCATTGCCCGGTTGACGGCACCAGGAGCAGACCCTCTCTGTGAGAGCGTATTGGTCGTAGGGACGTATGGGGCAGCAGACAGTCTCGTAGGTAGCTAGGCCCCGTGCCATGGAGCACCTTGAAGATGGTCATCAAAACCTTGTAACGGGCTTCCGGTTCCGGCTCCGGCGGCGACGGGCGAACTTAGGGTTCGCTCGCCGCTTTGTTCCTTTTCCTGCCCCCCCACGGGGGCGAGAAGCCCCTTGTTTGGGGCTTCTCCCGTAAAGCCGGCTCGACAGGGAAGCCCCCCCCCCCACGGCAGTGGGGAGAGCGACCCTGCTCCTCGGCTTAGGCGGAAGAGGACATGCTGCGGGGGGTCTTCCCTTCGCCAAAGGTTGGCGGCACCATTTAATTCCATGAAGAGAGACGATCGGAAGAGTCGGGAGGCTTTTCGGGACCTCAGCTGCGAGCGGAGAGTGAGCGTTTAAAACTTTTTTTCTTGTACTGTCAGCCGGGCTGAAAGGGACTGGAGGGGGGTGTTTGTTCCCAAAAACCCCCCCTTGGACTAAAAGCGGCACTCGGAAATGCCTCGTTGAGAGGAATCGGAAACTTTTAATCCGGATGGTCTTTAACAAGGGAAAGTACTTTGCGGCTTGCTTGCAATTATGTCTCTAGGTCTGGCTGAAACAGTTTCTTTTTTGCTTTTTAACCGCTTTCTCCCTCGGGCTCTGAGTTTGGGCGGAAAATGGCTTCTCTTTGTCCCCGACTGACTATGACCTATGGAAAATTACCAGTGTCTCTTTGTGATTTGGACTTCCTCTAATTATTGATGAAGAATTTTCTTTTTTTGGATTTGTGTTTTCCTTTCTGGATTGCCTTCGTTATTATACCTATGGAGTTGGAAAAGTGTTTCTCTACTGGTTTCTGAATTTTGCAGCTATACAACTTTAAGAACTTTGGACTCCTGATCTGCCTCACCAGCCCCACCCTAAAAACGCCATTTTACTGGCACGGATTTTAACAGCTAAACATGGCACAAGAAGCAACGCTGGCACGCCTTGAACAAAGAATGACTGCCCTTGAATCTGTTATACAAAATTTGGTATTAGAAATTAAGGCCCAGAGGGCAGAAAATGTCAACTTTAAAAAGGAATTATTGGACACTCGAAAACAAGTGCTTGAGAATACACAGAAGAATGAAGAATTGAAAGGGGGGCTGGAGGGGGCTAAGGGAGAGATTAAAAATGTTTCTAATGAGGTTGTGGAAATAAATGGGCATGTGACTAGGATAGATATGGAAAGGATGACATACTTTTTGAGATTTCAGAATGTTTCTGAGATGGATGGTGAATGTCTCCCTGATCTTATGAGTACAATTATTGCAGACTATTTACATAAACCTAAAGATGAGATCAGAGGGGACATTGACCTAGTCTACAGAATAAATTCTGCATATGCCAGGATGAATGAAGTACCCAGAGAGATACATGTAAAATTTGTTAGAAGGTCAACCAGAGAGGAAATCTTGAAGGCGCAAAGAGGGAGTCCTATGATTTACCAACAAAAGGAGGTTACCATCTTGAAGCAGATTCCAAGAAAGATTAGAGAAGCTAGAAGGAAATTTTCCTTCTTGTCTAAAACATTGTTTGATCATGGGATCTGGTTCAAGTGGGTGATACCCGAAGGGATGCTGGTGTTCTGGGAAGGAGGTAGAGTGAAGATTAAAACAGTTGCTGAGGCGGAAGCCTTTCTTAAAAAACATTCCTCTGTCCTGGGAGAAGATCCAGGGGGGGCAGGGGGAGCCATGGCCCCGTCCGCTGGGGGCCCGGGGGAGAAGGGGGAAGATACAATTGCCAAGAGACTTAGATCTAAAAAATAACTTTGCCCGTGTTTTTTTTTGAGTAATATTGTATGATATTTGTAATCTGGATTTTTGTAATTGACTGACAGTATATAACTGAAAAATTTAGGAATATGTACTTGCTCCCAGCTTGTAGTGTTATGTGAAATGTTTCTTTTCTTTCTTTTTAATAATGTAACTTGAGGTACCGGAGGAGCCGACGACTTTGACGTGACTACTCTCAAAATTTCTATGTAACCCTTACCCTACCCCACAAAAAATGTAAACTCAATAAAACTTTTTCAATATAAAAAAAAAAAAAACCTTGTAACGCACCCAGAAGGTCACAGGCAGCCAGTGCAGCTCGCGCAGGAGCGGTGTTATGTGGGATTGCCTTGAAGCACCCATAATCACCCGCGCGGCCGCATTCTGGACCAACTGCAACCTCCAAGTGCATCTCAAGGGGAGCCCCATGTAGAGACCGTTACAGTAGTCCAGGCGAGAAGTCACGAGCGCTTGAGTGACTGTGCGAAGGGCCTCCCGGTCAAGTAAGGGGCGCAATTGGCGGACCAGGCGGACCTGGTAAAACGCCCCCCTGGCCACGGCCGCCACCTGATCCTCCAGGGACAGCCGGGAATCCAGGAGGATTCCTAAATTGCGCGCCCTCTCCACAGGGGCCAGTACTTCGCCCCCCATGGCCAGTGATGGTGTCAACTGGCTAAACCGGGAGGCCGGAAACCACAGCCACTCGGTCTTGGACGGGTTGAGCTTGAGTTTGTTACTACCCATCCAGATCCGTACGGCCTCCAAACACCGGGACATCACCTCAACGGCATCATTGGGGTGGTTTGGGGTAGAGATGTACAGCTGAGTATCATCAGCGTACAGATGGTATTCTACCCCAAAAAGGTAGGTAGGTAGGTAGGTAGAGAGAGAGGGAAAATACAGTAGATAGGTAGAGAGGGGGGGGGGGGGGGAGAAATACAGTAGGTAGGTAGGTAGGTAGGTAGGTAGGTAGGTAGGTAGGTAGGTAGGTAGGTAGGTAGGTAGGTAGAAGGATAGAGAGAGAGAGGGAAAATACAGTAGGTAGGTAGATAGGTAGAGGGATAAAGTGAGGGGGGGAGAAATACGGTAGGTAGGTAGAGTAAGAGTGGGAGGGGAGGGAGGGGAAACCGAGGCAGAGAAGGAAGGGGGTTGCTGAGAGGGTCTATGAGGGGAAACTTTTTCATTTAACCAAACTTGGCCACAGCAACGCGTGGCGGGTACAGCTAGTCTATATATATAAATAAAAATGTAACTATGAGTTTGTTCAAAACCACTGTCAGAAACTACTGCACCAATCGCCACCAAATTTTCACACAACGTTCCTTACAAGTGCAGCACCAATGATACATACAGATTGTGTGGATGGCACACTGGTGCCAGGTACACGCCACACAAATGTAAAACTGCAGCTCTTCTGTGTGTTTCCCTCATTCGTCCCCCTCCCCTTCGCGGCCCCTCCCACCCAGCCACTTTTCAGCTCACGTCACTTGCACTAGCGGTGGAGCGGTCTGCGTCATATCTGCGATGGTCGCCTCCTCAGCGGCCTCTCTCTCCTCCACTGCCACCACCGCCAACTCCCTTCCCTGCCAAGGCCGCTGCTGAGTCAGCGGCCTCTCTCTCCTTTCTCTCTAGGTAGGAAGGTAGGCAGAGGGATAGAGAGGGAGAAGGAGAAGTACAGTAGGTAGGTAGGTAGGTAGGTAGAGGGATAGAGAGAGAGAGGGAGAAATACGGTAGGTTGGTAGGTAGGTAGAGGGATAGAGGGAGAAATACAATAGATAGATAAGAAAAGATAAAAGATGAGAGATGATAAGAGATGATGAGAAGATAAGATAAGAGAAGATAGATATGAGAAGAGATGAGAAGAGAAGATTGATTGATTGATAGATAGAGGTAGGGATAAATAGACAGATATAGACAAGACAGACAGACAAGACAGATGATATAGAGGTAGATATAGTCAGCTAAACAGATAGGTATGTAGATAGGTAGGTGGGTAGATGATAGATATAGACAGACAGACAGATAGATATAGAGATATCCTGCCCTTTTTGTCAGGGTGGGGGAAAACCACCCTACTCAAACTATGACACAGCCAGAAATTTTTGTCGGGAAGGTGGGTGGGTTACGTAGGTCCATCCCCCCGCCCCAGGTGAAGCACCCCTTCTGTGAGCCACAAAAGCCAGACCCCACAACCAGGCAGCAGCTTGGAAAGAGGCTTGCGATGAGAGCCTCAGTCCGGCCTGGTCGTCCCCCCCCCAATTTTTGAATGAAGCCCACCCTCCCGGGTTGGGGTGTGGAGGGAAGTTCCAGGCCGCCCCTGACGGATGCCCACCTGCAAGAGCAGCACAGCTCCCCTCCACAGCCACATGGGCCCTGGAGTCCCCCTCTCTCTTCCCCCTCCCCATCCTGCGCCCCAGCCCCTCCCCCCAGGCCTTTGCATCCCGCCAACGTGGGCGAACCCACCTTTGCGTCGCCCTCCCCAGCGGCCCAGAGGGAGCCGGCACCTCCCGCCTTCAGGTTCCCTGGCGGGGCATCCTTGCAGCGGGGCCGAACCCGGCTGGAAGAGTGGGATTGAAGAAGATGGGAGGGGGGAGGGGTATAGGGAAGGACCCTCTTCTCTGTCTCCCCCTTCTCCAGTGGCGTAGCGTGGATTGTCAGCACCCGGGGCAAGGCAAGTAATTTGCGCCCCCTAACCCGTGGATTTTAGCACTCGAGTCTCTTCCACTAGATTAGTTAAAGAAACCCTTACCCCCTAAGCACATGTATTGTTTGTTATGAAAATACTGATGTAATTAAAGTAAAATGCATCTAAATACAAGTTTATTTTCAAACACTTTATTGAGTGCGAACATGCATTACACATTCTCCACATTTTCAGCAGGTCTATGAATACAAATCTACAAATGTAGTAACCTAGCATCAGGCTGACATTCATGTACCTCTTTTTCTGCCAAAGCTGGCGCTGTAGCCCAAGGAGAGAACACAGCACTTTAAAAACGTGGCCCAAATAAATCCCAAATTGACAACATATTGGGCCAGAACTGCAAGGCACTTTTCATGTCGCTTTCACATAATCTTTGCTTCAAAATATACCTGCTCAAAAGGCAACTGAAAGATGCTACTTGGATGAAATTAAGCCATAACTGGGGTTAGATAGTATCTGAAATCACAAGCCAAACAAAGATCTGTCTGCACAATAGGCTAAGGCAGGTAAGGTTAAACTAACCCAGCCTAATCTGTTGTGCGAATGCTACAGCTAAATTAACCACTGAATTAAACACGTTGTGAGAACACAGCCTTTCAGTTTAAAGAACTCAGAAAAGAAACAGCTGGGAAAGAAAGGAACAAACGAAAAGAAGCAGAAGAAATCTCTGCAAGGGAACCTCCGAGCGCCAATTCATTCATTCGCTCAACGGAAAACGTTAAATTAACGTTTATCTATTCATTAATCTCTATACACATTCTTACATATATACTGTATAATATTCTTAAAGGGAAAAGTGAATCGCTTTTTTAATAAAAGTTGGGATTTCTAGTACTTATGGCTGGGAAACAGAGTGTCAGATTTTAATGGGAGTAGCGGTTAAGATTTGGTAATAGAAATAATTATTGCAATGATAGTTTTTGAATCTTTTTCTCTATATAAACTTTGCTCTGATTAGAAGTGTAGGAGAAATATTGAGAACTAGGGATTTATAAGATGACTGTAGGATGTGTATAAGATTTAATTTATTTAATTTAATTTATTTAGATTTATAGAACCGATAATAAGTGATAAAAAGATGTATCAGCTTGGGATGAATTTGACTAAAATTGGAGGAGGCATTAAACTCCTTTGTTCAATGCTTATGTGTATTATTGTTCAATATAAATTTATTTTAAGGGAAAATATATATATTAAGTTTGGAATGTTGAAACGCCACCCCCAGAACCCATCAGAGAAAATAAATAAGCAAAGGCAACAATGGAAAGAGGAGAGACGAGGAGGGAAAGGAAGAAAGGGTAAAGTAGAGAAAGTAAGGGTGGGGAATGAAGAGTAGGAGAGGATAAGAAAGAAGAGAGGAGAGAAGGAGAGAGGAAAGAGAGGGGGGAAAGAGAGAAGAGAGGAGAAATGAGAGGAGGAAATAAGAAGGCAGAAAAGGGAGCTTGAGAAGATAAGAGTAAGGTTGTTGCAAAATGAGATGGAGACACGGGGAGGCAAGAAAGCGATTCTTGTCTCTTAATACTGAAGCCTCCGTTTCCCGTCGCCCCACCGCTACAGTAAAAAGGCTCGGTTAACACATGAATTGCTTAGCCGGCCCCAACCGATCTCCTCACTTTTAAATTGGGCGCCGATAAGAGCGCACAAAGCAGCTGTCACTTTCGCTGCAACCTAAAGGCTGCCTCGCAATCGCTGCAAACTTAAGTAGCGCGACCTCCAGTTCGGTTACTAAAGTCTTGTGAGGTAATTACGGGCGTTTAGAAGTATGCAATCGCTTTGAAGTGCGATTTAGCACTTTACCTCTCTTTTCAACTACCAAAAGTCCTGCGCTCTAAGGTGCGATTTAGTTGATCTGTCTGCTCAGCCACAAAAAGACTTGTGAAGTAAATATCGGCGCTGCGGCTCCTCCTCCTTCATTCTCTGCCTTCACCCCTCTTCTTCTTTCTTCTTGGCGCTCTCTGTCTGCATTCCTTCCTCCTCCGTTTTTTCCCTTCCACCTCTTCCTCTCCTCCTCCCTTCGTCTTCCTCTCTTGGCATTCTCTCCACATTCTTCCCTCTTTCCGCTTTTCCTTCCACTTCTTCCTCCTCCTCCTCCCTCTTCTTCTACCCCCCTCCCTCCTTCCTCTTCTCTCCGCACTTCCTCTCCACATTCTTCCCTCCTCCTCCTCCCCCTCTTCCAGAAAGCACCAGTTGGAAGGAAAGTCTGCCTTCCCAGCCCCTCCTCATTCCCTGCCACTTGGGGAAGGGAGCCCATCCAAATCGAGGGGGAAAGATTTGCGCTTTGAAACAGCGGATAAACTTCCTTCTGCCTCCCCCTCCCCAATTTATCTCTTCTTTCCTCTCTTTCTTCTTCTTTCTCTTTCTCTCTCTCTTTGCCAACCGGCGCCCACCTCCTCTTTCCCCCCCCCCCTCCCCGTGCCGCCTCCTCCTCCTCCTCCTCCTCTTTTCCCTCCCTCCTTCCCCCCACTCTCCCATAGCTTTGGCGTGCTCGCTGCGTCGGGAAGGAAAGGAAAGGCGCTCCTTGCACCAATTTGGATTTTTTTGCGTTTTGCTTTTCATTGCCCCCCCCCATCCCCCCCACCAAGCCAAAACTGTTGCAAAAGAAGCTCTGACAGCTCCGAGCCCAGCGCCATCCGTCGAGCCGCGCCGGGGATCAAACGCGGGTTTTGAAGTGTTTAAATGTATTATTCATGCCGCCCAAGAGATGCCATCTAGGGGGCTTTTTGGATTGGGCAGGGGGCTGCCCGAGCGCGCCCCCCCAGATGTTGCGCCCGGTGCGGGCGGCACCCCCTGCACCCCCCACGCTACGCCACTGCCCTTCTCTATCACCCACCCCCTCCCTTCCTCTCTCTCCTCTTGCTAAGCGGAGTCTTGATGGTTCCCCCCTCCCTTTCAACAATTAAGGGAGGGGGGAGAGAAGAGAGCAAAGACGGCTCAGCTTCGAGTCTTCCTTTTATTCTGTCTAAAATTGCCCCCCCCCTCTCTCTCCATAGCAAGAGGAGGAGGGAGAGGGAGGGGGACTGTCCCTGCATCGGCCTGCATCCTGCAAAGCGGAAGGGCCATCCCATAATAGACCCCCCCTCTCGAGGCCTCGTGTGAGTCGACGAAAAGGGAAGAGTTTCCAAAAAAAAAAAAAAAAAGCGGGGTCTTACCTGGGAGGTATGGATGGGTGGGGGGAGGGCGTTCTCCCCACCTCCACCTTGCCCTTTTTTTGAGGAGCCACTCACTCCTCCCGCCCCCTCCCCTCTCGGAGGGAGAGAGCCGAGAGAACAAGACAGCCGAGCATGGACGGTGCAACCTAACTCCCCCTCGGCCGCCTCCAAGTCACGCCTACCACGCTTGCTTAGGCGACGGCTCGCCGCCGAAAAGGCCCAGTAAGGTTCCGAAGCGGAGGTGGCGTAGCCGGGGAAGGGAGGGGTGGGTGGGTGAAGCGAGCAAGCAATTTAGGTTGAGAGACCGTCCAGGAAGTCTCTCGCCCCCTCGCTCGCTGCGGAGGAAGGAGGGGAGGGGAGGGGAGGGGGGGCTTCCTTAAAGGAAGCTGTCTAAATAGGCGCCTGATTTGCTGCTGCTCCTCCTCCTCTACGCTACGGAAATGAACTCAATGCGATATCCAATCAACTGTCGTTGGCGGGACGGCCTGCGGGAGGTTGCGTTTCCTCGGCTCTCAGGCCCGCGCAATCAGGCGGTTGTGTTAGTCACCTAGGCGGGGAAGCCATCTTGGATCGCCTGCTTTTATTACAGGCCCGGGAATGAATAGGAGTGGGGGTGTCAAGGCCGGGCTGACCGGAAGTGACTTTTTAAAAGGCTTTTGCCGAAAAGGGGCGGGGCCGCCAGCCTTTCCTCCCATGGCTGCTCGACTTACGACCACAATTCGACCCCAAATTTCTGTTGCTAAGTGAGAACGCAGTGAAATGAGCTTTGCCCCGTTTTACGACCTTCCTCGCCACTTTTGTTTTAAGAGAACTGCCGCAGTTGTTTCCAATAGCAACATGGTTGTTAAGTGAATTTGGCTTGTCGGAAGGTCACAAAAGATGAGTGTGTGACCACTGCAGCTGATCAATGGCAAACTGTCATAAATGTGAAACTGAGGCAGGGCATAAAGTGATTTTTAGACATAAGAGTGAGATCTTTGTCAAAGTATAAGAATGTGTGTTTTGCTATTAGAAGTTGTTCAGAATTTACCTGCTGCCTTTTGACCAGCTTCTGAACCTGGCAGCCATAAATAAACTTTTCCTGATTCTGAGAAGTCCAAGTCTCGTTATTTCCTGCAACAAAACAGTTGCCAACTATCTGCATTTCGATCATGTGACCATGGAGATGCCACAATGGTCGTTAAGTGTGAAAATGATCATAGGTCACTTTTTGCCATTGCAACTTTTAAAACGGTCACTGTTGTAAGTCGAAGATTAACTGTACAGGGCGGGAAAGCCGCTTCTGCGGTTTGGCAGTTATCAGCGCCCTGACCTGATCAATCGGGCGCATACAACCAGATGGAAAAAGGGAGTTGGCTTACAGAATTCCACACATGGGAATCCCATCCACACAATTGGATCAATGCCCCATCTCCGTTGTACTGTTATAAGGAAATGTCCTTCTGGGTTTGGCTCCAAGTGGGGAAGAAGACACTGGAGACATGGAGGCTGCTTGGAAAGATGGTTTAATGGTGGACAGGACCACATGGCTGGAGTCCTGACCAGAAAAGGTGCTTACATGCTTCAATGTTGGTGGACAGGAAGAGAAGGGGTGAGCAAGGGGCTTGCAGGGCTTTTTATCAACTGTTTGGCCCCACCTATCTGTTTCTTGTTCCTGTGTAAGAAGTGTACTCTGATTGGTTGCCAGGCTCCCATGGGCTGAGTCCAGGTTTGGTAAGGCCAGTCTTACCTTAATTCCATGACTCTGGAGCTGAAGGGGAAAACTCTTTATTATGTAAAGTGGACTAGCTCAGGCTGCTTAATGGCCCATTGACAAAGGGGGTGGGGGCCGGAGGCTGCAGGAGACAAAACATGTTTCTTCCTTTTCACATCTGGGGAAATATAATATTCTGCCTTTTCAATATTTCCTAGGGCATTTCATTTCTCTGGGAGAGAGATGGGTGATAACTTTCCACAATCCCTACTTTTTTTTTCAAAACATGTGAGTGGAACGCACATGTTTTTGACAAAAGATTAAAATTGGTCAGATCAGGGAGACTTATAATTTTTCCTGATGGAAGGGCATTGAAAGAGACAGAAGGATTCCTTCAGTGACCCCCAGAGAGCTTTCAACCATGAAGGTCTAGCAGTCGGGGCACAAGTTCTGGAAAGAAATTTACAGTGTCCAATTTTCCATGCCAATTAATATCAGATATGACTTTCTGTGAGCTTCCAGACAGGTTTTAAGCAAGCAGAAATCCCAAAATTCTTCACAGCCATGGTTTTGCCTTTAACTGACTACAGGCTGCTCAATTCCAAGGGATGGTTCTTGAACCTGTCCTAGCTCTTATTTTAGTGAGGCCAAATTGAGTTTAGCAAATGTGCAATCCAAGCCAATCCATATATTTTCTTTTAATTACACCCAATGAACCCTGGGACTCCTACTCATGGGACCACCAGTGCCGCATATCCTGCTTTACTGGGCAACATCATTTGCCAATCAGTCAAGGTTTGGGTTTTGGAGATCCTTTCTGCTCTTCTTTAAGTGGGGGAATTGCCTGAGGGGAATTGACCCTCCCCCTAAGCTTAATCTTTCTTGGCAGGGCAAAATCATCCTAGAGAAGCTTTGTGTTGAGACATAGTTTTAATCTAATTCTAAATTGAGTCTCTCTCTCTCTCTCTCTCTCTCTCTGTGTAGTTGCTTCTATAATACAAAACTACAGTTTGGAAGAATTTCCCTCTCACCAGACAGAAATCTAAGGTATTCAGATCTTGCTGTGCCAGCCACTGTGAAATACAATTCTTACATGTACATTAAACTGAGTACAATATAAATGAGAGAAAGGAAGAAAACTTTACAACAAACTTCTGTGAATGAAGCAGAGAAAGAAAACCTTACAATCAATTTTCCACCCTCCCCCATAGTCTTTACAGCTGTCTTCTAGGTACTGAAAAAGCCTTTTGGTCTTGACTTCTTCATCTCAGGGTCACTTTTTTATGTCTGCTGGATGGCATTAGCCTGGCTTGCTGGTAAGAGTGGTCAATCAAACTTGGTAGAGTCTGTCCCAGGCTTGGCAAAGTTTTTCCTGTCAGGTTTTATCAGGAGGCAATCACCAGCAGCAAATCTGAGAGTTATGGTTTGAGCTAGCAGTCCTTTGTTTCTGAGGTAAAGAAGAGGAGAGGCCAAGTATACAGTTCTTTACAGGCAGATCTTTAGTCTCATGTTGTGGAATTTTCCCCGATACTGTCCAAGCGTGGAAATCCAAACATTATTTTAGAAGGCAGATGATATACATTTCATGGAACATGACATTCCCACTGACTATGATTGAAACACTTGGCAGTAAAATGAGTACATTTCCAAAAGGAAAACAACTTGTGTTGTAAACAAAAAAAACCAAAATATCATAGGGTAGAGCACCTTGACTCATAAGCATTTAAAAATGCTCTCAGGTGTAAAAGGGGGGAGACAAACCACTTAAAAAAATAAAAATAAAACTATCAAACATTAAAAAAAAAGGGTACTTTGAGTCAACACTCCAAAATATCAGATTCCATTCAGATGGAAGCAAATTCTCATTCAGTATGTTAAAACATTTACAAATGTTAGCAAAATATCTCAAAATCATTTCTTTTGGTAGGTTTAATTAAGCATTTTAAACCTCAAAAATTTCTAGATGAGAAAAAAATCAAAATTATCTTCAGAGCAGAAAAGAAATGTAACTGCATAGCTTTTATATGCAGACAAAAAGGATCACAATGGTGAAAGGTAAAGGTGCAGGAGCAGGTCACTCATTTACCCCAAATGTCTCAGAAGAGAGAAAACAAAATGGTCACAGTGAGCAGAAAAACCCACTGCCGCTTTTAATGACCTAGAAGAAAGGAGGGAGAAAAAAAAGGGGGGGGGCAGATGCACAGAGGCATTCACAGGTATCACTGGGGCATCTCACACACGCACTCATGGTTAAATGAGCAGACAATCACACTTCTCCCCTTTCCTGCTTCCCTTCAAAGGATGACCCAGAAGGAAGAGGGGGGGGGGGTATCAGGCAATCGCAGGTCTTCCCTAAAAGAGGCTATGGTGAGGCCCCTCCTTAAGAAGCCCTCTTTGGATCCAGCTTTATTAACCAACTATCGTCCAGTCTCCAACCTTCCCTTCTTGGCGAAGGTTGTTGAGAGTGTGGTGGCACAACAGTTTCCCCGTCACCTGGAGGAAGTTGATTATCTAGACCCGCGCCAGTCCGGCTTTCGGCCCGGGCATAGCACCGAGACGGCATTGGTCGCGTTGGTTGATGATCTCTGGAGGGCCAGAGATGGGGGTTGTTCCTCCATCCTGGTCCTATTAGACCTCTCGGCGGCTTTTGATACCATCGACCATGGTATCCTATTGCATCGGCTGGGGGGGTTGGGGGTGGGAGGCACCGTTTTACGGTGGTTCTCCTCCTACCTCTCTGGCCGATCGCAATTTGTGTTGACAGGAGAGCAGAGGTCGACCTCGAGACCCCTCACATGTGGGGTGCCTCAGGGGTCGGTCCTCTCGCCTCTCCTGTTTAACACATATATGAAGCCGCTGGGTGAGATCATCCGTGGTTTTGGGGTAGAGTACCCTCTCTACGCTGATGACACTCAGCTGTATATATCTACCCCAAACCACCCCAACGATGCCGTAGCGGTGATGTGCCAGTGCCTGGAAGCCGTACGGGTCTGGATGGGAAGAAACGGACTCAGGCTCAACCCGACCAAGACCGAGTGGCTGTGGTTTCCGGCTGCCCGATTCAACCAGCTGATTCCATCGCTGGCCATTGGGGGCGAACATCTTGCCCCAGTGGATGGGGCGTGCAACTTGGGTGTCCTCCTGGATGCCCGGCTGTCCATGGAAGATCAAGTGACAGCCGTGGCCAGGAGGGCGTTCTACCAGGTTCGCCTGGTTCGCCAGTTGCGCCCCCTATTGGATCGGGACGCCCTTCGCACAGTCACTCATGCTCTCGTGACATCCCGACTGGACTATTGTAACTCTCTCTACATGGGGCTCCCCTTGAGGTGCACTCGGAGACTTCAGCTAGTCCAGAATGCAGCCGCGCGAGCAATTATGGGAACCTTAAGGTTTACCCATGTAACACCGCTCTTGCGCGAGCTGCACTGGCTGCCTGTCGTCTTCCGGGTGCGCTTCAAGGTTTTAGTTATCATCTTCAAAGCGCTCCATGGCTCGGGACCTAGCTATTTGCAGGATCGGATCCTGCCTCATACATCCACACGGCCAATTCGCTCCCACAGAGAGGGACTTCTCCGGGTGCCGTCCACTAGACTTTGTCAGCGGGCGACGCCCAGGGGAAGGGCTCTCTCTGTGGCGGGCCCAGCCCTCTGGAACGACCTTCCCCCCGACATTAGAACAACTACGGACCTCCGCTCCTTCCGTCTAAAATTAAAAACATATTTGTTCTGCTTGGCCGGCCTAGGGTAGTCTCTCGTCTATGGGATTGTTAATAATTTTAGATAGGGATTTTAGTATTTTAATTGGTAATTTTTAGCGCAGGGATATATTTAATTTGTTTTTATTATGTGTATGTGTATTTATTGTTTTATTTGCCCTGTGCACCGCTCCGAGTCCCTTTGGGGAGAGGGAGCGGTCAACAAATTAAATTATTGATTATTATTGATTGATTGGGTCCCTTCACTTATCAATCCCTCAGGGCATTGGGGACACTCACGCACATTCATACTGTATTCATACCTTCATGCTTGCTCATGCCCATCAATATTATAAGTATTTCAGGGAGCTTTTACACAAGCCACTGAGCTCCATTTTGTATTAGAGGATCTCACCCTCCCTTCAGGTTTGCAAATGGTAACACACATACACACACACAGAGAGATACCATTTAAAAAAAAACACCCTTGTAACTTACTGTTTCTTTATATGAAAGGGAATCAAAGTACATTCACACCAACTGTTACCATCAACATACTCACATTTGCACTGCAATCAGACTGCTTGTGTAAATTACTTTCACACACCAAAAATTCTGTTTCATTCTTTCTTCATGCACAGCTAAGAATTTTATCAGACATTATATCAAATTAATCAAGCCCAATTACCTAGGTCTTCCATTCAGACAGGCTTTACCTCTTTATTACCTGCTAAATTTATTACTTTTGCTCAAAGTTACACCCGTTGTTCCATCTCCTTAAGCACTAGATTGCTAATACTTGTCCCCGCCCTGTGGTGTTTCTAATTTGAATCTGCCAGCAGACGCGGGCTAATTTTTAAAGACCCAAATTCTTCTATATCCATCTTGAACTCCCAGCCCACGCTGGCATATTTTTAAAGGTCAAGATGTATAGAGACAATGTATAGAGATGTTTGTCCACACATTGTTTGCATTCAGCCAGGGTTCTGATTGGACCTCCCAGCACGCGCTGGCATAGTTTTAAAGATCCAAACTCTTCGGCCTCCCAGCAATCGCTGGCATATTTTTAAAGACCAAGATTTATGGAGACTTTCATTAACACATCATTTGCATTTGGGTGGGGGCTCTTGAGCTTTACTTTTCTTTTTAAAGGCAACTATTACTGCTGCAACACCTTTTTTAAGGTATCCAGGTGGGCTCTTTCTGTACAGAATGATTTCCAGAGCTTAGGGTATGAACTTAGTTGCACAGGTTGTAGGCTTATCTTTTCAGAGGTTTTACCAGTATATAAGGAACAAAAGGGGAAGGGCCAATGTGTAGCAGAGTTTAATGTGGCTAAAGGAGTGGTGTAAAGGGAAGGCTTTGGTTTTAGTCATGATGTCTGCAGCTGGTCCAATGAAAACTGTACAAAAAAATGGTTTGCACCCATCCAAGAAAGGGACTGAGTTACTTAGCATTAAGTGCACAGATTGCCAAACCATGTGCATGAACCATAGAAGTGGCAAGAAAATAGGGACAGTCAGGCATAACAGTTTATGCAGATAGTAAACACAGGGTCAATCAGAATGGACTCAAATGTCTATACACCAATGCACAGAGTATGAGGAGTAAACAGGGTGAATTAGAAATTCAAGTGAATGAGGACAGATAGGATATTGTTGCCATTACAGAAACTTGGTGGGATGAAACCCACAAATGGAATATACAGCTAGAAGGATTTAAATTATTTAATAGAAATAGACCAAATAAACGAAGAGAAAGAGTTGCAGTATATATAAGAAATATCTACATATCTACAGAAATAGAGCATAACAATGATGAGAACTATCTTGAATGCATTTAGGTCAATATTAAAGGTTGGTGGAGGATGACCTTGCCATAGGTATATACTACAGGCCACCCAACCAATCAGAGGAAATAGATGAACTTTTTTTTTTCAGCCAGCTAACTAAGATATGTAGGAAGCACACCACAATAGTAATGGGAGATTTTAACTACATAGACGTCAACTGGGAAACAAAACTGTGGGAAGGGAACTTCACCAGGACAGTGTTGTATTAGGAAGGCCAATACAGGCCATAACCAAACTTGAAGTCACTAGAATAACAAAGCCAGCATACATTCTAAACGAAACTTCCTGAGAATAATTACCAGGATATCAGGGCCATTAGAAATAGTTGCAGAGTACAAGATAATACAAAAGACCCAGGAAACATAGGAAGAAGTTACCTCTTCAATAGCAAAAGGTCGGAGTGACAACAAAGACTCATTAGCTTGGGGCAAAAATGCAAAAATAGGAAATACAATAGAAGGCACTAGGGCTCACCTCTGCCCCAGGGGAAGTACTTTAGGGCAGAAGAATAAGAAAGGACAAGACAGGATTAGAACCATTAGCAAAGACACACACAAAAAGTGATAAAACAAAAGGACCTCAAAAATGAAAATGGTATTAAAATGTACAGTTACTATATGTCAGGGATCAGCTCACCCAGGAAGTCTGGAAAATTTTGAAAAATTATAAAAGCTCAGTATAGCATGATACCAATGAAGAAGAAAAATAACAGTTCCCAAAAGAAACCAGCATGGCTGCGTAAAGAGCACTGACAAATTTAGACACAAAAGGTAAAAAAAAAAGTGGAAAGAGGGGGGCATAACTAAGGCAAAATATCAACAAATAGCCCAAGCCTGCAAAGAGGAAGTGAGGAAAGCTAAAGCTTACAATGAAGAAAGTACTTTGCCACAAAAGTAAAAATTAACGGAAAAAAAAGCTTCTTCCAACATGTTAAAAACAAGAAAAAAGTTAAGGAAAGAATTTGTCCACTGCTGGGAGAAGGCAAGAAGGTGACAAGCAACAGGGAGAAAGCAGAACAATTTAAATTTTTTTTTTGTATCTGTCTTTACACAAAGGGATAAACAGTCCAGCCTATCCAGAATAGCATAACAAAATTATATTAGGAACTCAAGTTGAAATAGGGAAGAAAATGGTAAAAGCACCTAAAAGCGGTTTATAAGTATTAAATGATGATGATGATGATGATGATTCTACCTTAGGACTTAAGAGTAGTTGGCCAGATAGATGTGCAGAGTTTTTACTCAGGTTGAAGGCAAACCTCTAGTAGCGATTCACACACAAGGCAACACTCCTCCTTAAAGGGAAAAAAAATTTCTCTACTCACCTCGCAGGATACATTCTTCCAGGGCTGAAAGACATGATAACAAGGTTCCCTCCCCCACAGAAAAGGCATTGTTGGAAGATTAAGAGGGGGGGTTAGATAGCTTGCAGGCACAGTTTGAAAATTAAAACCTTCAGTTAATAAATAGATAAACTGGTAACATGAGGATCTCAGATAAGAAATAGGACCTGGATTCAGTAAAAACATTTAAACACACAATAAATTCAAGGACAAAACTTTTCTTGTAAATAAACTTAAACATTTTCTGGGTTGTTACTTAAACATACAAGGAAGGAAGAATATTTCTTCATTCTGTTTCTGTTTGGCCATACAGATGCAAAATAAAGAGTCCCCTCCCCCTTCGCTCAGTTTTCTGGGCCCCGACAAACTGAGCAAAGGCAATTTCTACCAGTTTACTCTTTTCTTTCTTTCAACAATTTAAAATTCCTGTCCTTTTGGATTGGAGACATTTTATAGTTACTATTACCTCGAGGATGCACAAAGACTTAGGCACACATATACATAAGGAGAAAATAAGAAGGGAAAAGGAACTCTCAGGTTTTTAAATTAGGGAAGGCACAAATCTTAACAAATAAACCACGTGGTTACATTGAAGACAGAGAAAGAGACAGACAGACAACAGAAAAGAACAGAAACCAACATTTTCCCTTTTCTTTTAAGTACCCTTATGTAGCCAAATTAGTTTTCCTGTATCATCTTTCAGCAAAGCCCGTTTCTCACACAATTTCCTTGCTCTCAGCCAAAATCTTGGCATCTAAGGAACAGTGGCGTAGCGTGGGGGGTGCAGGGGGTGCCGCCCGCACCGGGCGCAACATCTGGGGGGGCGCGCTCGGGCAGCCCCCTGCCCAATCCAAAAAGCCCCCTAGATGGCATCTCTTGGGCGGCATGAATAATACATTTAAACACTTCAAAACCCGCGTTTGATCCCCGGCGCGGCTCGACGGATGGCGCTGGGCTCGGAGCTGTCAGAGCTTCTTTTGCAACAGTTTTGGCTTGGTGGGGGGGATGGGGGGGGACAATGAAAAGCAAAACGCAAAAAAATCCAAATTGGTGCAAGGAGCGCCTTTCCTTTCCTTCCCGACGCAGCGAGCACGCCAAAGCTATGGGAGAGTGGGGGGAAGGAGGGAGGGAAAAGAGGAGGAGGAGGAGGAGGCGGCACGGGGAGGGGGGGGGGAAAGAGGAGGTGGGCGCCGGTTGGCAAAGAGAGAGAGAAAGAGAAAGAAGAAGAAAGAGAGGAAAGAAGAGATAAATTGGGGAGGGGGAGGCAGAAGGAAGTTTATCCGCTGTTTCAAAGCGCAAATCTTTCCCCCTCGATTTGGATGGGCTCCCTTCCCCAAGTGGCAGGGAATGAGGAGGGGCTGGGAAGGCAGACTTTCCTTCCAACTGGTGCTTTCTGGAAGAGGGGGAGGAGGAGGAGGGAAGAATGTGGAGAGGAAGTGCGGAGAGAAGAGGAAGGAGGGAGGGGGGTAGAAGAAGAGGGAGGAGGAGGAGGAAGAAGTGGAAGGAAAAGCGGAAAGAGGGAAGAATGTGGAGAGAATGCCAAGAGAGGAAGACGAAGGGAGGAGGAGAGGAAGAGGTGGAAGGGAAAAAACGGAGGAGGAAGGAATGCAGACAGAGAGCGCCAAGAAGAAAGAAGAAGAGGGGTGAAGGCAGAGAATGAAGGAGGAGGAGCCGCAGCGCCGATATTTACTTCACAAGTCTTTTTGTGGCTGAGCAGACAGATCAACTAAATCGCACCTTAGAGCGCAGGACTTTTGGTAGTTGAAAAGAGAGGTAAAGTGCTAAATCGCACTTCAAAGCGATTGCATACTTCTAAACGCCCGTAATTACCTCACAAGACTTTAGTAACCGAACTGGAGGTCGCGCTACTTAAGTTTGCAGCGATTGCGAGGCAGCCTTTAGGTTGCAGCGAAAGTGACAGCTGCTTTGTGCGCTCTTATCGGCGCCCAATTTAAAAGTGAGGAGATCGGTTGGGGCCGGCTAAGCAATTCATGTGTTAACCGAGCCTTTTTACTGTAGCGGTGGGGCGACGGGAAACGGAGGCTTCAGTATTAAGAGACAAGAATCGCTTTCTTGCCTCCCCGTGTCTCCATCTCATTTTGCAACAACCTTACTCTTATCTTCTCAAGCTCCCTTTTCTGCCTTCTTATTTCCTCCTCTCATTTCTCCTCTCTTCTCTCTTTCCCCCCTCTCTTTCCTCTCTCCTTCTCTCCTCTCTTCTTTCTTATCCTCTCCTACTCTTCATTCCCCACCCTTACTTTCTCTACTTTACCCTTTCTTCCTTTCCCTCCTCGTCTCTCCTCTTTCCATTGTTGCCTTTGCTTATTTATTTTCTCTGATGGGTTCTGGGGGTGGCGTTTCAACATTCCAAACTTAATATATATATTTTCCCTTAAAATAAATTTATATTGAACAATAATACACATAAGCATTGAACAAAGGAGTTTAATGCCTCCTCCAATTTTAGTCAAATTCATCCCAAGCTGATACATCTTTTTATCACTTATTATCGGTTCTATAAATCTAAATAAATTAAATTAAATAAATTAAATCTTATACACATCCTACAGTCATCTTATAAATCCCTAGTTCTCAATATTTCTCCTACACTTCTAATCAGAGCAAAGTTTATATAGAGAAAAAGATTCAAAAACTATCATTGCAATAATTATTTCTATTACCAAATCTTAACCGCTACTCCCATTAAAATCTGACACTCTGTTTCCCAGCCATAAGTACTAGAAATCCCAACTTTTATTAAAAAAGCGATTCACTTTTCCCTTTAAGAATATTATACAGTATATATGTAAGAATGTGTATAGAGATTAATGAATAGATAAACGTTAATTTAACGTTTTCCGTTGAGCGAATGAATGAATTGGCGCTCGGAGGTTCCCTTGCAGAGATTTCTTCTGCTTCTTTTCGTTTGTTCCTTTCTTTCCCAGCTGTTTCTTTTCTGAGTTCTTTAAACTGAAAGGCTGTGTTCTCACAACGTGTTTAATTCAGTGGTTAATTTAGCTGTAGCATTCGCACAACAGATTAGGCTGGGTTAGTTTAACCTTACCTGCCTTAGCCTATTGTGCAGACAGATCTTTGTTTGGCTTGTGATTTCAGATACTATCTAACCCCAGTTATGGCTTAATTTCATCCAAGTAGCATCTTTCAGTTGCCTTTTGAGCAGGTATATTTTGAAGCAAAGATTATGTGAAAGCGACATGAAAAGTGCCTTGCAGTTCTGGCCCAATATGTTGTCAATTTGGGATTTATTTGGGCCACGTTTTTAAAGTGCTGTGTTCTCTCCTTGGGCTACAGCGCCAGCTTTGGCAGAAAAAGAGGTACATGAATGTCAGCCTGATGCTAGGTTACTACATTTGTAGATTTGTATTCATAGACCTGCTGAAAATGTGGAGAATGTGTAATGCATGTTCGCACTCAATAAAGTGTTTGAAAATAAACTTGTATTTAGATGCATTTTACTTTAATTACATCAGTATTTTCATAACAAACAATACATGTGCTTAGGGGGTAAGGGTTTCTTTAACTAATCTAGTGGAAGAGACTCGAGTGCTAAAATCCACGGGTTAGGGGGCGCAAATTACTTGCCTTGCCCCGGGTGCTGACAATCCACGCTACGCCACTGCTAAGGAAATCTCCGAGGGCATCTGTGGCACCCACGAGCGAATGCTTCCCATGACCCTTTACATGTAGGGCTCACTTTGGCCTAGCCTGGTGACCACCCGCCGTAAGTTTCAGAAAAAAAAAGATTCTGGGAAGGACTTCATTCCCATGAAGTAAACGGCCCCTTCCTTGGGAATCACCTGGGTTTTGCGGATCAAAAAAGTAATCCGTGAGGACCTCTGCCCCTCAAGCAGTTTAGTACCAGGCACCTCTACTCTTTTCACTGTTTTCTACTCTTTCTGGGTCTTTGCCTTTTTTGCTTTCACAGGACAAAAGCAGCAGCAACAACAAAAAAATTCACTCACTTTTCCATTCATTTTCACACACTCTCTCTTTTCCCTAACAGAAGGTCCTGTGCTCTGGCCTGACCCTAATACTTTCCAGGCTCTCTTGGTAAAACACACAGAGGAACTAAGATCCAGCTGTGATTGGGAGAAAGATTTCACTCACACACATGCAGGCATACACACATTTCTCATGCTTTTCCATGCTTTAAATTAAATTAGAGAATTAAAATTTAGAGGTACTCACCTTCTTTCCAGGCAGCCTTTGAGCTCAAACTCAAAACCCCTTTAAAACCTAGATCCAGATGGCTAAAGACCAGGTAAAAGTCCACCCACAGACTCAATGAGGTCTGTGCCGGCATGGGTCTCTTTTTCACCTGGGCCACATCCATTGGTTAGGCTAGTTCAGGTCCCATCTGGGTCGCCAATTGTTATAAGGAAATGTCCTTCTGGGTTTGGCTCCAAGTGGGGAAGAAGACACTGGAGACATGGAGGCTGCTTGGAAAGATGGTTTAATGGTGGACAGGACCACATGGCTGGAGTCCTGACCAGAAAAGGTGCTTACATGCTTCAATGTTGGTGGACAGGAAGAGAAGGGGTGAGCAAGGGGCTTGCAGGGCTTTTTATCAACTGTTTGGCCCCACCTATCTGTTTCTTGTTCCTGTGTAAGAAGTGTACTCTGATTGGTTGCCAGGCTCCCATAGGTTGAGTCCAGGTTTGGTAAGGCCAGTCTTACCTTAATTCCATGACTCTGGAGCTGAAGGGGAAAACTCTTTATTATGTAAAGTGGACTAGCTCAGGCTGCTTAATGGCCCATTGACAAAGGGGGTGGGGGCCGGAGGCTGCAGGAGACAAAACATGTTTCTTCCTTTTCACATCTGGAGAAATATAATATTCTGCCTTTTCAATATTTCCTAGGGCATTTCATTTCTCTGGGAGAGAGATGGGTGATAACTTTCCACAGTACAGTCAGAAAATAATTGGCCTAGTGGTGCAGTTCTCACCTCACATTCAGGAAGCAGTGAGTTCGATCCAAGGCAGATATTTGTCCCTCTGGGCACAATGAGAATATATCTGCTGAACAAAACTCCGCATTGGTGACAGGAAGGGCATCTGGCCAGTAAACACTCAACTCCATTCAGTTGGCCAGACTCCACCTCGCAAGGAATTATAGGGTTCTTAAAAGATGATGATGATACAGGTAGTCCTTGATTTAACAACAAATCATTTAGTGACCATTCAGTTACAATGGCACTGAAAAAAGTGACTTATGACTGTTTTTCACACTCATGACCCATGATCATGTGATCAAAAATTCAGACAAGCAAAGTCAATGGGGGAGCCAGATTCACTTTGCAACATTGTTGCAGAAAAAAGAGCACGAGACTTGGACTTCTCAAAATCAGGAAAAGTTTATTATGGCTGCCATGATTCAGAAAGCTAGTTAGAGGCTAGCATCCAAGAATTCTGAATCCCTTCCAAAAGGGAATACAGAGTTTTATACTTCACTACAAGCAACTTTCATCATGGCTAGTTTCTTATTAGTTACAGGATTCATTAAAGAAAACCACAAACATATCCTGTTATTGCTAAGATGATGTAGCCTTTGTGGTTAAGCCCGTTGTCTGACTTGCCATCTAACTCGGCCTATTTACAAGCAAGTGTTTGCGGTTTGACATTTGAATTTCCTTTCAAGCTTCCTGTTGTTTTTTTTATTGAAAAAGTTTTATTCAAACAAATTTTCCCCCTTTTTACCCCCCCCCCGACATATAATATAAATCACATACAAATACTATACCCCCTCCCCTCCCCCCATCTTAAAATAAATTTCTCATTCAGATATTGTACCCCCTCACCTCCCAACAAACATAATATAAATTTCTCTTAATGTAACAATATCCCATTAACCCCATCTTCTAAATTAATTAAACATATATAAATCATGATATAAATTTCTCTTAAAATAACCGTATCCCATTAATCCCATCTCTAAATTAGTTATACATATATATTTCCCCACCCTCCACCCTAACCCTCCCCCACCTCCCATTCAAACCCACCCCCCTGACTTCCGCTATACACCACTCTAATAATTCCAAACATCCCATATATTATTTACTCTGTTCACCTGTCAATCTAAACATTCTTACCTAAAGGCTACATAATACTTCCTAGTCTGGTATTTATTCTGTATATAATCAATCCATTTTGCCCATTCCTGTGTATAATTCTCCTGCTTCTGATCTTTTAAGAAAGCTGAAATTTTTGCCATTTCCGCAAACCCCGCCACTTTCTGAATCCATTGATCAATTGTCGGTAAAAAATATTTTTTCCAGTGTTGAGCAATCAACAACCTAGCTGCTGTAACCATATACAAAACCAATTTTGTTTCCCCTTTAGTAAAATCCTTAATTATACCCAATAAAAACATTTGCGGAATAAATTGTATTCTTTTCTTAAATACATTTTGCATAACCCACCATATTTTTATCCAAAAAGCTTTAACCTTATTGCAAGTCCACCATACATGAAAAAAGTAGCATCTAAACACCCGTACCTCCAACATTTTGGTTGAATATTAGGATACATACATGATAATTTCTTAGGATCCAAATACCATCTATAAAACATTTTATAAAAGTTCTCCCTTAAATTTTGTGACTGCGTAAATTTAACATTCTGAACCCATATTTTTTCCCACGTATCCAACATAACCGATTCATCAAAGTTCTGAGCCCATTTAATCATGCAATCCTTGACCAATTCACTTTCTGAGTCCCTTTCTAACAATACATTATATATTCTTTTAACATGTTTTGGGCCAGTCTCTTTTATCTGCTTGATCAGTTCCACTTCTTTATCCATAAAACCAACCCTGCGATCTTCTTTCCATCTCTTCTGTAACTGTATATAATGTAACCAATTTAAAGTAATTCCTTCTTCCAACAATTGTTCCAAAGTTTTCAACTGCCATTCGACCCCATCAGCAATAAGCACGTCTTTATATAAACACCCCCCGAGTGACTTAGTATTTGTAATCCACATGGTGTCTGCAAGATCCAACCAAAGCGGTATTTTATAATCCCAATTAGGCCGGTGCTTCTTCCATATTCTCATCAAGGCACTTCGGAGAACATGATTGTTAAACACTTTATCCACCCTATCTTTTTTTTTTTATATTGAAAAAGTTTTATTGGTTTTACATTTTTTAACAGGGTAAGGTAATGGTTACAAAGAAATTTTGAGAGCATTCACGTCAGAGTCATCGGACCTTCCGAGACCTCAAAATACACATTAAAAAAGTTAACATAGAAAACATTTTCCATACCACTACAAGTTGAAAGCAAGTACATTTACCTAAATTCTCCCTTCCATACTGTCAGACATTTACAAAAAGTCCGGATAGAAATATTATGCAAAATTGTTCAGGAAAAAATCAAGGCAAAGTTATTTTTTTGATCTAAGTCTTTTGGCTATTGTATCTTCTTTTTCTCCTCCCTGGCCCCCCGCAGGCGGAGCCGTGGCCCCCTCCGTCCCCCCTGGATCTTCCCCCAGGGCAGAGGAATGTTTTTTAAGAAAGGCTTCCGCCTCAGCAACTGTTTTAATCCTCACTCTTCCTCCTTCCCAGAACACCAGCATCCCTTCAGGTGTCATCCACTTGAACCAAATCCCGTGATCAAACAAGGTTTTAGACAAGAAGGAAAATTTCCTTCTTGAGTCTCTAATTTTTCTAGGGATCTGCTTCAAGATAGTGACCGTTTCTCGATGATAAGTTAAAGGTTTCTCTCTCTGCGCTTTCAGGATTTCCTCTCTGGTTGACCTTCTAACAAATTTCACATGTATCTCTCTAGGCACTTCATTCATCCTGGCATATGCAGAGTTAATTCTATAGGCTAGGTCAATGTCCCCCCTGATCTCATCCTTAGGTTTTTGTAAATAATCTGCTAAAATTGTACTCATAAGATCAGGCAGGCATTCACCAGAATCCTCAAGAACATTCTGAAATCTCAAAAAATATGTCATTCTTTCCATATCTATCCTAGACACACGCCCATTTATTTCCCCCACCTCATTAGAAATATTTTTAATCTCTCCCTTAGCCCCCTCCAACCCTCCTTCCAATTCTTCATTCTTCTGTGTATTCTCCAACACTTGCTTCCGGGTATCCAATAGTTCCTTTTTGAAAGTACTATTTTCAGCCCTCTGGGCCTTTATTTCTGATATCAAAGTCTGCATAGAGGTTTCAAGAGAAGCCATCCTTTGTTCCAAATTTACAAGTGCTGCTTCTTGTGCCATGGTTAAAAGTTAGAATCACTGCCACCAAGATGGCGTTTTCCGGGTGGGGCTGGTGGGGCAGATCAGGAGCTCAGTTCAGTTCAGGGCCGTGAAGTTGCAAACAATTCAGAAACCAAAAGAGACACAATTTCCCAAATCAGCAAATAGTAATAACGAAGGTATTCCAAAGAAGAAATCACAAATCCATCAAGAAATTTTTTTTTCCCAAAAATCCAGAGAGAGTCCTGCTTTCAAAGAGACGCTGGAAATTTTCCTTAGTTGAAATAATCAGGCAGGGACACAGAGAAGCCACTTCCACCGCCCATCTCAGCCAGAGGGAGAGAGTAGCAAAAAAAGAATTTTTTTAAACTCAGCCAGACCTAGAAACAATGTTGCAAAAAGTCACATTCCACTTTCCCTTGTTAGAGACCGTCCGGAGTGAAAGTTTCCGCTTTCCCTTTGCAGAGAAGCCATTTTAACGTGCCGCTTAAATCCGAGGGGTTTTTTTTTAAAAATAAACACCCCCCTCCCAGTCCGTTCAGTCTGGCTGGCAGCAGGAAAAAAAAGTTTTTTAAAGACTCACTCTCTCCTCGCAGCTGAAGCCTCGGGAGTCCTTCTGACTGAGCCGATCAGCCCTCCTCATAATTGTAAATGGCGCCGTCTTCCCTGGGCGAAGGGAAAACCCCCCGCTAGCATGTTCTCCCTCACCTGAGCCGCGCCGGGAGCCGCTTCCTCCACCGCCGTGGGGGGCACGCCCCCCGACGAGCCGGCCCTACGGGAGACCCTCAAACAAGAGGAGTCTCGCCCCCGTTGGGGGGCAGAAGAAGAAACAAAGCGGCGAGCGAGCGCTAGGCTCGCCCGTCGCCGCAGGAGCCGGAACCGCGAACTCCACCCTATCTTCATAAAAAAAGATATGCATGCCATCCCAGAACAAGGTCATGACCTTCTATATTCAACAAATCAGTCTTTGTTTTCCCAAACCAATCTGCTACATGCGTCAATACCGCAGCTTCATAATACAATCGAAGGTTTGGGAGTCTGAGGCCACCTCTTTCACGAGTATCTTGCATAATCTTCATCTTTACTCTCGGTTTTTCCTTTCAAGCTTCCTGTTGAAGCTCCTGCAAACTAAAGAAATTCAAAGCTAAAAAGAGACCCCTCCGGGTCATCTACTCCAACCCCACATCATTTCACACTTAACAACTAAGTCTCACTTTATGCTCTGCCTCATTTCCCCCCCTTCTAGACTCTATTTTCAGCTACAATTGAGTCTAGCCTTTTACAAAACTTTTAAGACAACAATGCAAGGTTAATTTTCTCAGGAGTACATGTTAGCAATGCAAACATATCAGTGAGAAGAAAGAGACAAGTCATACATATGAAATAACCTTTAGGGCTTATTCTCTGAAGGTACCTTCTCCAGTCTCCAGAGTGCATGTTCCAGTAAATTTACATTTTTTCCACATAAGAAGAAAACTTCATTTTCTCCTACACATACACCTATGTTCACGAAAAAGGCATGGCTCGGAGGTTCTTTTCATTAGTCCCTGAGAACTGGACCTTCAAACAGATAATGGGAACTAGTGTTTCCAGAGGGAAAATGAACACAAAATCCTGTGGTGGATTGGATTGAGAGCCAATTTGGGAATTGGGTGGCTGAAATGTGTTTGAACATTTTCAGTAATCAAATGTGTCTCCCAACGGTCACTAGTGAGAGTGGTGGGGTGGAAGCGAGTATGTGACCTTCTGTTGGAAGTGGTTGTGGACAGATGGAGACATAATGCAGGTTAATTATATGTCCACAAGTGTCTTCCTATGGGCAAGATGCATTTTGGATGGACATTGTTCTTCTGACAGTAACCCCACAGGAATGCTAGGTTCCTGACACCGCTTGACACACAAGGAAGGTGGCCCTAGGATTTCCACACCAACGGCTATAGGGCCAACAATGGGGAGGCGGCTCATCCCCATTCTTTTAACTGCATGATAAAAGTCACTTTGCAGCTTGGCTTCTGCTGCTTTGATTCTTCCATCTACCACCCTTCTCAAGGACTATTGTAGCCCTGTTTGTTTCCAAAGATCAGACTCAGCTGGAATTGCATTATAAGATGAAGGGCTAGCAGACAAACACAACCAGCACTTTTGTCCCAATGCTGGATCAGTCTGGTTGATAAGGCTTTGACCCCACTCCAGAATTCTTAACCCTTTCTCAACTGCTGTAGGGGTCCATTCCCTCTTTGTTCTATTCCACTGTTTACTGGGACAGTCAAATGTTTGACTTTAGGTGTTGGCTTTGGCTTAGGTCCAGGGATGCAACCCCACCGATTAATAATACGTCTCTGGCGGGAACGGATTTGCTCCAATGGTTTTAAACCTTATGCATTAATCCTTTCCTGTTCCCTAAGTTTTTCAACATCCCCAGATCCTTCCTCAAGAGCAAAGGGGGTTACTTGGGCATTTTCACAACACTGGGAATTACCGTTCAGGATGTAATCATAGGGAGAAGGCAGACTTATTGCCAACAGCAGCCAAAGCCACAACAAGCTCAAAATTGTCTCTTAATAGAACGTCTCCAAACACAATTCTCTTAACCTACTGAATCACCACGTTAAGGAGAGGGCAGGAATTATATGTGGTTTGGGAAAGAACAATATCAATCTTAGGTGTTCCACAAAACCACCCCTTGTTTGTAACATACAATGTCCACAGACCTAGGACTAACACAGCATCACAGAGAACCCACTCCCTGGTTTCCTCAAACATATTTCCAGAGGTTTCATAATCAATTATTTTAGGTACAGCACCTGTCTTTCGGGGGGGGGGGGGATTCCAAAAGTAAATCACAATAAGGCAAGAGATCCTGACAGGTGCTTACATTTTCTAATACATCTTATATCTAACAAATAGAACGTTGTCTTCCTCCTCCAAATCTTCGGCCGTACGTTGAGAAATCAGCTTCCAGGGGTGATTTCAGTAAGGCCTCTTCTGCCCCGTATGTAGCCTGCCCGTTGCCGGTAGGACAGTTATAGGGGGCGCTTCTTCAAGTGGACCACTAAAGGATGGGGTTCATCCTGGTTTGCTCCCCAAGGCTCAGCAGCAGCTGGCTTAACTCAAGTTCAGTGGATCCAAATCTTGGATTCCAACACTCTTACTGCAAGTGGAGAACACCTGACCACAGTATATGAAACCCTTCCCCTTGGGTTTCAGATTCTTCTCCTTTTTAGAGTTTTACCTATACTTGTCTTCCACCTAAATATTATTACTAGAGGTGCTCAGAAATGGTGGACTGAGGGACACACAATATTGTTGGATTTCATTTGCTTGTTTAATTCTCCCACCATTTGATTCACCCATGAGGCTCCTATTTGATTTAGGTGCTTTATATGATTTTTCAAGTTCAATTTTTTCAATTTTTTAAGGTGAGTTTCAAGACACACTTTGTCCTTGAATAGGATTCTAGTCACTTCAAATCTAGTTGCCTGGAGTTCCCCTGCTTTAGAATATCTGGGGCTCAGTCCCCTTCGCATTTCCAATGCTGCATAAGCTGTCATGTCAGGGTAACTCAGATCATCTCGGGTTGCTGACAGCCTTTCTTCTCTGTCAGCTGTTTTTCCCTCTCCTGCTGGATCCGACCATCCAGCTTGGAGAGATTGCGCAGATTCCCTCATATGGAATCTTTAATTCCTCTGAGCAAAGCAACCACTAGTTGCATTTCCTTTCTAATGCTTCATGAATTACATTCCACATACAAATTGAGAGATTTCTCAAGTTTTGGTAAGTTATGCTTACTTTAATTTTCTAATGCCTGTTTTTGTTCCTTTGTCCAAACAAAGGGTTCTTTTTCACCCCCCTTTGTGGATTCATAGAATAGTTTAGCTAGAAGGGCAAAATTTGGCATCCATTCCATCCAGTCTTTAGGTTGTTTTGTGCACAATAGATACAGGCACTTTCTTTTCCAAATAGCCCCATGAGCATGTAAAACTATATATTTTCTGTCTGTATAGACATTAACCATCTTCCCTTCTGCTGGTCTTCTAACCAGGCATGGGATTCTAACTACCGTTCCCTCCTCGTACAATTCTTCCGGCAGGTCCCCTGGCCTCCCACTCTGTCTAAGAGCTTCGGCGAGGAAAAAATGTGTTTCCTCTTGCCTTTTTGAAGTTCCTTCTTCTCTGAGGTTTTGAGCCCAATTAATATATATCTTGTATGCTAATTCCACAAGTTCAGAGTTGCCTTTCGTGCCCCCCCCCCTTCTCGTCTTCTGTAAATCTTTGCCCTAATGCAGTGGTCGGCAAACTCATTAGTCAAAAGAGCCAAATATCAACAATACCATGATTGAAATTTCTTTTGAGAGCCGGAAGGTGTGGCCTGTTTTGTGGGAGTGGTTCAGCGGTCATGTGACCGGGTGTGCATGGCCAACTTGGAAACTGTGGTGAAACTCACTTAACAACGGACTTGCTTAGCAACCAAAATTTTGGGCTCAATTGTGGTCATAAGTTCTCTCATCTCTCTCCAACTTTCTTTTTTTTCTTTTCTTTCTTCCCTTCTTTCTCTTTCTCTCTCTTTCTGTTTCTCTCTGTCTCTCTGAGTCTGTCTGTCTATCTGTCTGTCTATCTATCTGTGTCTCTCTCTGGCTCTTTATCTCTCCCTCCCTCTCTGTCTCTTTCTGTCATTCTCTGTGTTTGTCTCTCTGTCTCTCTCCCCTCCCTTCTTCTCTGTGTCTGTCTGTCTGTCTCTGTGGCTCTTTGTCTCCCTCCCTCCCTCCCTCCCTCCCTCCCTCCCTGTCTCTCTCTGTTTCTCCCTCCCTCCTTCCCCTCTGTCTCGCTCTCTCTGTGTATCTGTCAGACTCTGTTTCCCTCCGTCCGTCTCTCTCTCGCTCTGTGCCTCTCTCTGTCTGCCTGTCACTGTCTCTGTCCACAAAATACTGTGTGGAGGAGCGGCAGGCTCTGTGGTGACGGCGAGGCCTTCCGTGGGGGGAGGGGGGTCCGCTTCACGTTCCTCGTCTCCCCGGATGCCGTCTGGAACCATCAGCAGCCGTGCAGACTTGCCGCTTTTCCACGCCGTGCAAAAGATAGGCGCGTGTAATTACAATGCAAGTTTCCACTGCTACGAACTCTCCGAGATTGTAATTGGGCAGGGCATGCGCGCGCCTATCTTTTGCACGGCGTGGAAAAGCAGAAAGTCTCTGCGCGGCTGCGGATGGTTCCGGACGGCATCCGGGGAGATGAGGAACATGAAGGGGAGACCCCCTCCCCCAGCGGAAGGCCTCGCCGTCACCACAGAGCACGCGAGACAGTGACAGAGAGAGAGAGGCACAGAGCGAGAGAGAGATGGAGGGAGGGAGGGAATCAGAGTCTGACAGACACACAGAGGGGACAGAGACAGAGGGGAAGGAGGGAACCATCCGCAGCCACGCAGAGACTTGCCGCTTTTCCACGCCGTGCAAAAGATAGGCGCGCGAATGCCCCGCCCAATTACAACCTCGGAGAGTTCGTAGCGGTGGGAAGTTGCGCTGTAATTGCACGCGCCTATCTTTTCCAAGGCGTGGAAAGGCGGCAAGTCTGCGCGGCTGCGGATGGTTCCAGACGGCATCCGGGGAGACGAGGAACGTGAAGGGGACCTCGTGGATGGCCTCGCCGGCAGCGCAGACTCGCCGCTGCTTCACGTGGTATTCTGTGGACAGAGACGGCAACAGGCAGACAGAGAGAGGCACAGAGAGAGAGAAAGAGACAGAGAGACAGAGGGAGGAAGGGAGGGAATCAGAGAGAGACTGAAGAGCCACATTCAAGAGGCCAAAGAGCCGCATGCGGCTCATGAGCCGCGGTTTGCCGACCACTGCCCTAATGTCATCTGCAGAGTGACCAATGAAGATCAAATTGACCATTCTCTTATTTTCTTCAACCTCAGGATCTAATTTGGTATTTTGCCCAAAGGTTTAATAAATGCATTCTAGCAATTCCCTTGGATCTTCATCCTGTTTCTGTTGATTTTGATAGACCTTCCTTAAGTTCTTAACTTTTGTTTGAGTCCTAACAAAACTAAGGTCCAATAGTTTTGCAGCTGAATGGACTAAGGTTCCCAATCTGGTTCCTTCAGAAACCATGTCCAGTCTGGATTTTTCTGCATGGTCCTTCTGCAAAGCCTTATTCATGGTTCCCTTCACCAGGCTTCTTTTCTCTGGGATTTATGAAATTTCCATCAGACTTTGTATGATGGAAGTAGACTGATGAGTTCAGAAAAATGGATGCAAAAATGACATGCATCTCATCTGGATTTCCTCTATAATTAGGAATTTGATTTTTCCAATTATATAAATTAGCCATTGAGAATAGAGCATACACTCACATCTTACACTGCTCTCCCTCAACTCCTGGCAATAAAAATTCCTTTAGGGGCAATTTGAGTTTTTGTCTCAACTGCTCCCTTGGACCGGGTTTGTGGTCCACTTGATCTGTTCCTTCGGTAACCTTTTTTGGCTTCCTTCCTCCTGGCCCCACTTAATGGGACTGTTTGTTTTCTCTAACCAATATTTGATTCTCCCTTTTGTCTCCTACTTCTTCAGTGTCAACCATTTCATATCAAAGATACATATGTGGAGGGCACTGATGTCAGAGACTCTCTCTTTTTCCTTTTTTGTAAGACAAAAACAAAAAACACTTACACACATCAACAAAGACAAACGCACAAGTTAAAACAGCACAGGAACTGAATGTTTCATTGAGACTCTCTGTTTCTTTTTCTCTTATTGTTCTCTTTTTTTCTTCTTCTTCTTTCCTCTTTCCTCGAGGTTTGTTACCCACCTTGGTAACTGACTATATCTTAGGGTTTTTTTCTAAGAGTGTTGTATTCTGTCCACCTTGGACTACACACCTTACAACCCTTTCTTCTTCTTCTTCTTCTTCTTCTTCTTCTTCTTCTTCTTCTTCTTCTTCTTCTTCTTCTTCTTCTTCTTCTTCTTCTTCTTCTTCTTCTTCTTCTTCTTCTTCTTCTTCTTCTTCTTCTTCTTCTTCTTCTTCTTCTTCTTCTTCTTCTTCTTCTTCGTTCTGGGGGGTTCAGGAGTTCTGGGGTTCTGGGGTGTTCAGTGTCTTCTCTTTTGTATTTTTTTCTTCTTCTTGGATCTCCCAGTACCTTACTGGGCTATTTTTAAAGATCCAAACCTATAGAGGAACATGCATTGAAGAGGCATTTGACAAACGCTTCTTTCACCACCCATGTTCTATTTCTAAGACACTGTCACCGACCTGGGGTGCCGGACTATTACGGTCGCCTTCAGGAACTGCGGTGACTTAACCACCCACACAATTCTGGAACCTCGTTAGGATACACCGGTTCCGTTAGGAAGTGGGTGCTATCCTGGGCTCAGGGAGGTGATCAGGCCCCCTCTTCCACTCTAACCGAGTGGGTCTACAACAATTTCCTCAATACTTGCCTGCAGGCGTCTTCTTTTTCTTTCAGCCGGCATTATTTATTGACTTGTCCTGATCCTGGTCCGGTCTTGGATCGGTCGTGTCCACCAAATGCCCGAGGGGGGCCATGCCCTATCTATGTATTTAAATCTTTTCTATATTGTATTTATATATAATTATTTATATATTTAATTATCTATTAATATTAATATGTACTCTAAGCTAGACCTACTAATACTGCGAGAGTCCCCGCTCTCGCAGGTTTGGCCCTCCGCTCTAACGAGGGCCCGCCTTGATGAGGGATTTATTAATCCGGAGAGGTGGACGAAGCGTGGTCTCAGGGGTTTTTTAATTTGCAAATTATTGTCTATTTTAGGGGGTACCAGGGAGGGGGGAGGGTATAGACAGGTAGAGACGGGCGAGGAAAGAGAGGGCCAGGCCAGCAGGCGACGGAGGGAAGCGGAAGGATCCGTTGGGGGGGGGGGGAAATATGAGTCGTTCCGACGGAGGGCACATTCATCCAGAAGGTCGTGGGGAGAGGCAGGTCCGAGGGGAGACAAGTTCTATCCTCCCGGTTGGGGGCACGGAACCGTTGGTTGCAAACCGTCAAGTGCCACAACCCCCGCAGGCTAGGTGGTCAGGGAGTACAGAGCCAGGGCCTGCAGCTGATGTTTTGCAACGCCAGGTCCGTGGTCAACAAAGCCCCCCTCATCCATGACCTTGTGTCAGAGGGGGAGCCGGACCTGGTAGGAATTGCGGAGACCTGGTTGGGCCACGAGGGTGGACTCCCCCTCATTGAAATGTGCCCACCAGGTTACCGCGCTTTTCATCAGCCCCGGGCCCTAGGTAGGGGTGGTGGGGTAGCGGTTATTGTTAGGGAAGGTCTTGAGCCGAGAGAGACCATTGTGCCACAGACTACCGGTTGTGAGTCCCTCTGCGTGAAGTGGGGCCTAGGGAGGCAGTTGGGCTTGCTGGTTGTATACCTGGCTCCCCGCTATGTAACAGCAGCCCTGCCCGAGCTCCTTGAGGTGATCGCTACGGTGGCAGTTGAGACCCCCAGACTTTTAGTCATGGGGGACTTTAACCTGCCATCGGCCGGCGAATCATCCGAGGTAGCTCGGGAGTTCATGGCTTCCATGACGGCCATGGACCTGACCCAACTAATTCAAGGCCCCACCCACGAGGGTGGACATACACCGGATCTCATCTTTGTCTCAGGCCAATGGAAGAGTGATCTGGGTATAGGGGATATAGTCATCACGCCCTTGTCATGGTCAGACCACTCACTTCTCCGGCTCGACTTTCCAACCGCTACTCCCCACCGCGGGGAGGCGGAACCTGAGTTGCCTATTTGGTTCCGCCCCAGGTGCCTGATGGACCCTGATGGGTTCCAGGCGGCGCTTGGGCCACTTCCTGTACCCCTGACCCGCGCCCCGATGGAGGACCTCGTGGCCGCATGGAATACTGCGGCCACGGGAGCCTTGGATCGGGTCGCGCCCTTGCGGCCTCTCTTGCGGCGGCGAGCCACCCTGGCTCCTTGGTTCACCGAGGAGCTAAGGGTGATGAAATGCCACAAGAGATGCCTAGAGAGAAGATAATAAATTTAATAATAATAAATTTTATTTGTTACCCGCTCTCTCTCCCCAGAGGGACTCGAGGCGGGGCACAGGAAAATTAAAAAACAATAAACACAAACAGAATACATAATTTAAAATCACAATTAAACAAATCCTGCGCTAAAAACATCTATAAAAAACTAAAAAACTGTCCCTAAAACCCCTAAACACTACAAATAATTAAAATTACCCTAAAACCCCAGGACAAGGAGGCTATCCCAAGCCGGCCAGACGGAAAAAGTAGGTTTTCAATTTGAGACGGAAGGAGCGGAGGTCCGTGGTCATCCTAATATCGGGGGGAAGGTCGTTCCAGAGGGCCGGGCCCGCCACAGAGAGAGCCCTTCCCCTGGGTGTCGCCCGCTGACACAGTCTAGTGGACGGCACCCGGAGAAGCCCCGCTCTGTGGGAGCGAATCGGCCGTGAGGATGTATGGGGCAGGATCCGATCCTGCAGATAGCTAGGTCCCGAGCCATGGAGCGCTTTAAAGATGATAATTAACACCTTGAAGCGCACCCGGAAGACGACAGGTAGCCAGTGCAGCTCGCGTAAGAGCGGTGTTACATGGGTGGACCTAGCGGTCCCCATAATTGCTCGCGCGGCTGCATTCTGGACTAGCTGAAGCCTCCGGGTGCACCTCAAGGGCAGCCCCATGTAGAGAGAGTTACAATAGTCCAGTCGGGATGTCACGAGAGCATGAGTGACTGTGCAAAGGGCGTCCCGATCCAATAGGGGGCGCAATTGGCGAACCAGGCGAACCTGGTAAAACGCCCTCCTGGCCACGGCTGTCACTTGATCTTCCATGGACAGCCGGGCATCCAGGAGGACACCCAAATTGCGCACCCCATCCACAGGGGCAAGATGTTCGCCCCCTATGGCCAGCGATGGAATGAGCTGGTTGAACCGGGCAGCCGGAAACCACAGCCACTCGGTCTTGGTCGGGTTGAGCCTGAGTCCGTTACTTCCCAGTAGATGGAGGTCTACTCGATCTGAATCCGACCGGACACAGGTAAGAGCCCATTTACGGACTTACATTGTGGCACTGAGAGTGGCCAAACGCCATCATTGTGCCACTCTCATAGCATCCGCAGATAACCGCCCTGCCGCCCTGTTTAGGGTGACCCGCTCCCTCCTACAACAGAGGGTGCGGGAAACCCCATTACAGGGTAGAGCAGAGGAATTTCTGATTTATCTGCAGGAGAAAATCGCTCAGATTCAGAACGAGCTAGTCTCCATTGATGGCCCAGTGGGATTGCACGAGGCGGATCTTGGTTGGGAGGAGTTTGACTCTGTTACTTCCGAGGATATGGACAGGTTACGTGGGCGACTGCGAGCCACCACATGTTTATTGGACCCGTGTCCTTCCTGGCTTGTACTGGCATCCTGGGAGGTGACACGAGGCTGGCTCCAGGAGGTTGTCAACGCTTCTCTAAGCGAGGGTTTCTTGCCTGCCTCCCTTAAAGAGGCCATGGTGAGGCCCCTCCTGAAGAAGCCCTCTCTGGACCCAGCTCTATTAGCCAACTATCGTCCTGTCTCCAACCTTCCCTTTCTGGTGAAGGTTGTAGAGAGTGTGGTGGCACAACAGTTTCCCCGTCACCTGGAGGAAGTTGATTATCTAGACCCGCGCCAGTCCGGCTTCCGGCCCGGGCATAGCACCGAGACGGCATTGGTTGCGTTGGTAGATGATCTCTGGAGGGCCAGAGATGGGGGTTGTTCCTCCATCCTGGTCCTATTAGACCTCTCAGCGGCTTTCGATACCATCGACCATGGTATCCTATTGCATCGGCTGGGGGGGTTGGGGGTGGGAGGCACCGTTTTACGGTGGTTCTCCTCCTACCTCTCCGGTCGATCGCAATTTGTGTTGGCAGGGGAGCAGAGGTCGGCCTCGAGACCCCTCACATGTGGGGTGCCTCAGGGGTCGGTCCTCTCGCCTCTCCTGTTCAACACATATATGAAGCCGCTGGGTGAGATCATCCGCGGTTTTGGGGTAGAGTACCACTTCTACGCTGATGATACGCAGCTGTACATATCTACCCCAAACCACCCCAACGATGCCGTAGCGGTGATGTGCCAGTGCCTGGAAGCCGTGCGGGCCTGGATGGGAAGTAACAGACTCAGACTCAACCCGTCCAAGACCGAGTGGCTGTGGTTTCCGGCCGCCCGATTCAACCAGTTGACTCCATCACTGGCCATAGGGGGCGAACACCTTACCCCTGTGGATGGGGCGCGCAACTTGGGTGTCCTCCTGGATACCCGGCTGTCCATGGAAGACCAAGTGACAGCCGTGGCCAGGAGGGCGTTTTACCAGGTTCGCCTGGTACGCCAGTTGCGCCCCCTATTGGATCGGGATGCCCTTTGCACAGTCACTCATGCCCTCGTGACATCCCGACTGGACTATTGTAACTCTCTCTACATGGGGCTCCCCCTGAGGTGCACCCGAAGACTGCAGCTGGTCCAGAATGCAGCCGCGCGAGCAATAATGGGGACCGCTAGGTACACCCATATAACACCTCTCTTGCGCGAGCTGCACTGGCTGCCTGTCGTCTTTCGGGTGCGCTTCAAGGTGCTAGTTGTCATCTTTAAAGCGCTCCATGGCATGGGACCTAGCTATCTGCGGGATCGGATCCTGCCCCATACATCCTCACGGCCGATTCGCTCCCACAGAGAGGGACTTCTCCGGGTGCCGTCCACTAGACTTTGTCAGCGGGCGACGCCCAGGGGAAGGGCCTTCTCTGTGGCGGGCCCAGCCCTCTGGAACGACCTTCCCCCCGACATTAGAACAACTACGGACCTCCGCTCCTTCCGTCAAAAACTTAAAACACACTTTTTCTGCTTGGCCGGCCTAGGTTAGTCTCTACCTTTAGGGCGTTAGGGAATGTTAGTTTTAAATGTGGGGATTTTAGTGCAGGGACAACTAAATTTAATTCGTTTTTATGCATTGTATTTATTTTTGTATGTATATTTCATAGAATTTTTAACTTTTCCCTGTGCACCGCTCCGAGTCCCCTTGGGGAGAGGATGCGGTATATAAAATAAATTATTATTATTATTATTATTATTATTATTATTATTATTATTATTATTATTATTATTATTATTATTATTATTATTATTATTATTATTATTATTATTATTATTATTATTATTATTATTATTATTATTATTATCTGCTTCCTCCAAGAGAATTGCTCTGTGGCGCCTGGAGGTTGGCTAGATGGCCTCGATTGGGCCCCGGTTGGTCGTGCCGTCCTCAGCGAAATATCGCTCCAAGTCCTGGTGGACGTCGCCATTATGTTGCAGAAAAAAGAGCACGAGACTTGGACTTCTCAAAATCAGGAAAAGTTTATTATGGCTGCCATGATTCAGAAAGCTAGTTAGAGGCTAGCATCCAAGAATTCTGAATCCCTTCCAAAAGGGAATACAGAGTTTTATACTTCAAGCAACTTTCATCATGGATAGTTTCTTATTAGTTACAGGATTCAAAAAAGAAAACCACAAACATATCCTGTTATTGCTAAGATGATGTAGCCTTTGTGGTTAAGCCCGTTGTCTGACTTGCCATCTAACTCGGCCTATTTACAAGCAAGTGTTTGCGGTTTGACATTTGAATTTCCTTTCAAGCTTCCTGTTGAAGCTCCTGCAAACTTAAGAAATTCAAAGCTAAAAAGAGACCCCTCCGGGTCATCTACTCCAACCCCACATCATTTCACACTTAACAACTAAGTCTCACTTTATGCCCTGCCTCAACATTACTAACTTAACGGCAGTATTCCCTTAACAACTGTAGCAAGGAAGGTCATAAAATGGGGCAAAACTCACTTAACTGCCTCACTTAGCAATGGAAATTTTGGGCTCAATTGTGGTTGAGGACCACCTGGGTTTTGTGTGAAATGAAGAGACCTTATTATTGAGCAGAGATAATAGAAACCAAGACTGAATCTGGAAAGATTAGTTTTGACCCAAAGGTGCTTTTTCAAGAGGCAGCTGGACTTTCTGGTTTTCCTTTGAAGACATTTCAGTTCTCACCCAAGAAACTTTTTCATCTCTGACTGGATGGTGGAGCTGAAGAAGCTTCTTGAATGAGAAGCAAAACATCTTCAAAGAAAAAAACCCAGAAAGTCAAATTGCCTCTTGAAAAAGCACCTTGGAGACAACCATGACCTGCATGACGGAGAATCTCCATAGACGTTGAAATGCATTTGTTCTTGTGAACTCAATAAGGAATGAAAATAAACAGTCAGGGCATATCACACACTCAAATCCATTATTTGCAATTTTATATTTTATTCTCATGGTGTAGGTTGTTGACAGAAATGTCCTTCTGGGTTCAGCTCCAAGTGGGGAAAATGACACTGGAGACATGGGGCCTGCTTGGAAAGATGGTTTAATGGTGGACAGGACCATGTGGCTTGAGTCCTGAACAGAAATGGTGATCACATGCTTCAATGTTGGTGAAGAAGAAGAGAAGGCCGGAGGAAGGGGCTTGCTGGGCTTTTTATAACCTGTTCAGCCCCACCTCTCTGTTTCCTGTTCCTGTGTAAGAAATGTATTCTGATTGGTTGCCAGACTCCCATGGGGCCCTGCAGGGGTAACTCTCTAAGCTGTGTTTTGAATCCAGGTTTGGTTGTGTTGCAGAAAAAAAGAGCACAAGACTTGGACTTCTCAAAATCAGGAAAAGTTTATTATGGCTGCCATGATTCAGAAAGCTAGTCAGAGGCTAGCATCCAAGAATTCTGAATTCCTGTCCAAAAGAATAATCTCATATTTATAGTTTAGTTTTATCATGGAGATTCTTACTCTTTTTCTGATTGGTTACATGACTGTCGTCAAAAAAGAAAACCACAAACATATCCTGTTATTGCTAAGATGAACTTCCAACCTTTGTGGTTAAGCCGTTTGTCTGACTTGCCATCTAACTCGGCCTACTTACAAGCAGGTGTTTGCGGTTTGGCGCATCCTGTTGCAGCTCAGACAATTCAGAAATTACAATACAGAAAAAGGGACCCTTTGGGTTATCCAGTCCAACCCCACATCATTTCACTCTTAACAACCAGGTCTCACTTTATGCCAATGCCCTGCCTCAGTTGAGTTCTCAGATGCCATGTGGGGAGTGGGTAAAGGCTAGTCATGCCTTAATCCCATCACCCTGGAGCTGCAGGGGAGAACTCTTTATTATGTAAAGGGACTGGTTTGGGCTTCTTAATGGCTCATTGACAAAGTGGGATGGGCAGGAAGCTGCAGGGAGCTATTCTGTCTTTAAAACATGTTCCTCCCTTTTCACATCCAGGGAGATGTAATATTCTGTCTTTTCAATATTTCCTAGGATATTTCATTTTTCTGGGAGAGGCCTGGGTGGTAACTTTCCACAGTAGGTGATTGCTAGTTGAAAATGGAACCACTTCCACATGACCTGCCTCTGGAGAATTCTGAGGATACAGTGCAGAAGTGGGTTCCTACCTGTTCGGCCCGGTTCGGCTGAGTAGGTAGTAACTCAGCCTGCCACGCCCCCAAACTGATTCTATCGGTGGCGCCATAGGCACTGCCATCTTTTTTTTTGCTTCTGAGCATGTGCAGAAGCATTTTTTTTTACTATTACGCATGTGCATCCCTCAGCAAACCGGCAGTAGCAGAAGCCGGAACCCAGCCCTGATACAGTGGCAGGACAAGGTGTGAGACACAGAAGTCCTCTCCAGAGGAGGCCTGCCATCAGTTCACACCCTGCTGATGGAAGCCCAGACATGCTGAGCAGGCCATGGTGCAGGGATGCTATTTGGGGTTTTCATGAGCTGTAAGCCATAATCATCACAATTATGACAAATCACCACTTGAACTATCTTGCTTTGCATGTAATGAGTCTATCTCATAGATTAGTTTCACCTTTTAAGTTGCATTACTGAAATAAATGAACCTTTGCACAATATTCTAATTTTTCAAGTTTCACCTGTAAATGCATATGGTTGCAATTTGATTCCCTGAACATTTTTGTCATAACTTAACCAATAGGTCAAGCTTGTTTTATTTTGGAAATAACCAAAACAACCAAGAATAACCAAACCCCAAGGTTGTGATGTCCCCAATTTGGGTCTGAGCCTGGTGCCAAAGCCAATGATGAATGCCAGACACGAGGTGCAGGTTTTCTGGTTGCTTTTTATTGGAGTACTCCAAGCAAAAGGGTTCCTGGTCAAAAGGCCAAGAACAAAGGATTAAGAAAGCTTTTATACATTTTCAGTAAAGAAGAAGGTGGGACAAGGTGAAACAGTGAGAGATATCCTCTAATAAACATTTTAGTAATAATTCTACAATTTGTTCTATTGGTCTATAGCTGTCCCATTCCTAGGTCTTAGCTAATGTGAGGCAGGGCATAAAGTGATTTTTAGACATAAGAGTGAAATGATGTGGGGTTGGACTGGATGACCCAGGGGGGTCCCTTTTTAGCTCTGAATTTCTGAATTGTCTGAGCTGCAACAGGATGCGCCAAACCGCAAACACCTGCTTGTAAATAGGCCAAGTTAGATGGCAAGTCAGACAAACGGCTTAACCACAAAGGTTGGAAGTTCATCTTAGCAATAACAGGATATGTTTGTGGTTTTCTTTTTTGACGACAGTCATGTAACCAATCAGAAAAAGAGTAAGAATCTCCATGATAAAACTAAACTATAAATATGAGATTATTCTTTTGGACAGGAATTCAGAATTCTTGGATGCTAGCCTCTGACTAGCTTTCTGAATCATGGCAGCCATAATAAACTTTTCCTGATTTTGAGAAGTCCAAGTCTCGTGCTCTTTTTTCTGCAACATAATGGCGACGTCCGCCGGGACTTGGAGCAATATTTCGCTGAGGACAGCACGACCAACCGGGGCCCAATCGAGGCCATCTAGCGAACCTCCAGGCGCCACAGAGCAATTCTCTGGGAGGAAGCAGATGGCCCCCCTCGGGCATTTGGTGGACACGACCAATCCAAGACCGGACCAGGATCAGGACAAGTCAATAAATAACGCCTAGGACAAGTCAATAAATAATGCCGGCTGAAAGAAAAAGAAGATGCCTGCAGGCAAGTATTGAGGGAATTGTTGGCCCACAACAAGAGTGGAAGAGGGGGCCTGATCACCTCCCTGAGCCCGGGAGAGCGCCCACTTCCTAACGGAACCGGTGTATCTTTTTTTTTTTTTAATGAGAAAAAAGTTTTATTGGTTTTTACAAAATTTTAAAAATAGGAAAAAGGTATAAGGTATTAAAGAGATATTTTGAGGACATCTATGTCGCAGGTGTCGGCCCCCTCCGAGGCTTCATACAAAAAAAAAGTTAATACAATACATTTTTCATTTCCCTACAAAGTGGAAAGAGATAGAGATATATCATTTTATATATTCATGCAATCAATCATTGTTTCTATAAACATCCAGATAAAGGTTACACTATATAGAAAAAAGTCATTTGTGAGATCTGAGTCTTTTAGCAATTGTATCTTCCTCTCCCTGACCTCCAGTGGGCGGAGCCGTGGCCCCTCCCGTTCCCCCATTTTCATTCTCCAGGATTGGGGAGTGTTTTTTAAGAAAGGCTTCCGCCTCTGCAATTGTTTTAATTCTTACTCTTCCCCCCTCCCAGAACACTAACATTCCCTCGGGCATCAACCACTTGAACCACACCCCCTTTTTATATAATCTTTTTGATAAGAAGGAATATTTCCTTCTTATTTCTCTAATCTTTTTCGGGATCTGTTTCAAGATGGCAATCTCATTCTGTTGATATATCAAGGGACCGTCTCTCTGTGCTCTGAGGATCCCATCCCTTGTTGACCTTCTTACAAATTTAATATGTATCTCTCTGGGTACTTCATTTATTCTGGCATATGCTGAGTTAATTCTATAAATCAGATCGATGTCCCCCCAAATATCTTCTTTGCTCTTTTTGGTATAATCTGCTAACATCGTACACATTAAATCTTTTAAATTCTCAGAGCTTAATTCAGGAACATTTTGAAACCTTAAAAAGTAAGACATCCTTTCAAAATCCATCCTAGACATATGACCAGCTAAATCCACAATTTCTCTTTGAGAATTTTTTATCTCTCCCTTCATCTCAGCCGTCCCCCCCTCCAGTCCATCAATTCTTTGTTTTCCATTAGTGCTTTCTGTGTCTCCAAAAGTTCCAATTTTGAACTAACATTGTCTTTCCGGATGTCTTTTATTTCTTTCATGATTTATTTATTTATTTATTTATTATTTTATTTTATTTAAATTTATATCCCGCCCTTCTCCACAGAGGACCCAGGGCGGGATACAGGAAATTTAAAAACACACAAATACAAAGATAAGTATATAATTTAAAATAAATATTAAACATTCCCATCCTGTACTAAAACCAAATTTAAAATACCCAATTTAAAAACTTCCTAAAAGTCCCCACGGGAGGTTAGGCTAGGCCGGCTTGTTGGAACAAATATGTCTTTAGACATTGGCGGAAGAGGCGGAGGTCGGTGATGGTACGTAATTCAGGGGGTAGGTCATTCCAAAGGGCTGGGCCCGCCACAGAGAAGGCTCTTCCCCTGGGTGTCGCCAGTCGGCATTGTCCGGCCGACGGCACCCTGAGAAGGCCCTCTCTGTGGGAGCGTATCGGTCTAAGGGATGTATGGGGCAGGAGGCGGTCTCGCATGTAACTAGGCCCTGAGCCATGGAGCGCTTTAAAGATGGTTGTCAAAACCTTGAAGCGCACCCGAAAGGCCACAGGAAGCCAATGCAGCTCGCGCAGGATCGGTGTTATGTGGGAGCATCTAGTGGCCCCCATAATCACCCGCGCGGCTGCGTTTTGGACTAGCTGTAGCTTTCGGGTGCACCTCAAGGGAAGCCCCATGTAGAGAGCATTACAGTAGTCGAGTCGGGACGTCACGAGAGCTTGAGTGACTGTGCGAAGGGCAGCCCGGTCCAGTAAGGGGCGCAATTGGCGCATCAGGCGTACCTGATGAAACGCCCCCCTGGCCACGGCCGCCACATGGTCCTCCAAGGACATCCGGGAATCCAGGAGGACACCCAAATTGCGCGCCCTCTCCACGGGGGCCAGTGTTTCGCCCCCAATGGCCAGAGTTGGAGTAGTCTGGCTGAACCGGGGTGCCGGAAACCACAGCCACTCAGTCTTGGCAGGGTTGAGCTTGAGTTTGTTACCACCTATCCAGATCCGTACGGCTTCCAAACACCGGGACAGCACTTCGGCGGCATCGTTGGGGTGGTTTGGGGTGGATATGTACAGCTGAGTGTCATCAGCGTACAGGTGGTACTCCACCCCAAAACCACGGATGATCTCACCCAGCGGCTTCATATATGTGTTGAAAAGGAGGGGCGAGAGGACCGACCCCTGAGGAACCCCACATAAGAGAGGCCTCAAGGTCGACCTCTGCCCTCCCGTCAACACATATTGCGACCGACCAGAGAGGTAGGACGAGAACCACCGCAGAACGGTGCCTCCCAGCCCCAACCCCCCCAGTCGGTGCAATAGGATACCATGGTTGATGGTATCAAAAGCCGCCGAGAGGTCTAATAGGACTAGGATAGAGGAATAACCTCTATCCTGCGCCCTCCAGAGATCATCAACCAACGCGTCCAATGCCGTCTCGGTGCTGTGGCCGGGTCGGAAGCCGGACTGGCGCGGGTCTAGATAATCAACTTCCTCCAGGTGTCGCGGGAACTGTTGGGCTACCACACTCTCAACAACCTTCACCAGAAAGTGAAGGTTGGAGACCGGACGATAGTTCTCTAATAAAGCTGGGTCCAGGGACGGCTTCTTGAGGAGGGGCCTCATTACCGCCTCTTTCAAGACGGCAGGTAAGGACCCCTCACTCAAAGATGCGTTGACAATGCCCTGGAGCCAGCCTCGTGTCGTCTCCCAGGATGCCAGTACAAGCCAGGAGGGTCCAATAAACATGTGGTCGCCCTAAGTTTCCTTGACAACCTGTCCATATCCTCGGTGGTAACAAAGTCAAACTCCTCCCAAGAAGGAACCTCAAGACTAGTCTCGGACAGTCCCACCGGGCCACTGTCGATGGAGGGTAGCTCATTCCGAATCCGAGTGATTTTCTCCTGCAGATAAATCCCAAATTCCTCTGCTCGCCCTTGCAGAGGGGCTTCCCGCGGCCTCTGATGAAGGAGGGAGCGGGTCACCCCAAACAGGGCGGCAGGGCGGTTATCTGCGGATGCAATAAGGGTGGCACAATACTCACGTTTGGCCACCCTTATCGCCACTAAGTAAGCCCTAATATGGGTTCTCACTAGTGTTCAGTCGGCTTCGGAGCGAGAGGATCTCCATCTGCTCTCTAGGCGTCTCTTGTGGCGCTTCATCTCCTGAAGCTCCTCAGTAAACCAGGGAGCCTGGGTGATTCGTCGCCGCAAGAGAGGCCGCAAGGGCGCGACTCGGTCCAAGGCCCCCGCGGCTGCACTTAACCATGCGGCCACTAGATCCTCAGTCGAGTCGCGAGGCAGGGTCACAGGCATTGGCCCAAGCTCCCTCTGGAACCTTTCCGGGTCCATTAGGAGCCTGGGGCGGATGTTTTGAAGAGTTTCCTCTATTGCTGATAACTGTGTAGCTTCCACCTCTGTTTCTTTGGATAACATTGAAGTAATCTTAGGTTGGAGTGGCTGCTTTTTGAAGCCATAATGAAAGTGTTAAGTTCTTGTCACTAATATGGCGTCTGTTGGAGAGGTAGTCCATGAGGCGAGGAGAGAGTAAAAGTCAATATCCAAATTCAAAGTTCAATTTACTTACAATCCAGAGAGAGAACAATTTTTAAAAACAGATAAGGAAAAAAAAAGAAGGCACATCTGGGAAAGGTCCTAATAATCAGTTACATTAATCCACTGGTAAAAAATTCAGTCCCGAAGACGAGGGAGTGTCAGCAAATTTCAAAGAGAAGTATTTCTTGCTGAGAACAAAGGAACGCCATCTTCCCCGCCCCTCTGGAAGCCGCGGAGAACTAGTGAAAGTCCATATCAATTGTTGCAAGACAGAGATACAAAGTATCGTTGAGAATCTTAAAGTGAAAGACTTTCATTTGTAGTTTAAAAGTCGGATGTTGATTTCTCCACTTCCCCAAGCCTAGGGAACATTTCAAAACGCCGTTTGTTTTTCCTTTCCGAGGAGGGGTTTTACAAACTCCCTCCTCCTTCTTCTTTTAAAGTGAAAGTTGAAAGCATTAATTTAGAATCACTCACAATCCACTCTGTAGCCATGAGCCTCGGTGTTGCCTTCAGCCCCGGCTTTTCAGCCCGTCTTTAATTGCAGCAGCTGTTCTGGCTCTCCATCGGCGAAGGGGACGAAAGAGGAACTCCCCCCCCCCGCGACTCGTTCTCCGGCGCCTAGGATGAGGCGGGAGCCACCCCCCCGACCGCCGTCGAGGTGGGGGGACTCACCGCAAGCCGTATAACCTGCAGAATGTCTCCATATGTCCACAACCACTTCCAACAGAAGGTCACATACTCGCTTCCACCCCACCACTCGCACTAGTGACCATTGAGAGACGAATTTGCCTACTGGAAGATGCCCAAAGACATTTCAGCCACCCAATTTCCAATTTGGCTCTCGATTCATTCCACCACAGGTTTATGTGTTCATTTTCTCTCTGGAAACACTAGTTCCCATTATCTGTTTGAAGGTCCAGTTCTCAGGGACTAATGAAAAGAACCTCCGAGCCATGCCTTTTTCATGAACATAGGTGTGTGTGTAGGAGAAAATGAAGTTTTCTTCTTATGTGGGAAAAATGTACATTTACTGGAACGTGCACTCTGGAGACTGGAGAAGGTGCCTTCAGAGAATAAGCCCTAAAGGTTATTTCATATGGATAACTTGTCGCTTTCTTCTCACTGATATGTTTGCATTGCTAACATGTACTCCTGAGAAAATTAACCTTGCATTGTTGTCTTAAAAGTTTTGTAATAGGCTAGACTCAATTGTAGCTGAAAATAGAGTCTAGAAGTGGGGAAAATGAGGCAGGGCATTGGCATAAAGTGAGACCTGGTTGTTAAGAGTGAAATGATGTGGGGTTGGACTGGATGACCCAAAGGGTCCCTTTTTCTTTTTTGAAGCTCTGAATTGTCTGAGCTGCAACAGGATGCGCCAAACCGCAGAAGCGGCACCTGCTCAAGTTAGAATGGCAAGGCAGACAAAGGGCTTAACCACAAAGGCTGGAAATTCATCTTAGCAATAACAGGATATGTTTGTGGTTTTCTTTTTTGACGATAACCATGTAACCAATCAGAGAAAGAGTAAGAATCTTCATGATAAAACTAAACTATAAATATGATTATTATCCTTTTGGTCGGGATTCAGAATTCTTGGATGCTAGCCTCTGACTAGCTTTCTGAACTATGGCAGCCATAATAAACTTTTCCTGATTTTGAGAAGTCCAAGTCTCGTGCTCTTTTTTTTCTGCAACACTCAGGCCTACTGTTTATAGGAGATGCAATTGCACAGATTAATGGAATTAATGTAACAAAATGCAGGCATGAAGAAGTGACAATTATCTCTTGGTGCCATAGCACGTGGATTTCAGGATTGCATGTGAAGAATCAAAGACAGGGATTTGTTTGCTACAGGATGGTAATCAGGAGCCAGTAGATCTGTTTTGAACGGATGTATTGCTCCTTGGACTACCGATACTTTTTATATAGAAAAAGTTTTATTGAGTTTTACAAATTTTTTAACAAAAAGGGGTAGGGTAAGGTGAATTGAAAAGATATTTTGAGAACTTTCACGTCGGGAACGTTGGCCCTCCCGGGCTTCTTAACAAGACATTGGTAATACATTTTTCAATAATACAACAAGGTGAAAATAAATGCAAACATATAAATTCTGAATTCTATGCTGGCAGTCGTGTACAAACATCCAGACAAAAATTATACTGTATTAATAAAAATAAAAATAAAAGTCATTTTTTAGATCTAAGTCTCTTGGCAATTGTGTCTTCTTGTTCTCCTTCCTGGCCCCCAGCAGGCGGGGCCGTGGCCCCCTCCGTCCCCCCTGAATCTTCCCCCAGGATGGAGGAATGTTTTTTAAGAAAGGCATCCGCCTCAGCAACTGTTTTAATCCTTACTCTTCCTCCGTCCCAGAACACCAACATCCCTTCTGGCATCGCCCACTTAAACCAAATCCCGTGGTTGAACAGTTTTTTAGATAAGAAGGAATATTTCCGTCTCATCTCCCTAATCTTTTTTGGGATCTGCTTCAAGATGGCTACTTCCTTTTGTTGGTAAATTAACGGACCCTCCCTCTGCGCCTTCAAGATTCCCTCCCTTGTCGACCTTCTAACAAATTTAATATGTATCTCTCTGGGTACTTCATTCATCCTGGCATATGCTGAGTTTATTCTGTAGACTAGGTCAATGTCCCCCCTGATCTCCTCTTTGGGTTTGTGTAAATAGTCTGATAAAATTGTACTCATGAGATCAGGAAGGCATTCACCAGATTCCTCAGAAATATTCTGAAATCTTAAAAAATATGACATCCTCCACCATTCCTTCGTGATTTGGACTGCCTCCCTCTATCAACGGATGATTTTCTGGATTAATTGATTCCTTCCCAGGAGTGCCTTCTTTGTCTTAATAATTGATAGTGGAAAGTGTTTTGCTCTCTGGACATAACTTTTTTACAACTTTTCTGAACTTTTTTCCCGGGACTTGCTCCAGCGGCCGCACCCAAAAAACGCCATCTTAGTGGCACTGACTTAAACAGCTCACCATGGCTTCAAAAAAACAACCAGGAAATCCAGGATTGGAAGAGAGAATGACAGCTTTGGAAACAGTCTTAAACTCGTTGGTGCTGGAAATCAGAGAATTTAGAAAGAATCATACTAGCACTAAGCTTGAACTATTGGAGACACAGAAAAAATTGATGGAGAATACACAGAAGACCGAGGAGTTGGAAGTGGGGCTGGCTGGGGCAAAGGGAGAACTTAAAAATGTTAATACTGAAATTGGAGATTTGTCTGGTCATATGTCTAGGATGGATTTTGAGAGGATGTCATATTTTTTAAGATTTCAGAATATTTCTGAGGAATCTGGTGAATGCCTTCCTGATCTCATGAGTACAATTTTATCAGACTACCGATACTTTTTGTTGGGACTTCAGGAACGGCTATAATGTACCTGAAACTACAAAAGCCCAAATTGCACTGTTAGCCTAAAGAGGGAACCAATCTATTAAAGCCCTCTCTTAATAGAAAACAATTGGGATTCTTGGGGATGGCTGGTTTTTGTAGAATTTGGATTCTTAGTTTTTCATTTATTGTCAAGCCCCTTTATGAGGCTGTTAAATGGGGGGTGGGGGGTGGAAAATATTTGAGGCAGGGCATAAAGTGATTTTTAGACATAAGAGTGGAATGACTGTCCCAGTAAACAGTGGGATAGAACAAAGAGGGAATGGACCCCTACAGCAGTTGAGAAAGGGTTAAGAATTTGGGAATGGGGATGATTTTTTTTTTTATATTGAAAATGTTTTATTGGTTTTTACCATTTTCGAAAAGGGTAGGGTAAGGGATACAGAAACATATTAAGAACTTTCGCGTCGGGATCATTGGCCCTTCTAGGGCTTCATAATAAAACATTAAAAGAACATTTTTCCAAAAGTACTACAAGGTGAAAATAAGTACAAGATTCCTAAATTCTCCATTCTATGCTAGCAGTCGTATACAAACATCCAGACATAAGGTTATGCAATATTAATAATAATAATAAAAAAAGCAAAGTTATTTTTTCGATCTAAGTCTCTTGGCAATTGTATCTTCTTTTTCTCCTCCCTGGCCCCCAGCGGGCGGGGCCGTGGCCCCCTCCGTCCCCCCTGGATCTTCCCCCAGGATAGAGGAATGTTTTTTAAGAAAGGCTTCCGCCTCAGCAACTGTTTTAATCCTTACTCTTCCTTCATCCCAGAACACCAACATCCCTTCCGGCATCGCCCACTTAAACCAGATCCCGTGGTCAAACAATTTTCTGGATAAGAAGGAATACCTCCTTCTCACCTCCCTAATCTTTTTTGGGATCTGCTTCAAGATGGCGACTTCCTTTTGTTGGTAAATTAACGGCCCCCCTCTCTGCGCCTTCAAAATTCCCTCTCTGGTTGACCTTCTAACAAATTTAATATGTATCTCTCTGGGTACTTCATTTATCCTGGCATATGCTGAATTTATTCTGTAGACTAGGTCAATGTCCCCCCCTGATCTCATCTTTAGGTTTCTGTAAATAGTCTGCTAAAATTGTACTCATGAGATCAGGAAGGCATTCACCAGATTCCTCAGAAATATTCTGAAATCTTAAAAAATATGACATCCTTTCAAAATCCATCCTAGACATATGACCAGACAAATCTGCAATTTCAATGTTGACATTTTTAAGTTCTCCCTTTGCCCCAGCCAGCCCCCCTTCCAGCTCCTCAGTCTTCTGTGAATTCTCCAGCACTTGCTTCCGTGTTTCCAGAAGGTCCTCCTTGAAACTTTTATTATCAGCTCTCAAAGCTTTAATTTCCTGCACCAGAGCTTGTAACACTGATTCCAAAGATGACATTCTTTGTTCCAATCCTGCCAATTCTGATTTTGATGCCATGGTAAGCTGTTAAAGTCAGTGTCACTAAGATGGCGTTTTTTGGGTGGGGCCGTTGAGGCAAATCAGGAGAAAAACAGTTCAAGTGAAAGTTGTAAAAGAATTCAAGACCCAGCAGAGAAACACTTTTCACAGTCAAAAATTTTAGCAGAGAAGGCACTCAGGGAAGGAATCAATTAATCCAGAAATTTCTTCATTAGTAGAGAGAGAGAGTCCATTTCACAAAGAGATGTTGGTAATTTTCCAAAGGTAAAAATAGTCATTCAGGAACAAAGGGAACCATCCTCCACCGCCCCGTCTGACAGCCAGGAGGAGAAAATAACCAAAGAAAAATTGTATCAAGCCAGCCGGACTTAGATACATTGTAAGAAAATAAGCCGCAGATCACTTTCGCTTATTTCTTTTTTTTTTTTTTTATATTGAAAAAGTTTTATTGGTTTTACAGTTTTTCAATAGGGTGGGGTAAGGGATACAGAAAATTTTTTGAGAGCATTCACGTCAAAGTCGTCGGCCCTTCTGGAACTTCAATATAAATCAATAACAAAACATTGTTCATAACACTACAAAGTGAAAACAAGTACATGTTTCTAAGTTCTCAATTCTATGCTGTCAGTCATTTACAAAAATCCAGATACACATGTTATACAATATTACTCAAAAATCAAAGCAAAGTTATTTTTTTGATCTAAGTCTCTTGGCTATTGGGTCTTCTATCTCACCCTCCGGGCCCCCAGCGGGCGGGGCCATGGCTCCCTCCGTCCCCCCTGAATCTTCCCCCAGGGCAGAGGAGTGTTTTTTAAGAAAGGCTTCCGCCTCAGCAACTGTTTTAATCCTCACTCTTCCTCCTTCCCAGAACACCAGCATCCCTTCGGGCGTCACCCACTTGAACCAGATCCCGTGATCAAACAACTTTTTGGACAAGAAGGAAAATTTCCTTCTCGATTCTCTAATCTTTCTAGGGATCTGCTTCAAGATGGTAACCTCCTTTTGCTGGTAAATTAACGGACCCCCCCTTTGCACTTTCAGGATTTCCTCTCTGGTCGACCTTCTAACAAATTTAACATGTATCTCTCTAGGTACTTCATTTATCCTGGCATATGCAGAATTTATTCTATAGGCTAGGTCAATGTCCCCCCTAATGTCATCCTTGGGTTTCTGTAAATAGTCTGCTAAAATTGTGCTCATGAGATCAGGGAGACATTCACCAGATTCCTCAGAAACATTCTGAAATCTCAAAAAATATGTCATCCTTTCCATATCCATCCTAGACACATGCCCATTTATTTCCACAACCTCATTTGTGACATTTTTAATCTCTCCCTTAGCCCCCTCCAGCCCCCCCTCCAATTCTTCATTCTTCTGTGTGTTCTCCAGCACTTGCTTCCGCATATCCAATAACTCCTTTTTAAAGTTGATATTTTCTGCCCTCTGAGCCTTGATTTCTTGTACCAAAGTTTGTATAACCGATTCAAGAGAAGCCATCCTTAGTTCTAAGCTTGCCAGTGCTGATTCTTGTGCCATGATTAGCTGTAAAAGTTGGTGCCACTAAAATGGTGTTTTTAGGGTGGAGCTGTTAAGGCAGATCAGGAGCCAAAAGTTCAGTTCAAAGTTGTAAAGTTCAGGAACCAAGAGAGAAACAATTTTCCAAATCAATAAGTATAATAACGAAGGCACTCCAGAAAAGAAATCACAAATCCAAAAAATTTTTTTTTACTTTAGTAACCAGAGGAAGTCCAAGTCACAAAGAGATGCTGGAAATTTTCCATAAGTAAAATAGTCACTCAGGGTCAAAGAGAAGCCATCTTCCGCCGTCCAAGCTCAAAGCCCAAAGGGGAGAGTGGTTAAAGAAATTGTTTGAGCCAGACCTAGAAACTCTGTTGCAAATCAAGCCGCAAATCACTTTCCCTTGTACAAACAGTCCGGATTGAAAATATCCGCTTCCTCGCAGCGAGGAGCCATTTTCAAGCACCGCTTAAATCCGAGGGTTTTTTTTACAAGCAAACACCCCCCCTCTACGTCTTTCAATCCAGGCTGCCAGCATAAATAATGTTGTAAATCACTCACTCTTCACCTCGCCGCCAAAGCCCCAGGGAGCCTTCCGACCCGCACGCTCAGTTCTTTTTAAATTCGCTGATCGTTACCGTCCTCCATTGGCGAAGGGAAACTCCCCCCGCAGCATGCCTCCCCTCGCCTAGACCGAAGACAAGGGTCGTTCTCCAGCCGCCGCTGAGAGGAACAGACCCAGGTAAGCCAGCCCTACGGGAGGCCCCCAAAAATGGGGGTGCCTCGCCCCCGATGGGGGGCAGAAAGAAGGAAAAGTGGCGAACGAGTCCAAGACTCATCCGTCGCCGCTGGAAGGCCGCTGGAAGTCTATCGGAATGGGGATGATTTTGAGAAGTCCAAGTCCCGTGCTCTTTTTTCTGCAACAAATGAATGCCCCAGGAGTTATCTAATAGACATTTCATTTGTTGCTGAACATCTTCACCTCTAACTTTTAGCTGAGGTCTGCAAACTTGTTACCTCTTATCAGCTTTCTAGCTCCCCATAATTGCTACACATTTTACACATGCATATTTCTTGTTGATAAGCATTCTTTGTTCTTGGCAGACAGACACCCCCCCAATTCCAGTCTTCCTGTTTTACTTTCAAATGTGTGTCATGATCCAATCCATCATTCCACCCCTTTGAATCTGAAAATGATCTAATTTTCCAAGATTCACACAACGTCAGTATCTGTACTGGTAGACACACACACACCCTGCAGTTTGCATATAGGTGGAAAGGCAAAACAGAGGGCATTGTAATGCACAACAGGTGATTATGAGAACAATGACTCTGCCTGCCAGAGTCATTATTAGGTACTTAACCAGTGAGATCAGGCAACCATTCTGTCAGTCAATGCCACTAGCCATTCCGTTGGTTCATGTGGGGGTGGGGGTGTTGCAGCTTTCTTTGCAATGTGTATAGTTCAGCTGTGGAATTCCTCCGATTTGTCCAGAATATCCACGCAGCATTGTTAGCTATCTGCGGGATCGGATCCTGCCCCATACATCCTCATGGCCGATTCGCTCCCACAGAGAGGGACTTCTCCGGGTGCCGTCCACTAGACTTTGTCAGCGGGCGACGCCCAGGGGAAGGGCCTTCTCTGTGGTGGGCCCGACCCTCTGGAACGACCTTCCCCCCGAAATCAGAACAACCACGGACCTCCGCTCCTTCCAACAGAAACTAAAAACACACTTCTGCTTGGCTGGCCTAGGGTAATTTCAATTTTTTAAATTGTTTTAGGGGTTTTAGGGATAGTTTTAGTTTTATAGGAGTTTTTAGTGCAGGGCCAGTTTAATTTGTTTTTAACTTTGTATTCTGTCTGTTTTAATTGTTTTTAATTCCCTGTGCCCCGCCTCGAGTCCCTTCGGGGAGAGAGAGCGGGTTATAAATTAAAATTATTATTATTATTATTATTATGGCGAGGCTGTAGTGCGCGAGACGAGCAGAAGCGAAACGTTCAGGCTGTCCCCGACGGTAGGGAAGCGAGCGGACTAGTCCTGGTCTCCAGACCTCGTCGCCAGTGTTAAGTCTCTTAAATAGTGAGTCCGACACAGGCTAGTCATTATAAAAAGGGTTATTTGCTTCCAAACATTCAACTATGTACAATATTAAAAGTGCAGAAAAAGTACCACGCTTTCCCGCCTGACAGCTATTTATACTAGGCTGTCAGGCGGGAAGCGATTAGCAAGGCTGATAACTCAAATCCGGCCAGTCACGTCTTAGCCAATCAGGCGCGACTGGCTGTTACATTTGTAACAAGTAAACGAGGCAATTTAGCAAGGCGGGTAACTGAATCCGGCTAGTCGCGTCTTAACCAATCAGATGCCACTGGCTGTTAACAAGTATGAGGTCATGCAAAGTTGACCAGACTTAGTGGCTTGGTCGTAAGTCGAGGATTCTACAGTTCCTATGGTTTCCAATCTCTCTTTCAGGTAAAGTGGGCATAATGTAGGTGGGTGGGAAGACCACAGAGACATAACAAACCATATGGTCTCATCCCAACAGTTATTAAGTCTATGTGTATTAATGTCTTAGTCTTCACACACACAGACGCATCAATCAGCTAGTGGTAATAATGGGGTAACTTCTAGTGTGAGTAGCTACAAATAGCTTTTGGGGAAATGTTCTAATTGAGGAAACACCTATGGAAGATGGCAGTTCTCCTCTCACCCAACTATGGTTCCGGAAACTTTTGATGCTGGAACAATAATTTAAGTTCCAGTTCTGCTACTGTGGAAGTCACAGGTTGCGCAGTCTAAGAAACAGGAAGGGCAGATCGTGGGTATTTCTTCACTCTGGAAGTGAAGTATCCAAGATGCCAGGCCTTCCACTTTTAGTGCTGTATGGGCGGTCCGAAGCACTTGAAACGGTCCCTTCCACTGCTTATCCACGGAATTTGTTAGTCCCCACGTCTTCACAAGCATCCAGTCTGCAGGCTGAAACGGATGTGCTGGATGATCTAGTCCTGCAGATAACGGGAAAGAAAATTCATAACCCCAGCGAGTTGTCTTACATTTTTGGTACAAGGTCAGTTTGCCCACCAGTGGGATGGACCTCTCCCCTGCCTTCAAGAAGGGATATGGGCGCCCAAAAAGGGCCTCAAAGGGGCTCAAGCCCATTCATTTTCAAGGTGCAAAGTGAAGCCCTAACAATGTGAGTGGCAAAGTTTGTGGTGAGGACAGGTGAGCCTCCTGGCATAGCTGTTTAACTGTTCACACAAACTTAGCTGTGAAATATGGGTCACATTGCTTCCAGTAGGACGTTTGCTACTTCATGATCTTTATTAGTCCTGCAAGCAAAAGCCTCAGGCCATCCTGTGAAGGTACATCCTAGTCCCAAAACATACTTAAAGCCTTGCTTTAATTCAGTGAAGTCTATTTCTCAAATTGTCGCTTGGTAGTTGCCTTTAAGTTGAACTCATAGGTGTGGGTGCCTGTCTACTTTTGGATTATTTCTGGCACAAATCAGACAAGCTGCCACAGATAGCGGAATAGAGACCCTTGCCTACTACACAGCATGTCATACAATCTACCAGTGCTTTTGACCCCCGATGTGTGCCAGCATGTATTTGTTATAAATGAATCCTTAGAGGTGTATCTGATAGAATAAATTTGCACTCTGCCCTCTACCACCCATCATTCCCCTCCATGTCGGATAAACTCGGCCCATGCCCTGTCCCCAGGTGTATAAGAGAGCAGGGAAGTGGGTATGGAAGGAGACATCGGAAATAGGGAAACTGTTCAATTGGAGTGTTGTAGGGACGCTTTCTTAGCAGCCCTATCTGCAGCCTGGTTCCCTTTTGCATTTAATAATCCTCTTTCCTTCCATAATAAAGTTACTACCATCTGTAAACCATTCACATTCAGCATGTGGGAGAGGCTGATCACTAAGATCGGGTCTACTGGCAGATACAGAATCCACCATGTGTACGCAAACACGGGGCAATAGTGTAGCTGGATTGAGGGTGTTAGATTAGACAAAGGAGTCCGACTCAGGCATGGTCAATCAACAGGAACGTTTATTCAGCAACTATTTACAATACACAAGAATCACTACTGGCAAGGGTTTCCCTTCTGACAGCCGTTTATATAGGCTCTCAGGCGGGAAACCCTTGCAGCCATCTAGCTGCAACATTGTATCTATTTTCTAGACAGAATCCGGCCAGCCGCGTCTTAGCCAATCAGATGCGGCTGCCGGCTCCGTTCCGGAATGTGGTGACTCAGAGTTCACCAGACTTGTTGGCACGGTCGTAGACCTGAGGACTTAACAGAGGGTATTGCATACTTCCAATTGTATGGCTGGGGAGTCAAGCAGGAGAGCCTGATACTTGGCTTAGGGCCCCCAGTCATCCAAAATACCCCTTTCATATCAATAATCTCCTGAACCCCATGTGGTACTTTGACTATTAGATGTTGTCCCAGTGTTAACTTTTGGGCTTCTTCAACCAGCAGGGCAGTTGCTGCCTCAGCTCTCAGACATCCAGGCCATCCCAATGCCCACCCCCATCTATTTGCTTATTAAAATATGCTTCTGGGTGAGAACTCCTGCTGCAATGACTTTCCACCCATGTACAAAGAGGGTAAAAAAAGGTGTGGTGGGGTCCGGAAGCCCCATTGCCAGTGCTTTCATAAGCTCACTCTTTATGTGTGTGAATGCTTGTTGGCATTCTCCAGTCCATTCAAATATTTTCCATCCCCCTTTAACAGCCTCATAAAGGGGCTTGACAATTAAACAAAAATTAAGAATCCAAATTCTACAAAAACCAGCCATCCCCAAGAATCCCAATTGTTTTCTATTAAGAGAGGGCTTGAATAGATTGGTTCCCTCTTTAGGCTAACAGCCTCTGCTGTCCGGTTGAGATGCCATACTCTAAGTATTTAACCTCCTGCTGTGCAATTTGGGCTTTTGTTGTTTCAGGTACATTATAGCCGTTCTTGAAGTCCCAACAAAAAGTATCAATAGTCTACGGAGCAATACATCTGTGAGAAACAGATCTACTGGCTCCTGATTACCACCCTGCAGCAAACAAATCCCTATCTTTGATTCTTCACATGCAATCCTGAAATCCATGTGCTATGGCACCAAGAGATAATTGTCACTTCTCCATGCCTGCATTTTCTTACATTAATTCTGATGGATTGGATCATGACACACACTTGAAAGTAAAACAGGAAGACTGGAATTGGGGGGGGGGTGTCTGCCAAGAACAAAGAATGCTTATCAACAAGAAATATGCATGGGTAAAACATGTAGCAATTATGGGGAGCTAGGTGACAGTTTGCAGACCTCAGCTAAAAGTTAGAGGCGGACATGGGCTACAGCAAATGAAATGTGTATTAGATAATTCCTGGGCCATTCATTAGCTAAGAGCCAGGAATGGGACAGCTATAGACCAATAGAACAAATTGTAGAATTATTACTAAATGTTTATTAGATGATGTCTCTTGTTATCCCACCTTCTCCTTTAGTGAAAATGTATAAAAGCTTCCTTAATCCTTTGTTCTTGGTTCTTGGCCTTTTGTCCAGGAACCCTTTTCCTTGGAGGACTCCAATAAAAAGCAAAAAGAAAACCTGCACCTCGTGTCTGGTGTTCATCATTGGCTTCGGCACCAGGCTCAGACCCGAATTGGGGACATCAATTCCATTAATCTGTACAATTGCATCTCCTATAAACAATAGGCCTGAGAGTTCCATTTATTGTTCTTTGGAAGTTTTGGAAACCACCACAGGAATATCATGCCCTGCCCCTCCCTTTATACCTAATCCAAATCCTCCTACAGTTTGTCTTCTGATTGTTACAGTTCTTTCTTCAGAATAAAATGGTTCACCAGACAGACAGATGACATCTTGTCCTTCAATTGTCAAAATAGCTTTGGCTAAGTGCAGTCGCAGTGAGTTTACACACCCTAGTCATTCCCAGCAGAAATCTGTTAAATTAGGGAAGGCACAAATCTTAACAAATAAACCACGTGGTTACATAGAAGACAGAGAAAGAGACAGACAGACAACAGAAAAGAACAGAAACCAACATTTTTCCCTTTTCTTTTAAGTACCCTTATGTAGCCAAATTAGTTTTCCTGTATCATCTTTCAGCAAAGTCCGTTTCTCACACAATTTCCTTGCTCTCAGCCAAAATCTTGGCATCTAAGGAAATCTCCGAGGGCATCTCTGGCACCCGCGAGCTAATGCTTCCCATGAGCCTTTACATGTAGGGCTCACTTTGGCCTAGCCGGGTGACCACCCACCGTAAGTTTCAGGGAAAAAAAGATTCTGGGAAGGACTTCGATTCCCACGAAGTATTTTGGCCCCTTCCTCGGGAATCATCTGGGTTTTTCGGATCAAAAAGGTAATCCATGAGGACCTCTGCCCCTCTGCAGTAGTACCAGGCCCCTCTACTCTTTTCTCTCTTTTCTACTCTTCTGGGTCTTTGCCTTTTTGCTTTCACAGGACAAAAGCAGCAACAACAAAAAAAAATTCACTCACTTTTCCAACCATTTTCACACACTCTCTCTTTTCCCTAACAGAAGGTCCTGTGCTCTGGCCTGACCCTAATACTTTCCAGGCTCTCTTGGTAAAACACACAGAGGAACTAAGATCCAGCTGTGATTGGGAGAAAGATTTCATCACTCACACACATGCAGGCATACACACATTTCCCATGCTTTTCCATGCTTTAAAATTAAATTTTAGAGAATTAAAATTTAGAGGTACTCACCTTCTTTCCAGGCAGCCTTTGAGCTCAAACTCAAAACCCCTTTAAAACCTAGATCCAAATGGCTAAAGACCAGGTAAAAGTCCACCCACAGACTCAATGAGGTCTGCGCCGGCATGGGTTTCTTTTTTTACCTGGGCCACAGCCATTGGTTAGGCTAGTTCGGAGTCCCATCTGGGTCGCCAATTGTTAAAAGGAATGTCCTTCTGGGTTTGGCTCCAAGTGGGGAAGAAGACACTGGAGACATGGAGGCTGCTTGGAAAGATGGTTTAATGGTGGACAGGACCACATGGCTGGAGTCCTGAACAGAAAAGGTGCTTACATGCTTCAATGTTGGTGGACAGGAAGAGAAGGGCTGAGCAAGGGGGCTTGCAGGGCTTTTTATCAACTGTTTGGCCCCACCTATCTGTTTCTTGTTCCTGTGTAAGAACTGTACTCTGATTGGTTGCCAGGCTCCCATGGGCTGAGTCCAGGTTCGGTAAGGCCAGTCCTACCTTAATCCCATGACTCTGGAGCTGAAGAGGAGAACTCTTTATTATGTAAAGTGGACTAGCCCAGGCCTTAATGGCCCATTGACAAAGGGGGTGGGGGCAGGAGGCTGCAGGAAACAAAACATTTTTCTTCATTTTAATTTAATAATAATTTAATAATAATTTATTACATTTATAAACCGCCCCCTCTCCCCAAAGGGACTCGGGGCTGTGTACAGGAAAATTAAAAACCATCTAAAAACATACAATACATAACAAAATTAAAAACGAATTAAATTAGCCTGTACTAAAATTTTAACAATTAAAATTGCAGCCCATTAAAAACCAAATAAAACAATTTGAAAATACAGACTGGGGCGAGAAACATAAATTAGGCCAAGCCGGCCTGATGGAACAGGTGAGTTTTTAATTTTTGGCGGAAAGCGCGGAGGTCTGTAGTCGTTCTAATATCCGGGGGTAGGTCGTTCCAGAGGGTCAGACCCATCACAGAGAAGTCCCTTCCCCTGGGCATCGCCCGCTGGCATTGCCTGGTGGACGGCACACGGAGAAGTCCCTCTCTGTGTGAGCGAATCTTTATTTAATTTATATACCGCACCCTTTCCCAAAAGGGACTCAGGGCGGTGCACAGGCAATTTAAAAACATATATAAACAACAATATACTTCCTTCCGGTTTCCTGGAGGCGACGGTCGAGTCCTGGGACTCGTCTGCCGTTTTGTTTCTTTTACGGCCCCTAACGGGCAGGGAGTTCCTTTTAAAGGACTGCCGCCGTACGGTCGGCTTGCTGGGATTTCCCCATCCCGACGGCGGTCGGGGGGGGGGGTCCTTGTCTTCGACCCAGGCGTGGAAGAACATGCTGCGGGGGGCTTGGTTCCCTTTGCCGATGGAGGACCGGAACATTTGATTGCTCTCGAGAGGGCTGAATCGCTGGAGTTGGAGGCATTACCGAGACTCTAGGCTACAGAGTGGATTGTGAGTGAATTTATTTAATTGCTGGCAACTTTGCTTTCAAAGAAGATGGAGGGGGGAGTTTGTGAAACCCCCCCTCGGAATGGAAAAAAAGCGGCGTTTTAAAAATGCTCCTCAGGCTTGAGGAAGCGGAGAAATTTGCATTCAAACTTTTTTAAACGATAGTGAAAGTCTTTCCGGGATGATCGTTGGATACTTAGTATCGAAGTCTGGCAATAAAGAAGCAATTTTTTCCTTGCTAATTCCCGGTGGCTTCCAGATGGGCTGGGGAAGATGGTGTTTCTTTGTTCTCCGGAGACATACTCTTCATGGATGATTGCTGACATTCCCTTGTGATTGGGACTGCCTCTTTCTTTTTACTAATGATTGTATGTAACTGATTAATTGGTCCTTTCCCTGAAGTGCCTTTTTCTTTCTATTTGATTGTAAGAACTTGGTCTCTCTCTGGACTCTAATTAGATAAAATTGTGACTTTGTTTATTGGAATTTGCTCATATCCTGACTCACTGACTCCTCTTCAGCAGACGCCATTTTACTGACACAGACTTAAATCTTTCATCATGGCTTCAAAAAAGCAGACACATCAACCTAAAATCACCTCGATGTTACCCGAAAAATCTGATATGGATGCTAGATTAACAGCAATGGAAGAAACTCTTCAGACCTTGGTGAAAGAAATCAAAGAAATGAGGAAGGACCATGTCAGTTCTAAATTAGAACTTTTGGAGACGCAGAAGAAATTAATGGAAAACACACAAAAGATTGATGGGCTGGAGGTGGGGCTGGCTGGGACAAGGGGAGAGCTTAAAAGTATTAATAATGAAATAGGGGATTTAACTGGTCATATGTCTAGGATGGATTTTGAAAGGATGTCATATTTTTTAAGATTTCAGAATGTTCCTGAGGAGAGTGGTGAAGATTTAACTGATTTAATGTGCACAATTTTATCAGATTATGTACACAAGCCTAAGGATGAGATCAGGGGGGACATTGACTTGATATATAGAATAAACTCAGCATATGCCAGGATAAATGAAGTACCCAGAGAGATACATATTAAATTTGTAAGAAGGTCGACAAGGGCGCAAAGAGACAGTCCTTTAATTTATCAACAGAAAGAGATTGCCATCTTGAAGCAGGTCCCAAAGAAGATTAGAGAGATAAGACGGAAATACTCCTTCTTGTCCAAAATATTATTTAAACAGGGGGTCTGGTTCAAGTGGGTGATGCCAGAGGGAATGTTGGTGTTCTGGGAGGGAGGAAGAGTACGAATTAAAACAGTTGCAGAGGCGGAAGCCTTTCTTAAAAAACATTCCTCAATCCTGGAGGATGAAAATGGGGGAGCAGAGGGTGCCGCGGCCCCGCCCACTGGGGGCCAGGGAGAAGAAGATACAATTGCCAAAAGACTTAGATCTCAAAAGTGACTTTATTTTAGTACAGTATAACTTTTGTTTGGATGTTTATACATGATTGCTAGCATAGATTTTACGATGATATATTTGCATTTCTTTCCACTTTGTAGTACAAATGAAAATTTATGTATTATCTATATTTTGTTATGAAGCCTCGGAAGGGGTCAACGACTTCGACGTGAAAGTTCTCACAATATCTTTTACACACCCTACCCTTTACCCTATTTGTAAAAAATTATAAAACCCAATAAAACTTTTTTTTCAAAAAACAAAAATATATACAAAATATAAAGCCAAATTAAATTAATATCCCTGTGCTAAAATTTAAATATATTAAAACAATATCCCTAAAACCAATTTAAAACAATTTAACTGCAGACTGTGGGCTAGGTGATGTAAGTTAGGCCAGGCCGGCCTGTTGGAAAAAATAGGTTTTAAGGTTCTGGCGGAAGGAGCGGAGATCCGTGATCGTTCTCAGTTCGGGGGGGTAAGTCGTTCCAGAGAATTGGGCCCTCCACAGAGAAGGCCCTTCCCCTGGGCGTCGCCCGCTGGCATTGCCTAGCTGCTGATACATAGCGGGGAGCCAGGTATATAACAAGCACGCCCAATTGCCTCCCTGGGCCCCACTTCACGCAGAGGGACTCACAACCGGTGGTCTGTGGTACCACCCCTACCTAGGGCCCGGGGTTGATGAAACGCGCAGTAACCTGGCGGGCACATTTCCACGAGCGGAAGTCCTCCCTCGTGGCCCAGCCAGGTCTCCGTAATCCCAGCCAGGTCCGGCTCCCCCTCCGACACAAGGTCGTTAATGAGGGGGGCTTTGTTGACCACGGACCTGGCGTTGCATAACATCAACCGCGGGCCCTGGCTCTGTGAGCCCGGACCACCTAGATCGCGGGGGGAGCCCAGGGGGCTGGTGCGCGTGACCACCTGTAACCAATGGGCACGCGCCTCCACCCGGTGGTGACCTTCCTGTCTCCCAACGCCCCTGCCCCTCCCTACAACCGTTCTGATCGAACAACTCTCTGTACAATCGACCCGTATCCCCCCCCCGGTCTTGGACTCACCCGCTTCACTCCCGTCATCACCAACTGGCCTGGCCCTATTCCTAGCCCTAGGCTGCCTAATCCCTTCCTCCACCCTGGAACCCCCTAAAAGCCGAATAAAATATTTAATTAAAAAACCCTTCAGTCTGCGGTGTGTCCACTTCTCTTGACTAACTAGTCCGTCCTCGAAGTGGGCCCTCGATAGAGAGGAGGGCCAAGCCTGCGAGAGGGGGGACTCCCGCAGGGCGATGAGGTCTGCCCTCGAGTACATGATGACATATAAATAATAGAAATAGATATAAATATAAATATGATATAAAATGGGTCACATAGTTAGTTATGGAGAACATCGTTGGCATATAAAATGTTTGAATTAGATGTTAAAATTGATTATTAAGATGGTTAAATAATTCATATTAAATTCATATTAAAATAAGTTCACATGCTTTTGTTACATATTGTTTTTAGTTGCTCAATAAGTCCCATATTATGAGGTCCCCTAAATAGCCAAAAATCACCTGGATTGTCCAAGGGACATTGAGGCCAGACATACATACAATAATGAGAAAAGGCTACCTTTGATCCTTATTATTATTATTATTTATTAGATTTTATATCTACTCCTCCTAATGTCTCAGATTGAGGCAAAATACAACCCATTGGCAAATCTTTGAGCTGCTTCCCTTTTGCAACTCTTTTACTCCTGTACTGGATGCCTTTTTGCTACCAGTTTTCCCCTTTCAAAACCAGAACACGGGTAAATATAACCTTAATCTCCCGGGACGTCTCCAGTCTGGTTTTTTCCTTTTGCTTTTGTTTTCCTCTTGCTTAGGGCTGGAAACAGGTGGATACCACTTATCCCCTGGGAATGTCTCCTTCTCCAGTCTCCTTACCTTTCCTCCACATTTTGCCTCTTTCTGTTCCTCCACCGGTTCCTGCTCCTCGTTTTCTTCAGGGCTTCAGCCTTTGAGTTCAATTAAGAACTCAAGATCACCAAGGATCTTACTGAGGCTGGACGTTCATTTAGCCAGTGGCTCATAACACTCAGTCAACCCACACTTTGCATCAGTGGGACACACGGATCTCTGCATCACCCCTTGCTTTTCAGAGTACTCAATCATTGTCAACGACTCCTGAGCTCTGAGTGCGGCTGGCAGTGCAGAGACACACAGTCCTGGTCACCGACCGGGAGTTTTATTTCAGAGCAGTCACACACCTTTCAGCCACTAAATCTTACCCGTCCAGGGGCCCTCCTCTGGTAGTCTTCGGTGCCTTCCAATTGAATCCAGGCGTGGAATCCCGGACAAGCCCCCAGATTGATGTCCCCAATTCGGGTCTGAGCCTGGTGCCGAAGCCAATGATGAATGCCAGACACGAGGTGCAGGTTTTCTGGTTGCTTTTTATTGGAGTACTCCAAGGAAAAGGGTTCCTGGTCAAAAGGCCAAGAACCAAGAACAAAGGATTAAGAAAGCTTTTATACATTTTCAGTAAAGAAGAAGGCAGGACAAGGTGAAACAGTGAGAGATATCCTCTAATAAACATTTTAGTAATAATTCTACTCTATTGGTCTATAGCTGTCCCATTCCTAGGTCAATTCTCCACCCCATTTCTGATTCCCCCTTTTTCCACCCTTTTTCCATCTCTTCTCCACCCCTTATCCCACCCACCCACCCTCACCTGATAACGGCCAATTAAGATCTCTCCTACTTTACATTACACTATCTTGGTAAGGACAGTATCACCATCCGTGACTTATTTTATGTCTTGCTAGATAACACCCATTTGTGGCCAATACGGCCTCCTGCAACGACTACCACCTGTTATTTACTCAAGGGTAGACCTCATCTCCCTGCGGGAGTCCCCACTCTTGCAGGTTTGGCCCTCCTTTTTAACAAGGGCCCACCTCAATGAGGGATTCATTGATCAAGAGAGGTGGGCGAAGCGCAAACTGAGGGGGTTTTTAACTAAATTTTTAATCAAATCTTCAATTCGGATTTTAGGGGGTACCAGGGGGGGCGGTGTTACTCAGTTTGGTTCCGAGAATACCACCAGGCCGGCTGGCGGATCCGCTAGGGAAGCGAGTAGGTCTGATAAGAGGGGGGGGGAATAGGGGTTGATCCTATAGAGGGCTTTGCCATCAGAATGGTTCAGGGGAGGGGTGGGAGTGGTGGGAGGCAGGGAGCTCATTACCCGTTGGGAGAACGAGGCTGCTGGTTACAGGCGGTCCCCTGCCCCAACTCCCTGTGTCCCCCCCGCAATCTAGGAGGTCAAGGATCACAGAGCCGGGGCCCCAGGCTGATGTTATGCAACGTCAGGTCCGTGATCAACAAAGCCCCCCTCATTAATGACCTTGTGTCCAAGGGGGAGCCGGACCTGGCGGGTATTACGGAGACCTGGTTGGGCCACGAGGGAGGACTTCCCCTCATTGAAATGTGCCCACCATGTTACCGAGAATTTCATCAGCCAAGGGCCCTAGGCAGGGGTGGGGGGGTGGCGGTTATTGTTAGGGAAGGTCTCGAGCCGAGAGAGACCACTGTGCCTCAGACTGCCGGTTGTGAGTCCCTCTGCGTGAAGTGGGGCCTAGGGAGGCAGTTGGGCTTGCTGATTGTGTACCTTGCTCCCCGCTACGTATCAGCAGCCCTGACCGAGCTCCTTGAGACGATCGCCGAGGTGGCGGTTGATACCCCCAGACTGCTAGTCATGGGGGATTTCAACCTGCCATCGGTAGGCGAGACATCCGAGGTAGCTCGGGAGTTCATGGCCTCCATGACGGCCATGGACCTGACCCAAATAATTCAGGGCCCCATGCACGAGGGGGGACACACACTGGATTTGATTTTTTTCTCTGGCCAGTGGATGAGTGATCTGGGAGAAGGGGATTTAGTCACCATACCCCTGTCATGGTCAGATCACTCTCTCCTTCAGCTGGACTTTCCAACCGTTACACCCCACCGCGGGGAGGCGGAACCAGAGATTCCAAGATGGTTCCGCCCCAGGCGCCTGATGGACCCAGAGAGGTTCCAGATGGAGCTTGGGCCATTACCTGTGACCTTGACCTGCGACTCGACTGAGGACCTAGTGGCCGCATGGAATAGTGCGGCCAGGGGGGCCTTGGACCGGGTCGCGCCCTTGCGGCCTCTCACAGGGCGCTGATCCACCCAGGCTCCTTGGTTTTCTGAGGAGCTGAGGGGGATGAAACGCCGCAAGAGACGCCTAGAGAGTAGGTGGAGATCCACATGGTCCGAATCTGACCGAACACAGGTAAGATCCCACTTGAGGACGTACCTAGTGGCGATAAGAGTGGCCAAACACAATTATTGTGCCTCTCTTATCGCATCCGCAGATAACCGCCCTGCCGCCCTGTTTGGGGTGACCCGCTCCCTCCTCCAACAGAGGCCACGGGAAGCCCCTTTGCAGGGCAGAGCAGAGGAATTTGGAGAGTATCTGCAGGATAAAATCGTGCAGATTCGGAACGAGTTGACCTCCACAGAAAGTAGTCTGGAGGGACCTTCCGAGGCAGGTCTTGAGACAGTATTATGGGAGGAATTTGACTTTGTCACTTCCGATGATATGGACAGGTTGCCGAGGAGACTAAAGGCCACCACATGTTTATTGGACCCATGTCCCTCCTGGTTTGTACTGGCATCCTGGGAGGTCACACGAGGCTGGCTCCAGGAAATAGTGAATGCCTCTCTGAGTGAGGGGTTCTTGCCGGCCGCCTTGAAAGAGGCGGTGGTGAGACCCCTCCTCAAGAAGCCTTCCCTGGACCCAGTGTTGTTGGTAAATTATCGTCCGGTCTCCAACCTTCACTTTTTAGTGAAGGTTGTAGAGAGTGTGGTAGCACAGCAGTTCCCCCATCACCTGGAGGAAATTGATTATCTGGACCCGCGCCAGTCCGGCTTCCGACCTGGGCACAGCACCGAGACGGCATTGGTCGCGTTGGTGGATGATCTCTGGAGGGCTCGGGATAGGGGTTGCTCCTCTATCCTGGTCCTATTAGACCTCTCAGCGGCTTTTGATACCATCGACCATGGTATCCTATTGCACCGACTGGAGGGGCTGGGGGTGAGAGGCACTGTTTTACGGTGGTTCTCCTCCTACCTCTCCGGTCGGACGCAATTCATGTTGGCAGGGGGGCAGAGGTCGACCTCGAGGCCCCTCATGTGTGGGGTACCTCAGGGGTCAGTCCTCTCGCCACTCCTGTTCAACACCTACATGAAGCCGCTGGGTGAGATCATCCGTGGTTTTGGGGTAGAGTACCATCAGTATGCTGATGATACTCAGCTGTACATATCTACCCCAAACCACCCCAACGATACCGTTGAAGTGATGTCCCAGTGTCTGGAGGCCGTACGGGTCTGGATGGGGAGTAACAAACTCAAACTCAACCCGTCCAAGACCAAGTGGCTGTGGTTTCCGACGCCCTGGTTTAGCCAGTTGACACCATCACTGGCCATTGGGGGCGAATTGTTAGCCCCCATGGAGAGGGCTCGCAATCTAGGTGTCCTCCTGGATTCCAGGCTGTCCATGGACGACCATGTGACAGCCGTGGCCAGGGGGGCTTTTTACCAGGTCCGCCTGGTCCGCCAGTTGCGCCCCTTACTTGACCGGGACGCCCTCCGCACAGTCACTCAAGCACTTGTGACATCCCATCTAGACTACTGCAATGCTCTCTACATGGGGCTCCCCTTGAGGTGCACCCAAAGGTTACAGCTAGTACAGAATGTGGCTGCGCGGGGGATTATGGGAGCCTCACGGCATTCCCATGTAACACCTCTCCTGCGCGAGCTGCACTGGCTGCCTGTGGCCTTTCGGGTGCACTTCAAGGTGTTGATAACCATCTTCAAAGCGCTCCATGGCACGGGGCCTAGTTATTTGTGAGACCGTCTCCTACCTCACACATCCCTTCGACCGATCCGCTTCCATAGAGAGGGTCTTCTCCGGGTGCCGTCGGCCGGGCAATGCCGGTTGGCGACCCCCAGGGGAAGGGCCTTCTCCGTGGCGGGCCCAGCCCTCTGGAACGGCCTTCCCCCGAACTCCGGACCACCACGGACCTCCGCCTCTTCCGCCAGCGTCTGAAGACGCACTTTTTCCACCAAGCTGGCCTAGCCTAGTCCCCGAGACCATCTTATAAGACTGTGTTTTAAATTGATATAATGTTTTAATTTGTGGGATTTTTAGTGATTTTTAGCACAGGGTATTCCAAATTTAATCAGTTTTTATTGTGTTGTATTATTTATGGAGTGTCTATTTATTTATATGTTTATACTTGTTTTAATTTCCTTCGGGGAGATAGGCGTGGTATAAAAGTCAAATAAAATAAAATAAGAAATAAAATAATGAATGCCCCAGGAGTTATCTAATAGACATTTCATTTGTTGCTGAACATCTTCGCCTCTAACTTTTAGCTGAGGTCTGCAAACTTGTTACCTCTTATCAGCTTTCTAGCTCCCCATAATTGCTACACATTTTACACATGCATATTTCTTGTTGATAAGCATTCTTTGTTCTTGGCAGACAGACACCCCCCCAATTCCAGTCTTCCTGTTTTACTTTCAAATGTGTGTCATGATCCAATCCATCAGTTGTTCCAACAGAGCTCAGCATCAACACCTCTAAACCTGGTCCTGATCCTTTGGCATCTCCAGTGAAAAAGAAGTCAGACAGCTGATACTGGAAAAATCACGCTGAAGACCTTGAAGAACAATTAAATATGGGATCATTAAAGGCAACCTTAAATGTTGGTTACATTTGTCACAAATTGTCAGGCCTGTTTCTTCGTTGACTCAGGAAAGACCACACTTAGACATTATTTTGAAATGTTAAGGCTCCTTTTACTAAGTTACGATAGCGTACAGACCAAGTAAAGCTGAGAATGAATAGTTTAGGCGCGAACAGAAAGTATTAAGCTTAAGCCCATCCCAATCCCCAAACCCCCCCTGTGCATTGTCCAATATGCAGCCATCTCCAACATCAGGTGGGCAGGTCTTCACCATCCTGGAATGCAGGTCCGTTAAACAGGAGATAACACGAAACATCAACATTGTCCACCAGCAGAACACATTCACCCCAAACCCCCCACCCTCCCCGTTTCCATGGCAGCGAAGCAGGAACTAGCGAGACTGACATCCGGACCTCCTCCAGGAACAGCGGGAAATCCAGGGCAGCAATAGGCATACGAGAGGCTACACCTGAAAGAGAAGAAGGGAGAGACAAAACAACGGAGAGGAGAAAGAAAAAGAGTCAAGGTTTGTGTGGATACTTGGCATAAAACTGGCGTACCAGTTTAGGAGCTTTGAGATGCTCTTTATCCACCCATTCGTTGTGAGAAGGGGGGAAATCTTTCCACATGACCAGGAACTGAGTTTTATTTCTGCGGATCCTGGAGTCCAAAATGTCTCGCACCTCGTAATGATGATGACCATCCACCAAGGTAGGTTTAGGAGCATCAGGCAATCTTTTGCGGAGATGAGAGGTACGAGCAGGTTTCAGTAAGTGAACATGGAATACAGGGTATAGCCGCCGATAGGTCTTGGGGAGATCCAAACGGACCGACACAGAGCTGATAATTTTGGTGATCGTGAAAGGTCCAATAAATTTGGGACCCAGCTTCTTGCATTTTGGGGGGCTATCCAAATTTTTGGTAGATACATAAACCTGATCACCAACTTTGTAGGAGGGAGGGACTGCTCGTTTCTTATCAGCGTACAATTTGTGCGAGTCATGGGCATCGTTTAAAGTTTTCCGGAGAACCAGCCAAACAGAAGATAATCGAGAGGACCATTCAGATAAAGAGGGAACCGTCGGCGAGACGTGAGGCAGTTCGGGTATGGGTACAAAGTCCTGTCCGTAGATGATTTTAAAGGGGGTCATATTCGTACTGGAGTGAACAGAGTTATTATACGCAACTTCGGCATGTATGAGAAGATCAGCCCAATCATCTTGTTGAAAATTAATAAAGCAGCGTAAGTACTGTTCGAGGACGGAATTAACCCTCTCACAAGATCCATTCGTCTGAGGGTGGTAGGCGGAGCTTAAGCTTTGGGCGGAGCCAATCAGTCTCAAAAACTCCTCCCAAAAATGGGAAGTAAATTGGGTTCCTCTATCGGAGATGATGCGTTGCGGGACGCCATGAAAACGATAGATATGGGAAACGAACAGTCGGGCCAGAGATTTGGAAGAAGGAATTTTAGTACAGGGGACAAAATGAACTTGTTTAGAAAAAAGATCGGTAACTACCCAGATAACGGTATAACCCTGACTGGGCGGAAGATCAACTATAAAGTCCATTGAAATTTCCTTCCAAGGCCTTTCCGGCGTAGCCACAGACTGGAGAAGACCCTGTGGCTTACCCGGCGCACGTTTTGAAGCCGCACATACAGGGCAACTGGCAATATACGATTCAACATCTTTCTTCATTGATGGCCACCAGAACTGTCTCTTGATAAGATGAATAGTTTTAACGAAACCGAAATGACCAGCTAAACGTGAGTCGTGTGCTCGTTGCAAGACAAAAGGACGTAATGTAGCAGGAACATATATTTTAGAACCAATCCAGGGAAGATCGTCTCTGGTAGTACAATCACCTGAATGAGTCGAATACCAATCATCAGTAAGTAATTCATCCTTAATACGAGCAATTAGGTCAGCAGGTGGAGTAGTTTGGACAGTAGTTTGGGCCATAGTAGATACTGGAGTAGCAGGTAAAGTGAGTGGCATTATCGGTTGTACTATGGTGAGCTTAGACACATCATATTGAGGCAATCTGGAAAGTGCATCAGCCATAAAATTTTTCCCCCCAGGAATGTATTTGAGGTGGAAATTGAAACGATGGAAATAGTGAGACCAACGAAGTTGCCTTGGGGACAATTTCCGAGAGGAGGTAAGAGCTTCCAAATTTTTATGGTCCGTCCAGACCTCGAAAGGATGTGGGGCACCCTCAAGAAAATGTCGCCAAGTCATGAGAGCCCACCGAACAGCAAAAGCCTCCTTTTCCCAAATCGCCCAACCGCGTTCGGACGCAGTGAGTTTCCGAGATGTGTAAGCACAGGGTTGTAATTGGCCATGTTGATTGAGTTGTAACAGGACTGTGCCTACCGCGACATCACTAGCATCCGCCTGAATCACAAATGGGGAATTCACATCTGGGTGTTTAAGAACAGGCTCAGCCGCAAACAACCGTTTAAGCTTTTCGAAAGCGGCCTGACATTCCATCGTCCATTTGAGAGGGGTTCCTGGACGAGGCTTGCCTTCTCCTTTTGTTTTCAGAAGGTTTGTAATGGGCAAGGCAATATCAGCGAATGACGGAATAAATTGGCGGTAAAAATTCGCAAATCCTAAAAAACTTTGCAATTGTTTACGGGTACGGGGAGGGGCCCACTCCGTCACTGCCTTGACTTTAGCAGGATCCATTTCAATTCCCTCAGAGGAGATACGGTAACCCAAATAGTCAATTCTTTCCTGGTGAAACTCACACTTAGAGAGTTTGGCATAAAGTTCAGCGGAACGCAACTTATTTAATACGGAGCGCACTAGCTTAACGTGCTCGTCGTGTGTTTGCGAGTAGACGACGATGTCATCAATGTAAACAATAACTCCCTTGTAAAGGTGCTCGTGGAGAACCTCATTTATTAGTTGCATAAACACTGAAGGGGCACCTTGAAGACCGAAAGGGAGGACTTTGAATTGGAAACATCCGAGCGGACAGTTAAAAGCTGTCTTCCATTCGTCCCCCTCTTTGATCCTGACCCTGTAATAGGCTTCACGTAAGTCCAGCTTCGTAAAAATCTTACCGGTAGCCAGGTGAGCAAGCATGTCCTTCATGAGCGGAAGGGGGTAAATATTGTGTTCACAAATGGTGTTGAGATATGAATAGTCCTGTATTAATCTTAGAGTGCCATCTTTCTTTTCTCTAAACATAACTGGTGCAGCTACACGGGGCCTAGCTGGTTCAATGAAACCCCTTTGAAGGTTTTTATCGATGAATCTACGTAATTCCTCCATCTCCCGTGGGGTCATTGAATACATACGAGGTTTGGGTAATTGAACCCCAGGAAGAAAATCAATTGAACAGTCAGTAGCCCTATGAGGAGGAAGGGAATCACAAGATCTTTCACTGAAAGCATCCTTTAGGTCCCAATATTCTTTGGGAATTTTCTCCTCACCTGGTATGACCTCGGGTGATGGGAAATCCAATAAATGCGCAGCAGATTCAATATGGGGGGGTGGGTGATGTTGCGGGGGTTGATCAGTTTCTGATGGAAGAGAGGTAAGTTCCGGGAGGGATAAAGGAATGCGCACCCAACCTTCCTTCCAGTTTATCAGAGGATTCCATTTACGAAGCCAATTGACCCCCAAAATTACAGCATTATCGGCAATGGCAGTTACAATAAAGTTGATGGTCTCAGTATGGCCCGTGCCTATAGAAACATGAATTGGTTCGGTGATAAAAGATGCTGGGGTGCCCCCAGCTACAGAACCATCCATTTGGCAAAAGGCTATGGGAGTTTTCAAGGTTTTAAGGTGGAAACCCATTTTAGACACGATGTCTTGGCTTATGAGACATTTTGAACAACCAGAGTCAATGAGAGCCTGCACATTGCATGTACGTCCAGTAGATGGAGCTAAAAGCATTAAATTAATATAGAGGGGCCCGGAGCGATGACTCACCAGGTTGTCGTCAGAAGAGTCTGAAGACGCTTCCCAATCATCAGGTCCTGGGGAGGGCTGGTCAGCAGAGAGGTTGATGGGTTCCATCCCACTCATAGCCGGTTTGGCGCGCACAGTTGGCGTCCTAGGCTGTTTCCGGTCCAAGGAAGAAAGTGGGCGTGGAGGTGGTTTTGATCGGCATTTGTCTGCCCAGTGCCCCTCCTTCCCACAGCGATAACAGCTGCCTGAACGAGGCTGGGTTGTTCTCCCCTCCCCCTTTTGCATGCGTTTCTCCCTCGCAGGGGGGTGAGATTTGGGGCTATCTTCCTGTGTTTTTTTCTCCAAGCGGACTGGATCCTGCAAGTGGGCATGATCCAATTCGACATCCGAAGCTAGATCTATCCAGTCATTCAAAGTTTCGGGGCGAAATCTGTTCACACATGTTTGATAAATATCTTTATTCAGCCCTTCAATATAAATGTCCATTAGGGCCTGTTCACTATAACCAATCATAAACACTGATAGCTCCTGGAAAATCTGCGTGTAAGCCTGAATAGACATGTCCCCCTGCTGCAAACTTTTTAGTTTCATTTTTGCTTTCCTCTCAACACGGGGGTCTTCAAAACGCCTTCTAAGAGCATTCATGAAACGATCGAAATCGCGCAGTGCCGGTGAGCGGCAATTATGTAATGAAACTAACCAATTAGAAGCTTGATCTTCTAGGGTCATAGATACAATTCTGATTTTGATTTCATCGTCCAAATCAGCTGCGTAAAACTGCATGTAATTATCGACGTGAATTAGAAAAAACGCCAGTTTGTCGGCACTTCCGTTGTATTTCACACCCAAAGGAGGCAGTTTTGCAAGTCGGCGGGGGTTAATGGGGTTGGCTTCTCTTCCGACCTGAGGGGGGGGGGAGGGAGTTGCTCTCCTGCTTTGCCTGGCAGAAGCCGCCTCTCTTCGCAATTCCCTGCCGGCTTGAGGAGGGGGGGATGGTGTTGAAACCCTGCTTCGTCTGCCCGGAGCTGCATGTGAACCTCTTGGCTGTGGGCGATCCGCCTCCCTCCCCCAGATTTTTTCCAGGGCTAAACTTTTCTCATCTGCCTGGCGGAGTAAGTCCTGAGCCATCTCCCTTAGTTCCCTTTCTTCTCTTAAGAGCTCCGGAATGACTTTCTTTGGGGAAATTCGACGTCTGGAGACGTTTACCCCACTCATTCCAACCCCTTCAGACCAACGTTTAGGTTTGACTGATTCTTCAGCTGGCAGATTTAGATCTAGGCCAGCCAAACCTTCCATCACTGACCTGATCCCTTCAGATTGAGCAGGAGGATGCGATGCTTCAGCTCCCAAAATTGTTTCAGGCAGGACCTCTACCAACGGAGGCTCCTCTTGTGAAGGGTCCGACATCAGGGCAGGTTTTTGGTTTTGTTGATTCTCAGCTTAATGTCAGGCCTGTTTCTTCGTTGACTCAGGAAAGACCACACTTAGACATTATTTTGAAATGTTAAGGCTCCTTTTACTAAGTTACGATAGCGTACAGACCAAGTAAAGCTGAGAATGAATAGTTTAGGCGCGAACAGAAAGTATTAAGCTTAAGCCCATCCCAATCCCCAAACCCCCCCTGTGCATTGTCCAATATGCAGCCATCTCCAACATCAGGTGGGCAGGTCTTCACCATCCTGGAATGCAGGTCCGTTAAACAGGAGATAACACGAAACATCAACATTGTCCACCAGCAGAACACATTCACCCCAAACCCCCCACCCTCCCCGTTTCCATGGCAGCGAAGCAGGAACTAGCGAGACTGACATAAATGTACCAATCTTGCGTTTAAAAATGTCTGTGGAGATTTGCCTTTGAAATCTTTTGTGGTTTAATGTTTTTTTTTCCTCTGTAGTCCTTTCCTACTTAAGTATAAGCAAGTATAAGTATAATATTTATTGTCACTGTACTTAAATACAGCGAAATTGATTTTAAACTCACTGGTGCAAAATTATAGCAGAAATGGAAAAAGAAAGGAAAAGAAAAAAACTAGCGTGTGCATGGAGTGATTGTGGTTGTATTTAAAAGTCTCACAACCCAAGGATAGAAACTATCTTTAAACCTGTTTGTTCGGCTGGCTATACTTTGATGTCTTCTGCCTGATGGTAGAAGCACAAAGACACCAGGGTGTGAATCATCAATGCCATTTTATTGTCCACCATTTTACTCTTCTTACTGGTTTTAACATCTAGCGTTTCTCCTTTTAGAGCCGATGAGGCCGTCTGGATGCCATCGTACTCGAGGTCAGACCTCCTCTGCCTGCGAGAGCTTCCACTCTCGCAGGCTTGGCCCCCTAATCTAACACGGGCCCACCTCGAGGATGGACTTATTGCTCCTGAGAGGTGGGGGAAGCGCAAACTTAGGGGGTTCCTTGTTAATTTTTTAATTCGGTTTTTAGGGGGTTCCAGGGAGGAGGGAGGGAATAGTCAGGGGGAGAGACGTCAAACTATAGGGCCGGCTGGCGGAAGTAGAGCAACGGAGGAGGGGGAAGGGAGGGTCGTTTCCACTGAGGTATTTTCCATCAATTCGGTCTTAGGGAGGGGCAGGGGCGGTGGGAGACGGGGTGGACATTGCCGGTTGGAGGACCGTGGCCGCTGGTTACGGGCGGTCACGCGCTCCAACTCCCCAGACTCCCATCGCAGACTAGGGGGACAAGAACCACAGACCCAGGGCCCCAGGCTGATGTTATGCAACACCAGGTCCGTGGTACAAAAAGCCCCCCTCATCCATGACCTTGTGTCGGAGGGGGACCCGGACCTGGTGGGTATTACGGAAACCTGGTTGGGCCACGAAGGGGGATTACCCCTCGTGGAAATGTGCCCACCAGGCTACCGAGCTTTCCATCAGCCTAGGGCCCTAGGGAGGGGTGGGGGGGTGGCGATTCTGGTTAGGGAAGGTCTTGAGCCGAGGGAGACCACGATCCCCCAGACGACCGGGTGGGAGTCCCTCCTTGTGAAGTGGGGCCTAGGGAGGCAGTTGGGCGTGTTAGTTGTATACCTGGCTCCTCGCTATGGAACAACAGCCCTGCCTGAGCTCCTAGAGGTGATAGCCGAGGCGGCGGTTGAGACCCCCAGACTTTTGGTCATGGGGGACTTCAACCTGCCGTCGGCGGGCGAGACCTCTGGTGTAGCTCGGGAGTTCATGGCTTCCATGACAGCCATGGACCTGACCCAGGTAGTTTTAGGCCCTACTCATGAGGGTGGACACACCCTGGATCTTATCTTCGTCTCGGGACAGTGGAGTCGTGATCTGGGAATAGGGGATTTAGTCATCACACCCCTGTCATGGACAGATCACGCTCTCCTTCGGCTCGACTTTCCGATCGCTGCACCTCACCGCGGGGAGGCGGAACCGGACATTCCTATATGGTTCCGCCCCAGTCTCCTGATGGACCCGGTAAGGTTCCAAAGGGAGCTTGGGCCAATTCCTGTGGACTTGCCCCGCGACTCGACTGAGGCCCTAGTGGCCACATGGTTAAATGCGGCCACGGGGGCCTTGGACCGAGTCGCGCCCTTGCGGCCTCTCTTGCGGCGACGATCCACCCGGGCTCCTTGGTTCACCGAGGGGCTTAGGGAGATGAAGTGCCACAAGAGACGCCTAGAGAGCAGATGGAGATCCTCTCGCTCCGAAGCCGACCGAACACTAGTGAGAGCCTATGTTAGGACTTACTTGGTGGCGATAAGAGTGGCCAAACGTGAGTATTGCGCCACTCTTATTGCATCCGCAGATAACCGCCCTGCCGCCCTGTTTGGGGTGACCCGCTCCCTCCTTCAACAGAGGCCGCGGGAAGCCCCTCTGCAAGGGCGAGCAGAGGAATTTGGGATTTATCTGCAGGAGAAAATCACTCGGATTTGGAACGAGCTGCCCTCCATCGACAGTGGTCCAGTCGAGTAGTCCGAGGCTGTTCTTGAGACACCATCTTGGGAGGAGTTTGATTTTGTTACTACCGAGGATATGGACAAGTTGTCAAAGAGACTTAGGGCTACCACATGTTTATTGGACCCGTGTCCCTCCTGGCTTGTACTGGCATCCTGGGAGACGACACGAGGCTGGCTCCAGGGCATTGTCAACGCATCTTTGAGTGAGGGGTCCTTGCCTGCCGTCTTGAAAGAGGCGGTAGTAAGGCCCCTCATCAAGAAGCCGTCCCTGGATCCAGCATTATTAGAGAACTATCGTCCCGTCTCCAACCTTCACTTTTTAGTGAAGGTTGTAGAGAGTGTGGTGGCTCAACAGTTTCCGCAACACTTGGAGGAAGTTGATTATCTAGACCCGCGCCAGTCCGGCTTCCGACCCGGGCACAGCACCGAGACGGCATTGGTCGCGTTGGTTGATGATCTCTGGAGGGCGTGGGATAGAGGATATTCCTCTATCCTAGTTCTATTAGACCTCTCAGCGGGTTTTGATACCATCGACCATGGTATCCTATTGCGCCGACTGGGGGGGTTGGGGCTGGGAGGCACCGTTCTGCAGTGGTTCTCGTCCTACCTCTCTGGTCGGTCGCAATATGTGTTGGCAGGGGGGCAGAGGTCGGCCTCGCGGCCCCTCGTATGTGGGGTTCCTCAGGGGTCGGTCCTCTCGCCCCTACTGTTCAACACATATATGAAGCCGCTGGGCGAGATCATCCGTGGTTTTGGGGTGGGATATCATCTGTACGCTGATGATACTCAGCTGTACATATCCACCCCAGACCACCCCAACGATGCCGTCGAGGTTATGTCCCGGTGTTTGGAGGCCGTACGGATCTGGATGGGTAGTAACAAACTCAAGCTCAACCCGTCCAAGACTGAGTGGCTGTGGCTTCCGGCACCCCGGTTCAGCCAAATTATTCCAACTTTGGCCATTGGGGGCGAAACACCAGCCCCCGTGGAGAGGGCGCGCAATTTGGGTGTCCTCCTGGATTCCCGGCTGTCCATGGAGGACCATGTGGCGGCCGTGGCTAGGGGGGCTTTTCATCAGGTACGCCTGATGCGCCAATTGCGCCCCTTACTGGACCGGGATGCATTACGCACAGTCACATAAGCACTCGTGACCTCCCGACTCGACTACTGTAATGCTCTCTACTTGAGGTGCACCCGAAAGCTGCTCGGGGCCTAGTTATATGCGAGACCGCCTCCTGCCCCATACATCCCTTAGACCAGTGGTTCTCAATTATTTTCTGTCAGGCCCCCCCTAGGAAGAAGAAAACATTTCGCGCCCCCCGCGCGACTGTAAATAGTATCATTTGTCTATAAAATTGTTAGTACACCTCTGCATAACATGTATCCTTATTAACGTATAAGAGAATAAAAAAAAGAAAGAAATGTGGATCAATTTACAACAAAGAATAGCTTTATTAACTGTAGCAGAAAAGATTTAAAGTGCATTAAATCCTTAATTAAACTATAAACATTTTTTGATTGGACATGTCAAACCATGTGACCGGGTGGGAGTGGCCAATTTGGAAAATGTGAAACTCACTTAACAATGGTCTTGGTTAGCAACCAAACTTTTGGGCTTAATTGTGGTCATAAGTTCTCTCTCTCTCTCTCTCTTTCTTTTTCTTTCTTTCCTTCTGTCTTTCTCTCTTTCTCTCTCTGTCTCTTTCTTTCCTTCCCTCTTTTTTTCTCTCTCTCTCTTTATTTCTTTCTCTTTCTCTTTCTTTCTCTTTCTCTCTTTCTTTCTCTTTCCCTCTTTCTCTCTCCCTCTCTTTCTCTCTCTCTCTTTCTGTCTCTTTCTTTCCCTCTCTCTCTTTCTTTTTTTCTCTTTCTTTCCTTTATCTCTTTCTTTCTCTTTTTCTCTGTCTGTCTTTCTCTCTCTCTCTCTTTCTTTCTTTTTCTTTCTCTCTCTCTCTCTCTTTCTTTCTTTTTCTTTCTCTTTCTTTCCCTCTTTCCCTCTTTCTCTTTCTCTCTCTCCCTCTCTCTCTCTCTCTCTTTCTTTCTTTCCCTCTTTCTCTCTCATTCTCTTTCTTTATTTCTCTCTCTCTTTTTCTTTCTGTCTCTTTTCTTTCTCTCTTTCTCTCTCTCTTTTTTCTCTTTCTTTCCTTTCTGTCTCTCTTTCTTTTTTCTCTTTCTCTCTGTCTGTCTTTCTTTCTCTCTTTCTTTCTCTCTCTCCCACCTTCTTTTTTTTCTTTCTCTCTCTCTGTCTCTCTCTCCCTCCCACTCTCTGTCTCTCTGTGTGTGTCTGTCACTCTCTGGTTCCCCCCTCCCTCCCTGTCTCTCTGTGTTTCTGTGCCTCTCTCTGTCTGTCTGTCTCCCCCCCCCCCCACACACACACACAAACCTCCTCAGCTCCTGGAAGTAGCCTGACCGGCCCGCCAGCCCGCTGGCTGTATTTACTCGCTCGCTCTCTCACCCATCCACCGGACGAAGGAAGCTGGCGTCCGATGGGTGAGCAAGCTAGCGAGCAACCGCGGCCAGCGGGCCAGCGGATTGTTGGGCGCTGCCGCAACTTTCCTTACCCGCCCGCCGGCCAGTCGGCCACTCGCTCGCTCACCCACCGGACGCCAGCTTCCTTCGTCCGGTGGGTAGGTGAGCGAGCGAGTAACCGCAGGCGGTGGGCAGGCAGGTTGTTGGGCGCTGCTGCAGCAAGTTTCCTTGCCCGCCCGCGCTTGCTTGTTCGCTTGTTCACCGGCGTCCCCGTCCCCGCCCCCCATCCCCGCCCGCCGCCTGCCCCGGCCGCCTGGCTGCGCGCTCTGCCAGGGGACTGCCTCCTCCTCCTTCGACCTGACCTTTCCATGCTGATTGGCCCGAAGCGCATCCCCTTCCTTATCCCCGCGTCCGCTTTCTGCCTCGTCCAGCCTAGCGGTGCTCAAGAGGCACGGCTTCCGGCTGCTCCTTCTCTGACGCCTTTCTCAGTCGCCTTCGGGCTTTACCTACAGCCGCTGCCGCCGCCACCGCAGAGTGGGCCTGGGATGCCAAGACGGCGGCGGCGGCAGTATCGATCTTTCCGGGTGTGCGGCTCCTGACTATCAAACGCGCCCACCTTTACGGAGCCTCTCTGTGGCAGGCCCAGCCCTCTGGAATGACTTACCCCCTGAACTTCGCACCATCTCCCACCTCCGCCTCTTCCGCAAGTGTCTAAAGACACATTTGTTCCATCTAGCCGGCCTAGCGTAACCTCCACTACTGACTTAGATAGTTTTAAATTTGGGGATTTTTAATTTGGTTTTAACACAGGATTCTATTTATTGAATAAGTTTTTTAAAGTTTTATATGGTTTTTTGTATGTTTTTTAATATTCATGTGCGCCGCCCTGAGTCCGTTGGAGAAGGGCGGGGTATAAATTGAATACACTAAACTAAACTAATGAGTATCTTCCTTACTCTGCTAAAGCAGCGAGATCTGGCGATGTCATCCAGTGGTGTCCGAGGGCAACCAATGGTTTTGATGGACTGGCTGCTAAAGCAAGGTCATGGCACACACTTGAAAGTAAATCAGGAAGACTGTAATGCGGGGGGCGGGGCGGTCTGGCTGTCTGTCTGTCTCACAAGAACAAAGAATGCTTATCAACAGGAAATATGCATGTGTAAACTTGTAGCAATTATGGGTAGTTGGAAAGTTGATAAAAGCAACAAGAATTAGACAACTTGCAGACCTCAGCTAAAAGTTAGGAATAGAGATGTTTATTAGAGGATATTTCTTATTATTTCACCTTGTCCCGTTTTCTCCTTTAGTGAAAATGTATAAAGCTTTCTTAATTCTTTGTTCTTGGTTCTTGGCCTTTTGACCAGGAACCCTTTTCCTTGGAGTACTCCAATAAAAAGCAATCAGAAAACCTGCACCTTGTGTCTGGCGTCCATCATTGGCTTCAGCACCAGGCTCAGACCCGAATTGGGGACAACAATCTGGGGGCTCATTCCGGGATTCCATGCCTGGATTCAATTGGAAGGCACCAAAGACTACCAGAGGAGGGCCCCTGGACGGGTAAGACTTAGTGGCTGAAAGGTGTGTGATTGCTCTGAAATAAAACTCCCGGTCGGTGACCAGGACTGTGTGTTTCTGCACTGCCAGCCGCCCTCAGAGCTCATGAGTCTTTTGACAGTGTTTGAGTACTCTGAAAAGCAAGGGGTGTATCCCACTGATGCAAAGTGTGGGTTGACTGAGTGCTATGAGCCACTGTCTAAATGAACGTCCAGCCTCGGTAAGATCCTTGGTGACTTCTTAATTGAACTCAAAGGCTGAAGCCCTGAAGAAAATGAGGAGCAGGAACCAGTGGAGGAACAGAAAGAGGCAAAATGTGGAGGAAAGGTAAGGACTGGACCGGAGACATCCCAGGGGATAAGGGGTATCCGCCTGAGTTTCCAGCCCAAGGTAAAAGGCAAACAAAGGCAAAGACAGGACAGGAGACGTCCCAGGGGATAATGGTTTTTTTATATTGAAAAAGTTTTATTGGTTTTACATTTTTCCTATAGGGTAGGGTAAGGGATACAAAGAAATTTTGAGAGCATTCACGTCAGAGTCGTCGGCCCTTCCGAGACCTCAAAATACACAATGAAAAAATAACAAAAAAATTTTTTTTTCATAACACTACAAGGTAAAAGCAAGTACATATACCTAAATTCTCAGTTCCATGCTGTCAGACATTTACAAAAAATCCAGATACAAATATTATGCAAAATTGTTCAGAAAAATCAAGGCAAAGTTATTTTTTCGATCTAAGTCTCTTGGCTATTGTATCTTCTTTTTCTCCTCCCTGGCCCCCAGCGGGCGGGGCCGTGGCCCCCTCCGTCCCCCCTGGATCTTCCCCCAGGGCAGAGGAATGTTTTTTAAGAAAGGCTTCCGCCTCTACAACTGTTTTAATCCTCACTCTTCCTCCTTCCCAGAACACCAGCATCCCTTCAGGTGTCACCCACTTGAACCAGATCCCATGATCAAACAATGTTTTAGAGAAGAAGGAAAATTTCCTTCTTGCATCTCTAATCTTTCTAGGGATCTGCTTCAAGATAGTGACCGTTTTTTGTTGGTAAATTAAAGGGTTCTCTCTCTGCACCTTCAAGATTTCCTCTCTGGTTGACCTTCTAACAAATTTCACATGTATCTCTCTAGGCACTTCATTTATCCTGGCATATGCTGAGTTAATTCTATAAGCCAGGTCAATGTCCCCCCTGATCTCATCTTTAGGTTTTTGTAAATAGTCTGCTAAAATTGTACTCATAAGATCAGGGAGGAATTCACCAGGTTGCTCAAAAACATTCTGAAATCTCAAAAAATATGTCATTCTTTCCATATCTATCCTAGACACATGCCCATTTATCTCCCCCACCTCATTAGTAACATTTTAAATCTCTCCCTTAGCCCCCACCAACCCCCCTTCCAGTTCTTCATTCTTCTGTGTATTCTCCAACACTTGTTTCCGTGTATCCAGTAGCTCCTTCTTGAAATTAATATTTTCAGCCCTCTGGGCCTTGATTTCTTGTACCAAAGTTTGTATAACAAATTCAAGAGAAGCCATCCTTTGTTCTAAACTTGCAAGTGCTGTTTCTTGTGCCATGATTAATTGTTAAAGTCACTGCCACCAAAATGGCGTTATCCGGGTGGGGCTGGTGAGGCAAATCAGGAGCTCAGTTCAGTTCAGGGTTATGAAGTTGCAAAATTCAAGAACCAGGAGAGACACAATTTTCCAACTCAGTAAATATAATAGCGAAGGTATTCCAGAAAAGAAATCACAAATCCAGCAAGAGAACAATTCTTCATTGATATCCAGAGAGAGTCCCGATTGCAAAGAGATGCTGGGAATTTTCCATAGTTGAAATAGTCAGGCAGGGACAAAGAAAAGCCACCTTCCACCGCCCATCTCAGAGCCCAGAGGAGAGAGTAGAAAAATAAATTTTTTATCCAGCCAGACCTAGAAACAATGTTGCAAATAGCCGCATACCACTTTCCCTTGTTAGAGACAGTCCGGGTTGAAGATTTCCGCTTTCTCTTCCAGAGAAGCCATTTTAGAGTGCCGCTTAAGTCCGAGGGGTTTTTTTTGAAAACAAACACTCCCCTCCCAGTCCGTTCAGCCTGGCTGGCAGCAAGGAAAAAAAGTTTTTTTTTTTTAAACTCACTCTCCCTCGCAGCTGAAGCCTCGGCAAGCCTTCCGATCTCTCCGCTCAGCCCTCTCCATTGAAACGAATGGCGCCGACAGCCGTCGGCGAAGGGGAAACCCCCCGCAGCATGTTCCCTCTCACCTAGGTCGCGGAGGGGACCATTCTCCCCACCGCCGCGAAGAGGAACGTCCCCTCCGAGCCGACCCTACGGGAGACCTCCGGTGACCGGAGTGTCTCGCCCCCGTGGGGGGGCAGAAAAGGCAACAAAGCGGCGAGCGAGCGCTAGGCTCGCCCGTCGCCGCTGGAGCCGGAACCGGAAGCCCCAGGGGATAATGGTTATCAGCCTGTGATCCGGCTTTGAAAGGGGAAACTGGTAGCAAAAAGGTATCCAGTGCAGGAGTGACAGAGTTGCCAAAAGGGAAGCTGCTCAAAGATTTGCCAATGGCTTGTATTTTGCCTCAATCTGATATATTAGGAGGAGAAGATATAAGGATCAAAGGCAGCCTTTTCTCATTATTGTATGTATGTCTGGCCTCAATGTCCCTTGGACAATCCAAGTGATTTTTGGCCATTTAAGGAACCTCATAATATGGGACTTATTGAGCAACTAAAAACAATATTGCAGAAGCAAAAGAGTCAGACAGAGAGATACAATATTTGAATTTAATTGTGAAACTTGTTAATATTTATTTATTTGTTTATTTATTAAATTTTTATACCGCCCTTCTCACTTCCGTGACTCAGGGCGGTGTACAGGCAGCAATAAAAATCAGTGGTATAAAATATAAAATACATAAAATACGTTTAAAAATATATTAAATGGTAGGCCTGATTCTAAAACCTTAATAAAACCCTCCTAAAAACCATTTAAAAACTACGCCAGGCCAGCCACACGAAATAAATAGGTCTTCAAGGCCCGATGGAAGAGGCGCAGGTCCGTGGTCGTGCGTAGGTCAGTGGGTAGGTCATTCCAGAGGGCAGGAGCAGGCACAGAGAAGGCTCTCCCCCTAGGGGTCGCCAGCCGACATTGCCTGGCCGACGGCACCCTGAGGAGGCCCTCTCTGTTGGAGCGAACTGGTCGGTGGGAGGTATTTAGTAGCAGGAGGCGGTCTTGCAGGTAATCAGGTCCCTTGCCATGGAGCACTTTAAAGGTAGTTACTAGTACCTTGAAGCGCACCCAGAAAGCCACAGGCAGCCAGTGCAGTTCTGTCGGGCCTTAAAGACCTATCTGTTTTGTGTGGCCGGCCTGGCGTAGTTTTTTAAATTGCTTTAGTTTTTAAATTGGTTTTAGTAAGGGTTTTTTAACTGGATTTAGATCAGGCCAATCCATTTAATATATTTTTAATTGTATTTTAATTGTATTTTATGCTCTATCTTATTGTTCGTATTATTGCCTCTACACCGCACTGACTCCCGCAAGGGAGAAGGGCGGTCTAAAAATTTAATAAATCTAAATCTAAATCTAAATCTTCTAGAAGGACAGACAGCCCTTGATAGGGAGACTTTGGAAAGGGACGCTCTAGATTAGATTAGATTCAGGTGAGCCCCAAATTCATACAAAAAGGAGAAAGGAAAATTGGACTGGAAAATCCTTGCCTCCCCCCAATGCTGTTTGAATAAGAAATACAAGGCGCCATCCTCTGTTTGTTCCCAGCCTCAGTGGGCCGGTCAGGATTTCAAGCAAACTTAGCAACAGCCCGATTGGTCCCCAGAACCTTGTGGTCCCAGGCAGACAGATGTCCCAGCCGGAATAACCGCTGGTTGTTTAGAGCCAATCCTGATCCAGGGGCACGCTACACAAATGTAAAAGTGCGGCACTTCTGAGCTTTTTACCTCCCTTTAGCTCCTCCCATCCAGCTGATGCCCTTCCCCCAACGTCACATTTCCAACGGTCGCTTCCTCAATGAACTACCCTTCCCACAAGGCCCTGCGGCCCTGGCAGCATGAGGCATATACACACGCGTGGACGCACGAACGCATGCTCAGCCCCCTGTCCAAAGATTACAGGGATAAGGGAGCAGAGTTTCAGGGCAGGGCTTCCCACCCTCACCCCAATCGGAGCCTCCAGGTGGAGAGGCAGTCTAGCTGAACTGATTGGGAGGAGTAGGAAGAAGAAGGCGTCCTTGCAGCCCAAGAGACAAATCACCCGGGCGCTTCCGGGATATGGGGGCAGGACTTCCACTCTCGGTCCCCTGTCACTCCCCGCATTTGCTGGCACCGCCGGAGACTGGCCTGCCGCCGCCGGAGGCTGTACCAGGAGAATCATGGACAAAAGTTTTCAGCTGCAACTGCCCCTTCCTTTCTTTTGGGTGGGGAGGGGGCGATTGGGGAGGTGAGGGAGGACCTGATGGTCGCTTGGAGGGAGGGAGAGAGGGAGGGAGGGAGGGAGGGAGGGAGGGGGGCCTGGAAAAGGTTGACTAGGGGGGGTCTGGGGAGGGGAGAGGAAGGTAGGTAGGTAGAGGGATAGAGAGAGGGATAACTACAGTAGGTAGGTAGGTAGTTAGAGGGAGCGAAGGAGAAATACAGTAGGTAGGTAGGTAGGTAGGTAGGTAGGTAGGTAGGTAGGTAGGTAGGTAGAGGGATAGAGAGAGGGAGAAATACAGTAGGTTAAATGAAAAAGGTTCCCCTCATAGACCCTCTCAGCGACCCCCTTCCTTCTCTGCCTCGGTTTCCCCTCCCTCTCCTACCTACCTACCTACCTACCTACCTACCTACCTACCTACCTACCTACCTACCTACCTACCTACCTACCATATTTCTCCCTCTCTCTCTTTATCCACCTACCTACCTATCTACCTACCTACCTACTGTATTTATCCCTCTCCCTCTCTATCCCTCTACCTACCTACCTACCTACCTACCTACCTACCTACCTACCTACCTACCTACCTACCTACCTACCTACCTACCTACTGTATTTGTCCCTCTCTCTCTTTATCCACCTACCTACCTACCTACCTACCTACCTACCTACCTACCTACCTACCTACCTACCTACCTACCTACCTACCTACCTACCTACCTACCTACCTACCTACTGTGTTTCTCCCTCTCCCTCTCTATCCCTCTACCTACCTACCTACCTACCTACCTACCTACCTACCTACCTACCTACCTACCTACCTACCTACCTACTGCATTTCTCCCCCCTCTCTCTATCTCTCTACCTATCTACCTATCTACTGTATTTTCCATCTCTCTCCCTCTACCTACCTACCTACCTACCTACCTACCTACCTACCTACCTACCTACCTACCTACCTACCTACTGTATTTGTCCCCCCTCTCTCTATCCACCTACCTACCTACCTACCTACCTACCTACCTACCTACCTACCTACCTACCTACCTACCTACTGTATTTGTCCCCCCTCTCTCTATCCACCTACCTACCTACCTACCTACCTACCTACCTACCTACCTACCTACCTACCTACTGTATTTCTCCCTCTCCCTCTCTATCCCTCTCCCTCCCTCCCTACCTACTGTATTTCTCCCCCCCCTCTCTATCCCTCTACCTATCTACCTACCTACCGTATTTTCCCTCTCTCTCTATCCCTATACCTACCTACCTACCTACTGTATTTCTCCCCCCCTCTCTATCCCTCTACCTATCTACCTACCTACTGTATTTGTCCCTCTCTCTCTTTATTCACCTACCTACCTACCTACCTACCTACCTACCTGCCTGCCTGCCTGCCTGCCTGCCTGCCTGCCTGCCTACCTACCTACCTACCTACCTACTGTAATTCTCCCCCCCTCTATCCCTCTACCTACCTATCTACCTACCTACTGTATTTTCCCTCTCTCTCTCTCCGTCTACCTACCTACCTAACTACCTACTGTATTTCTTCCTCTCCCTCTCCCTACCTACCTACCCACCTACCTACTGTATTTCTCCCTCTCTCCCTCTACCTACCTACCTACCTACTGTATTTCTCCCTCTCTCCCTCTACCTACCTACCTACCTACCTACCTACCTACCTACCTACCTACCTACCTACCTACTGTATTTGTCCCTTTCTCTCTTTATCCACCTACCTACCTACTTACCTACCTACCCACTGTATTTCACCCTCAATCTCTCTATCACTCTACCTATCTACCTAGCTACCTACTGCATTTGTCCCTCTCTCTTTACCCACCCACCCACCTACCTACCTACCTACCTACCTACCTACCTACCTACCTACCTACCTACCTACCTACCTACCTACCCACCTACTGTGTTTCTCCCTTTCCCTCTCTATCCCTCTACCTACCTACCTACCTACCTACCTACCTACCTACCTACCTACCTACCTACCTACCTACCTACCTACCTACCTACCTACCTACTGTATTTCTCCCCCCCTCTCTCTATCTCTCTACCTATCTACTGTATTTTCCATCTCTCTCTCCCCCTACCTACCTACTGTACCTACCTACTTACCTACCTACTGTATTTCTCCCCCCCTCTCTATCCTTCTACTTATCTACCTACCTACTGTAATTTCCCTCTCTCTCTCTCTCCCTCTACCTGCCTACCTACTTACTGTATTTGTCCCTCTCTCTCTTTATCCACCTACCTACCTACCTACCTACTGTATTTCTCTCTCTCCCTCTCTAGACCTCTACCTACCTACCTACCTACCTACCTACCTACCTACCTACCTACCTACCTACCTACCCACCTACTGTATTTGTCCCTTTCTCTCTTTATCCACCTACCTACCTACTTACCTACCTACCTACTGTATTTCACCCCCTCTCTCTCTATCCCTCTACCTATCTACCTAGCTACCTACTGCATTTGTCCCTCTCTCTTTACCCACCCACCCACCTACCTACCTACCTACCTACCTACCTACCTACCCACCTACTGTGTTTCTCCCTTTCCCTCTCTATCCCTCTACCTACCTACCTACCTACCTACCTACCTACCTACCTACCTACCTACCTACCTACCTACTGTATTTCTCCCCCCTCTCTCTATCCCTCTACCTCTCTACCTACCTACCGTATTTTCCCTCTCTCTCTATCCCTATACCTACTTACCTACCTACCTACCTACCTACCCACCTACTGTGTTTCTCCCTCTCCCTCTCTATCCCTCTACCTATCTACCTATCTACCTACCTACCTACCTACTGCCTGTATATCATATGCTCTCACAGTGCATGCAGATACGCCGTCTCCATTCCAGGTGATTGTTGTGTCTAGCTGCCCACACATTATCCTGCCCTGAGAGTATTTGCCTTTTTGCACACCCTTCGTTGTAACCAGTTACAGACTGATTAAATTCCTGTTTCATCTATCTTACTTTATATGTATCCATCGCAGCTTTCCACATCATCTGATCGTCCTCTTGGTGTGTTGCTATCTTAGTGTACTTTGCCGAAAAATTTATTTTTCCTATAGACCAGACTTGCCTGATAACGATCAGGTGGCCTGGTGTCTCGTTTTGACCTCCTCGGCAGTTCAGGACTTGTGGATCGACTCTCCACCTTAATATATTCCTGCCTATCTCTTTCCTCCTCTTGAGTAGTCTCTACTGCTTTTTCCTCTCCTACCTCCTTCTGAGTAGTCTCTACTGCTTTCTCTTTCTCTACTTGAGTATTTTCAGTTTTTTACTCAAATATTATTTCCTTTCCATTCTCCAGTTTATCCCAGTTTATATATTCCAGGAACCTTACATCATTACTGTTGATCATCCTCGTCGTGCCTTTCTTCCAGAACCTGTATGACTTATGGTTTGCGTATTTCTCACCCCTCTCTCTATCCCTCTACCTATCTACCTACCTACTGTATTTTCCCTCTCTCTCTCTCTCCACCTACCTACCTACCTACCTACCTACCTACTGTGTTTGTCCCTCTCCCTCTCTATCCACCTACCTACCTACCTACCTACCTACCTACCTACCTACCTACCTACCTACCTACCTACCTACCTACCTACCTACTGTATTTGTCCCTCTCCCTCTCTATCCACCTACCTACCCACCTACCTACTGTACTTCTCCCTCTCCCTCTCTATCCCTCTACCTACCTACCTACCTACCTACCTACCTACCTACCTACCTACCTACCTACCTACCTACCTACCTACCTACCTACCTACTGTATTTCTCCCCCCTCTCTCTATCCCTCTACCTCTCTACCTACCTACCGTATTTTCCCTCTCTCTCTATCCCTATACCTACTTACCTACCTACCTACCTACCCACCTACTGTGTTTCTCCCTCTCCCTCTCTATCCCTCTACCTATCTACCTACCTACCTACCTACCTACCTACTGCCTGTATATCATATGCTCTCACAGTGCATGCAGATACGCCGTCTCCATTCCAGGTGATTGTTGTGTCTAGCTGCCCACACATTATCCTGCCCTGAGAGTATTTGCCTTTTTGCACACCCTTCGTTGTAACCAGTTACAGACTGATTAAATTCCTGTTTCATCTATCTTACTTTATATGTATCCATCGCAGCTTTCCACATCATCTGATCGTCCTCTTGGTGTGTTGCTATCTTAGTGTACTATGCCGAAAAATTTATTTTTCCTATAGACCAGACTTGCCTGATAACGATCAGGTGGCCTGGTGTCTCGTTTTGGACCTCCTCGGCAGTTCAGGACTTGTGGATCGACTCTCCACCTTAATATATTCCTGCCTATCTCTTTCCTCCTCTTGAGTAGTCTCTACTGCTTTTTCCTCTCCTACCTCCTTCTGAGTAGTCTCTACTGCTTTCTCTTTCTCTACTTGAGTATTTTCAGTTTTTTACTCAAATATTATTTCCTTTCCATTCTCCAGTTTATCCCAGTTTATATATTCCAGGAACCTTACATCATTACTGTTGATCATCCTCGTCGTGCCTTTCTTCCAGAACCTGTATGACTTATGGTTTGCGTATTTCTCACCCCTCTCTCTATCCCTCTACCTATCTACCTACCTACTGTATTTTCCCCTCTCTCTCTCACTCCACCTACCTACCTACCTACCTACCTACTGTGTTTGTCCCTCTCCCTCTCTATCCACCTACCTACCTACCTACCTACCTACCTACCTACCTACCTACCTACCTACCTACCTACCTACCTACCTACCTACCTACCTACCTACCTACCTACCTACTGTATTTGTCCCCTCTCCCTCTCTATCCACCTACCTACCCACCTACCTACTGTACTTCTCCCTCTCCCTCTCTATCCCTCTACCTACCTACCTACCTACCTACCTACCTACCTACCTACCTACCTACCTACCTACCTACCTACCTACCTACCTACCTACCTACTGTATTTGTCCCTCTCTCTCTTTATCCACCTACCTACCTACCTACCTACCTACCTACCTACCTACCTACCTACCTACCTACCTACCTACCTACCTACCTACTGTATTTCTCCCCCCTCTCTCTATCTCTCTACCGATCTACCTATCTATTGTATTTTCCATGTCTCTCTCTCCCTCTACCTACCTACCTACTGTATTTGTCCCTTTACCCACCCACCCACCTACCTACCTACCTACCTACCTACCTACCTACCTACCTACCTACCTACCTACCTACCTACCTACCTACCTAACTACTGTATTCTCCCTCTCCCTCTCTATCCCTCTACCTACCTACCTACCTACCTACCTACCTACCTACCTACCTACCTACCTACCTACCTACCTACCTACCTACCTACCTACCTACCTACCTACCTACCTACTGTATTTCTCCCCCCTCTCTATCCCTCTACCTATCTACCTACCTACCGTATTTTCCCTGTCTCTCTATCCTTTATACCTACCTACCTACCTACCTACTGTATTTCTCACCCTTCTCTCTATCCCTCTACCTATCTACCTACCTACTGTATTTGTCCCTCTCTCTTTTTATTCACCTATCTACCTACCTACCTACCTACCTACATACTGTAATTCTCCCCCCCTCTATCCCTCTACCTACCTATCTACCTACCTACTGTATTTTCCCTCTCCCTCTCCCTCTCCCTACCTACCTACCTACCTACTGTATTTCTCCCTCTATCCCTCTACTACCTACCTACCTACCTACCTACCTACTGTATTTCTCCCCCCTCTCTCTATCCTCTACCTATCTACCTACCTACTGTATTTCCCCCCCCCTCTCTCCACCTACCTACCTACCTACCTTCCTACCTACCTACCTACTGTATTTGTCCCTCTCTCTCTCTTTATCCACCTACCTACCTACCTACCTACCTACCTACCTACCTACCTACCTACCTACCTAACTGTATTTTCTCCCTCTCCCTCTCTATCCCTCTACCTACCTACCTACCTACCTACCTACCTACCTACCTACCTACCTACCTACCTACCTACCTACCTACTGTATTTCTCCCCCCTCTCTATCCCTCTACCTATCTACCTACCTACCGTATTTTCCTCTCTCTCTATCCTTATACCTACCTACCTACCTACTGTATTTCCCCCCCTCTATCCCTCTACCTATCTACCTACCTACCGTATTTTCCCTGTCTCTCTATCCTTTATACCTACCTACCTACCTACTGTATTTCTCACCCTTCTCTCTATCCCTCTACCTATCTACCTACCTACTGTATTTGTCCCTCTCTCTTTATTCACCTACCTACCTACCTACCTACCTACCTACCTACTTACCTACCTACCTACCTACCTACCTACCTACCTAACTACTGTATTTCTCCCTCTCCCTCTCTATCCCTCTACCTACCTACCTACCTACCTACCTACCTACCTACCTACCTACCTACCTACCTACCTACCTACCTACCTACCTACCTACTGTATTTCTCCCCCCTCTCTATCCCTCTACCTATCTACCTACCTACCGTATTTTCCCTGTCTCTCTATCCTTATACCTACCTACCTACCTACTGTATTTCTCACCCTTCTCTCTATCCCTCTACCTATCTACCTACCTACTGTATTTGTCCCTCTCTCTTTTTATTCACCTATCTACCTACCTACCTACCTACCTACCTACCTACCTACCTACCTACCTACCTACCTACATACATACATACATACATACATACATACATACTGTAATTCTCCCCCCCTCTATCCCTCTACCTACCTATCTACCTACCTACTGTATTTTCCCTCTCCCTCTCCCTCTCCCTACCTACCTACCTACCTACTGTATTTCTCCCTCTATCCCTCTACCTACCTACCTACCTACCTACCTACTGTATTTCTCCCCCCTCTCTCTATCCCTCTACCTATCTACCTACCTACTGTATTTCCCCCCCCTCTCTCCACCTACCTACCTACCTACCTTCCTACCTACCTACCTACTGTATTTGTCCCTCTCTCTCTCTTTATCCACCTACCTACCTACCTACCTACCTACCTACCTACCTACCTACCTACCTACCTACCTACCTACCTTACCTACCTACTGTATTTCTCCCTCTCCCTCTCTATCCCATCCCTCTACCTACCTACCTACCTACCTACCTACCTACCTACCTACCTACCTACCTACCTACCTACCTACCTACTACCTACCTACTGTATTTGTCCCTCTCTCTCTTTATCCACCTACCTACCTACCTACCTACCTACCTACCTACCTACCTACCTACCTACCTACCTACCTACTGTATTTCTCCCCCCTCTCTGTATCTCTCTACCGATCTACCTATCTATTGTATTTTCCATGTCTCTCTCTCCCTCTACCTACCTACCTACTGTATTTGTCCCTTTACCCACCCACCCACCCACATACCTACCTACCTACCTACCTACCTACCTACCTACCTACCTACCTACCTACCTACCTACCTACCTACCTAACTACTGTATTTCTCCCTCTCCCTCTCTATCCCTCTACCTACCTACTTACCTACCTACCTACCTACCTACCTACCTACCTACCTACCTACCTACCTACCTACCTACCTACCTACCTACCTACCTACCTACTGTATTTCTCCCCCCTCTCTATCCCTCTACCTATCTACCTACCTACCGTATTTTCCCTGTCTCTCTATCCTTATACCTACCTACCTACCTACTGTATTTCTCACCCTTCTCTCTATCCTCTACCTATCTACCTACCTACTGTATTTTGTCCCTCTCTCTTTTTATTCACCTATCTACCTACCTACCTACCTACCTACCTACCTACCTACCTACCTACCTACCTACCTACCTACATACATACATACATACATACATACTGTAATTCTCCCCCCCCTCTATCCCTCTACCTACCTATCTACCTACCTACTGTATTTTCCCTCTCCCTCTCCCTCTCCCTACCTACCTACCTACCTACTGTATTTCTCCCTCTATCCCTCTACCTACCTACCTACCTACCTACCTACTGTATTTTCTCCCCCCTCTCTCTATCCCTCTACCTATCTACCTACCTACTGTATTTCCCCCCCCTCTCCTCCACCTACCTACCTACCTACCTTCCTACCTACCTACCTACTGTATTTGTCCCTCTCTCTCTCTTTATCCACCTACCTACCTACCTACCTACCTACCTACCTACCTACCTACCTACCTACCTACCTACCTACCTACCTACCTACCTACCTACTGTATTTCTCCCTCTCCCTCTCTATCCCTCTTACCTACCTACCTACCTACCTACCCTACCTACCTACCTACCTACCTACCTACCTACCTACTGTATTTGTCCCTCTCTCTCTTTTATCCACCTACCTACCTACCTACCTACCTACCTACCTACCTACCTACCTACCTACTGTATTTCTCCCCCCTCTCTGTATCTCTCTACCGATCTACCTATCTATTGTATTTTCCATGTCTCTCTCTCCCTCTACCTACCTACCTACTGTATTTGTCCCTTTACCCACCCACCCACCCACCTACCTACCTACCTACCTACCTACCTACCTACCTACCTACCTACCTACCTACCTAACTACTGTATTTCTCCCTCTCCCTCTCTATCCCTCTACCTACCTACTTACCTACCTACCTACCTACCTACCTACCTACCTACCTACCTACCTACCTACCTACTGTATTTCTCCCCCCTCTCTATCCCTCTACCTATCTACCTACCTACCGTAATTTTCCCTGTCTCTCTATCCTTATACCTACCTACCTACCTACTACTGTATTTCTCACCCTTCTCTCTATCCCTCTACCTATCTACCTACCTACTGTATTTGTCCCTCTCTCTTTATTCACCTACCTACCTACCTACCTACCTACCTACCTACCTACCTACCTACCTACCTACCTACCTACCTACCTACCTACCTAACTACTGTATTTCTCCCTCTCCCTCTCTATCCCTCTACCTACCTACCTACCTACCACCTACCTACCTACCTACCTACCTACCTACCTACCTACCTACCTACCTACCTACCTACCTACCTACCTACCTACCTACCTACTGTATTTCTCCCCCCTCTCTATCCCTCTACCTATCTACCTACCTACCGTATTTTCCCTGTCTCTCTATCCTTATACCTACCTACCTACCTACTGTATTTCTCACCCTTCTCTCTATCCCTCTACCTATCTACCTACCTACTGTATTTGTCCCTCTCTCTTTTTATTCACCTATCTACCTACCTACCTACCTACCTACCTACCTACCTACCTACCTACCTACCTACCTACCTACCTACATACATACATACATACATACATACATACATACTGTAATTCTCCCCCCCTCTATCCCTCTACCTACCTATCTACCTACCTACTGTATTTTCCCTCTCCCTCTCCCTCTCCCTACCTACCTACCTACTGTATTTCTCCCTCTATCCCTCTACCTACCTACCTACCTACCTACCTACCTACTGTATTTTCTCCCCCTCTCTCTATCCCTCTACCTATCTACCTACCTACTGTATTTCCCCCCCTCTCTCCACCTACCTACCTACCTACCTTCCTACCTACCTACCTACTGTATTTGTCCCTCTCTCTCTCTTTATCCACCTACCTACCTACCTACCTACCTACCTACCTACCTACCTACCTACCTACCTACCTACCTACCTACCTACCTACCTACCTACCTACTGTATTTCTCCCTCTCCCTCTCTATCCCTCTACCTACCTACCTACCTACCTACCTACCTACCTACCTACCTACCTACCTACCTACCTACCTACCTACCTACTGTATTTGTCCCTCTCTCTCTTTATCCACCTACCTACCTACCTACCTACCTACCTACCTACCTACCTACCTACCTACCTACCTACCTACTGTATTTCTCCCCCCTCTCTGTATCTCTCTACCGATCTACCTATCTATTGTATTTTCCATGTCTCTCTCTCCCTCTACCTACCTACCTACTGTATTTGTCCCTTTACCCACCCACCCACCCACATACCTACCTACCTACCTACCTACCTACCTACCTACCTACCTACCTACCTACCTACCTACCTACCTACCTACCTAACTACTGTAGTTTCTCCCTCTCCCTCTCTATCCCTCTACCTACCTACTTACCTACCTACCTACCTACCTACCTACCTACCTACCTACCTACCTACCTACCTACCTACCTACCTACCTACTGTATTTCTCCCCCCTCTCTATCCCTCTACCTATCTACCTACCTACCGTATTTTCCCTGTCTCTCTATCCTTATACCTACCTACCTACCTACTGTATTTCTCACCCTTCTCTCTATCCCTCTACCTATCTACCTACCTACTGTATTTGTCCCTCTCTCTTTTTATTCACCTATCTACCTACCTACCTACCTACCTACCTACCTACCTACCTACCTACCTACCTACCTACATACATACATACATACATACATACATACTGTAATTCTCCCCCCCCTCTATCCCTCTACCTACCTATCTACCTACCTACTGTATTTTCCCTCTCCCTCTCCCTCTCCCTACCTACCTACCTACCTACTGTATTTCTCCCTCTATCCCTCTACCTACCTACCTACCTACCTACCTACTGTATTTCTCCCCCCTCTCTCTATCCCTCTACCTATCTACCTACCTACTGTATTTCCCCCCTCTCTCCACCTACCTACCTACCTACCTTCCTACCTACCTACCTACTGTATTTGTCCCTCTCTCTCTCTTTATCCACCTACCTACCTACCTACCTACCTACCTACCTACCTACCTACCTACCTACCTACCTACCTACCTACTGTATTTCTCCCTCTCCCTCTCTATCCCTCTACCTACCTACCTACCTACCTACCTACCTACCTACCTACCTACCTACCTACCTACCTACCTACCTACCTACCTACCTACCTACTGTATTTGTCCCTCTCTCTCTTTATCCACCTACCTACCTACCTACCTACCTACCTACCTACCTACCTACCTACCTACTGTATTTCTCCCCCCTCTCTGTATCTCTCTACCGATCTACCTATCTATTGTATTTTCCATGTCTCTCTCTCCCTCTACCTACCTACCTACTGTATTTGTCCCTTTACCCACCCACCCACCCACCTACCTACCTACCTACCTACCTACCTACCTACCTACCTACCTACCTACCTACCTAACTACTGTATTTCTCCCTCTCCCTCTCTATCCCTCTACCTACCTACTTACCTACCTACCTACCTACCTACCTACCTACCTACCTACCTACCTACCTACCTACCTACCTACCTACCTACCTACCTACCTACTGTATTTCTCCCCCCTCTCTATCCCTCTACCTATCTACCTACCTACCGTATTTTCCCTGTCTCTCTATCCTTATACCTACCTACCTACCTACCTACTGTATTTCTCACCCTTCTCTCTATCCTCTACCTATCTACCTACCTACTGTATTTGTCCCTCTCTCTTTTATTCAACCTATCTACCTACCTACCTACCTACCTACCTACCTACCTACCTACCTACCTACC